>JAFEKR010000006.1:2400000-3000000 GCA_019022495.1 Epichloe hybrida
GCAGCTGTCAACAGTCGCGAGGGCAGCTATCAATGGCTGCGTCGTAGCTGTCAACAGCTGCGACCGACCGTGTGGATGACTAATTAGTCAATTGCGTTGTGGCTGCAAGTGTGGCTACAACCACGCCACTAGTAATTAGGTAAGCTAGGGTAACGTAAGCTAGGGTGACATAAGCAGGTTACCCTACACATAACTTACCCTATAGCTATCTTTAATAATAATTTTCTCTTTATCTAGAGGTCGTATAAAAGTTTTATATATAGTAAATTAAAGCTTAAAGATAGGGCTTTCTCTTTATATAAGGTTATTTTTTAGACTAAAAGTTAGTGTATATGGGTTGCTAGCTAGTATAGTGGTGAGTTGATTTTTTGGTTTTTGCATATAAATGAATTTTACGCAAAATCAAAAGTGGCCTATAAGACCCCGTTAGCGGCCCGGATCCACTAATATAGTTAGTAGGTCTATGAGAGGAAGAAGATCTTTTTAACTAGTTAGATAGCTAGTCCTCTTAACTAACAACAGCCGCATTGCCTGTACAACGTATCTAAAATCAATTCTATTACTTTATAAGATATTATAAAAGTGATCTAAATTGAATTCTATTAGTTAATAACTACCATAACCTTCCGTTGCGTTACGTTAATTGATTTAATGTTATAGCCCTATTAGTTCCTGACCGTAGAGCTTACACCCGTACAGCTGTTGCTAGCTAGCAACTAGCTCCTTACATTTCAATAGGTTATGAGCCTAGCTCTATTACTATAGATTCCTTTTAGGTCACTTTATAAATAATGATAGAAGACTTCCCTTCTATAAAAAAGGAAGGACCTGCGAGAAAGAAGCTTTTCCCTTCTATAAAAAGGAATCAATTATGGCTACAGAAGACTTCCCTTCTATAAAAAAGGAAGGATCCGCGAGATAGAAGCTTTTTCCCTTCTATAAAAAGGAATAAATTTTAAATACAGAAGACTTCCCTTCTATAAAAAAGGAAGGACCCGCGAGATAGAAGCTTTTCCCTTCTATAAAAAGGAAAATGGATACTAAAGGAAAGGGAAAGGGACCTGTAATCCCTAACCCTAGTGCGCAAGAGGTTCTAAATAACCAGCTAAAAGAGCAGGCTATTAAGTAACAAGTAACTATAGACCAGTTATTAGAGAAGCTAGAAAGCCTATCTATAACTATAAATAGTTATATAGAGGGTGTGGAATCTAATAAGCCCGCTAGTTAGCAGCAAGATTAGTAGCCTATTCAAGAAAATTAAGCTGAATCTAGCTCTGTATAAGCAACCTTTAATAATTTAATTATTAAGGAATTTAATAAAAGGGTTTATAGTTTTCCAGAGACTACTAGGCTTAAAGGAGCCGAAAATTTCGAACAATAGAAACAAGCCCTAACTATCTAATTTAGAGCTTTAGGCATGCCTAATTTTCTAGATAATCCGGAGAGTTCTAGGGCGCTAGGGGATCCGGATTAAGCTATTATCCTTATGTTATTAAGGGATAGTTATACGGAAGGGCCCTAAGCCGCTATAACTTAGCAAAAATCACCTAAAGAAGCCTATAATTTACTTATAAGGTAATATTCACATAGCGTTGAAATCTAGAGGGGGTCCCTATACTTAGAATTTCATAACCTGAATTTTCAAGAGTTTAAGGGGACTTTAGAATCCTTTAATGTAGTCTTTAATAATCTACTAGCTAGATTATCGATTTCTGGGGTCCTGATTACTCCTATAGATTAGGTTAATCAATATCTTCAATCCCTAAAATTAACCTTCCCTTAGTAAGCTAAGAGGCAATGATTCAGTATGCGTACGAATAGGGCTATAGGGGCTCCCCTAGATGCCCTAAATCTTTAATTCTTGATAGCAGACCTTCTAGCAGAACAAAGGGATAAGTCATCTACGGTATCCAAAGCCCTGAATTATAGGGCTAAAAACCTTAAAAAGGGTGCTAAAGAAAAAGAAAAGGCCCCTAAGGATTAGAAGAAGAAAGGAGGCTCTGAAGAAAATAAGGGCTCTTCTAATTCTAATTCTTCTTCTAATAAGAAGAAGAAGAAGAAGCAAAAAGGTTAAAAATTAGATAAAAAGGATAATAAAGAGACCTCTGGAGAGGGATCTTTTATGCTAGGAAATTACAACCTTTCTAACGGTGCTCTTAAACCGTACAAGAAGCCTAGCCTTTATAAGACTAGTTATAAGAGCTCTAGTAATAGTAGCTCTGATTCTAGCTCTAGTGAATCGGATGATGAAAATCAAGAAATTAAAACCTTAAATGGTTTTAATTATTACAGCAAAGACATGAAAAAGGCCTTATTATATAATACAGGTTCAACTATACATATTATTAATTCTAGGGAGGTCTTTAGGGATTATACCCCCTATAAAAAGGGGGAATCCAACCCTATTATAACTGGTGGTGGCCTTATTTACGCTAAGGGTCACGGTAGTGCTATTTTTGAGGTCTTATATCAAAAGAATCCTAATAAATATAGGACCTTAGTGCTTAAAGATGCGCTATATTTTCCTCAGCTTGATGTTAATATAGTTAGTGGACTTACGCACTATATATCTAGTGGTTGCCTTATAAAAAACCTACTTTATCTTAAAGATAAGTCTTATATTGCAACCTTAGATATAGAAAAACATGGTTTTTTCTTTCACGTTAAAAACCAATCTACGCCAAAGTTATCTAAAGGGCCCTATAATAACTCTCATTACATCCAACCTTTTACCTACGCTGCTTTTAAGGGTTATAGTTACCCTATAGAGGTTCAAATTCCCTCTAAAAAGCCGGATTAGGCTTCTGATTTAGACGAAATCAACAATAATAATAATAATATTAAAGAAATCATATAGGATGATTTAGAGGAATTAGTCCCTTCTTCTTCGCCTATAGCCCCAGGTTAAGTCCCTTATAAATCTAAGGAAATAGATTTAGGGGTGTTAGAGGGCCCTAGTGGAGGAAAAGGGTCCCTAATACCTCTCCAAGAGGCCTGTGGTTCTTAAGGGGCCTAGCAGGGGACTAGTAAAGAGGGCCCTAGTCTAGATCCTAATTCAGACCCTAAGGATCTTCAATATCAACGGTTGTTAGAACTAGCTGGCCTATGGCATGTACGATTAGGGCACCTAGGTCTTCCTTTGCTAAAGAAAACTAGCCTTATAACTAAAGGAATCCCTGATTTTTCTAAAATTAAGGATAAGGATTTTAGATGTATTGCTTGTGATTAATCTAAGGCAGTTAGAAGACCTAGGAAATTAGCTATCCCTAACCCCCCAAGAGCTCTAGATCGAATAGAGGGGGATACGCTAAAAATCAGCCCTACGCCGTACAATAAGCAGTCAATTTGCTTATTTCTAGTTAATCGAAAGACTAGATATAAGTGGGTTATCTTATTACCTAATAAGGAAGGCCCAACTGTTTATAAGGCTATCAAAGGCTTCTTCAGAGGGCTTAAAAATCAACTAGGTTAATATCCTAGGCACCTTCACTTCAATGGGGGCTAGGAAATCGATTCTAGTTGTCAAGCTTGGTTAAATTCTAAAGGGATCAAATTTACGACTTCTAGTCCCTATATCCATAAGCAAAATGGATTAGCAGAACGTTTAATTCGTACTATTCTAGATCGATTAAGGGCTACTATCTAGTGGGCAAAATTACCGTTATTTTTATGGTGTTTTGTATTACCTGCAGTTGTTAACCTAGTTAATATAACTACTAATACCACTAAGGATAAAAGCCCTAAACAGCTGCTATCTAGGGAGCTAAATCAGCCTTATACAACTAATATTAGCAGTATTAGAGCTATAGGATCTCACTGTGAGATTCTAATCCCCCTGGAAAAACAACCTAAAGCCCAGAAGTTAGCAGCTAGGACTATCCCTAGAAGGCTTTTAGCTACACTAGGTTCTAACACCTACCTAGTGTACATCCCCTCTAAAAGGCTAGTTATAAAGACTAGCTTTATTAAGATTATAGAACCTATAGGCCCTATTTCTAAAGGCTTACCTAGGATTTCTATAGGGGATAACCCTTTAGAGGGGGAAAATGATTTAGATTAACAACATCTAGATCAAGGTTCAAAGGATTACCCTATAGACAACATAGGTATCCCTATAGGTCAAGAAAAACCACCTACAGGCCCTAAAGAACCCCCTAAAGGCTTAATTCCAGCGGATCCCATACAGGCGCAGCCTATAACTCAACCAGGAAATCAGATTTCGACTTCAGACCTTGATTTTAACAAAATTATCGATTTCAACCCTAATATTGACCCTATGGATGTTAATATTAGTTCCCCTTCTTCTCTAGATTTCATAAAAGAAATCTACTTTAAGGTACGGGAGAAGCTAAAGGAAAAGAATCCTATTAGCCCCGAGCCTAAGACCTGGAAGCAGGCTATATCTAGCCCTGAAAGGGATAAATAGATAGAAGCCACGTACAAGGAATACGAATAGCTTCTAAAGGCTAGTACTTTTAAATTTATAGGGAAAGATCAAATCCCTAAGGGCTAAAAAGTACTAAAGAATAGGCTTATTTATAAGCTTAAAAAGGATAAAGAAAATAATCCTTTAAAATATAAGGCTTAACTCATTGCTAAGGGATTCATGCAAATCGAAGGCCTAGATTACCTAGAGACCTTCGCTGCCACAAGCATTCCCCCTAGCTAGAGGATTTTACTAGCCCTAGCAGCTTGGAATAACTAGGAAATCAAACAAATCGATTTTATAGGAGCTTTTCTTAATAGTAAGCTATAATAACAGATTTATATGGTTATTCCAGAAGGGTTTATTGAATTCCTTAAGGCAAATCCTAAACTAGCTAAATTAGCTAGAAGTTTTGGCTAGAAACCTTCTAAAGATCAAGTAATTTTATAACAGAAGTCTTTATATAGCCTAAAACAAAGCTTAAGGGAATAGCAACAAGCGCTAATATTAGTGCTTAAATCCCTAGGATTTAACCCTTCAATATCTGACCCAGCTATCTTCTTTAATCCTTTAACCAAAACCTTTGTCATTACGTACGTTAATGACTGTCTTCTAATTGGACCGGATTTATCTTATATCCAAAGGCTTAAAAAGGAACTTCATAAAGTCTATCCAATAGAAGATAGGGGGCCTGCTGAATTCTTCTTAGGGGTTTAAATCATACGAGATAGGCCTAATAGAATACTAAAAATTCATTAATCTTAGTATATATTAGAAGCCTTAAAACGATTTAATATGCTAGATAGTAAGCCTATTAGTATACCTCTTCAGCCAGGCGTTTTAGCTACGCAAACAACTAAGCTTTTAATAGCTAGCGAAATCAAGCTTTATCAGTGTATTATAGGGACTATAATATACCTAATGTTACTTACAAGGCCTAATACAGCTTTCACGCTACAGTGGTTATCTACTGCACTAGCTAGCCCTTATATAGAACACCTAAAAGCAGCTAAAAATCTGCTAAGGTATCTATTAGGGACTAGATTCCTTGCTATTATTTATAGGGGAGACCCTAAAGGTTTAGTTAGCAAAAGCCTAATAGGTTATTATAATAGTGATTTTGCAGGGGATAAAAAGACCTCAAAATCAACCTATGCTTATCTATTCAAGCTAGCTAGCGGACCTATTAGCTAGAAATCAAAGAAAGCTAGTACAATAGCTCTATTAACACTAGAAGCTAAAGCTAATGCTATCTACAAGACCTTCCGGGAGCTTTAGTGGCTTCAGGGCTTATTTAAGGAGCTAAAAACCCCTATTTCTCCCCCTATCCAGATATATTACAATAATCAAGGAGCTATAACTACTGCTTATAACCTTGCTTTACATAGTCGTATAAAGCATACATTACTAAAGTTTAACTATATTAGGCAATAGGTTTTAGAGGGTTTAGCTAAGATTGAATATCTAGATACGAAGTCAATGCCTGCAGATAGTCTTACGAAACCTCTTTCTAGACCTCTTTATCAGGCTTTTATTAAGCTTTTAGGGCTTAATAATTATTAAACCAATAACTAATTCCCTTTAACAGGGAACTAAAAACAACGTTAAAAAGGGAGCTATATTTAACAATAGCTAGGAATTTAAAAAGGGGGTCTTTTATTTTTCCTGTTTTTCCCTTTTATCTATTATTATTAAAAGTTGTTGTTTTTACCCTATAGTCTCTTTATACACTTCTAATTGCTTTAAATGTAATTCTTTTGTAGAGGGGGTGTTAAAAATAAGACCTATTTTTAGCCCTTTTCTAGTTAAAGAACCTTCTTATTACTAGCTTGCTTTATAAGTCTAATAGCTACACTGCAGCTATTAACGGTCGCAAGGGCAGCTATTAATGGCTACGTCGCAGCTGTTAATAGCTATAACTAACTGTGTGGATAACTAATTAGTTAATTGCGTTATAGCTACAAGTGTGGCTATAACCACGCTACTAGTAATTAGGTAAGCTAGGGTAATGTAAGCTAGGGTAACGTAAGCAGGTTACCCTACATATAACTTACCCTATAGCTATCTTTAATAATGATTTTCTCTTTATCTAGAGGTTATATAAAAGTTTTATATATAGCAAATTAAAGCTTAAAGATAGGGCTTTCTCTTTATATAAGGTTATTTTTTAGACTAAAAGTTAGTGCATATGGGTTACTAGCTAGTATAGTGGTAAGTTAATTTTTTGGTTTTTGTATACAAATGAATTTTACGGAAAATTAAAAGTGGCCCGTAAGACCCCGTTAGCGGCCCGGATCCACCAATACAGTCAGTAGGTCTATGAGAGAAAGAAGATCTTTTTAACTAGCTAGATAGCTAGTCCTCTCAACCAATAATAGCCACATTACCTGTACAATGTATCTAAAATCAATTCTATTGCTCTATAAGATATTATAAAAGTAATCTAAATTGAATTCTATTAGTTAATAACTACTATAACCTTCCGTTGTGTTGCGTTAATTAATTTAACGTTGCAGCCCTATTAGTCCCTAACCGTAGAGCTTGCACCCGTACAGCTATTGCTAGCTGGTAACTAGCTCCCTACATTTTAATAATACTCTTAGGGTCTTTTAGGGGTAATAGTTAGAGCCTTACTATTACTAGTAGCCTTTACTCTTATAAAAGGTCTAGATTCCTTTACTATCTTTAACTATAAAAGGAATGTTACTAATTTATTATTTTTATTACTAATTAAGCTCCTGTATTTGCCTATTACTATTATAAGGTTCTTCTTTTATATTTTAGAAGCATTATTACTCTAATAAAATTAAAAGATTATAAAAACAGGAAAAATAGAAGAAAAAGCAGTAGGAGTAGTAAAAGCAGTAATAAGAATAAATTAATAGAGATAAAGAAAGTAATAGAAGTTCTAAAAGTAACTAGAAAATAATAGGAAAAGTAATAAGGGAATAATAGGAATTACTACTTCCTATTTTTTATAAAAAGGAAGGATAGAGGTAATCTCTCTCTCTTACTAATAAGCATAGGGTAAATAGCACTAAGAGTAAAGGGGGCAAAAAATAAGTAGTAAATGCTTATAAGGAGAGATTAAAGGTCTATTAGAAGGTAATATATTAAAGGGAATTTATAGGTAAGTTAGCTAGCTTAGCTAAGGTTATTTAACATTAGGTTTAAAATAAATACCTTATAGCAATAGATTTAGTTAGTTAGTTAGTTTTCTTATAATAGATAATAAAATCAATAATTAATAATAATATCCTAGATAGATATAATGAAGTTATATCCCTTAGCCTAAGGGTTAATAAATTAATTCCTTAGAAGCCTAATAAGCCTATAACCAGGATTCTAGTCTCTTCCTTTAGCATACTTATATAGTTATACCTCTTTACTATAATAACTATTATAGTATAACAAGGGGTAGTAGTAGTAGTATTTATAGAAATATCTCTTCTTATAATACCTAGCTTATTTATAGTTATAAAGTTAACTACTAATTAGTGTTAGTTACACTAAGGTCTTGCGTAAGTATAAGGGTAATCCTATATAATTAAAGTTAATAATAGTTAGTTAGCTAGCTAGGAAAGAGAGAGAAGAGAGGGAAAGTCTAGATGCTAGAAAAGTAAGCGAAATCCGTATGTAAGGCAAAAGAGAGGGTGGCAAATTAATATAGCTAATCATATCGCGTGCATTGCGCCAGACCCACAATTAGTCTAGTCTTTAGCTATGATTAAACTAATGAAGATCCGAAGGAATTAACAATTACTAAAGAACTTTAATAATAGTAATACAAGTAAAAGTAACTTATAATATAGTAAATATTAAAAAATAAGTTAAACCTAGTTAAATTTCATTATAAGATTCTATTATAATATTACTAAAGACCTCTATGTTAGAACAAAGGTGATATTAATCGCGCGTCGCAGCCGCAATTACCCGGCAAAAGCTCGGGCCGCGCGCGGACCCCACACGTTACTCATAACCTAGCACGTTGATTAGCTAGGAAATGTAAGGACACAAACGCATAACCCCTTTTCCCTTTATGTATTATAACTTCTAGCTTTTTACCTCTCTTTTTAAACAACTAAATTAATCATAACAATAGATAACGTAGCCTAGAATAGATAATCAATAACAATACTATTCTTTAGGCTTACGACTATATTACATATTAAATTCAATACCCTATGAATCTAACACTAATTAGTAGTTACCTTCACAGATAACCATGTAGTCTTCGAACACCGCAGATTAGCAAGGTTAATTAGAAGAGGTAGCTTATCTAACAATAACTCGCCCTATGAAATAGGAGGGCTAAGTTATACTAATAGAAAGGTATAATATAGCTCTCTTCTTACTTTAGTATTAATATCTATATCTATATAGACTCTAAAACAATAAAGAAAGGTTTAACACTAGTAGCTAAGCTATCCCCTTGTCTTTCTTTATTATATGTTCTATTACGCATTTAAAGTTAACCACCTTGCCTTACAATCCTTTATATCTAAAACACGTTACATAATCATAGTTATACCCCTTTTCTTCTTATATTATAAGATTTACCTCCCTTAATTAATTAGAATATTAGATGCAGCTAGACTATCTAGGACCTCTAGTTAATTTAGAGTTCCTAGCAAGACTAATAGCTATAATGATACTATGGAAGGCATTAAAACAGGAGATGATAATAAATACCTTAATAAAGGAAAAACCCCTATTTACACTAACCTATACCCTTATATCTTTATAAGGCTTTAATAATATATTATAAAAGAATTACTCTAATAAATAGAAAGTTCTAAATATAAAGAGATGAAAATACCTAAGGAAATCAGTCTCTATATCCTTATAAAGACTAAATAATATAAGGAGTAAGGGTTATTTAGAAGAACACTATTCTCTGAATTTAGCAATAACTTCTACGAATAGTTAAGGGATAAGTTTGCGGAAGGAAGAGACCTTTTATAGAATGGACTTTAAGACTATCTCCTTTATAATAGAGTATATATAACTATTAGAAGAGGCACTAAGATAGTAAATAACCTTAAAGAAGTAGTAAACTAAGAAGAATTTAGATTTTAAACTCTTAAAGAAATTAAAAAGGCTAGGAAGAAGTATATAGGCTTCTAAAAGAACTTATAGAATGAAGAGTTTTTCTATAATTTACTAGATAATAGTAATGTTAGAACTAGGCAACCTACCCTATTACCCTATTTATTAGTATAATTACTATTAAAAGGATTAATAAGCTAGACTCCCCTAGGAAGACTAAGTTAATCCCCTCTAGGAAGGCCTAGTTAATCTCCCCTAGGAAGGTTAATTAACCTAGAGTTAAGACTGCCTAAGGATACTATTTGTAAGTATTTATAGGTAACTCCCTTGCCTATACCTTTACTAGAGGCAAGTTAGTAGTATTACCCTAGTAACACTGCTAATAATACCCCTAAGTAGGAGAGTTACTAATAGAGGTAACCTATGCTATCTAGGGCTAGGAGTGCCCCTGTTAGCATAGCTTAAGGAGCTATAATTCCTCCTTCCTAATATAAGGAAGAGGAGGATTAGAGGGAATAATAAGCCCTAAGGGTGCTACCTATAAAGCTACCCTCTTACTTCCTAAAAACCTTACTACCCCTTTTATAGATATAAAGGGAAATACCTAGAGGACCCTTATAGACCTAGAGACCTTTGCTAAAGTAGATTATTAACCTATCTAAGGTATACCCTAAAGAATAACTCTATAGCGCTAATAACTATAATATCCTTAAATTAAAGCTTTAAATATTCCGCAAAAAGTGTAAGTTACTTAATATCTAGCCTAAATAAGCTAGTTATGCTTTTAAGGTTATACTTAAAGGTAAAGCACTATAATACTATATAGACTACCTCTCTAAACCTAGATAACTATAAGATCTCCTTATGCTTGTTAGCTATATAAGAGAATAATTTAAAACTAAGGATATATAGTAAAGATATCTGCTAGAGTGGAATAATACTTCCCTATAAGGAATAGCAAATAATAACCTAAGTAAGTTAATGATTAAATGCTTTAATAAACTTATAGAAAGACTAGCTATTGTGTGCCTTAAGATGCGCGCCTAAAAACGCGATCACGATGATAAGTGCTAGGGCTCAAGGATAGGGATATCACAACAAGGGGATGACAATATTAGTCATCTTGGCAAGAGGATCAATTAATCTATAAAGGGACCACATATAGCTAGATTCTACAAGAGCCACTACGAACAACTAAATTCTTACTTTTACCCTACCCTTTTGCTTTGGCTAATACTAATAGCTTTAGCTGATATTAACTCTTACTTCGGCTGATATTGGATCTGATATTATGAAATATGTATTAAGAAGAATCCCCCCCCCCCTTCTCTAATTAAAACGCCGTTTCCGATCCGACAGACTATTTAATCTAGGATATCTCTATACGATAAGATAGTCCTAGCCGTTGTTGTAATCGATATCGTCAAGTTGATCGACCCCTCTATTGTGTGTAGGCTCTAGAGCTACTCGCGATCATGGGCTAGCATTGTGTCTTTTAGGGTGTTGTTTTCTACTTAACAAAACTAGTAGAGAAACGTGGTCTTGAACCCCTAGGACTTCCGCTTTCTATTTGATCTACTACAGACTAAGATTAATTAAAAGCGTGCTTTTTTAGCTATAACCTATAGCTAATACCAAACTGTTTACACAAAGACCCCCTTATTTTATTATTCCCTACAACGTAGCATAGACTAGAAGCCTAGCCCTAGACTATACAAGGGCTAAGGCGCTAGCTTTAGACTAGTTAATCTAGAAAAACCAAGCTAGATTAAGGATAGGAGACTATGTTCTATAGAGGCGTTAAAAGGAAGGCTAGCTAGCTTAGGAAAGTATATTACAAATACTAGCTAAACTATTACCCCCTTGCTAAGAACCTTTAAATACAAGAATACGGAATAGGAACCGCTATCTAGCGTCACAAGCTATTTAATCTTAGGACCTATAGCTAATTTTGCGATAATTTAGCTATGTATTAGGGTCTTATGGTTAATTACAAAGAGCTATATAATCACACTCCTAATTTTCGCTTATAGACTATTTATAACTATAGATATTGCCCCCCTAGAAGATTTCTTTTAAAAGATTCTTTTAATTACTAAAGTTTTTATTTAAGCACTTATCTATTTACAAGATTAATTACAAGTACTATCACTAGACTCTATGTCTGATTGTTTGTCTTTACATTCCTGCTAGCTAAGCAAAGCAAGGTTAATTAAGTAGCCAAGTCATCTAAGGGATACTTAGGATCTATTAATGCTAGAACCCCTAGTTACTAGTAAGGAACTATCTAATCTCAAAATGGTTTCTACGCTAACTTATTCCTACTCTAATAATTAATTAGGGAAGGACCCTAATAATAAAGGAAAATCTTTAGGACCTCTTAACAGGCTTAATACCAAATCTTTTATAAAAATCCTTAGAGAAATAATAGCTTGCTAAACTTCCCTTATTATAATACAGAATAGGTATAATGTTCAGTAGTTTACGGGGGAAAATATAGTAGATTTTATTAAGGATTTTAAAGCTAAGATAAAAGCAATGTGTATCCCTAAAAAGGATTAGCAAAAAATGCTTAAACGCAATGTTAACCCCTAGGTCTGATAGGTGGTTAAGATACTAATAGTATTATGCACTTAGGAAGAGTTAAAGAATAAAATACTCCTTTAGTTTAATACTATAAGCTAGGATTAAATAGAAAGCGCTTGTAGATAACTTAAAGACCTTAACCTAATATAACTAAAGTCTATTAAGGAAACCTATTACTAGCTATAAAAGCATTAAGCTTTAATGTTAAACGCAGACCCCATAGAATAAAGAACTACTATAACATAGTCTAACTATATTTATAAGGCCCTCCTAGAGTATTTAATCTTAAGCTTTATGGATTAAAAGGGGTTTACCCATGAAGAAATTCTAGTTATAAAGTATAAACTACTCTAGACAAAGCTTAACGCATATATTTATATATAATTAGAGCTTAGATATAGGGACCCTGAAATCTCTAACTTAGAAGGGTACCTATTAGATAATGTAAAGTTAAACCTAAGGAGTTAGAGACTATTTAATCTACTTACACTTAGTAATTATTAGACTAACTAAGGGAACCATCTAGTGTAAACTAAGTCTTTAGGATATGATAAGAAGAATGTCACCTTTGATGATAAGGTAATAAAGGATAAAGGTCCTAAGATAGCTAAATACTAAGATTAAATGGATAATTTAATAAAGTAGTTAGCTGAGTTGAAAATCATAGTCATAGCCTAAGCAGGAAAGGAAATTAACATTACAAAGCAGCTTAAAAGAAAGTATAACAGCAACCCGTAACACTAGTAACGGAATTACTAGCTAAATAGCATTAGACTATTTGATTAAGATAATAAATACATTTTTGAAATCAATGTAATAGCTAGATAAGGCCACTAGATAAACCACTATTACTACTACAATAGTAATTCCTATTTAGCTATAAAGTGTAACACGCTAGGATTTAATAAGATATTAAAGTTCGCTATTTACAACCTAGCTATCTGTATTTTAGTAATTAGGGATAACATAAGACAACATATTATACTACCTATCCTACTTTCGAAGTTCCTTTAGATTAGTAGCTACGCGCGTAGGCTAGCTATATTTTGGGTTAAATACTTCCTAGATAGCAAGATTACCTACATAATCCCTAGGATTAAGGAATATAGTCCTTGTAAAGGTAAAAGCTAGGATATATTATTAGACGAATAAGAAATATTTAATCGAATAGAAAGCTAGTTTAACCCCGCTAAATACCGCCTAGAAAGGGAGGTCTAGGTAACGTTAATCTTACGAAGGGAGCCCTTAGGCATAGTCTTGGCTATTACGTTTAAGAAGTTATACGTGGAAGAAGAGGAGGTAGATAACTATAATAGAAAGATTATAGCCATTAGGGAATAAGTAGCGAAGCGGCCGTGAGTTAAAGATGTTACAGAAGAAGATAAATAAGATTATTAAGGCCACGAACAATCCGGATGAGGTAATAATACCTTAAATAAGGGAAAGAAAGATCCACTAGGCAAGGTTAGGTAAAGGATTTTAGATTAACTATATAATAAGGTCTTCTAGAAGAAGCTTAGAGTACCCTTTTAAGATATCTACTATATTATACTAATACTAGCAGAAGTAGTTAGTAATAAGTATCTCCTACGGGCAAAAGGCATTAAAGATGTTCGTTATTATAATAGGGATACACTAGGGCCTATGCCTCCTTTAAGAACATTTAGGGTTAAAACAACTCCGAGACTAATTAATCTAGAGAGCTAGATTAATTCTATTATCCAGACAATAAAGGATGCTCTTAAAAAGGATAAGAGAAACAAAGCAAAGGCTAAGGTAAATTCACTAAAGATAGCCCTAATGCCCCTGCTAGAAATTAACGCTACCCTATGGGAAAGGATCTAGGAAAGGCTTAGAACTTAAGTATAATAGGATAGAACTTAATAGAATCTAATTAATCCACCTAAAGCAAACTTCATGCTTAACGCAATTATAGAACCGCGAGCCATAGTTAACTAGTTACAGGATTTGCTATACTTATAAGTTCGTTTAGATAACCTAGAAGGAGAGCTTCTCCTAGGGCTTATTAACATAGGCTTATAAGGAAATGTAATTACTAAAAGCATAGCTAGATGCTTAGGTCTAAAAATCTATCCTATAGACATAATAAACACCACTTTATTCTCCTCGTATAGGATTAAGATAATTAGGGAGGTTTAGACAAAGCTATATCTAGGAAACATCTAGATACCCACTACCTTCTACGTTAGCCTAGACTCTGTTAATGTAAGCCTAATTCTAGGAATACTATTTTTTAAGCTATCACAAATATAGTTTAACTATTTAAGAAGTAGTGAACTCTTTGTCTAGTGCCGCTTTAGAGATATTATTATTATCTTAAGAGTTACAGGAAGTATCTAATAGTAATACACTAACACATAACTAGCCTAGTAACCTACTATTAATATTATTATGTTTAGCTATCCTAAAGTAAAGGAAGAGAAAGATTAAATAGTTTACAAAGGGTTAGAAGTAAAAATAAGCAATAATAAAGTACTAATCCCTATTATAACTAGAGAAGGGACTGATATCTTCCGAGAAGTTATTAAGGATGTGATAGTAAACCATAACTAATAACTTAAAGTGGTTGCGGAGGACTTCTAACCCCTAAGGCAGCTAAAACCACCTAATCTTATAATAAACATAATGTACAAACGCAAAGCTAATAAGATTTATCTACATAATAATGTGCCTTCTAATAGGTTAACCCTAGAAGGAGACCCTAAATAGAAGACAAAGAAATAGGAAGAAGCAAAATTACATCTAGATATATCTAGGAAATACAATAAGTATATTACTAGGAGATTTAGCAAGAACCCACGAGGTTTTAGAATAACCTAGGAGCAGCTAGATTAGATAGTTAAGGGGGTGCAAGAATATTTAACATAAGAAGAAGTTAATGTTTTTAAGGAAATCCTTTATAACTAAGAAGTAGCGCTAGCGTAGGACTTATCTAAGTGTAGAAAAGTTAACCTACTAGTAGCACCACTACAAGTCATTAAGGTTATTAAGTATAAGGCATAGTAAGCTAGTTTTATCCTAATACCTCTTAGGTTACAAGGGAAACTAGTTAATCTATTAAAGAAGAAGTTAAAGTATAGGTATCTAGAAGAAAGCTATGGTTCTTATAGGAACCCTTACTTTCTTATTATAAAGAAGGACAAAGGGATTTGCCTAATCCTATTAGCTACTAAGTACAACAAAGTTACAATACGTAACGCGCTAATCCCTTAAGGAGCGGAGGTATTTAGCGAGAGCTTTGCAATATACAAGATCTTGTCTATTATTAATCTTTTATTAGGATATAATTAAGTGGAATTAGCGAAGAGAAGTAGAGACATAACTATGATTTCTACTATGATTAGCCTTTTGTGACTTTACTACCTGCCACAGGGAGCCACTAACTTAGTAGCCTAATTCATTAGGATTATTAGCCGAATCCTGTTTGACTTAATCCCTGAAATTTGCGTACCCTTTCTGGATAATATTGCTATTAAGGGGCCGACCACGACGTACGATAAAGAAGAAATTATGCCTAGAGTGCGCAGATATGTAATAGAGCATTTAATTAACATTAATAAAGTTTTAGTTAATATTAAACTCTCTAGTTACATAGCTTTAGTAGCTAAGTTAAAATTCTGCTAGAAGTTAGCTAAAATCGTGGGATTTATGTGCGGGATAAATGGACAAAAACTAACTAAGGCAAAGATTATAAAGATTCTAGATTGGAAAGTTTGCCAAGATCTATTAGAAGTGCAATCTTTTATTAGATTAATAGGAGTTTACTATATTTAGGTTAAGCACTACACATAGAAGGCAAGACCACTAGTGATTTTACTGCGGAAGATAATGGAATAGAAATAGGGACTAGAGCAATAAGAAGCCATGGACATTTTAAAGAAGGTAATAACTATGGCCCTAGTTCTTGTTTTACTTAATCTTAGACTAGGCTTTAGGGAAATTATCCTTATGGTAGACACAAGCTTACTAGGATAAGGAGTAGTATTACTATAAATTATTAATAGTAAACGCTATCCTATTTAATACAAGAGCGGTGTCTAGACTATTACTAAGGCTAAGTATAACGTAACTAAAAGAGAATGCTAAGTAGTTATTTATACGTTAAGAAAACTACGAATTCACCTTTACGGAGTTCCCTTTACATTAGAAATAGATTTATAAGTCCTAGTACACTAGCTTAACAGAGCTGTTAACAATATGCCTAGAGCTCTTATTACACAATAGATAAGCTACATACTGCTGTTTAATTTTTTAGTGTAACATATCCCTAGTAAGAAGAATAGAATCGCTAATGCCCTATCTAGAAAAGGCCCTAGTCCATTAGATCAATTAGATTAAGAAGTTAAAGGAGACATTAAAGACTTTATTAACCTATATCTCAATAGTATTAAGATAAAAGAAAATAGTAAGAAGGACTATTCGCAGGAGATACAATAGGTAATTAATTTCTTATCCACCCTCTAAAGACTAATTAATCTTAGTACTAAGGACTATAGGAAGCTTTATAATAAAGCAAAGAAGTTTTACCTAGAAAATAGATGCCTGTGGAAAAGACTAATAGGAATTATAAAAGGACTAGCATTAGTTATTAATATTCCTAAGTAGCAACGCATAATAGTTAAAGCTATCTACGAAAAACTTAGTCATAAAGGCATTAAGGTAGTCTTCTAAGCGACAAAACAGTAGTACTAGTGGAAGGGACTCTAGAACATAACTTAAGAGATGCTAACCTATTACGAGATATGTTAAAAGTTTGCGCCTTAGTAACCTCAAGAACTATCTATACCAGTTGCACTAGGGAACCTAATAAGTAAGATCTATATTAACACTTAGCACCTTCTAATTAATCACAGATATAAGTATCTCTTAGAAGCTAGGTGTAACTTAATAGGGTGGGTGGAGGCTACACTAGTTAGGAATGCGACGGTACTAGTAATTAGAAAATTCCTGTTATTATTGATTAGCAGGTTTAGACTTTTTTAGTTCATAGTCTATAACAAAGGTCCTAAGATACGAGAAAATCTTAAGGAAGCACTTATAGATATTAGTATTAAAGGAATCTAAATATCTAGGTATAACCTAAAGGCGAATTCTCCTGTTAAAGCTAGACACTAGTCCCTTACGTCCGCTTTAGCAAAATTAGGAGGGTTAAATAGCTAATAGGTAAAGCACCTTAATAAAGCTCTTCTTATAGACCACACTGCTGTTTGTAAATTACATAGGAAATCCGCTTTCTATTTAATTTATAGATAGGAACTAATCCTACTATTAGAAGTTAAGTTTCTAACCTAGAGGCTAATTAACTAGGAAGTAGTTACCACTAGTTAGGACCTATTTAAAGCTTAAGTCTAAATGCTTAAAAGGAAGGTAAAGGACGTTAGGAAAGTAAGGAAGAAGGTATTTAACTTTAGGAAGTAACTTACAAACCAAACTAACAAGAACTAAGCCACCTCTCTTAGGAAGGATTAATTAAAACTAGGGGATCTTATTCTAGTATATAATATTAGAAGGAATGTTAATATATCCACCATAAAGAAACTTATAATAAGATAGAATAGACCTTTCCGAATCCATAAGTAAGCGCTAATTTCTAGAGCCTATTATCTAAAAACGCTAGATAGGGTTTACCTCATAAAAACCATTTTAGAGGACTATATTAAAAAGTTTATCCCAGATATAAAAGGTTAGTAGACTTTAATAGCAGATGCGTGGTTACATACTCCTTAATAACACTAGGCAAGGGAGGAGACTACTAATGACTATAATTAAGAAATCACTATAATTATGCCTTTAGCAGCTTAACACGACATATCTAATTAAATAGTTAATAAAGGAGGGATAAGTTTATGTCTTAAGGAAGAGATTAAGCTCCTACCTTAAAGGAGCCTATATTATAGGATTAAGGTATAGCTACCCTACTTAACGGAAGAATAGAAGAAAGAATATAAAGTATATTCTCTAACGCACTAAGGAGTGCATAAGATTAAATATTATATTTCTTTGTTTTTATTTTAGGAACTAAGTAAAGTTTTGTTCTAATACTAGAGATTAAGTAATTAAGGTATAAGTCTATTAACTATAGGACCGCCTACCCCTTTTCTCTTTTCTTTTATTTCCCTAAAATCCCACACTATAGACTAAATTTGTTTTCTCTGATTTTCTCTATCATTTATAAACAATTTAGGAAGGGAGGAGGTATATCTACTACTAAGTAAGAAGAGTTATTAGAATTAATAGTGTTTAGATTAAGCAGAAGAGTCTCTGCCACTTTAGTAAACTACTTTTTTCCTAAGAAAGGCACAAGAGATCTCTCTTAGGAAGACCAAAGGCAATACCTAAAAGCAAAGCGCTATTCATAGCTAGCCGCATAGGACCTATTCCAAATATAATTACTATATATACCTTTGCTAACCCTAGAAAGCAAGACATAGCTATAGAAAGGGAAGCACATATGCTTACCAAAGAAGGTAACGTGCTATATGTATAAGTTTAAGTAGTTAGTATAGAAAATACTATTTAATCTGCTAAACATAGATACTAGCAAAGCATAACAACGCTTAGGACGCTATAAAAGAGTGTGCAAGAAGTACCCATTAGGATAAGCTATCTTAGCAGGAATAAGGACTAAGCAACAACGTTTGTTTTTAATAGCAAGGGCTAAGATACTATTTGCTTTAGTGTAGCTCCTCACGAAATCCTTTAGTAATTTAGTTCTTTTTATAGCAGTGATTAGATAGGGAGGAGCCCCTTCTAGGGAATTTTTAGAAGGTTAGAGGGTAATCTCTATATATAAAGAAACACTGCCATTACTAATATTAATCCCGCCCCAAACCTAGAAGGTAAAAAGGAACTTATACTACAAAACAGAAGTCATTAGTATTAGCCTAAATATAAGATCAAATAATCTTTAGAACACCTACGTAGTCTCTGCTAATAAACGGAGGAAAGAACTTAGCGCGGTTAGACTAGTCTATAGTCTTTATTACTAAAAGCTCAACTTCCAGGATACTTACCCTCATAATAGCAGTAATATTAGGAAGTTTTTAACGGTTTTCGTTAAGAGATTTAGCTATAATCAATTAATTAGGGTAATAATACAAAGAGTAATAAGTTAAGGAGCATAAAGAAGAGGAAAGAAAAAGGGTTAGAAGAGCCTCAAACCACAGGATACTACATACAATAGGCATTAGCACCTAACAAGCAAGCAGGCTACCTACAAGTAATTCATGATAGCAAGGTCTGAATTATAGTAACCACTTAATCTCCATAGACAGATGCCTCGTGACGGATGCTAGCGGCTAATAGAGAGAAAGGAGGAGGCAACTAGTAATAGCTACTAATAACCGCTCTTAAAATTAATAAAGACTATAAGAATAGGATTAAGGCCATAGGAACCACTTAATCTAACCTACTTCTTACATAAGCACACATCCTCTTAACCTTTAAAGTTTTTATTTATACTACCCTTATTCCTAAAATCCTTTCTAACTACGCTAATTTAAAAATCCGACAGGCAGTTACTATATCCTTTCCCACTATAATAGTTATTCTATCTATCCTAGAACCTTTTAATCTTACCTAGTAAAATAGAATAGTATAGGGAGTCTATTATGAACAAGGGTAATTACACTAAAGTGAATAGCAACACTATTGCCTACTTTCCTCACAGTAGGTGCCTTACTATATACCACATTCACGTTTTAATATATAGATTAGAAAGCCCCTTCTTTAGAGGAATTAAGGAAGGCACTATAGAAATTAATTTGGTTAATCTCTATAGGTGGTAGCTACCTCTATTTTATCTGCGAAGAGACTAGCCATAGCCTTTGCTAAGATTTAAAGTTCACTAGGATAGCAATGATTTTAACCTAGTAATACTAATTAGGCTAGGATAGATAAATATATAATAGCGCAGTTATTTAATGGACGTTTATAAATTCCTAAGAAAGGCTTGTAAGACTCTAAGTAAAGACTAGCTTAACTAGTTTAAGCTAATAGTAATAGGGAGGATCATAGAGCGCAGGCTTAAAGCAATAGTAGTAGTACTACCCTAAACATTTAAAGTTAGTAAGATAGAAGATTTTAATATGGACACATTACAACAATTAATTAGTTTAAAAGCTAGAAGACTCTATACTACCTATCAGCTTATTAATATTAAGTATAGCTATAATTACAACCCTATTAACCTCTACTTACATATAAGTAATTAATGCCTTATTACGGGATTTACTTTCTTCACGAACTATTAGACTACTTTTATATTTAATAGGAAATAAGGATGTCTATACTATTTTAATAGCATAGATAAGGGACAAATAACTTAGTTTACTAACTTCGCATGCGGATAGGGGCAGATTATATAGCTTATAAATTACCCCTCTAATTTCAAAGTAATTATAGTCCTAGCAACAGAGCAGAAAGGAAACTAGGAATGCGGGTATACATGCCTAGGGTTCCTTCTCTAGATAATCTGCTGTCAGGTCGGTCACTAAGCAATTAATCTGCTATTAGAAGATTAAAATGCACTAAATAAGTATAATATTAAGTTTGAACAACTGCGCACTTTTAGAGAAGACTTAACTATTAACTAACGCTTTAAGCTATACCTTAAAGACTAGATAGTAACTAACAATATCCTAGACCCAAAGTATAGCTATGTAAAAGCACTTAAAAGAACTATAAGAGTTCTACAAGACATAGCTGCAAATAAACTTAGAATAGGAGATTAATTACTAAGGGAATCATTATACTAGAAGGACTTCAACCTCTAACACTTAATATAACACACTAAAATGCTTAATACCTCGCTTTGTAACCCAAATAGTCAGTAGAGGACTCCCTATTAGCACTACACTCATGCCTTAGAAGCTTCAAGTTACTAATAAGAGTCATCTAATTAAATAGTATACTAACATGGCAAAACATAATAAGCTTTATATTTAGGATTTCTAGTAACCTATAGCTTATGTTTTTACTAGCAACCCTAAAGTCTTTAATATTAGTATATAAGAAATACTACACAATCAGGAAAGACAAATATAGCAAAACACTAGAGGAGTTTTACCCCTAGTTAAACCAGAGGAGCTGAGATTAAGTAGAAGGGAAAGTTATTATTTATCACAAGCATCTTCATTAGTGTTATTATCCATTATTAGACAAGAAGTAATGCTAGCGTCCTTAGCTTTAAAGCTTAAAGCACTCTAATAAGGAAAATAAGATTAAACATCTAACACTACTAAACAAGCTCTCTAAAAACAGCAAGCAATAATAAGTAAGCTGCTATAATTAGACATAGAAGACTAGCTAAGGTTACCGCGAATCCATAGAGTTATTAGATAAGAGCAAGTGTATAGCTATAGAACCTTAGCTAAGTAAGCAAAAGAAAAGATAATTTAATAACTACTTAGAGATATAGGACAAGCTATAATAATTAATCTCCTTCCTTTCCTTAGGGTATAAAGAGTAGCACAAAGAAAAATCATTACGTATTTACTAACATTATCTATATACACATCTATAGTACCACCTAGCCTAGTCCCTCGCGGAATATAAGCTAAGATTATTAAAGCCTACTAATAGGAGAAGAAGCACGCCTAAGGATTATTTAATTAACGCAAAACCTAAGAAAAGAGAGTAGCACAGCAGGATATAAAGCGCTCTACTATCCGTACCCTATCGCTAATATTACCTACCACACGCCCACAAACACTAAAGACGCCAAAGCTCTCTTAAGAAATAAGGAATTTAGGTCTCTAGTTAGGGAGGTCTTATCTGCCTTCTCTTTTTCCCTTTTTACTTTATATAATTTTCTCTTTTTTTTTCTTTCCTTTCTTCCTTATATCTTTACCTTTTCTTTTACCTTTCTATCCTTTCTATTATCTCTTTTACTTACCTTAATAATCCTTTTCCTACTATATAGGATTTAGCTATATAAGATTAATTAGCCTAGGCCTATATGTAATGGATTAAATAGTTCCTCCACCCTTTTTATACAAGATTGGTCGCTAACTACACTTATAAGGCGCTTTTGGGTTTTAGTGTGCATAACTAGTTAGGGGCAACTAGTACACACCTAGGGAGGTGTTATGTGCCTTAAGATACGCGCTTAAAAACGCGATCATAATAATAAGTGCTAGGGCTTAAGGATAGGAATATTACAACAAGGGGATGATAATATTAGTTATCTTAGCAAGAGAATTAATTAATCTATAAAGGGACCACATATAGCTAGATTCTACGAGAGCCACCACGAATAACTAAATTCTTACTTTCACCCTACCCTTTTGCTTTAGCTAATACTAATAGCTTCGGCTAATATTAACTCTTGCTTCGGCTAATATTGGATCTGATATTGTGAAATATGTATTAAGAAGAATCCCCCCCCCCCTTCTCTAATTGAAACACCGTTTCTAATCTGACAGACTATTTAATCTAGGATATCTCTGTATAATAAGATAGTCCTAGCCGTTGTTATGATCGATATCGTCAAGTTAATCGACCCCTCTGTTATGTGTAGGCTCTAGAGCTACTCGTGATCGTGGGCTAGCATCGTGTCTTTTAGGGTGTTGTTTTCCGCTTGACAAACTATCTTGTAATAAGTAGTGCCTGAAGTGAGCTAAACTAAAAGGGCACTCTAGAATTAACTTATTAAAGCCTATTATAGTATTCTAGAGTGTAGAGGAGCGATTATAAATCCGCTAGATAGACTATAAGAGTTTTATAAATAGATTAGAATAACCCTTTGTCTTATTAAGGAAGAGAAGAAGAACTATTAATAATTCCTAACTAAAGCTATAACCCTAGAGTAATTCTAGACTAACTAAAGATATAATAGGACTAGAAAAGAGACCTAATACCCCTTGAAACCATAAGGAAGAGGAGATACTCCCCGCACAAAGAAGTGCTATGTATATAGCAAGGAAGGATGCTAGTTATCTAAGCACCCTAAAGAGGACTATAAGAAGGCGTTTTAACGCTTTAAGAATCACTACCTTACGGATTTAACTAATAACTTATATTATTTATTCCTTACTTAGTATAAGGGAGAACACAAGTCTTAATCCCTTATTAATAACAAAATCGCTTAGTATATAAAGAGCATTAGATTTAATAACAGCCCTAATGATATAGATGGGCTAGTACCTATGAGCTTCTTTACTTACAGAACCTAGATTAATAGCAAAAGAATAGTTTAATTCCTAACAAGGCAAGTAGCTTATTATAGTCTAAGTAAAGAAGACCCCTTTTAGCAGGAACTTATAAACAAAGCCCTAGTAATGTTTATATTAGAAGATTGCTATTCCTATGTAATATTCTAAGGGATTGTGCCTAATATAGGAGCCGCAAAGTTCTCTATAGCAGGGCACCCTTAATTTCTTACTTTATAACATTAGATACTTATATTGTAGCTTAATGAATTAATAGAGAAGAAGGTATTAGTTAGATTTAGCATAGGAGACCTAATTATCACGCTTAGAGTAGCTAATGTGCTTACTCCCTTTAGAAATATCCTCTTTTAGGTTATCCCTATAAATACTCTATTTCTCTTATCCCTTAATAATATAGACTATCTAAAGATTAACTTTAATATCTCTAAGAACACACTATAATAAGGAAATATTAAAGTCCCTATTATACGTAAATAGGGGCATGCCTAGATGCTTCTTACATAGAAAGAAGAAGTAGTTACTTAGAGCTACCTTATAGAAAGTAAGCTATAGTAATTATATTGCCGCTTTAGGCATCCATTAATCCGACATCTACATAAGGTTCTCTGTAAATTAAGGCATAATATTAATATTAAAGCTATTAGGAAGCTAATAAGAATTTACTACTAATACTAAATATACATAAATAGCCCTAATTACTTTAAGTTTACCCTTAAGGATAAGTGTAGCTTTAATTATAAAGTAATAGTAAATATCTTCTACCTAGATAGTAACTGCCTTACACTTTACGCTATAAATATAGCTATAGCGTTTAATATAGCAAAATTCCTTAATAATATCTCTGCGAAAATAACCTAGGAAGCCCTCCGAATATGCTAGATTAATGCTTACCTAGGCCCCCTGGACTTTATTATCACAGATGCTAGAACAAACTTCCATAGCAATGAATTTAGATAATTTGTAGCTTTAATATTAATTTTGATTAAGGAAGTCCCTGTTAAGGTACACTATAGTATAGGGAAGGTTAAAAGGTATTATAGGCTACTCTAAAGAGCCTATAATATAATTAGACGCGAATACCCTATAATACTAGAACCTATTACCCTTTAAATAGTAATTAAGGCCCTAAATAACACTATAGGCCCTAATAGCCTTATCCTAACCCTCCTTATCTTTAGAGCCTACCTACGCATAATAAATAAGTCCCTGCTATTACCTAATATCATATAGCGTGTGATTATAGTATAGAAGGCTACTAAAGAGATTAAGAGACTCCACGCTATCTAGAAGGTTAATAAGGCCCTTGCTAAACGCAATAGCCTAGATACCTTAAAGACCCTTAGCTTACTGCTTGGATTAAAGGTTAAGGTTTAGTAAGAAGGTAAGGGATAGGTAGGTCTGTATAAGCTACTAGTAATTACTAGAGAAAGCTATACACTTAATATACTTAGAGGCCTAAAGACCTTTAGGTTAATATTTATTAAGCCTTACTATAATAATCCTAGTGTAAAGAAAATAGTAAAGTCTAGTAAAGAGAAAGGAGAAAAAGGGCGAGAGACCTATAATAAGAACACAGTGCTACTAATACCACTAAAGCAAGGACGTAGAAGGCCACGGAAGAACCCTCCTATAATACCTTAAGGTGCTAATACCTTCCTATTAGCAAAAGAACATAGTAACCTAGCTCTTATAATTAAGCTATGTAAGGAAGGAATCATTAAGACCCCTAGCAAACCTTTTAAGCTATTAATAAAAGCGGAAATCAACGCCCTAATTAAGTAAGGTATGTTTGAATTTATTATGTTTAATAAGGAAGAATATAGTGGAATTTAAATCTTTAATTCCTGAATTATTAATAAGATTAAAGGTAAGATAACAGAACCCTATAAAAAGTTACGCCTTATGATCTAAGGGTATAAGGATAAAGGAAAACAAGCTATTCTTACATAGGCCCTAATAATTTAACACGCAAGCTAATGTCTTATCCTCGTAATAGCCCCATCCGTAAGATTAAGGAAATTCCTTATCTAGCTAAGGGATATCTATTAGGCTTATATATAGGCCTATATATTACTAGAGCAGCTAATCCTAGCGCGCTTACTGATTTAGATATGGTATCTCTACCCGCCTAGTATAATCTTAAGGGTTATAAAACCCCTCTACAGGCTCGTAGAGGTAGGAACACACTAGTGGGTTATATATTATAAGCATTATAGAGAGAACCTCTAGATAGAAACCTTTATATATAATCCTTACTTACTTATAACTACAAAGGAAAGCCCTAACTTTGCTTACATTAGAATATAAACTAACAACATAATTAGCCTCTTAGATAAGAAGTTCTCTAAGAAGGAAAAGACCTAGCTTACTATAGTAGGCTTTAACGCAAAGCTAAAGTAATTCCTAACTTAGGACTACCCGCTTACGTTTAATAGTAGTATTATCTTGCTAGAGAATAATACTATTAAGATCTAGCAGAAAGGGCAAAGCAACAAGTTAGAGTTAGTTCTAATAACTAACTTAAAGCGCAAATACGTTAAGTAAAGGGCCTAAGGCGCTTATATCGCCTTAATCTGCTAACTAGAGGCTTGCTTTAACCTATCTATTGCTATATAACACTAGGAGCTAACCCTAGAGGATATAAAAGCCCTTAATCGCCGCCTGAAGTAGCAGATAGATTACCTAGAGAGAGGTCTGATATTTATCCTAATTAACCTTAAGAAGGCGAAGCTCTTTACCTTTGTAAATAGATCCTTTACTAATAACTAGGACCTATCCTTATAACTAGGATATGTACTTATCCTAGCGAACAAAGACTACACTAATAGCAAGTTTATAATTAAAGGTAATATTATGCACTTTAGCTTAATAAAGAGTAAGAGAGTTACGTAAAGCGTGCTTACCTTAGAAGTCTATGGTATAGTAGCTAGTGTTAATATAGCTTACGTAATCGCAACTACCCTAAACTTAGTTACTAACTAACTAAAGCTCCTGAAGATTCTAATTATTGCATGTATAGATTTATACTCCTTATATAAGTGCCTTATTAAGCTTAGTATAATAAAGGAGAAACGCCTAATAATTAATATTATAGCCCTTTAATAGTTATATAAACGCTAAGAACTCTACAAGATCTAATAGATTAACAGAGAGAATAACCTAGCTAATACCTTTATAAAGACATTACCTAATAAGGCCTTTAAGAGCTTTATCTTAACTAACTAAATAACTATCTAGATAGAGGGATAGGTTACCTACGTGTAACACACGCGCGGTAAGAGAAAAAGGTAATCCTCTAGGAGAATAGCCATAGGGATAAGACAGCGATACGCGGGGGATCTACACCCCTATAGTTAATATCCCTAGCGGCCACAACCATACTAGCCCACTAGGCCCCCCTCCTAGTAGACCATAGAAATTAATAGCAGTGCGTAGGAGGATAAAGGTATTGCTAAGGAGGAGGAAGACGTTGTATACGCGCTATAGTGTGGTATATGTGTTATTTTAAGAAAAGAAGGGATTCGGAAGGACCCACTTATCCTTACATAGGCTCACAGGCTAAGCGAGATTATTATTTCCCTTTTATTAGTAACTATACACCTAGATAAGCTATAAGTTCTTTTCCTTATATCCCCTATTAATTACATTCTTAATCTGTCTTTCCCTTTTTATTTCTGCAATTAATATTACGTATTAATAATTATATTAAAAGAGAGAAGTTCTAGTATTAGAACAAAGGTAATATCAATTGCGCGTTATAGCTATAATTACCTAGTAAAAGCTTAGGCCGCGCGCGGACCCTACACGTAACCCATAACCTAGCACGTTAATTAGCTAGGAAATATAGGGACACAAACGCGCAACCCCTTTTCCCTTTATATATCGTAACTTCTAGCTTTTTACCTCTCTTTTCGAACAACTAAATCAATCATAATAACAGACAACGCAGCCTAGAATAGATAATCGATAATGATACTATTCTTCGGGCTCACGACTGTATTACACATTGAATTCAATACCCTGTGAATCCAACACTCTAATAATAGTAATATAAGTAAAAGAAACCTATAATATAGTAAATATAAAAAATAAGTTATACCTAGTTAAATTATATAGTAAAATTCTATTATAATATTACTAAAGAACTTTAATAATAGTAAAATAAGTAAAAGTAATTATAGTATAGTAATTTGTTAGTATCTACAGGATACCATTGACCTACGCGTAGGGTTTTCGGGGTAGACTAAAGTGCACGTAATTATTATATATTCTAGTCTATTAAAGCAAGCAAAAGAGGGATTAAATAGAAGCAAAGAGGGTGCGCTATTTATTATAGGAAAAGGGGCCTTAATTAGGGTTATTAGCGAAGAGGCCACATATGCTAACTCCGATCGCGGCGCGGTCAGGCCAGATATGTGGGTCCGCGATGTAACGCGCCTACCTAATTAAAGGCACGTACCCTTGTTAATATTATGCTTATTTTAACACTAGAAACTCTCTCTTTTTAACATGATTATTAACGTATAATATTAATAAGAGAAGTGAATAGGAATTAAGGAACGAATAAGATTAAATAATCACGAATAATATTATAAGAAAAGGGCAAGGGGAAGGGGTACAATAAACAACAAAATCTAATCTATGAGCCTATGTAAGGATAAGTAGGCCTAATTCTTAATACCTTTAATCTTATTAGATTAACATAGACGTTATAATCGCGTAACCTACCCTTCTATCCTAATAGTCGCCTTATTACTTGTAATAAACCTCTTAAATGCCTTATTCAGCAATGCCTTCGTAAATACATTAGCAAGGTTATTATTCCTATTAATCCATCTAATCTCGCAGATCTCTTATTGCTTATATGATTAACAAAGGGCTATGATATTAATTATAAGACGCTTCTCCTTTGTGGTACTAAGCTTAATAAGGCATTTATACAAAGAGTACGAATTAGTACAGATAATAATAGGAATCGTAGGGAGGTTTAATTAATAGGTGATTAACCTAAGCATTGTCAAGACTGCGTAAGCCATATTAGCACTAGCAACCATGCCGTAGATCTTAGAGGTAAGCACACTTCTTATGACTCTCTTACTCTTAGTAGAGCTATAGTGTATAATATTACCTTAGATTATAAAGGTGCTTTTCTCTTAGACTTTACTAGCTAGGATAAGCATATAGCCTAGCTAGGAAGTAAGGTCCTAGTTATTAGTAAATAATCTATTTATAAATGCAAAAAGCTTTACCTTTTTGAGATTAAATAGTACAAACCTTAATCCTTAGCTTGGATTATTAATTTACTATTAAATTCATTAGTTTAGGCTCTTTATATCTTAAGGTAATAGCTCTTAGTGTTATGCAGTAATAGAGAGGTTAAAGCAGGCTTTAGGTTAGCAAATTAAGGCAATATACGCGCCTTAAGCTCGTTATTCTATATATGCCTATTTTAAATTAGTTAGTAGGATTAACTAAAGCTTTCTACTCTAGCCCTTCTGCCTTAGCATAATTATATTATTTTCAAGAGTAATAATACTACTATTAAAGGTTAGTAAGTTCCCTATAAAAAGGATTTACTTTAGTTTAGTAGTAAAAGAAGTAGCTTTTAATTAATCTTCCTCTTATTAAGAGAACTTGTGGTTAGATAGTCTAATTATATTATCAGTTTGCATCCCTATACACGCAAAGGTTAGGTTCTCCTTCGTTATCACAAGCAGGCATGGGTCAAACGTAAAGGTTATTATCTAGAGCATTTCTCTATGGTGATAATAATACATTACCTACTAGTAAGTGCTAGCTTTTACAATACTATACAGAGGCTTAATCACTTACATTATTATACCTATAGGGTATAGGTAACGGATTTAGATAGGGATTTAGGCTAGGATTATACAACTAAGAAGCGTTTGTGCTTACATATAGGCCTGTGTAATGTCGCGAAGCTAGAGGATAAGGCCTAGTAGTAATAACGTAAGTGCTATCGTGAGGATTAATCGCTAGCTAGCTCGCTAGATTATTAGGGCCTGTGTGAGGATTACTAGCTTCTCCTCATTGCCGTAACCTTAGATCACAAGCCTTAACTTCTTATACGGATCCGTTATCTTACCTTTTACCTTGTTAATAATATAGGAATTAAAAATTTAAACTCTATTATACTCTCTTTTATTATACTTAATAAATTCGAACACGCCTTATTTGATTAGAGAATTAATCTTAGCTTTAGTGAATAGCTTAAAGGGTTTGCTAGGGGTCTTAATAATTCCTTTCTCACGTAATTAAATCACAAGCTTAAGGTTAGAGCTTTCCTTAGCTAATAGAAAGACATTAGTCTTATCTTTTATTTAATCTGCGTAATTAATATTAGATATAATAATAGGGGGGTTTTTCTAAGGTCTTCTAGGTCCTTGCCTTAGGGGATTAGTAGGAGGGGTAGCTATAGGCTATAGGGAGGCGTCTTAGTTATTTACACTCTTAGGAGGTCTCTCTTTATTAGGATCTTTATAAAAAGGCCTAATGGATATTAATCTAAAGGCCTTAGGGCCTTAAGGGAGCTTAAGAGTATAGGTCTTGCCCTCTATAGCTAATAGCTTATAGGGGCTTACCTATCCTTTACCTTTGTGCTACATGCGTATAAGTAATCCTAGTAGGAGGTTAATGGTTATAGAGGTGTTAGGACTATTTCTTGCAGCGAGGGTATTGCTAACTTTCCGCCAGGTATAAATACGCTTAACTTCCTTTATTACTAGTTAGATTGCAAGGGCTTGCTACGTGATATCTAGTAATAGAGGTAATTCTTTAACTATGCGAGGATACGCGCCGAAAACAAGGACTATTAGTATAAGACTATTTAATCCTATGGTGTTATTCACAGCTTTAACTGCCATTTATAATGCCACGGGCTCCGGCGTTATTAGGCATTCCTGTTAGATAATATTATAGGCTCTTTGGAGCAGCCTATAATATTACTTAACCTTACTAATGCTGTAGTAAGCCTTAATAGGGACGTCTTTAATCTTAATTGCTATTAATAACACAAGCTGCTTGAATTCCTCGCCTCTAAAGGTTGTTCTAGCATCCGTAATAATTAAATCCAGGGGGCCTAGATAGATATTAATCTAGCAAAGACAGAGTGCTTCCTATATAGTCTTTATAGAGATATCTTTAATGAATCTAGCTATATTAAAGGATGTAGCTATATTAACGACTTGTAGAACAGGGTGGTTACTATTAAGATACATAATGTTTACAATAATTTCGTAATTATAAGCATATTTATCCCGAAGAGTGAATTTAAACTAATATAGGCTATCCGCGTGTAATTAGCACTGCTAGTAAACCTTAGTTAGTTTCTTAATAGCTTTAAACTTAACCTTATGCCCTGATTTACGTAGTAAATTATAAAGATGTTAAACTAAAGGGTGTCCGAAGCGTTGATATAATTAGCGGAGCTTAATCTCTATAAGATAACTCTAAGTAACACTCTCTTCTTTGTTAAGAAGTATTTACGCATGCCCCTATTTACACATAATAGGAACCTTAATATTCCCTTACTATAGAATGTTCTCTAATATATGGAAGTTAATCTTTAGGTAGGTTATATTATTAAGGTATAAGAGAAAGGGAGTGTTTATAGGGATTACCTAAAAGAGGATAATTCTAAACGGAGTTAGCACTTTAATTAATCTAAGTGCCTTAATTAGTTCTCTAGGGCTGAATTTAATCTTTGCCTTCCTAGTATCTAACTTATTAAGCGTGATAGTTAGTATTACACTTTATAGAGCTAAGAATTAAGGGTGGCCTACTAACAAATATCCCGTAGCACTTATGTTAGCTATAATGCCTTTAAAGGTTCTAGATAAATATTATCCTTTAAGTGTAAATGCGGTTAGTGCCTTATCTAGTTCCTGAAGATTAAATGGATCCTTCTTAACTAGAGCATAAGTTATTACTTTACTAGTAAGAATCTTAGTGGTTACACGGCTATTGTAGGTAGTCCTATGTGTGAAGAAGCTCGTGGGCACTTAGCTATTATTATCTTCTTTGCTAAAACCAAGTTCTATTAGGTATTAGTTAATATTATTATCCTTAGCTAATTCGGGATTATCATCGCCTTTATACTATGTTAGGAATGTATTATATAAAGAAGCTATTGAGTCTGTGCGAGAGTAATTCTTAAATCGTTAGAATGCCTTCTTCTAGTCCTTATCTAAGTGTTTAGTTAACTAATAACCTTCTTTGCTATATATATAACACTTTTTTGAGCGTTAAGGCTTGCTCTTTGATGAAGATTAACTATACTAGGCTTCCTTGCCTTTTCTATTGTACTTATGGTTAGTCTAAAAGTGTTCCTTAGTGCTAGCTTCTATAGGGAACTGCTGCTAATTAATTAAAGCTTTAGATTTGCTAATTAACATTCTTATCCGTTCGCAAAAGCGTTAGAGGTTAATAGGAGGATTAATGATGCAGGCCCTACATTCCGGGATTCCTTTGTAGGTATTTAGAATCTAACTGCGGAGGTCTAATTCCGACTGGGATCTATACGGATTTGCCCTTTGGAGATTTGAAAGCTTTGTTATAAGGTCTTTAAAGCACTTAATCTTTGATTTACTAGGGTTCTCTTAGATAATCATAAGTAGTTATAATCTTCCCTATAACAAATAGTTCTTTTAATGTGTATTATCTGTCTTAAACTTCTGCCTAATCCTATAGATAAGAGTTAGGAGATCTTAGGGGTCTCCTTAGCCTAAAAGGTTCTCTAAGAAGTACTATAGAGGTCTTTCTTTTAGTATAAACTTAAAACCATAGCCTAACTATTCTTATGTAATCCCTAGTATCTTATACTTTCTTTAATAAGTTAAGAGCTTAATATTAAGAATATTATACTCCTTAGTGCTATACTTAATACTCTTATTACTATAGAATTTATTAAGATTAAGTAGTTACTTTAATAAGGGTTAGCCTATCTCCTAAGGGGGAACAGGGATGATTAAATCTTGTGAAAGAGGTGCTATAGTTCTGGACTATAGAGGGGGATTATAGTGCCTTATTATAGGAGGGGAAATAAGGGGGGTCTAGGGTTATGGTTAAGGGCTTATAATAAGGGGATTGCCTTTACTATCATGCCTTTGCCTTATACTTAGTATACTTAGGGATTAGTGTAATAGAATTTAGAAATAGAATAGGAGTAATTATGGTGGTTAAGGGGATTAGGGATAACGTAAAGTAATTAGTTACTTTAGTTAATCTCTAAAAGAAGGGATACTAATAGGAAGGAGGTCTTTATAGAAGTCCTTCTTTACTATTTATCTCTTAAAGGGGGAATACTTCCTAGTAACTTCCTGTATTTCTTCTTCTTTCTAGTTATGAAATCTATTGTGGTTAATAACATCTTTAAGTAAGACTACTATCTTATGGTGACTCTATAGGTCTATGTAAACACCGCTAAAGAAGAGAAAGTCTTAAAGACTCTTTATAGCTTTAGGATTTACTACTTAGAATATTTCTTATTTCTATCCTCTAAAGTTATTACTAAAGATAGTAAATAGGGTTTATAGGTATAGGTTCTTATATTCGTAGGTTGCTTTCTTAATAAGAATCTAGGCTATGAGTTCTTTAGGGGTGGTGTTTGCTTTAAGATTAAATGATTCCTTATTCTCTAGTGCTTGTTACGTAATGTATTAGTGTAAATCAGGGGATATGTAGTTAAGGAGGTAAGATGTAACTTATGGATTAGCTCCTCTTCTAGTATCCTTAGGGGGGAAGGTGTATTTATGATTAGAGGGAATGTCTTAGGCTCTAGATCCCTCTAGTTAATCTTAATGTTTTACTATAATGTTAGTGGTAGATAGGGGGGTAAGGGAAATAGAGAATTATTAGAAGTCTAAAGGATTATAAGTGAAGCTATTATCTTTGTTCCTTAGTGGGTTTAATTAAATAATTAAGGATAGGTTAGGTTAGTTACTAACTAGGCCTTAATTATTTAATAAACACGCTTCTAAGGGTTTGTTCGCGTAATAGACGCGCTAATTAAATAAATAAAGATAGGTTAGGTTAGTTACTAACTAGGCCTTAATTAAGTTAATAAGCTTAGATTTAGTATAGAGCTAGTTATAGTTACTTAAGGTAAAAGGAGAGCTAGATTATACTTTTTCCTTAGCATATTTAGTATCTTAGAGTAGCACTTCCTCTTTTATAAGGCAAGTCCTTAATACTAATACCTCTTCTATAAACCTTGCTAATCTGTGGTATCTATAGAGATAACTACTAATTAGTGTTAGTATCTATAGGATACTATTAACCTACGCGTAGGGTTTTTAGGGTAGACTAAAGTGTATGTAATTATTATATATTCTAGTTTATTAAAGCAAGCAAAAGAGGGATTAAATAGAAGCAAAGAGGGTGCGCTATTTATCATAGGAAAAGAGGCCTTAATTAAGGTCATCGGCGAAGAGGCCACATATGCTAACTCCGATCGCGGCGCGGTCAGGCTAGACATGTGGGTCCGCGATGCAACGCGCCCACCCAATCAGAGGCGCGCACCCTTGTTAATATCATGCTTGTTCTAACATAATTATAAAAAAAAGAAGTTAACCTTAATTATATCTTTAGTAATATTTTTTTACTATAGTTATATAATTAAAAGTGGGTCCTATTATATAATGAATATTTATAATGTATATAGTAAGGAAATTAAGTAATTATATAATTATAATTTTGATTTTATAAGTTAAAGTAAGTCCTAATATATTTTAAATCTCTTATTAATAATTTATAATATACTTAAATTTACTTATATATAATTAAAAAAGAGGGGGAGGATATCCACATATTTTATCCAATCATTAAGGTTATAAGGTACTAGAAGTTAAACCTTAGGCCTTTTATACCTTAACTCAAATTTCAAATTATTTTCAATATATTTCATAAATTTAACCCACTTAACCACACTAGGGGAATGTGCATTTTTGGATTCCTATTATAAAAAAAGGCTTTACTTAAGTATATAAAGCTATACTTTTAAGCCTTTAAAAAACACTTAAATCTAGTATAATAAGTTTAAATAAAGGTTAATCTCTTTTATTCTTTTTTTATATATAAAGAATATATTTATATATATTATAAGAAGGTTAGTTACTTATTAATAAATTTTACTAATATTCTATATATTTTTAAAGCTTAATATAATTTATAAAATCTTATACTAAATTTTTAAAAAATATTTAAAAATTATCTTAAAGCTATATACCTTAGTTAAACTAAACTTAAGAATATATATAAATACTTTATAAATACTTTCAATGTAGTATTAGTAAAAATATCTTAGCTTATCTTAGCTTATCTTAGCTTATCTTAGCTTATCTTAGCTTATCTTAGCTTATCTTAGCTTATCTTAGCTTATCTTAGCTTATCTTAGCTTATCTTAGCTTATCTTAGCTTATCTTAGCTTATCTTAGCTTATCTTAGCTTATCTTAGCTTATCTTAGCTTATCTTAGCTTATCTTAAGCTTATCTAAGCTTATCTATATCTAAGCCTATCTAAGCTTATAATAGCTTATCTTAGCTTATTATTAGATTCACCAAGGTCCTACGCAAGTAATAAATCCCATATAATTAAAGTTAATAATAGTTAGTTAGCTAGCTAGGAAAGAGGGAGAAGAGAGGGAAAGTTTAGATACTAGAAAAGTAAGCAAAATCCGTATGTAAGGTAAAAGAGAGGGTAGCGAATTAATGTAGCTAATTATATTACGTGTATTACGCTAGACCTATAATTAGTCTAGTCTTTAGCTATGATTAAACTAATAAAGATCCGAAGGAATTAACACTAGTAATCTCTCTTTTTCCTTTATAGCTAAAGAGCTTAAAAACGTAATAAAAATCAGATTAAAGGAAAGTGTATATAAGTGAATCCCTTAATAGGAATTCGCTGTCCTAATTAGCTATTATAGTATTAGTTAATTAAATTAATCTATTATTCCTTACCTAAGCTCCTATTTCCTAATATTACAGGTCTCTTTACCTATCCTTTCACATAAATTATTAATTTATTTAAATTAATTAAAGAGGAAAGTAATAAATTTAGTAATGCTTTTGTTATTATATCCGCTAGATTGTTATTGCTATTAATTTACGTTACTTTATAGATCTTATGCCTCTTATATAATTAATAAAGAGCTATAATATTAATTATTAGTCTTTTCTCCTTTATAGTTCCTAGCTTTATAAGATATTTATATAATAAAAAAGAGTTAGTATAGAGAATTATAAGGATCCAAGGTATCTTTAATTAATCTGTGATCTAATAGAGAGTTATAGAAATCACGTAGGTAATATCTGCGCCTTAAACTATACTATATAACTTAGAGGTAAGCGCACTATAGGTAACTTACTTGCTCTTTATTAAACTATATGTAATAATATTACCTTTTATAATAAAGGTATTATTATCTTGTATTATCTTATTACTAATCACAATTACGTACCTAATCTATAAGCTTAAATCCTTGTTATTAGCAAGCAATCTATTTACAAACACAAAGAGCTTTGCTTTCTTAAGGACTAAAGGAATGTATTATAGTCTATGTTATTAATTCTTAATTTGCTATTTAAGGTGTTTATTAAGATATATAATATCTTTTGTAAAGGGCTCTTAGTGTTAAGCTATAATTAATAGGTTGTACGAAGCTTCTAGTTAATATATAGTTATGATGTAGCTCCCTTAGGCTTATTATTTTACGTAATCTTACTTTACTATTAGGGATTAAGGATTAACTTCCTTGATCTTCTGACTTTAACCTTTCTAGGTTAAGATTAGCAAATTATTAGTGTTCTAGGTTAAGATATAACTATTAAAGATAAGGGGATTCTTAGCAGTTAATTATTACTTCTCTTTAGCTATAAAGTTAGCCTTCTAGAGCTCTTTCTTTTCTTTTTAGAAGAAGTTATTATTACTTAGGCCTAATGTATTATTAGTTTGTATTCTAATAATACTAAGGAGGTTCTTATTATTTAGGGCAGTAATTAATAAGTAGGGGTTATAAGTTAAGGTTATTATATTAAGGTTATCCTTATAGTAATAGAAGTATATTACCTACTAGTAGGTTCTAGCCTTTATAATCCTATAAAGAGGTTTAATTAATTTAATTACAGTCCCTTCTAGGAAGAGGTGTGTAATCTACTTTAGGATTCTCATAATAATTAGCCTTATTAGTATTATGTGTGATTAAGTGTAGGGTTGCGTGATATTACGAATCCAAAGGTAAATGCCTCTTCTTCTTAATAATAGAGCAATAGCTATGATTAGTTATTAGCTTACTTATTGTATTATTAGCGATTGCGTTAGGATAAATTCCTTTCCTTTGTTATTATAGCCTTGTATAATAAGGCGAGATTTCTTATATAGCAAGTCCGTTCCTTTGCCTTTAATCTCTCTGACTATATAAGAATCAAAGATTCTATAACCTCTATGCTTTGCTAGGTTAAATTTAATAAATTTAAATATATTATAAGCTTGTAAAGCGTTAATCTTAGCTTAATTAGACTACTTAAAGGGTTTTCCTAGGGTTATAATCCTTCCTTCTTAGCGGAGTTAAAGAGTAAGGTTTTAATTAGCCTCTTCCTTTACTATAAGAAATACTATGCTTAGTATCCCTTTAGTTATAACCTCTTAAATAAAGGCCTCCTCCTAATCTTTATTTATAAGTATATAGAGCTAAATTAGGCTAATGTTTTTCTTAGGGCTATAAGGTTTTCTTTTCCTTACTTTTGTTTCTTTAAGGTAAGGTAATAAGTCTTTAACTTAATAGCTTCCCCTTAGGGCTATTTAGGCTTTATAAGCCTCTTTATTAGACTCTCCTATACTTATGAATTACACTATAAGGGCCTTTCTTAGTCTCCCTTACTTTCTCTTAGCTAGTGCTTATAGCTTTTTATTATTTTCTATTATAAAGTCTCTTTTATTAGTAGTAGTTAGTTATATAGCTCCTTCTTCCTTTATATTATTTAGCTATTACTCTAGTGAATTATAAGGCTTTATCTCCTGCTACTCTAGCCCCTTTATAGTATATAGGTCTTTATAATAGGGCTTTACTACTATAGAATAAAACTTTACTAGGCTATAGGGTATATTAATAGTATAGGTCTCTCTATTAGTAGTAAGTAGCTTATATAGGCTATGCTAGCTACCTTTCTCTCTTTACATGCGTATATTAGTTTATAGAGGTAACTAATGTATAGGTGCTATATTAGGACTATTCTAGGCTCTGAGGGTATTATAGACCTGCTATGAAGCTAGAAAATGTTAGACTTTATTAGTTACCTTATAAATTACTTTAGTATATTAAATAATAAAGACGCTTAGTGGTAACTTATTTATTATTTATAGGTAGCCTCTAAAGACTAGCATGGTTAGGATAATACTATTTAGGCTTATAGAGTTATTAATTACCTTAATAGCTATTTAGAGATGTTATTCTAGCGCAAGCTCTGTTCTAATTAAGTCTATAATAATATTATAGGCTTAGCGTAGAGGTCTGTGATATCTCTTAACCTTTCTAATGCTATTATAGGCTTTAATTAGTATCTTACTAGTTTTAATTAATATTAATCAAGCATAATGCCTGAATTTAGCGGAAGTGAAGTCGTTACTAGCATTGTGGATAATCTAATCTAGGGGTCTAAGATAAGTATTAATCTAATATTCGCGGATTACATTCTAGATGTCTTAAGCCTTCTGCTTCTTTAGATTAAGGAACTAGGCTACTTATAACGAGGTTGCTAAATTAATAATGTAAAGCACTAGTTAGCTATTAATTTGCACGATATTAACAATGATCTCGTAGTTAAATTCGTGATTATCCTTGATTATGAATTTGAATTAGCTAGGGGCCTTTCTATGTATTTAGTAATAGTAGTAGACTTTAGTTAATTTCTTAATTACTTAGTGTTTAACTTTATAACTAGCTTAGTAAAGGATCTTTGTAAGCTATTAAACAGAAGGGTAACTAAGTTAATAATGTAATTAATAGATATCTCCTTCTAAAAGGTAGAAGGTAACTGTCTCTATTGCCTCTAGTAACCACTAAGGATGTCCCTATTATTACATAATAGGTATAGTTTTATTGCCTTAGATAAGCACGTTAGCGAGGTTATTAATCTTGACTTATATCTTATCTATATTAGTGATTAAGAAGAGAAAAGGGGTAGCTATGTTAAGAATGTAAAATTTAAGCTCTCTAAGCTCCGTAGGCACACAAAGGATTCCTTTTGTAACTACTAATCTAGCGCTAAATATAATAATTTAGGGTTTGCAAGGGATTACTCTTAATAAAGGTATTAATCTTAATAAAGCCTTTACTTATGCCTCTCCTATACTTAATTTCCCTGTGGCGCTAGTATTAGGCATAATTCCTCTAAAGACCTTTTCGGAATAGTGTTCTTTAGAGACGTAATAGATTAAGCCTTTATTATACTCTTATAGCTTATAGAGTTCTTATTTAAGGAATGCGTGTTAAAAAGCTTAATTATTTAAGGTCACTAGGATATTAATATTAGTGGCGTTATGGTTAGTCTATGGTCTAGAATAGAAGAATTATATAATACTTAGATATGCTATTAATAGTAGCTTCTTAATATTATTGTTATCTTTAGCTTTTATGTAAGCTATAAGATATACTTCCTAATTCTTACCTAAGCCTTTATTAGGCTTATTATTATCCTACCCTTTATAAGAGGTAAGGAATACCTAGAATCTCTTCTCTAAAGGGGGTGTATAATATGTTTTACTAGCCTACTAGTAGTCTTTCTCCTTTTAATGCTCTTTAGTAAAGTGATTAGAAGACTAGTAGCTACTTTTACTATATATAAAGCAGTGCTTAGTGCTTAGCCTAGGGCTTTACCTGTAATAGCTTCCTCTACTATAGGATTATTATTTATACTAATAATTAGTAAATATAGCCTCTAGAGGGTCTCCTTATTAGTACTAAAGGTATTAGGAGAACTTCTTATTTAATTTCGTAATAGTGATTACCTTATGGAGGTCTTTAGTAAGACTCTTAAAGCCTATGGAGTATATATATTCCACTATCTAATACTTAGGCACACTAGCTATAGTGTTTAAGGCTTACTTATAGAGTTTAGTATTTACTGTCTTAGTAAAGTATAGGCCTTTATGGATTTTCTTAAGGGTTAATAATATAATCTTAAGGTAATTAAGCTTGCTTTTATTAGGGTTCTTCTTAATTATGCTCTTTAGTATTATATTACTTTATTTATAATAATAGAATTACTAGTTACTTTCTGTCTTAAAGCGTTAATAAATATGAGTAATTATCTCTTTATAGGAATAGTTATTCCTAAAGAGGTAATTAAGGTAGTATTATTTAGTATTACTTATTAATATAATAGGGAAAGCCTTCTAATAATATGTTTAGGGAAGGTTAATTCTATTACACTTATTTTTAAAGAGCGTGATCTTTAGCGTTAAGAAGTTATATAGCTTTTTACTATAGTAGTTACTATCCTTATATATCTTTATAAGCTCTGAGATTTTCTTTGTGATCTAATCCTTAGAGAGGAGTTACTATAAAGGCATAATTTGTTATGAATAATAGTTCACTAGTTATTCTTAATAATAATTGTCTAGGTAAAGCTATTAGTATAGTAGGGATTATTATAGGGGTTTGTGTGAGGGTTTAAGTAATCTCTAGGGTTAGGGAAGGTTAATTTCTAGGGTAGGTTGTTAGGGCTATTGATATTAAGGCTTTAGGGGTTTAGAAGATTGTAGTCTTTCTTGTAATCTTTCTTATAACCAAAGGGGTATTAAGGTTTAATAAAGCACTTCCTTAAGCAATACTAGGATTAAATATCCTAGGCCTTACCTAACAAGGACGCCGTAATCTTGTAAAGAATTACATAATTCTCTGATAATATCCTTGGATACCCTTTTGAAGGTGTCTTTAGACTAGCCTTCGAAGTCTTCTTAGAATAATTCCTATAGGTTATTATCTCTTTATCCTTAATGCTTACTAAGGTTAATAAATCTTGTAATTTGGTTATTAAGCTTAAGCTATGTAGTAGTGTCTGGATCTAGCTTAATAGATTCTTTCTAGTTATGTAAGAAGTTATAAGTAAGCTATTAAAGGCATGGGGGTAATTTATGCCTTTAAGGTCTTTTAGGGGTGATAATTAGAGCCTTGCTATTACTAGTAGCCCTTCCTCTTATAGAAGGTCTAGATTCCTTTACTATCTTTAACTATAAAAGGAATATTTAAGCTATTGTTCTTTGTTACTAATTAAGCTCCTGTTTTTGCCTGTTACTGTTGTAAGGGTTTTTTTTTACTTTTTAGGAGCGTTATTGCTCTAATAAAATTAGAAGATTATGAAAACAGGGAAAACATAATAAAAGAAAAGCAGTAAAAGTAGTAATAGGAATAAATCAATAGGGACAAAGAAAATAATAGGAGTACTAAAAGTAACTAAAAGTAACAAGAAGAATAACAAGGAATTAATAGGAATTAATAGGAATTACCCTTTCCGTTTTTTATAAAAAGGAGGGGAGAAAGTAATCTCTCTTTCTTACTAATAAGTATAGGGCAAATAGCACTAATAATAAAGGGGGCAAAAAAAAACAAGCCGTAGATGCTTATACAAACAGATTAAAGGTCTGTTAGATAAAGGGAATATTTATAGAGGGGTTATAGATATATTAGCTAGCTTAGCTAAGGTTATTTAACGTTAGGTTTGAAATAAATGCCTTATAGCAATAGATTTAGTTATTTAGTTAGTTTTCTTATAATAGATAATAGAATTAATAATTAATAATAATATCCCAGATAGATATAATGAAGTTATATCCCTAAGCCTAAGGGTTAATAGATTAATTCCTTAGAAGCCTAACAAGCCCGTAACTAGGATTCTAGTCTCTTCCTTTAGCACACTTATATAGTCGTACCTCTCTACTATAATAACCATTATAGTATAATAAGGGGTAGTAGTAGTAGTGTCTGCAAAAATATCTTTTCTTGTGATACCTAGCTTATCTATAGTTATAAAGTTAACTACTAATTAGTGTTGGATTTACTAAGGTCCTGCGTAGGTAATAAATCCCGTATAATTAAAGTTAATAATAGTTAGTTAGCTAGCTAGGAAAGAGAGAGAAGAGAGGGAAAGTCTAGATGCTAGAAAAGTAAGCGAAATCCGTATGTGGGGTAAAAGAGGGGGTGGCGAATTAATGCAGCCAATCATATCGCGTGCATCGCGCTAGACCTATAATTGGTCTGGTCTTTGGCCACGATTAAACCGATGAAGATCCGAAGGAATCAACACTTATAGTAACTAATCTTAGCTTATAATAGCTTATAATAGCTTATAATAGCTTATAATAGCTTATAATAGCTTATAATAGCTTATAATAGCTTAAAATAGCTTATATATATTTTACTTATATTACTTATATAACTTATATAACTTAAAATATTATTAGTATTAAAGTTTAATTAAAAATAAATAAGTAATAATTTAATAAAATATAAGTATAAGTATAAATAAGTAAATTACTATAAAAAAAGCTAAACTCTATAATTATTTAGTATTTTAAAGTTTTTTTAAATATTAATAAAATAAAATTACTTTCTTTTTTATGTTTTTTAATATTATAAATTTATAATAATACTAATTATAATAATTATAGTATATAAAATAAAAGTAAATCCTAGTATTATATTTAAAAGTTAGTTAAAATAATTATAAGAAAGCTTATAAAAGTTATTATTATATATAAAATAAAAACCTTTGCATAAACTTCTACACTGCTCTAAAGGTCTGGAATTGCCTCTAAAATACAAACTATATTAATATTTGAATTTCTTACCTCTATTTACCCCCCCCTATAATATTATATTATAATAAAGCTAGTAGTAAGAGTGTAAATATGCTAATAGTAATTAATATAGGAGAAAGGGAGCTAGTATAAAGCTACTACTACCTAAACATAGGAATAGGATAGTTTAATATTTAGAGCAGTAAGAATAACCCTATAATAGACTGGATCTAATTTAAATATCTAGATAATATAAAATACTATAATAAAATCATAAGCCTTATCCTTTATGAGGCCCTACTTATAACACTAGCGTGCTAGCGCACCACTAGGCAAGCGTATTACGCCCTAGGGCTAAGTTTACGTAACACTAGTAAGTTACTAGCTATAAGTTAGTAACTTATATATATAACACACTTAGACCTAGTAAGCTTTAGTTAATATATAAACACCCCTATACCTCTTACTTAGCTATCCCTTTATTCTTATAATTCTAAAGCTTCTCTTACTAGCTACCTAAGAGTAATATAAGAGAGAGAATAACCTAATTTACTAGAACTATACTATATATTACTTAGAATTAGCTAGATAATAGTAATACTATAGCTAGGGATATACTATATTTTATAACCTTATTTAAAGCTATACTCTTTACTATAGTAATAAAAAAGGTAGTAGTTAAGGAGTAAATTACTTAGCTTAAGTAACTTAAGAAACTATAGAATTAAGAAAAAAAGCTTACTAACTTAATATAATCTTATAAAAAACTAGTAAAAAAAAGATAAAAGGATAGTTTATCCTTAAGCCTTAGTAACTAAGAAGTTAAGGTTTAAAATATTATAAAACTCTAATACCTTATAAACTTATAAAAGTATAAGATATAGCTTAATAACCTTAACTATACCTTTAAGGAGGTAAAGAAAAAGTATTACTAGGATAACTAAAAGATTCTCTTTATACTTATATAAGAGACCTAGAAGGTGTGCTAGGAATCCTAATAGACTAAAAGATCCGCTAATACTAGCCGTTGCTAATATTACACCTTACAATCACTTAAGACCTGTACTATTGCTTGCGCACCCTATAGGCTACCCTATAGGCCTCGCGCCCCACAATCCTATGTATAGTGCCTTATAATTATCCTTCCCTTCCCTAGGGCTTATCCTAAGCTAGCATGCTACTACTATCTAGTTAGGGATTAGCCTAGTACCCATAGCCTTTAGATAATTAGTAATTGCAAACCCCTAAGGCCTAGCACTTATATACCTGCCCTATAAGCCTAATGTAAGCTACCTAGCCTAGCTAATCCTATACACCTATAATAGGATTCAAACCTAGGACTAGCCTAGCTAGAAGACCTATAATAGCTAGCATAATTATAAGAGACCTAGAAGGTATGCTAGGAATCCTAATAAACTAAAAGATCCGCTAATACTAGCCATTACTAATATTACACCTTATAATCACTTAAGACCTGTACTATTGCTTGCGCACCCTATAGGCTACCCTATAGGCCTCGCGCCTTATAATCCTACGTACAGCGCCTCACAACTTAACTATATATATATAAACTATTAGGCTAGATAAGACTAATATATTAAAGAATAACTAGCTAATAGTTAGGATTATCCTAAGGATAACTAGGATAAGTTCTAAGACTAAATCCTTATGCTACTTAAAGACTCTATAAGTTATAATATATAAATAGCTATATAGCTAGAAAATATAAAGCAAAAGGAGGGCTAGAGTCCTATTAAGTTTAGTATTTACTTAGATTTACTAGAGAAATACCTAGAATAAGCTTTAGAAAAAACCTATACTCTTATATTCTTTATAAAATTACTTCCTAACTTATAAGATTATATTAACCTATATATAAATATTACTAGTCTAATATAAGAAGATATTATATAACTTACCTAGTAATTCTAGGAGGTAATATTAAAGAATAAGTAAAAGCTAAATAATTTAGAAAAGAAAGGGCTATATAAGGTAGCTTAACACTAAAGATATAACTCCTTATAAGGGCATTAGCTAAATAAGAACTAAAGAGATAAGAATAAGAATAAGAAAAAGACCCTAGCTACTTACCTAAATAATAATAAACTATAAGAAAGAAAATAGTATTATAACTATAGTAATATAAAGTATTTCTTTTATAATTATAATAAGCTAAGGAAAGACTAATAAGAAGGTTAGGAAAACTCCTAAAGGTAAAAGTAAAAGCCCTTACCTTTACCTTAAATACTATAGTACTAGTAGAATACTAATTCTATATACTAGTTACTATTTATAGGCATAAAGATATTAAAATAGTAGTAAATCTTAATAGTTATACTAAGATTAATATTATAAGTGCTTAATTCGCATAGACTTATAAGCTTAATTAAGCTAAGGCTATAGTACCTATCTTAAAGGTAATAGGGGCTCTAATAGTTCCCTAATATAATATCTATAAGGTACTTATTTTAATTAAAGATTTATAAGGTAAAGAGAAAAACCTTAAGTTACTATATATAGCTATTAATAAGGACTTAAGAGCAGAGGGAATATAAGAACAAAGGGATAGCTAGGCAAGAGGTATAGGGGCGTTCGTATATTAACTAAAGCTTGCTAGGTCTAAGTGTGTTATGCGCGCAAGTCACTAACTTATAGCTAGTAGCTTGCTAGTATTATGTAAACCTAGCCTTACAGTGTGGTACGCTAGCGGGGTACACCCGTGTTATAAGTGGGGCCTCATAATTATCCCCTCACTTATAGCTAGGCTCCTAAATAGCTTTCCCTAGCCTTAATATAGCTATTTGCTAACTAGCTAATAATAAAAACAATAACAAATAAATTAGTTAGCTTTATAATATAAATTTTATTATAACTTACTATTATATTACTCCCTTTTCCTTCTTATAACTCTAGACTATTTTAATTAATTTTAATTAGACTTTATTTACCCTAACTTATTATATACCTATCCTTACTATTTTATTATAGAAGCTAACGCTATTTACTTCTATAAGTACTTTTATATATATTACTTATATACTAGCTATGCTAACTTTAAGAGGCACTTACTAATTAAGGCTACTTTACTAAGGATTATATATAGTTTTCCTTATTCTTTGCTTAGGAGTAGTGCTACTAGGGATAAGTAGTTAAAGCATTATCTCTAATATAATAAGCGCAGAGCATGTAATGTAATATAATATAATGTAATATTTAGGGTTTAGATGTAATGTGTAATGTAATGTAATGTAATGTAATGTAATGTGTAATTATTACATATTACATTACATTACATTACAAACATTATAAATATAATGTTAGGGGAAAATAAAAGTGGGGTATGTTAAGATCTTATAATATTATATAGATTTTTCTCTATTAAGTTAATATTAGCATTAATTTGATTACTATTTTAGTTTATTTACTATAAATTATTTAAGTTTCCTTAGTTTTAGATTATTAGTTATATCTTAGGGTATAGGGTATATTATATAGGCTTAAGAGTATAATAGAAATTCTTGAATTTCTTTTTATATTATAAGATTTTAAAATACTAATAAATCTAATTTCTAAGATTTAATATTATATTATTTAACCTAAGTGGTTATTTTACTAAATAATACCCTATATATACTTTTAAATTTAATATAAAATAATATATTATAAGTCTAAATAATTATATTAAGGACTAATATAGAAATCTTTAAGAAGCTTATATTATTTAAAGTTAATTAATTTAAAATAGGATATAAAATCTATTTTTTTAGAATTAATAAATAAATATTATACTTTTAAAAAATAAAAGTTTATTTCTTTTTAGTAAAGGTAATTAAAAAGCTAGTAAGTTATTTAGGTTTATAAGAATTTAAAGCTATAAAATAATAATATAGTATATTAAAGGTATAAATAAAAATTAAGTATAAAAATAAGGTTTATTTATAATACAATTAACTTATTTATAGCTTATTTATAGCTTATTTGCTTAGATATTTATAATTTTTTTTAAAAAGAAAGTATATATTATGTAGCTAGGAATATAACCCCTAGAGACCTCTCTCACAAGACCTCTAGCCCCTTAGACCTCGGATCTATCGGATCCCTCGAGACCTCTAGCCCCTTAGACCTTAGATCTATCGGATCCCTTGAGACCTCTAGCCCCTTCGACCTCGGATCTATCGGATTGTCGGATCAATTCAACCACATTAGATCCGGCCTAGCCCCTAACCCCCTAGCTAGATAAAAGCCCTAGATTCCCTCCCTTTTCATAGAAAATCAACTCTCCCTTCGTTACCTTTAGCTTAGATTATTCAAATCGAGATTTTACCTGTGTTTTCCTAAGATAAATATGAGCTTATTTGAGATTATTTAAGATTATCTAGCTGCCTAGCTAGGTAGCTTTTCCTAGCTTCAATCCTCGCGATGGATCGCAAATATCGCAGACCTAGATCCCAATATCTAGGTTTAATTACTGATATCATCGAATTCGTCAATACCGTCAATATCGTTATTTTCGTCATTATCATCATTATCGTTAGATCCCTCTTTTCCATTGTTTTGGGGTGGTTGTTTTGCCCCAACAAAATATAAAAGTGGGTCTGAAGTAGGTCTTACGAATAATAGTATTAACTTCTTAATAGCTTATTTACTAAGATATTTATGATTTTCTCTTAAACCAATAGTATACTTAAAAGTAGGTCTAAAGTGGGTCTTACTAATAATAGTACTAACTTCTTTATAGCTTATTTGCTAAGATATTTATGATTTTCTCTTAAAAAGATAGTATACTTAAAAGTGGGTCTAAAGTGGGTCTTACTAATAATAGTATTAACTTCTTAATAGCTTATTTGCTAAGATATTTATGATTTTCTCTTAAAAAGAAAGTATATATAAAAGTGGGTCTAAAGTGGGTCTTACTAATAATAGTATTAACTTCTTAATAGCTTATTTGCTAAGATATTTATGATTTTCTCTTTAAAAGATAGTATACTTAAAAGTGAGTCTAAAGTGGGTCTTACTAATAATAGTATTAACTTCTTTATAGCTTATTTGCTAAGATATTTATGATTTTCTCTTAAAAAGAAGGTGTATATAAAAGTAAGTTTTTAATATTTTTCTAAGAAATAAGCTTAAAAAGTAAGTTTTATTAGTTTTATATATTATAATTAAGATTAGTATAGTAATTTAACCTTTATCTATATTTTAAGAAACCTAATATATACTTTTCTAATTATTTAAGATATTTCTTACTATTAATTTCTAATTACTTTACCTAAATATTAAAAAATAAAAAATAATTATATTTAATTACAAATGTTATGGACTGGCCCCTAGGCGGCTGTAATAGGGCGTCGATATGGTATTGAGAGACTTAGGGAAGAGAAGGGAAAGGAGAAGAGGCTATCCCTAGTAATGCCCCTTATACCCCCTTAGCTCCTTATATAAGCCCCCCTTTCCTTACCTTACCTAATCTTACTTGCCCTTATCCTTCCTACTATATAGAAAATGCTTAGGCAAAGCCTAAGCCCTTACATATACCCTTACTTAGTCTTATTAAGCCTATCCCTTTATTATAGCGTGCTTTATTATGCTATTAGTAAATAAGGTAAATTACTCCTACCTTTACTACTAACTTTCCGTAAATTATCTAGTAAGTATTTAATTATATTTAATCCTGTTCCCTGCTTATTGCTATTAGGTACGTAATACCTGCATCTCGCTAGCTTATTATGCTATTGTTATGCGCGTGACGCGTTTACCTTGCTAACCTGTTATTATTATGATATCTGGCCCCCCCCTACTAGTTTGTAATTTATCTAATAAGGGTACGTGACACGTTTACCTCGCTAACCTATTATTTTATTATAGTCTCTAACCCTACCCTTACTAGTTTATTAATCACCTAATATAGGTACTAAACTATATATAAATATCCTACTTAGTTCCTTATTATGTCTTACCTTCCCTTACACAACACTATCTATCTATTATTATAGTTCTATTATACCTTCCCCTTCTTCTATTAGTCCCTACTTCTTAGATAATTACTCCCTTATTAGATATGCCTTATAATCTATCTAACCCTCCTTTATCTTTAGCCGCTCCTATAACGCCCTTATCCTATTCTATTAGCAAGTTCCTTATAGAAGGTAACTTTAATAATAAATAATATACCGCCCCCTAATCTATCTAGCGCCCTTATAGGCTATATATAAAACAGGCCCTTACTACTAGTGTACTAGAATGCTACCTACCTAAGTCTAGGGAATCCTATCCTCTATGTTAGAGGTAATATCTTACCTATGTTTAGTACACTAGGCTCTTATCTGCTAACCTATATCTCTATTATATATTAAAGGATATTAAGGCAAAGATTACTATAGGTATATATATTATTAAACCTAGAGTCCTAAAGACTAAGGAAATAAAAAAGAAAATACCTATTTTATCTTAAAGGTATTACTACCTTATTAATTAGTAAAACTCCCTCCTTACCTAGGCTTAGTTTAACCTAGCTTCTATTTAGTTAGCCCTTAGGGCATCCCTAGCTATAAATACTACTATAATAAATATAACTAGTCTTAACGTCACCCCTTTTATTAGCACTAGCCCTTTAGGTAGTTATAGTATAGCTTAATCTATATAATAAGTTATAGGCATTCTATTCTAATAGAACTAATAAGTTATAGGTAGGCTAAGCGTAATATATATAGAGATACATAATTAGTCTGCCACGCTCCTCTAAGCTTTATTACCTTATTACTAAGATAAGATCTATTAATATTCTTAGATTACTAGGTTAAGTAACAAATCTCCTTTACGTTACTACTAGTATTATTTACGCTATCCTTCTATGTTAGGTTTAACTTATAATTATGTTCCTAGGTTATTAGGAGCTAGCTATCCTCTAGCTAGAAATAATACACCTCCTCCTCCTAGCTATTCTCCTCCTATATACTATCCTCCTACTAGGTCTCCTATTACGCCCCCTCCTACTTATACTTCTTACACTAACCTTACCTATACTATCCTAGTTCTAGGTTATACCTAATGTAAACTAGATAGATAACTTATTATACCACGCCTATTACCTAGCAAAGAAGGTGCTATAGCTATAGTAGTAGTAGTATAACTTTAGCTAGAGGTAGTACCCTCCTATTTATTTTCTCCTAGTAATTAGGGTAATAACTTACTAAATAAGTATTCTTATTAAGTAGTAGTAAAATATAGTAGGTAAGCGTCTAGGGCGCTTATAGAAGTCTTTATAGCTATATAAGTTTTTTAAAATTAATTTAGTTTATTATTAGTTTATATATCACCCTATTTCACCTTAAATTTATTAAGTGCTTATATCTTCTCTATACTTTCTAGTAGCTCCTATATTAGTTAGGAGTATCTTACTTACTTAACTAAGATATTTTATTATTCTCCTTACCCCTATATGTTCTAAGCCACCAGAATTCGCTTAACCTAATATTCCTCTATAAGCTTATTATTACCCTCCGCTAGGACCTATTTAGGACCTAGGTATAAGTCCTATAGCTATTAGCTTAGGAGCGGGTCTTTTACTATGTATTTAATAAGGTTTACGTAAAAAACCAGATAAATACCCCTTAGTACATTAAGTTAGACTATAAGAGGGGATAGTACTTCTATAACCATATACTTTACAGCTACCTAGTTAAGTTTCCTTAAGGGGTGGTTTATCTTTATATTCCTAAGCAATAGCTATACCTTATCCCTAACCTAGAAACGTTCCGCTAGGTGTCTTAATACTAATATTATATCTTATTACTATTACTATATGTAAGCTATCGCGGCCTAAGCTAAATAGGTACTCTCTTAGAGATAGCTAAGGAAACAAATAGCTCTCCCCTTTAGTGTGATTATAGATGTAAGCATATCTAGTTAGGTTTAAATTAGTTTAAGATTATATCTATAGAGTAATCTATTTAGGCTTACTCTAGTGGCTAATAAGGTCCTATTATTAATCACTAGTTAATAAGCGGTAAGGTATTCTAGCTAGTTATACTACAAGAAGGAAACAGTAATGCGTAAAATTGCCTGTACCTCCTAGTTTGCTTATTCTATACTACTATTAGTCTAAGGATAGTGTGATATAAAGAGTAATTAATCTATCCCTACTAGGGAATATAATATTATCTAAAATTATCCTAACTAGTCTAAGCCTTAGTCTATAATAATAGACTAAGGGAATCCTCTAAACCTCTACTAAATTATCTTAAAGCGTTCTACGTAATCCTTAGCTTTTATAGAGGTTATAGCCTTAAGCTACACAAACTTTGATAGCCTATCTATAATAACTATAAGGTATTAAGGTTACTTAGGTAATAAAGCTAGTAAGTTTGTTATAAAGTTAATAGAGATTTGTGACTAAAACTAATTAGGGATTAGTAAAGGCTTTAGTAAGCCCTAGCGTTACTAATAGCTCTTATAGCTACTAACATAGTGGTAGTTACAAATAAATCTCGCTACGTCCTGTGATATTCTATTCTAATAGAACTGTTATTATAGAATTTAAAACGTAGTGTTATGGCTAGGGTGACTTGCAACTAGCAAGTCGTGACTTTGTTAGATAAGAGTTATTATAAGGGGTTCCTAGGCTAGGACCTATATATGCCCTTGGAACTATAGCGCGCCGTGGGCGCTTATGGAATAATTCGCAACCTGTTCTCTTGTTATTACTTCTAGGGGAAACTTCCTAGCACCCTCCTAAATAGCTTTTAGTTATATACTATATATAGGGTCTGACGTGATAGCCTAGTCCTAAAGGTCCTAAAGGTGCTTGCTAGTAAAGAGAGCCTCCCCTACTAAAGGCAGGGATAATTAGTGTGTATATAAGGCTATAATAGGTTTATCTAGGTCCGTTTCTAGTAATAGGGATAGTTATGTAATTATAATTAGCTATAGAACCTATCCCTATCTTAAGGACTCCCTATGTTAGTCCTATTCCCTCCTAGATAGGGCGTCTAGGTGTTACGCCTGCGTGCTAGGTCTATAACGCAGATGGAAATTAAATAGCGCAAGCGTGTCTGCCTATTAAGCTTACTATTCTAATATTAGTCTTAGTGTTATAAAGTACTCTAGGTTCTTATAGTCTGTATAAATCATGAATAGGCGGGAGATACCTTATAACTTTGCTAACTATACCTTTAAGCATAAAACAATAGCTAGCAGCTCCTTATTATAAATTATATAATTCTTCTATAATACCATGAGACTAGTGAAGTGGTAGGCCACTAGGTATAATACACTATCTAGTCCTAATTATAAGAGGTAACCACTAAGGGCTATTCCTAAGCAGTTAGCCTTTACTACCGTGAGGTAGTCTAGATCCTATTATACTAGGATAGGATACGTAACAAAAGTATTCTTTAGCCTCTTAAAAGCTTTATCCTTCTCTAGTCCCTAGTGAAATAGGGTATTTCTCTTAGTAAGATAAATAAGGGGGGCTACTAACTTAGAGAAGTTACTAATAAAGTTATAATAGAAGTTTGCAAACCCTAAGAAGCTTTAGACCCCCTATAGCTTTATAGGTACTGCCTATTCCCTTATAGCTATTACCTTTGCGGGATTAGGATAAATTAAGCGTTTTGCCGTAATAATGTATCCTAGGTATTAGACCTCTTTGATAGTAAACACGGACTTATTAGTGTTAAGGTATAGTCCTATAGAACGTAAGCGTCCTAATATTAATTATACCTTTACTATGTGGTCCTTTCTTAATCCCCTAGAGTAAACTAGAATGTTATTAAGGTAAGCCGTTATAAAGTCCCCTAACGCATTCCCTAAGGATTTGTTAATATACTATTAGAAGGTTACTAGTGTACCTACTAGGCTAAATAGATAAACTAACTATTTAAATAGTCTAAACCTAGTGTGAAAAGCAGTGAGGTGCTCCTTGCCCTTAGCTATTTGTAGTTTATAAAATGCTACATGGATATTTACCTTTATAAACTAATATACCTAGGAGAGGGAGTGTAGTGTCTCCTTAATTAACGGGAGTGGATATTAGTCCTATGCTATAATCTTATTAAGTGCGTGATAGTCTACGTAAAACTGCTATCCCCTATTTGCTTTCTTTATAAGGAGAATAGGGGCCATAGCTAATAAGGAGCTAGCACGAATCTAGCCCTTATCTATTAGATCTATTATCTGGCGATAAACCTCTAATAACTAATCCCTCAGTATGTTATATAGTGGACAGAGCATGTAATGTAATGTAATGTAATGTAATATTTGGGGTTTGGATGTAATGTGTAATGTAATGTAATGTAATGTAATGTAATGTGTAATTACATTACAAACATTACAGATGTAATGTTAGGAGGAAAAAAAGGTGGGGTATATTAATATCTTATAATATACTTTAGATTTTTCTCTATTAGATTAATATAAGTGTTTTTATAATAGGTATTTTATTAAATTTACTATTAAATATCTTAATTTCCTATCTTTTAGACTATTAGTTATATCTTCTAGTATAGGGTATATATAGTAAGTTTATGAGGTTAATTAGATTCTTTAAATTTCTTTATATATTATAAGATATTATATTAACTATATATCTATTTTCTTATAATTATATTTTTATTATTTTAAATAAGACTTTTTATTACTAAAAAATACCCTATATATACTTTTTTAAATAATATAAAATAATATATTATAAATCTAAATAATTATATTAAGAAACTATAATTAGACTTTTATATACCTTAAATTTAATATTAATATTATAACTTTTATTTAGAATAATAGTTATTTTTTTAGATTTAATATATATTCTTTTTAAATATCTTAAATTCTTTTCTTTTCTTTTATAAAATCTAAAGTTAAAAAAGAGTGATTTAGGAATAAAAAGTTAAATAAAAATAGTATAAATAAATAAATAAGTAAATAATATTATTTATATTATTTAAATGAAAGGCTTTACTTATTATAAAAGCTTTTAAGTATAATATAAGTAATATAAAACTATATATTAGTTTTTAAAATAATATTTTAATAAAAAAAAATCGTAGTTTATTTATTTATTAAGTAATCTAAGGAATTTAAAGTATAATTAGCTTATAATACTTATATAATACCTAATTTATCTTAATTTAATACTTTAATATATAAGAAATAATTTTTATAAAATAAAATAAATAATTTTATAGTAAAATTTCCTAAAAAAAGAGTAGAAAAAGAGTATAACAAGCTAAATTTACTAGATTTAAAATAATACGGTTATTATTTAGAATTAATATAAGCTATATAAAAAGTGGGTCTAAAGTGGGTCTTATTAATAATAGTATTAACTTCTTTATAGCTTATTTACCTAGATATATATGATTTTCTATTAAAAAGATAGTATACTTAAAAGTGGATCCAAAGTGGGTCTTATTAATAATAGTATTAACTTCTTTATAGCTTATTTACCTAGATATATATGATTTTCTATTAAAAAGATAGTATACTTAAAAGTGGGTCTAAAGTGGGTCTTACTAATAATAGTATTAACTTCTTTATAGCTTATTTGCTAAGATATTTATGATTTTCTCTTAAAAAGATAGTATACTTAAAAGTGGATCCAAAGTGGGTCTTACTAATAATAGTATTAACTTCTTTATAGCTTATTTGCTAAGATATTTATGATTTTCTCTTAAAAAGATAGTATACTTAAAAGTGGATCCAAAGTGGGTCTTACTAATTATAGTATTAACTTCTTAATAGCTTATTTGCTATATATATGATTTTCTCTTAAAAAGAAGGTGTATATAAAAGTGGGTTTAAAGTGGGTCTTATTAATTATAGTATGAACTTCTTAATAGCTTATTTACTAAGATATTTATGATTTTCTCTTAAAAAGATAGTATACTTAAAAGTGGGTCTAAAGTGGGTCTTACTAATAATAGTATTAACTTCTTTATAGCTTATTTGCTTAGATATATATGATTTTTTATTAAAAAGAAAGTATACTTAAAAGTGGATCTAAAGTGGGTCTTACTAATTATAGTATTAACTTCTTAATAGCTTATTTGCTAAGATATTTATGATTTTCTCTTAAAAAGAAGGTGTTTATAAAAGTGGGTCTAAAGTGGGTCTTACTAATAATAATATTAACTTCTTTATAGCTTATTTGCTTAGATATATATGATTTTTTATTAAAAAGAAAGTATACTTAAAAGTAAGTTTAAAGTAAGCCTTATGAATTATAGTACTTACTTCTTTATAGCTTATTTACTTAAATATATATGATTTTCTATTAAAATAAGTATACTTAAAAGTAAGTTTTTAATATTTTTCTAAGAAATAAGCTTAAAAAGTAAGTTTTATTAGTTTTATAAGTTATAATTAAGATTAGTATAGTAATTTAACCTTAATCTATATTTTAAGAAACCTAATATATACTTTTCTAATTATTTAAGTTATTTCTTACTATTAATTTCTAATTACTTTACCTAAATATTAAAAAATAAAAAATAATTACATTTAATTACAAATAATTACATGTAATGTAATGTAATGTGTGAAAGGGGGGTGTAATGTAATGTAATGTAATGTGTAATAATTACATTACATTACAAACATTACACAATGTAATGTAATGTAATGTGATGCTCTGATAGTGGACCCTATAGGAGTGTTAGTTCGGATCTGTCCGGATTCCTACGTAAACGTATGTGATGATTAAGGGAACCCTTATATAGGGGTAGGCTGTTGGCTTTAGCCTTGTTAAAAAGATTTGCGAAGTCCGCTAATTCCCTTAGTAATACAGCTATATTAAAGCTATCTGGTTTTATTTTAGGCGCTATAATCTATAGCACTATTGTTATTTCTTTAAGGCTCATAGCTATAAACCTTATTATAGTATCCCTTATCTTTTGTGCCCGTTGCGCCTTGGCCGCATATAAGGAACTAATAATCCCCTATACTAGGGCTTCCCCCCCGCGCTTAGTGGCTTCTAAGACATAAAGGCCTTCTACCACACTAATTACTAGTTGCTGTTTTACCACATAAATTACAACATCATGGTGCTCTAGCTATAGCATACCAAAGATAACGTCCTAGGTAAGACCTAGGATAATATATAGGTATACTAATAACTCCTACCTATTAATATTAATACTAGCTTATACTATATAGGTAATAGAGAAGGACTCCTCTCTTTATTACCTCTCTCTTCTCTCTATTTCCACTACGGTACATACCTGCCTTCGTTTTAGCAGTTATATAAGCTCTAGGCTAAGCTATCTTACTACTAATTCGCTAATAGCACTATAGTAATTATAGCTATAATCAATCTAGATATTAATATAAAAACATGTATTAAAGAGTACTAGGATTAAGAAAGGTAGTTAGTCTATATATTAATTTATATCTCTATCTATGTCTGCAAACTAGCTATACTTATCTAAATCTATAGCTACTAGCTAGCCCCTTTACCCCTATGTAAGACTTTACTTAAGGGCTACTTATTTTCTAAGGAGTTTATAGTAATCTCCTTATCTATGCTTTCTATATCCGCCCTATATAAGTTAATCTAGACCTTAGGTTAGCAGGGCGGGAGGAAGGTGTATTCCTAGATATAATAGTCCTTAGATCCGTAACACAGGTAGTACCCCTCTTAGTAGTGTTTAGTTAGTTCTGCCTAAGTTACCTACTTAGCCCTTAGCTAATTTATGTTTCTCTTTAGGCCCTTATTTTTCTTATCTAACTTATTTTACTTACCTTATTAAGTTATTATAGCACACACTCCTATTATAGGTGTATTACCATTATAGTCTATTTATTAGGGGGCAGGTTAGCCTAGCTAGGGTCTATGTTAATTCTAAAACTTCTTCTCTAAGGCATAAGATTTAATATTAACTATAATACTATAGTACTAAGTAACTATAATATAGTATTCTATTTAGCTTATCCCCTTACTAATAGATATTTCTCTTATATACTTATTAAGTATGCGTTAAAGCTTAGCTAGCTTAATATTCTTAGTCTAATAGGTCCCCCTTACTAGGGAGAGTTTCTATTTAAAACAAATAAAAAATATAGTAAATAGCTCCCTTACCCCTTATTTTATCTAGTTAAGTTCTATAAGGGCTATCTCCTATCTATAGGGATTCGCGTAGAGTGTCTCTAAGTAGGTTAGGAAAGCTATAGGGTTATAGTTATTTATATAGCCTATCTTAAAGAATAATACAATCTAAGCCTAAACCTTAGGTAATAGGTTTTAGTAAATAAACACCTATTAGTCCTTATTAGACTTAATAAAGTCCTTGTTCACCTCTAACTTATATTCTATTAGGAACTTCTAGGCAGCAAATGTAGCCTTATTACTATTATATAGGTTGCCTATAGGAATTGGTTTTTGGCGGATTTATAACATAAGGGATAGTAAGGCTAGCCCCTAAAGTAGAATATAATCCGGATTAATTCTAGTAGGGTCTGTTAGGGCATTTAGTAGGAAGTTTTATTATGCTGCTAATTCTAGGTTTGTATATACGTGTTATTATAGGCTCTTAATTACCCTTGCCTACTATGCTAGCATTAGTTAAAGCGTCTTAAACTAGGCATTCTAGGCTTCTAGTGGTACCGCGGCTTTGGATAGGGGGGTGTGAGTCCCCTAGCTAGGTTAGTTATAAGGCTAAAGCGTGTCTATTAGGTCTATTATTGTTTGCTTTATTTCTTTTAGTAGCCTTCTTTTTAGACTAAAGGAAGTCTCTTAATTATTATAGACTAGCCCCTAGGCGGCTATAATAGGGCGTTAATATAGTATTAAGAGACTTAGGGAAGAGAAGGGAAAGGAGAAGAGGCTATCCCTAGTAATGCCCCTTATACCCCCTTAGCTCCTTATGTAAGCCCCCCTTTCCTTACCTTACCTAATCCTGCTTGCCCCTACCCTTCCTGCTGTATGGAAAATGCTTAGGCAAAGCCTAAGCCCTTACATAAATAATTACATGTAATGTAATGTAATATGTGAAAGGGGGGTGTAATGTAATGTAATGTAATGTGTGAAAGGGGGGTGTAATGTAATGTAATGTAATATGTGAAAGGGGGGTGTAATGTAATGTAATGTAATGTGTGAAAGGGGGGTGTAATGTAATGTAATGTAATGTGTAATGTAATGTAATGTGTAAATATTACATTACATTACAAACATTACACAATATAATGTAATGTAATGTAATGCTCTAAACAAGCGTAGTAATACCTATAAGATAGTGAGTTACTTAGTATTCTATTGCTATATACTTCTAACTTACTAACTTTTCTATACTAGGCTATAGTAATAATAGCTAGTAACTTTTCTAACCTAATAGTTATTTATAAGTAAGTATAAGCCCTTATAGGCACTACTATTTCCGCCCTAAATAAAGAGGGTATTAGTGTTTTTTTAGAGAAGACTTGCTATAGCTTTACTAAGTGTGTTCTTAATATAGTTATAGGATTTAACTATATAAATACCTTATATTACATTGCCTTTAGGTTAACTAGTGCTATAAAGGCATATTAAGTCTATTAAATCCTAACCTAATTGCTTATTATTTGCTAACCTTTCTATATAAGCCGCCTCTATTTCTTACTAGAGCTATCTAGTCTCTTAGTAGTAGTTATAAGTTACCTTAGTAGCCATAGCCTTATTCCCCCCTTTTCTAGTTTACCCTTAGCTTTTTATTATTTATTTACTAGGGCTTTACTAATATTTTAATAGGAGGACCTAGAGGATGCTATAGCTATATAGGAAGCATATATAGTTCTTTAGCTTTATTTATTAGATCTAGGCTATATTACCTAAGCTATAGTAATACACTACTTCTTTTATACTATAAAGGAGGTAATTTAGGCTAATAAGAATAAGGTAAAGTATAGGTTTATTAATAGTAAGGTTATCTCCTATCTAGGGGCTATAATAGAGAGTTTTCTAGTTACTTTACTTGCGCTTTAGGCGCTATTTCCTTTGTTTTTTTATAATATAATATAGGCCTCTAGGTAGAATTTTTAAGTAACTAATAATATTAAGCCTTTACTATAGTAATGTTATTCCTTAGTGCTTGTGATTTGCTTATGACTTACTATGCTTCCTTCTTATTTTGCTTTAATAAAAGGCCTAAATTATATATTAAGCGCCTTCTATATCTTTTACTACTACTTATTAATTATATTTGCTTAGCTAACCCTTCTATTTTACTAGGTATTTATTACCTTTATAAGTCTTTCTATAATCCTTAACTTCTTTAACTTTAAATTTATTATTTTTATCTTTAAGGTCTAGTATTAGCATTTCTTTATCTATAGTGTCTTTCTAGTAATTCTATAGCTCTAATAGACTAATATAGAATATCTTATATAGTTAACTATACTTATTAGGTAGCGCTAGTTAGTACGCTTATTTGCCTATAGTATTAAGTATCTAAAATAGCCTAATAAATCTAGAGGTTAGCTTTTATTTTATATCCTTAAGTCTAATATTCTTTACTAATAGTAGTACTAAGTTTTCTCTTTTTAAGGTTAATAGCTAGTGTTATTAGTTATAATACTTTGCCTATGCTTTAGTAGCTCTTACCTAGTTATATACTAGTTTCTCCCTAACCTTATATAGCTTTTATACGCGTGCGTAGGCTTCTAGGACCTCCCCCTCCTTACTCTTACCCTTAAGAGCTAGATAAAACTTAGGTAAATAGCCTATAAGAGCGTAGTTAAGGGAGTAACCTATTATCCTATTAATAGTATTATTACATGTAAATTAAGCTATTAGGAGTAGCTTTAGCTATAGCTATTAGTTTTCTTTAATAAAGCATTATAGGTAATATTTAAGCACTTAGTTTATTCTCTCTATTTACCTATTAGTTTAAGGGTAAAATACTATTAAAAGCCTATGCTTTATGTATAATAAGTAACATATGTCTAACTAGAATTTGCTTATAAACACTAATCCTCTATTGGATATAATACCCTCTAGCGCCCTAAATTAAAGCTTAATCTCCTTATGAAATAGCTTTACTAATTTAGCTACATTAATTATAGTCTATATAGGAAGGAAGATAGAGTACTTAGTAAATTAGTCTATAATTACTAGGATTATGTTAGTTTCTTAGTTGCCTAGCTATACTAGTAGTAATCCCATAATAAAATCTATTAAGATCTTTGCTTATAGTTGCCTTAGTATTAGTAGCGATTTAAGGCTTCTATACAGGCGGTGCCTCCTAGCTACCACGCGCTAGCATACCCTACAGCTAGATATATAGTCTAAAATAGCTTTACTTATTACTAGCTACTAATAGTAATATTTTAGTAGTTTAAGAGTGTGTTTAGTCCTAAAGTAACCTACTAATAGATTATTATAGTGTAGCTATAGAAGCTCCTATTACAAGATAGGCTCCTATAGAATAACTACCTAGTCTTTATATATTAGGAGGCCCCTTATGCTATATAACTATAGACTAGCTTTTCCCCTCCCTTTTACTTAGGAGTTAACCTTACCTCTATGCTTTTATAGATCTAGATCTTAGTCCTATGCTTTCTATAGTAGTTACGCTAATAGTTTATTTGCTGCGGATTAGTAGGGATTTAGTAATATAATAGCCCCCTAAATTGCTTATGCTATGCTAATGTCTTAAACACATACTACCTTCTCCTTAAAATTACCCTTGTTTAGCTAACCTATTACTAGATTCATAGTAGCTAACTAGCCTTTTACCTAGGCTACTCTTGCCTTAGTAGGTTCTAAAACTAGTGTTATACTATAACTTCTTTAATATATTAGTACTTCTTCTTTTACTATAAAGATATTTACTATCTTCCTTTAAAGCTCTAGTAGGAGCGCCCTATTTAATATAGGTTTGCCCTTATAATTAGACCTTCTTAATAGTATATCCGTGGGGTTACTCTTCCCTAGTCTATGTTTAATTATAAAATAGAAAGGGTAGAGGAATATATACTATTGTGCCTATCTTCTATTTAGCTTTTACTACCTTATAAAGATTTATAGGTTATAATAGTCTAATAGGACCTCTATAGGTATCTCTATGCCTTTAATATAATATTACTAGTGTTTAAATAACTTTACTATAGTAAGTAGCTCTTAATTAGCTATGCTATAGTTATATTTAGCGTCTGTAAACTTCCTTAACTAAAAGGCCACTAGATACTAACGGCCCTTATTATCTTACTAAGATAGGATTCCTACTATTACGAAAATCAAGGCATCTATCTTAATGCGCACTGCCTAACTTAGGTTATAGTATTAGAGTAGAGGCGCTTGCTAAAAGATATCTTTTAGCTAGTTAAATACTAACCACTCCTTTTCTCTAAATATAAACCTCCTAGTCTAGATGCTATTTTAACTACCCTTTATTAGCGTATAAAGAGGTGCTATAATCCTAGAGTATTTATAGATAAACTATTAATAGAAGTTATAGAACCTAAGGAATAACTATATATCCTTAAAACTTATTAGCTTCTTTTATTCTCTAATTATATTAACCTAGTGAGTATCTATTAATATCCTATTTATAAAGAGAATAAATCCTAGGAATTTTACTAATTCTTTATAGAAAGAGCACTTAGAGGGTTTTGTATATAACTTCGCTAACCTTATATATTTAAGAACTTGCTTAATGTGTTTAGTGTGCTCTTTCTTTATCTTAAAGAAGATTAAGATATTATCTAGATATACTATATAAATAGTATTAACTAGCTTGTGTAATACTTTATAGATATAACTCTAGAAAGTAGCTAGGGTATTTATTAACCTAAAAGGTATTATAAGGTACTTATAGTGCCTATAATGTGTGTAAAAAGCTATCTTTTATTTATTACCTTCTTTAATACAAATTCGGTAGTATATGTCCTTAATATTAATCTTAGAAAAGAAACGGGCCCTTTAGTATTAATTAAGGATCTCTAAAATTAGGGGGAGAGCGTAGTAATTTTTTTATATTACCTTGTTAAGTCCTTAATAGTTAATATATAGCTATAGTATCCTATCCTTCTTTAGCATAAATAGGATAGGCACGCCTACTAGGCTCTTTAAGGGTCTTATCTAGCCTTTCTTTAGGTTATTATTAATATATTCCTAGAGCTCTCTAAGCTTACTTTAGGAGAGAGAATAGATTAGTCTATATAGGGGTGTAGCTCCTAGTATAAGATTAATCGTGTGGTTAGTTAACTTCTTTAATAGGAGGCTCCTTGCCTTATCTAATATAAATATATCTTTAAACTTATACAGTTCCTCTAGGATATTTTTAATAGTTTTATATACTCTTGCCTTCTCTTTATCTTTAAGAGGGATAAACTTATTCTCTAACATACCTGTAATAGTATATATAATTATCTTATTATATGTTATCTTTATAAACTTATAGGGAGTTAGTAGTAAAAAGGCTACCTTTCTCTTTTTAAACCACTATTCTTGTAAGTATAAGTAAAGATATATACGTTCTTCTATAAGTATGTGTATTCTAATTAATATAGGGCTTCCCTCTGCTCTTAGGTTCTTATTAACTACTATATATAGTAACTTAAAATCTTTCTCTTTACCTTGTGAATTTTTAATTATAATAGGCACCTTATAAACACTATATTAGGGGACTATCAAAGCCCTTACTACCTTTAAGATAGGTACTATAGCCTTAGCCTAATTAAGCTTATAAGTCTATGTAAATTAGGCGCTTATAATATTAATCTTAGTGTAACTATTAAGATCCACTACTATTTTAATATCTTTATACCTATAAATAGTAACTAGTGTATAGAATTAGTATCCTATTAGTACCCTAGTGTCTAAGGTAAAGATAAGGGCTTTTACTTTTACCTCTAGGAGTTTTCCTAGCCCTCTTACTAGTCTTTCCTTAGCTTATTATAATTATAAATAATATACTCTATGCTACTATAATTAAAGCACTATCTTCTTCCTTATAGTCTATTATTATTTAGATAGGTAGCTAAGGTCTTTTCCTTATCCTTATCCTTATCTCTTTAGTCCCTATTTAGCTAATACCCTTATAAGGAGTTACGTCTTTAGTGTTAAGCTACCTTATATAGCCCCTTCTCTTCTAAATTATTTAGCTTTTACTTATTCTTTAATATTACCTCCTAGAATCACTAGGTAAGTTATATAATATCTTCTTATATTAGACTAGTAATATCTATGTATAAGTTAATATAATCTTATAAGTTAGGAAGTAATTTTATAAAGAATATAAGAGCATAGGTCTTTTCTAGAGTGTGTTCTAGGTGTTTCTCTAGCGAATCTAAGTAAATACTAAACTTAATAGGACTCTAGCCCTTCTTTTGCTTTATATTTTCTAGCTATATAGCTATTTATATATTATAACTTACGGAGTCTTTAAGTAGCGTAAGGGTCTAGTCTTAGAACCTATCCTAGTTATCCTTAGGATAATCCTAACTATTAGCTAGTTATTCTTCAATATATTAGTCCTATCTAGCCTAATAGTTTATATATATATAATTAAGTGTGAAGAGAATCTTTTAGTTATCCTAGTAATACTTCTTCTTTACCCCCTTAAAGGTATAGTTAAGGTTATTAAGCTATATCTTATACTTCTATAGGTTTATAAGGTATTAGAGTTCTATAATATTTCAGACCTTAACTTCTTAGCTACTAAGGCTTAAGGATAAACTATCCTTTTAGCCTCTTTTTACTAGTTCTTTATAAGATTATATTAAGTTAGTAAGCTCCTTTTCTTAATCTTATAGTTCCTTAAGTTACTTAAGCTAAGTAATTTACTCCCTAACTACTATCTCTTTTACTACTATAGTAAAGGGTATAGCTTTAGATAAGGTTATAGAATATAGCATATCCCTAGCTATAGTATTACTATTATCTAGCTAATTCTAAGTAATATATAGTATAGTTCTAGTAGATTAGGTTATTCTCCCCCCTATATTACTCTTAGGTAGCTAGTAGGAGAAGCTTTAGAATTATAAGAATAAAGGGATAGCTAGGTAAGAGGTATAAGGGCGTCTATATATTAACTAAAGCTTACTAGGTCTAAGTGTGTTATGCGTGCAAGTTACTAACTTATAGCTAGTAGCTTACTAGTATTATATAGACCTAGCCCTACAGCATGGTGCACTAGCGGAGTGCACCTGTGTTATAAGTAAGGCCTCATAGAGGGTATAGTAGACGCTACCTAACTAATATAGTAATACTAAATCTAGTAATAATGATAATCTAGATAAGCTATAAAGGTAATATAAGGTTATATAAGCTAAGCTATAAAATACCTATATAAGAAAGAAGATCTTAGATATAGAAGTATAGCTTAAGAAAATAAAAGCAGACCTATAATTAGCTAGATTAGGCAAAGAACTTATAATTACCCCTTAGATAAACACATAGAGAATTCCCCTATTCCTGGATTTCTTACCTAATACTAAGTTTATAGTAAATATATACTTATAAAGCTTTATTAAGATATAGTATAAGATACTTATATATAAAGGTAACACCTATAAGAATCTATAGGCGTACCTAGTAGATTTAAATATACTATTTAAGCTAGACCTAAGAACCTTTTAGGATAATAAAATAAAGGTAGTATATGCTAGTAGCTGCTTAGCTAATAATATAAAGCAATAGTAAATATATTATATAATAGTAAATAGGTTAGTTAACTACTTAGCTTATACCTAGGATAGATTTGTGTCCTAGCTAAACACTAAAGTAATAGATAAAGATATATAGTGCTTAGAAGCTACTAGGATATTACTAAATCTTAGGTAGAAAAGTAATTAGTCTTTTTAATTTTTCCTAAGACTTAAATAAAGGTAAAAGCGGAATTACCTAACTAAATCCTTATATACTTAAGAATAATGATTTTTCTAAATAGCTTAAATAATACTATAAGGAAGTATATAGTTAGCTAAGAGTTCCTAATATCTTAGAGTTACCTATAGGGTTAAGGAAAAAAGGCTAAAGTTATAATAATATCTATATTAAGTAATTATAATAGAAACTATAATAAGAAGGGTAGGAGTAATAAGAGATAACACTCTAGCTCCCCTATAGATAACTTATAGTAAAGCTTATAGTAACCTAGCATAGGCTAGAGACTATTTAAGTGCTATAAATGTAGTAGCCCTAGATATAGTGTAAATAGATATAATATAGTAAACTACTTAATTTATAAAAGTAATAGGTATATTACTAAGAAGTATAAGGATAGTAGTAATAAAACCTTAGACCTAAATAAGATTTTAATTAGTTTAGCTTAGGCCTAGGATAATAGTCTTACTATAAAAAAACCTATGGATAAGAGAATAAGAATATAGGTATCCTTACAGTAAGATAACTACTAGTTAGTAGTGCTAGCGCTATTTAATATAGGTGTGGAATATTTAATAATTCACCCTAAATTATTATTAAAATAGGATTAGAAGAACGTAAAGAAAACAGAGATTACACTAGAAAGTGTAAGTAAGGACAAGATCCTATACTAAGGAATCTTATATAAACTAGTTAAGGTAAAAGATAGTATAGGCTATATAAAGGTTTACTAAGTTAGCTACTATATTACTAATATAGGAGAGGGAATGCTCCTAGGGATAGACTAGACCCTAGAGTATAAACCTATAGTAATAGACTAGAAGTAAGGTTTCTAGAGGTTTCTAATAACCTAGGATTATATTACTTTTACTATAGGTAAGTAATAACTATATAAGGTAGTAAAGCAGTCTTCTATTACACTATTACTAGTATTACTAAAGATTAAGGTAGTTAACCTAGAGGTAATAGAAGAAAATACTAACAAAAATTTATTAATAGGTAATATAATAAGTAATAACCTAAGTTATAGTATAGTTATAGTAATAGTAGTAGAATATGCCTATATATTAAAGAAGAAAAAACTAAGAAGTATAATAATGCTTTAGGTAGTGTTTTACGAAGAATTAGTAGCGTTTACATAAGAGATAGATAGTAATATACCCCTATAGTAAATTCTAGAAGAGTACGTGGAATTCATAGATATGTTTTTAAAGGAGCTAGCTAGTAAGCTCCTAGAATTAGGTAGTTATACTTATATAATTAAATTAGAAGGGGGAAAATAACTACCCTAGGGACCTATATATAACCTAGCTAAAAAAGAGCTAGAAGTGCTTAGGGAGTACCTAGCGAGTGTGTAGGAGAAAGGGTAAATTAGAAGATTAATAAGCCTAGTAGGAGCCCTGATTTTATTTATTCTGAAAAAATTAGGGAAATTAAGGCTTTATGTGAATTATAGGGGCCTTAATAGAATTACTATTAAAAATAAGGCCCCTTTACTACTAATATCCGAAATCCTTAATTGATTAGTAAGTGTAAAGACTTTTATGTTACTAGATCTTTGAGAGGTATACTACTAGCTATATATCCATAAGGGTAATAAGTAGAAGATAGTATTCTGTTGCTACTATAGGCACTTTAAATATCTTATAATGCTATTTAGGTTAGTAAATACGCTAGCTACTTTTTAGGAATATATTAATAATACTCTTAAGGGGCTTGTGAACGAATTTTATATTATTTACCTTAATAACACCTTAATATATAGCAGTGACCCTATAAGACACATAGAGTATGTTAAAAGGGTGCTAGAGTGACTTTAGGACGCAGACCTCTATATTAACCTTAAAAAGTGCTAATTTTTAGTTATAAAGGTAAAGTTCCTAGGTTTTATTATATCTAAGAAAGGCATTAAGATAGAACTATTACGGGTTAAAGCTATTACAACCTAGCTAATACCTAGTAGTGTGTTTAATATTTAATTATTCCTTAGGTTCACGGGGTTTTACTAATACTTTATAAAATAGTATAGTAAGGTAGTAGTCTTACTAATAAACTATCTAAAAGGTATCTAACTAGTAGAGTTTAAGCTAAAGCCTAGTAAACTTATAGTATTTAGAGAACTCTAGAAGAAGTTCTAGGAGGCACTAATTTTAGTGCACTTTAACTTACTTTATTTACTAAGAGTAAAGATAGATGTATTTAGTTATGTAATTAGAGCTATACTTATAATGTTAGTGCTAGGTAGCTAGCACCTAGTAGCGTATTTTTTAAGGAAGTTAACTAATATTAAACTTTACTACTTAACCCTAGACGCTAAGTTATTAGTAATCTAAGAGGCGTTTTAAGCCTAGAGATATTACCTTATGTATTTAACTTATTAGATTATAGTTATAATAGACTATCTAAATTATAAGTACCTAGCCACAAAGCTAAAGCTAACTAGCAGGTAGGTAATAGTGTTAAATAAGCTTTATCTATTTAATTTTAGAATTAAACATTATGCAGGTAAGTTAAATCCCGCTAATACCCTGTTAAGAAGAGTAGATTATATTAGTAAGAAGCGTAAGGCAAAGGCTATGTTCTTATAGCTACCTAGCTTCTTATTTAAGTTTGTAAATACTAAGTAGCAGGGACACTATATAAGCAATAGTGTAGTTATAAGTCCTAAGATTATATTACTTAGCATAGCTAATAGATTATTATAAGAATACTATAAGGACTATACTAGCCTCTAGGGTTTTAAGAAGATGTAACTTTATTATATTATTAAGGAACCTAATAGTCTTACAAAGCCTATAAGTAGTACGCTAACTAGGTCTACTTATTATAAGCAGTAAGGTTATGCCTTATCTATGTTTTCTAATATTTCCGTAAGTCTAGCAAGCCTATAGGTTAGGAGTCTAGCTAGGTTAGTAGTTAGTAAGTAGCGTAAGCGCCCCCTTAAAACGCTGCTTAGCTATAATTTATTTATAAGTCTAAAAGCATACTATAAGCTAGCTACTTATAGTAGTGTTATAGTAAGAATATAGGTAGTCTAGTAAACCTCTTCTAAGTTTATATATAACGCGTGTCCTATATATGTAGAATTAAAGACTTTAATTTAAGTTATATTATTTTAAGTATAGTAAGGTAATAACTTTACTATAGATTATAGGAAGCTGCTTAAGAGTAGCGACCTTAAAGTGTTATAAATATAGTCTATCAGGCCCTCTAAGCTATTAATGTTTTAAAATAGAGTTTTTATTCTAGTAAGTATAAGAAAGGAAATTTTACTACTTACCTATAATAACCTAGTAGTAGGCTATTAGGGAGTTAGTAGGACCCTTTATTAGATTATAAGTTAGTATTACTAGCTAATAATAAAGAAAGACACTAAGTTACATATACAAACTTACGTAAGCTATTAGACTTTAAAGCTAAGGCACCACAAACCTTACAGCAAGCTAGCTACGCTACTAGTGCCTAATTAGCCTTTTTAAGAATTATTAATAGATTTTGTTATAGGGCTACTACCTATGAAAGACGTAAATTAAACCTATAATATAATCTTAGTTATTATAGACTATTTCACAAAATACAGTATTTATATCCCTATTTTAACGCAAATAACTAGCAATAGGTTAGCTACTATATTCCTAGAGTATGTTTTTAAGGATTATAGTACCCTAGAAGGTATTATTATAGACTATAGTTTAACTTTTACTAGTGGGTTTTAGACAACCTTTTGCTATCTTATTATAACTAAGCAGTAACTAAGTACTATATTTTACTTATAGATAAATAGTTAGATAGAATATTTAAACTAAGTTTTAGAATATTATTTAAGAGCCTTTGCTTGCTTTAATTAGACTAATTAGGCTAATAATCTTTTAATAGCATAGTTTATATATAATATAAGCGTCTATTTAACTTATAGCTATACCCTAGCTAAGGCACTATAAGGCTATAACCCTAGGGGACCGTAGTAAGTAATTACGGATATTCCTATAGTAAATAACTAGGTAAAGACTTATGCTACTACACTAAGAGATAGATATGTAGTAATTAAGTAGCTTTTAAGTAACTTATAAGCCTAGTATATAAAACACTATAATAAGAAGCGGACCCTAATAAAGTTTAAAGTAAGTAACTATATTTTATTATCTATAAAGAATATTAACTTATAGTAACCTAGTAGGAAGCTAAGTGTAAAGTATTTAGGCCCTTATAAAATCAAAAAGGTAATTAGCACTTACGGATTAGCGTATTAATTAAAGCTACCACCTAGAACGCATTTATATAATGTTTTTAATATTACTAATCTTAAACTATTTATAGGGGACCTATCTAGTATAGAAGATATATCCTTACTATAAGAGAACATTATAGATAATAAATAGGAGTTTAAAGTTAAAAGAATTATATTACATTACTATAATAGGAGATATTAGAAATACCTAGTTAAATAAAAGGGCTATAATGCTTTAGAGAATTCTTAGGTAAAGAAAAGAGATTTTGTTATAATAGATATTATTAAGGATTATAAGTAGCAATTAAGTAGCTAGTTTGCGAACATAGAGGTGTATTTAGTAAAGTTTAGATAGTAGTAGTAATATATAAAAAAAATCTAGATAATTTCTTAAACTTTAGATAACCTAACTCGTAGCTACTTTATACTAATTACCTTATTAACACATTACCTACCTATTCCTTAGTAGTCTTAGCTATGATAATAAGGGCAGAGGATTTATCCTTATTATTAGAGAAATCCCTCTCCTTATACATATATATATAAAGCTTACTAAGGAGGTCTAGCAGCCTAATATAAGTAGGAAGCGCGGATACGTTAGTAGTAAGCTACTAGTAAGTTAGTAAAGCTATAAGCTAAAGCATAGAAATATATATAAATAGAAGGTTTTACGTAATAAAACATAAGCTATTAGAAATATTAATCTAGACTTCTAGATTAATAGTATTATTAAGTAGTAATATAGTAACTTATTTATTAGCGTTAGCCTTACATATAACTTCCACTATAAGTTACGCCTACCTTACCTAACTACGCTTATTAGTATTTTTAGTAATTAAGAGCGTATTATAAAGTTTATGCTTTACGCGTATTAGACACTAGCAGTATATTAGTAGTAATTAAGTTATAGAAACAAGAGATATATATATTATTAAGAAAGTATAGATTATCTTTAGGATTACTATAAGCGTTAATATGCTTAAAGAGCGTATAGTATAACTAGGTAAACTAAGTAAGACACTAGTAGTATATTAGTATATATATTAGTAGTAAGAAAAGGAGAATAAACCCTAGTGTAGTTCTTATTATTATATGTATAATAGGTGTATTTTATTAAATTATTTACGCGAGTTAGGAGTAATACATAGTAAGATAGTAGTAAAGTTATACTTAGAGAATTAGTATATTAGGTTAGGATAGATTTACCCTTAATAATATATTATAGCTCTACACTATTATTATCTTTAGGTGTAATAGCTTATATTATAACCTACTATATATAGTAAATATAAGGAATCTTTATTTTACTAGTATTACTAGCTATAAGTTAGTAAGGTAAGCACTAGGTAGGTAGAGATATTATACTTATATTAAAATTTTTAAAGCTAAATACTTCTTACTAGGAGACTTTAAAGGAGATATTAAGGAATGTTTCCTACTAGAGGGAGGTAGTAGTAATAAAGTGGTGGCTTATATTAAAGATATTATTAACTACTAGTAAGTTAGTAGTAATATGCTATAAGAAACTTATAAGTAAAAGATAAGTAACTAACCTATTAGTATTTAAGAGAATTTAGATATTTTAAATAAGGGTAGATATAAATAATAAAGTAATGCTATAGGATATTAGTAACTGCTATAAGAGAAGCTATAAAGCTACTAGCTTATAGGTAAGGGTAACTTATAATACTAAGGGAGGATATAGAGGGAAGAAAAGTGTATGGAAGTAAGGGAAAGTAAGCCTCTTTTATATTAGCCCTAGACCCCTAAGTGATTTACGTGCTATATATAGCTAATCTAGGAATTATAATATTTATAGTTATAGCTACTACTAGTAAATACGCACGCTAGCTACGAACTCCTAGCGAGATTAATATAACATCCCTAATATTAGATAAGAAGTTATTTGTTTTAAATAGCATGCGTTACCTTATCTATTTAACCTAATTATAAAATTTAATATAGGTAGTCTATTTACTTAGTACTAACAACTTACTAGATAGAGGCATACACGTTAGAGGTAATAAAGCAGTAAGTGTGTAGCTATTTATAATCTAGAGGTTATAAGAAGGATTACCTAGGACCCTATAATATCTATCTTATTATTTAAAGCAAACGTAATACTACGCACTAATAGTATAGCTAGTAATATAAGTATTACTATAGGTTATGTGTATTATACACGCACTAGCTAAGTAGCTCTTTTTAATTAAGGATAATTATATATTAGGGGGGTAGTATATTAGGAGCATAAAGGCTAAGGGGCTATAGATAGGATAGTTATATAATAGAGCCCTTAGATAAGCCTTAGGTTTTGTAAATAACTAAGTAGCTATAAGATAGCTATGTGCACATAGTAGGGTATTTAGATAAGGACTGCTTATAAGAGATATAGGAGGTTAGAGTTTAAGACCTTTATGTACCTACCCCTAAGTAGTAGCTCTCTAGCTATAACCAAGAACCTTAGCCTTCACTCTGTTTATATCTCCCTAACACAGTTATAACATAAAGTAACTTACTAATAAATTATTATAATATAGTTATAAAAGCTCCTATTATAAGATAGGCTCCTATAGAATAACTACCTAGTTTTTATATATTAGAAGGCCCCTTATACTATATAACTATAGACTAGCTTTTCCCCTCCCTTTTACTTAGGAGTTAACCTTATCTCTATACTTTTATAGATCTAAATCTTAGTCCTATGCCTTCTATAGTAATTATACTAATAGTTTATTTACTATAAATTAGTAAGGATTTAGTAATATAATAGCCCCTTAAATTACTTATACTATACTAATATCTTAAATATATACTACTTTCTCCTTAAAATTACCCTTATTTAGCTAACCTATTACTAGATTTATAGTAGCTAACTAGCTTTCTACCTAGGCTACTCTTACCTTAGTAAGTTCTAAGACTAGTATTATACTATAACTTCTTTAATATATTAGTACTTTTTCTTTTACTATATAAATATTTACTATTTTCCTTTAAAGCTTTAGTAGGAGTATCTTATTTAATATAGGTTTACCCTTATAATTAGACTTTCTTAATAGTATATCTATAGGGTTACTTTTCTTTAGTCTATACTTAATTATAAAATAAAAAAAGTAAAGAAATATATACTATTATACTTATCTTCTATTTAGCTTCTACTACCTTATAAAGGTTTATAGATTATAATAGTCTAATAGAATCTTTATAGGTATTTTTATACCTTTAATATAATATTACTAGTATTTAAATAATTTTACTATAGTAAGTAGCTCTTAATTAGCTATACTATAGTTTTATTTAGTATTTATAAACTTCCTTAACTAAAAGGCTACTAGATATTAATAGCCCTTATTATCTTACTAAGATAGAATTCCTATTATTATAAAAATTAAGGTATTTATCTTAATATACACTACCTAACTTAGGTTATAGTATTAAAGTAAAGGCACTTACTAAAAGGTATCTTTTAGCTAGTTAAATACTAACTACTTCTTTTCTTTAAATATAAACCTCCTAGTTTAAATACTATTTTAACTACCCTTTATTAATATATAAAAAGGTATTATAATCCTAGAGTATTTATAAATAAACTATTAGTAAAAGTTATAAAACTTAAGAAATAACTATATATTCTTAAAACTTATTAGCTTTTTTTATTCTTTAATTATATTAACCTAATAAGTATTTATTAATATTCTATTAATAAAGAGAATAAACCCTAGGAATTTTACTAATTCCTTATAGAAAAAGTACTTAAAGGGTTTTATATATAACTTTACTAACCTTATATATTTAAGAACTTACTTAATATATTTAATATACTTTTTCTTTATCTTAGAGAAAATTAAGATATTATTTAAATATACTATATAAATAGTATTAACTAGCTTATATAGCGCTTTATAAATATAACTCTAGAAAGTAACTAGGGTATTTATTAACTTAAAAGGTATTATAAGGTACTTATAGTGCTTATAATATATATAAAAGCTATCTTCTATTTATTACTTTCTTTAATATAAATTTAGTAGTATATATCCTTAATATTAATCTTAGAAAAGAAATAAGCCTCTTAGTATTAATTAAGAATCTTTAAAATTAGGGAGAGAGTATAGTAATTCTTTTATATTACCTTATTAAGCCCTTAATAGTTAATATATAGCTATAGTATTCTATCCTTCTTTAGTATAAATAAAATAAGTATACTTACTAGGCTCTTTAAGGGTCTTATCTAGCCTTTCTTTAGGTTATTATTAATATATTCCTAGAGTTCCTTAAGTTTACTTAAGGAGAGAGAATAGATTAGTTTATATAAAGGTATAGCTCCTAGTATAAGATTAATTATATAGTTAGTTAACTTTTTTAATAGGAGGCTTCTTACCTTATCTAATATAAATATATCTTTAAATTTATATAGTTTCTCTAGGATATTTTTAATAGTTTTATATACTTTTACTTTCTCTTTATCTTTAAGAGAGATAAACTTATCTTTTATTATACTTATAATAGTATATATAATTATCTTATTATATATTACCTTTATAAACTTATAAGGAGTTAGTAGTAAAAAAGCTACCTTTCTCTTTTTAAACTACTATTCTTATAAGTATAAGTAAAGATATATATATTCTTCTATAAGTATATATATTCTAATTAATATAGGGCTTCCCTTTACTCTTAAGTCCTTATTAATAGCTATATATAGTAACTTAAGGTCTTTCTCTTTACCTTATAAATCTTTAATTAAAATAGGTACCTTATAAATACTATATTAGGGGACTATTAAAGCCCTTACTACCTTTAAGATAAGTACTATAGCCTTAGCCTAATTAAGCTTATAAGTCTATGTAAATTAAGCGCTTATAATATTAATCTTAGTATAACTATTAAGATTTACTACTATTTTAATATCTTTATACTTATAAATAGTAACTAGTATATAGAATTAGTATCTTACTAGTACCCTAGTATCTAAGGTAAAGGTAAGGGCTTTTACTTTTACCTCTAGGAGTTTTCCTAACCCTTTTACTAGTCTTTCCTTAGCTTATTATAATTATAAATAAGGTACTTTATACTACTATAGTTATAGCACTGTTTTTTTCCTTATAGTTTATTATTATTTAGGTAAGTAGCTAGGGTCTTTTTCTTATTCTTATCCTTATCTCTTTAGTTTTTATTTAGCTAATACCCTTATAAGAAGTTATATCTTTAGTATTAAGCTACCTTATATAGCCCTTTCTTTTCTAAATTATTTAGCTTTTACTTATTCTTTAATATTACCTCCTAGAATTACTAGGTAAGTTAAATAATATCTTCTTATATTAGACTAGTAATATCTATGTGTAAGTTAATATAATCTTATAAGTTAGGAAGTAATTTTATAAAGAATATAAGAGTATTAGTTTTTTCTAGAGCTTATTCTAAGTATTTCTCTAGTAAATCTAAGTAAATACTAAACTTAATAAGACTCTAGCCTTCCTTTTACTTTATGTTTTCTAGCTATATAGCTATTTATATATTATAACTTATAGAGTCTTTAAGTAATATAAGGGTTTAGTCTTAGACCTTATCCTAGTTATCCTTAGGATAATCCTAACTATTAGCTAGTTATTCTTTAATATATTAGTCCTATCTAGCCTAATAGTTTATATATATATAGTTAAGTATAAAGAGAATCTTTTAGTTATTCTAGTAATACTTCTTCTTTACCCCCTTAAAGGTAGAATTAAGGTTATTAAGCTATATCTTATACTTCTATAAGTTTATAAGGTATTAGAGGTTTATAATATTTTAAACCTTAACTTCTTAGCTACTAAGGCTTAAGAATAAATTATTCTTTTAGCCCTTTTTTACTAGTTCTCTATAAGATTATATTAAGTTAGTAAGCTTCTTTTCTTAATCCTATAGTTTCTTAAGTTACTTAAGCTAAGTAATTTACTTCCTAATTACTATTTCTTTTATTACTATAGTAAAGAATATAGCTTTAGATAAGGTTATAAAATATCGTATATCCCTAGCTATAGTATTACTATTATCTAGCTAATTCTAAGTAATATATAATATAGTTCTAGTAAATTAGGTTATTCTCCCCCTTATATTACTCTTAGGTAGCTAGTAAGAGAAGCTTTAGAATTATAAGAATAAAGGGATAGCTAGGTAAGAGGTATAGGGGTGTTTATATATTAACTAAAGCTTACTAGGTCTAAGTGTATTATATATATAAGTTACTAACTTATAGCTAGTAACTTACTAGTGTTACATAGACCTAGCCCTAGGGTGTAGTACGCCTACCTAGTGGTGCGCTAGCGCGCTAGTGTTATAAGTAGGGCCTCATATAAGTTTAGTATTTACTTAGATTCGCTAGAGAAATACCTAGAATAAGCTTTAGAAAAGACCTATGCTCTTATATTCTTTATGAAATTACTTCCTAACTTATAAAATTACATTAACTTACATATAGATATTACTAGTTTAACATAAGAAGATATTATATAACTTACCTAGTGATTCTAGGAAGTAATATTAAAGAATAAGTAAAAGCTAAATAATTTAGAAGAGAAAGAGCTATATAAGGTAGCTTAATACTAAAGATATAACTCCTTATAAGGGTATTAGCTAAATTAGGACTAAAGAGATAAGGATAAGAATAAGGAAAAGACCCTAGCTACCTACCTAAATAATAATAAACTATAAGGAAGAAAACAGTGCTTTAATTATAGTAGTATAAAGTACTTTATTTATAATTATAATAAGCTAAGGAAAGACTAGTAAAAGGGTTAGGAAAACTCCTAAAGATAGAAGTAAAAGCCCTTACCTTTACCTTAGATACTAGGGTACTAGTAGGATACTAATTTTACATACTAGTTACTATCTATAGGTATAAAGATATTAAAATAGTAGCAAATCTTAATAGTTACGCTAAGATTAATATTATAAGCGCTTAATTTACATAGACTTATAAGCTTAATTAGGCTAAGGCTATAATACCTTATCTTAAAGGTAGTAAGGGCTCTAATAGTCCCCTAATATAGTATTTATAAGGTACCTATTTTAATTAAAGATTTATAAGGTAAAGAGAAAGACCTTAAGTTACTATATATTGCTATTAATAAGGACTTAAGAGTAAAGGAAAGCCTTATATAAATTAAAATACATATACTTATAGAAGAATATATATATCTTTACTTATACTTATAAGAATAGTAGTTTAAAAAGAGAAAGGTAGCCTTTTTACTACTAACTCCTTATAAGTTTATAAAGGTAATATATAATAAGATAATTATATATACTATTATAAGTATAATAAAAAATAAGTTTATCTCTCTTAAAGATAAAGAGAAAGTAAAAGTATATAAAACTATTAAAAATATCCTAGAGAAACTATATAAATTTAAAGATATATTTATATTAAATAAGGTAAGAAGCTTTCTATTAAAGAAGTTAACTAACTATATAATTAATCTTATACTAGGAGCTATACCTTTATATAAACTAATTTATTCTCTCTCCTAAAGTAAACTTAAGGAACTCTAGGAATATATTAATAATAACCTAAAGAAAGGTTAAATAAGACCCTTAAAGAGCCTAGTAAGTATACTTATCCTATTTATACTAAAGAAGGATAAAATACTATAGCTATATATTAACTATTAAGGGCTTAATAAGGTAATATAGAAGAATTACTATACTCTCTCCTTAATTTTAGAGATTTTTAATTAATACTAAGAGGCTTATTTCTTTTCTAAGATTAATATTAAGAATATATACTACTAAATTTATATTAAAGAAAGTAATAAATAGAAGATAGCTTTTTATATATATTATAAGCACTATAAGTACCTTATAATACCTTTTAAGTTAATAAATACCCTAGCTACTTTCTAGAGTTATATCTATAAAGCACTATATAAGCTAGTTAATATTATTTATATAGTATATCTAAATAATATCTTAATTTTCTTTAAGATAAAGAAGGAGAATACTAAATATATTAAGTAAGTCCTTAAATATATAAAGTTAGTAAAGTTATATATAAAACCCTCTAAGTACTCTTTCTATAAGGAATTAGTAAAATTCCTAGGGTTTATTCTCTTTATTAATAGAATATTAATAAATACTTACTAGGTTAATATAATTAGAGAATAAAAGAAGCTAATAAGTTTTAAGAATATATAGTTATTTCTTAAGTTCTATAACTTTTACTAATAGTTTATTTATAAATACTCTAGGATTATAATACCTTTTTATATATTAATAAAGGGTAGTTAAAATAGTATTTAGACTAGGAGGTTTATATTTAAAGAAAAGGAGTAGTTAGTATTTAACTAGCTAAAAGATACCTTTTAGTAAGTACCTTTACTTTAATACTATAACCTAAGTTAGGTAGTATATATTAAGATAAATACCTTAATTTTTATAATAATAGGAATCCTATCTTAGTAAGATAATAAGGGCTATTAGTATTTAGTAGCCTTTTAGTTAAGGAAGTTTATAAATACTAAATAAAACTATAGTATAGCTAATTAAGAGCTACTTACTATAGTAAAGTTATTTAAATACTAGTAATATTATATTAAAGGTATAGAAATACCTATAGAGGTCCTATTAGACTATTATAATTTATAGACCTTTATAAGGTAGTAAAAGCTAAATAGAAGATAGGTATAATAGTATATATTTCTTTACTTTTTTTATTTTATAATTAAGTATAGACTAGGGAAAAGTAACCCTATAGATATACTATTAAGAAAGTCTAATTATAAAGGTAAACCTATATTAAATAAGGCACTCTTACTAAAGCTTTAAAGGAAGATAGTAAATATCTATATAGTAAAAGAAAAAGTACTAATATATTAAAGAAGTTATAGTATAATACTAGTCTTAGAACTTACTAAGGTAAGAGTAGCCTAGGTAGAAAGCTAGTTAGCTACTATAAATCTAGTAATAGGTTAGCTAAATAAGGGTAATTTTAAGAAGAAAGTAGTATATATTTAAGATATTAGTATAGTATAAGTAATTTAAGGGGCTATTATATTACTAAATCCTTACTAATTTATAGTAAATAAACTATTAGTATAATTACTATAGAAAGTATAGGACTAAGATCTAAATCTATAAAAGTATAAAGATAAGGTTAACTCCTAAGTAAAAGGAAGGGGAAAAGCTAGTCTATAGTTATATAGTATAAGAGGCCTTCTAATATATAAAGACTAGGTAGTTATTTTATAGGAGCCTATCTTATAATAAAAGCTTCTATAGCTATACTATAATAATCTATTAGTAAGTTACTTTAAAACTAAATATACTTTAAAGCTACTAAAATATTACTATTAGTAGCTAGTAATAAGTAAAGCTATTTTAAACTATATATCTAGCTATAGAGTTTACTAGTATATAATAGTAAGATAGTATTACCCTTATAAAAGCCTTAAATTATTACTAATACTAAGGTAACTATAAGTAAAGATCTTAATAGACTTTATTATAGGTTTACTACTAGTATAGCTAGGTAAGTAAGAAACTAATATAATTCTAGTAATTATAGACTAATTTACTAAGTACTTTATTTTCCTTCCTATAAAGACTATAATTAATATAGCTAAATTAGTAAAGTTATTCTATAAGGAGATTAAGCTATAATTTAGAGCGCTAGAGGGTATTATATCTAATAGAGGGTTAGTATTTATAAGCTAATTCTAGTTAGAGGTATATTACTAGTTATATATAAAGTAAAGGCTTTTAATAGTATTTTACCCCTAAACTAATAAGTAAATAAAGAGAATAAATTAAGTACTTAAGTATTACCTATAATATTTTATTAAAAAGAACTAATAACTATAGCTAAAGCTACTTCTAATAGCCTAATTTATATATAATAATACTATTAATAAGATAATAGGCTACTTCTCTAACTATACTCTTATAAGCTATTTACCTTAGTTTTACCTTACTCTTAAAAGTAAAAGTATAAAGAGAGAGGTCCTAGAGGCTTATATATATATTAAAAAGTTATATAAGGTTAGGGAGAAACTAGTATATAACTAAGTAAGGGCTATTAAAGTATAGGTAAAGTATTATAACTAGAGATATAAGCTAATAACCTTAAAAAGAGAAGACTTAGTATTACTATTAGTAAAGAATATTAGGCTTAAGGATATAAAATAAAAGCTAAATCTAAGATTTATTAGGCTATTTTAAATACTTAATACTATAGGTAAATAAGTATACTAACTAGTATTACCTAATAAGTATAGCTAACTATATAATATATTTTATATTAGCTTATTAAAGCTATAGAATTACTAGGAAAATACCTTAGATAAGAATATACTAATACTAGACCTTAAAGATAATAATAATAAGTTTAAAGTTAAAGAAGTTAGGGATTATAGGAAGATATATAAAGGTAATAAATACCTAGTAAAATAAAAAAGCTAGCTAAGTAAATATAATTAATAAGTAGTATTAGAAGATATAGAAGGCGCTTAATATATAATTTAAGCTTTCTATTAAAGTAAAATAAGTAAAAAGTATAGTAAGATATAAGTAAGTTATAAGTAATAAGGGATAAGGTAATTATAAAAAAGGCCTAGCCTTATTAGCTACTATTACACTCTAATTAAAACCCTTATTAGACTATTTACTAAATAAAAAAAAAAATACTTATAAGGAGGGGAGTCTTATAGGAAACCCTTTTATAGTTACCCCCTTATATATTAAAATAATACTATTATAAAGAAGGTACTTAGTGCCCTTACTTTTATTCTCCTAAACTACTACCTCTATTACCTAGAAAAACTAGTGCTTTACTACCCCCTAGGGGCCCTAGGGTATAAATCCTAGATTATAATATTATAGCTATAAAGTTATTTTTCTCTTCTAGGAATTATAATATATAGTATAGTTTAGCTATAAAAGTTAGTAAATAAGTAGTAAAGAAGGAGTAATAACTTATAATCCCTAGGGTAAGGGTAGGATATATAGTAACTAAAAGTTACTAGTGTAAAATAATATACTAATTATATATAGCTAAAGTAGCCTACCTAGGGAGTAAGTAAAGGTCTAGAGAATATATAATAAAATATACCTAATAGACCTTAGTAGCCCTAGTTAAACTAAAGGAAATATAATAAGCTATATTAGTATAATTAAACCCTAAAATTAGGTTTAGATAATAGGTACTAAAATAGTAGTAAGTTACCTTAGAAAATATATAATTATTAGGGTTATTAGGGTTCTAATTACTTAGGGTATTTATTAAAGTTTTTACCTAATTAAGGGTAGTAAGAAAATCTAAAACATCCCCTTATATAGTTAGTATTACCTAGAGAGATATAAGTAATTAGGAACTAAAAAAGTAAAGAATATAATATACTTACTATCTTATAAGTATTACTATATTTAACACACAAGATATAACACTTTAAATATTTCCCTTTAATAATAGTAGTTAGTATACTAGGGAATTAATAGTTAATCTAAGGGATATTAGGCTTAGCTAAAGGATTTTTCTTAAAGTTTATATAACCTATACGTAGATAATATATATAGGAATATTCTCTTAAATAGATATTAGGAATAGCTATAATAATAACACTCTTAATACTTTCCCTATCTAATTCTATTCTAATAATAAGGTAAGTAGTAAAGGTAAAGTTATAGTAACTAATAATATAATAGTATCTAGGGAAAAGTTTACTATAGATAAGAAAGGGAAAAGTTAGTAATATAATAAGGAGTTATAGGTGAATTTATACTTAAATACTAATATTATTTATTATTATTTTAGTATAGCTACTACTTAGTAAATAGCTATATAGTAATTACTAAAAGCTATTTAAAAGCCTAGCTAAAAGTAAGGGGGTAATTATAAGGCCTTACTTATAACACTAGCACGCTAGCGTATTACTAGGTAAGTATACTACGCCCTAGGGCTAGGTTTACGTAATACTAGCAAGTTACTAGCTATAAGTTAGTAACTCACACGCATAACACACTTAGACCTAGCAAGCTTTAGTCAATATACAAACGCCCCTATACCTCTTACCTAGCTATCCCTTTATTCTTATAAAAGGCTAGTTAGCCACTATAGATCTAGTAATAGGTTAGCTAAATAAGGGTGATTTTAAGAAAAAGGTAATATATATTTAAGATATTAGCATAGTATAAGTAATTTAGGGGGCTATTATATTACTAAATCCTTACTAATCTATAGTAAATAAACCATTAGTATAACTACTATAGAAGGCATAGGACTAAGATCTAGATTTATAAAAGCGTGAAGGTAAGGTTAACTCCTAAGTAAAAGGGAGGGGAAAAGCTAGTCTATAGTTACATAGTATAAGGGGCCTCCTAATATACAAAGACTAGGTAGTTATTCTACGGGAGCCTATCTTATAATAGAAGCTTTTATAACTATACTATAATAATCTATTAGTAAGTTACTTTAGGACTAAATACACTCTAGAGCTACTAAAACATTACTATTAGTGGCTAGTAATAAGTAAAGCTATTTTAGACTATATATCTAGCTATAAAGTATACTAGCGTATAGTAGCAAGATAGCACTACCCTTATAAAAGCCTTAAATTACTACTAATACTAAGGTAACTATAAGTAAAGATCTTAATAGACTTTATTATAGGTTTACTACTAGTGTGGCTAGGTAAGCAAGAAACTAACGTAATCCTAGTAATTATAGACTAATTTACTAAGTACTTTATCTTCCTTCCTATAAAGACTATAATTAATATAGCTAAATTAGTAAAGTTATTCTATAAGGAGATTAAGCTATAATTTAGAGCGCTAAAGGGTATTATATCTAATAGAGAGTTAGTATTTATAAGCTAATTCTAGTTAGAGGTATATTACTAGTTATATATAAAGTAAAGGCTTTTAATAGTATTTTACCCCTAAACTAATAGGTAAATAAAGAGAATAAATTAGGTACTTAAGTATTACCTATAATATTTTATTAAAGAGAACTAATAACTATAGCTAAAGCTACTTCTAATAGCCTAATTTATATATAATAATACTATTAATAAAATAATAAGCTACTCCCCTAACTATACTCTTATAAGTTATTTACCTAAGTTTTACCTTACTCTTAAGGGTAAGAGTATAAAGGGGGAGGTTCTAGAGGCTTATATATATATTAAAAAGCTATATAAGGTTAGGGAAAAACTAGTATATAACTAGGTAAGAGCTACTAAAGCATAAGTAAAGTACTATAACTAGAGATATTAGCTAATAACCTTAAAAAGAGAAGACTTAGTATTACTATTAGTAAAGAATATTAGGCTTAAGGATATAAAATAAAAGCTAAACCTAAGATTTATTAGGCTATTTTAGATACTTAATACTATAAGTAAATAAGCATACTAACTAGCACTACCTAATAAGTATAGCTAACTATATAATATATTTTATATTAGCTTATTAAAGCTATAGAACTACTAGGAAAACACCCTAGATAAGGATATACTAATACTAGACCTTAAAGATAATAATAATAAGTTTAAAGTTAAAAAAGTTAGGGATTATAGAAAGATATAGAAAGGTAATAAATACTTAGTAAAATAAAAGGGCTAGCTAAGTAAATATAATTAATAGGTAATATTAGAAAATATAGAAGGCGCTTAATATATAATTTAAGCTTTCTATTAAAGTAAAATAAGCGGAAAGTATAGTAAGATATAAGTAAGTTATAAGTAATAAAGAATAAGGTAATTATAAAAAAAGCCTAGCCTTATTAGCTACTATTACACTCTAATTAAGACCCTTATTAGACTATTTACTAAATAATAAAAGAAAAGATACCTATAAGGAGGGGAGTCTTATAGGAAACCCTTCTATAGTTACCCCCTTATATATTAAAATAATACTATTATAAAGGAGGTACTTAGTGCCCTTACTCTTATTCTCCTAAACCACTACCTCTATTACCTAGAAAAACTAGTGTTTTACTACCCCCTAGGGTATAAATCCTATATTATAATATTATAGCTATAAAGTTATTTTTCTCTTCTAGGAATTATAATATATAGTATAGTTTAGCTATAAAAAAGTTAGTAAATAGGTAGTAAAGAAAGAGTAATAACTTATAATCCTTAGGGTAAGGGTAAGATATATAGTAACTAAAAGTTACTAGTATAAAATAATATACTAATTATATATAGCTAAAGCAGCCTACCTAGGGAGTAAGTAAAGGTCTAGAGAATATATAATAAAACGTACCTAATAGACCTTAGTAGCCCTAGTTAAACTAAAGGAAATATAATAAGCTATATTAGCGTAATTAAACCTTAAAATAAGGTTTAGATAATAGGTGCTAAAATAGTAGTAAGTTACCTTAGAAAATATATAATTATTAGGGTTATTAGGGTCTTAATTACTTAGGGTATTTATTAAAGTCTTTACCTAATTAAGGATAGTAAGAAAATCTAGAAAATCCCCTTATATAGTTAGTATTACCTAGAAAGATATAGGTAATTAGGGACTAAAAGAGCAGAGAATATAATATACTTACTATCTTATAAGTATTACTATATTTAACACACTAGATATAACACTTTAAATATTTCCCTTTAATAATAGTAGTTACTACACTAGGGAATTAATAGTTAATCTAAGGGATATTAGGTTTAGCTAGAGGATTTTTCTTAAAGTCTATGTAACCTATATATAAATAATATATATAGGAATATTCTCTTAAATAAATATTAGGGATAGCTATAATAATAATACTCTTAATGCTTTCCTTATCTAATTCTATTTTAATAATAAGGTAAGTAGTAAAGGTAAAGTTATAGTAACTAATAATATAATAGTATCTAGGGAAAAGTTTACTATAGATAAGAAAGGGAAAAGTTAGTAATATAATAGGGAGTTATAGGTAAATTTATACTTAAATACTAATATTATTTATTATTATTTTAGTATAGCTACTACTTAGTAAATAGCTATATAGTACCTACTAAAAGCTATTTAGAAGCCTAGCTAAAAGTAAGGGGGTAATTATAAGGCCTTACTTATAATACTAGCATGCTAGCGCATTACTAGGTAAGTATACTATGCCCTAGGGCTAGGTTTATATAACACTAGTAAGTTACTAGCTATAAGTTAGTGACTTACACGTATAACACACTTAGACCTAGCAAGCTTCAGTCAATATACGAACGCCCCTATACCTCTTACCTAGCTATCCCTCTGTTCTCACATCCTTAGTAATAAAGTTACTTAGGTATAGTATATTACTAAAGCTATTACTAAATAGGTAATAAACTATACCTAAGCTAAAGTAAAGGTAATAAACTATAATAATAGTAATATTTATATTACTAAAGAAGCCTTTAAATAAGCCCTTAAAGAGGCTATTAAAGAAAAAACTAAAGGAAGTAACACTCTAACCTAGGTAAGCATTACTACTAGCCTAGCTTCTAAGTAAATAAATAGCTTACCCCCCCCCTCTAAATCCCTAGTAAATAAAACTAAGAGGTACTTATTAAAGGGAATACTATCTAGGAATTACTCTAGTCTAGGGGTATAGAAAATATAGTAATAGTAGTAAATAAAGCTATAGGCTAGACTATAGTAGTAGTAGCTAGAAGACTCCCTAGTAAGAATATAATTATTACCTTTAAAGGAAATACTACCTAATATAAAGAAAACTAAAAATAGATTACTAAAGCATTTAGGCTAGAGGTAGCCCTTTACTATTATATACTTAGTATTATTATTAAAGGATTCCTAACTAAATACACCTTTTTTAAGAACCTAGTAATAGAAATTAGAAAAGCTAATAAGGTAAATATAGTAAAGGTAATAGTAAGATAACCCTAGGGTAAAGGCACTTAAAGAACTACTCTAATACTAGGCCTAGCTAAAGTAAAAGATACTAATAAGATATACTAAGATAGTATAGTTTTTAAAGTAAAGCTTTTCTAAACTAAACTATATAATAAGACCTTATAACTCTAATAATATTATAATTACTTCTAAATAGGCTATATAGCTAAGTTTTATAAGGTAGTACTAAGGTATAGTAAGTATAAAGCTAGCTATTATAAGAATAAAGAGTTCTCTTACCTTATAAAAGATAGATAGGTAAGGGAGGGCTATATTCTATACTTTAGACTACACCTAGCCTAGTTAAGGGACTACCTTATCCTAAAAAAGAAGTAAAATACTACTAAAGTAAGATATCTTAAATAGCTCTCTTGCTTTACTACCTACTCCCTAAGTAAAAGCCTAACTATACCTTATAAGAAACCTAGCTTAGTAGTAAAACCTATTATTATAGTAAGTAAAAAGAGAGAATACCTTATAAATATAGAATAAAGCGCTAAATAACTAAGATTAGGAAGTATTAGATAGTATATAAAGTAACTCTAAGCTAGAATAAAGCTAGTATAAGATAGTAAAGACTAATAACCCCCCTAATTAATATAATAATATTATAAGTCCTTTTCTAGAATATAAATAAGAAAAATAAACTAGTATATATAGCGCTCTATTACTAGACTAATATAAATATAATTATAATCTAAGAATAGGAATATATAAGAAACCTATAGCCCCTAGTACTAGGCCTTACCTAGTTTTAACTTATATATTATAATAGATATAATATAGTATATATAAATAAGAAATATAAAGTAAGGTTATAGTTAGCCTAGGGAGGGACTAACTAGTTACTAGTAAAGCTATAAGAAGTTAATATTTACTCCCTTTACTTAGAGGGATATAGTAATAACTAGAATACCCTTATTTATATAATTAACCTAGAAGAGCCTTATAACTAAAGTATATTTATAGGTAACTTTAACTAAAAGCACTCTCTCTAGAATAAGCTAGATAGGAAAACTAATAAAGTAAATAAACTACTAGAGTTTATAGACTAGTAAAGGCTTAGACTTATTATACCCTAAGGTAAACCTATAAGATAATATAAAGATAATAAAGATAGTACTATTAATTTAGTATAAGCTATACTAAATATTAGAGTTTACTATAAAGGTACTAAAGATATCCCTAGATCTAACTATATCCTATAGCTAATTAGTATCTTTAATAAATAGTAGGAAGCTATCCCCTAGGTCCTTAGATATATATAGGGAGCTATAAACTAACTATATATAAAGGTAAAGGCTATAACTAAACTCTAGCTTAAAAATACACTAGACCTATATAATAAAAAGGGAATAGATAACTATATAATATAGCTTATTATAAGCCTATAATAAATAGTAGATAAGGTAGTCCTAAAGAAAGCCTAGGGACTCCCTAGCCTAAAGGTATAGTAGTTAAGGAAAGCCTAAGAGTTAGTTAGTAAAGTAAGGTAAGCTAAGAGGTAATAAAGATACTAGAGAACTAATATAAACTAGTAAACCTATACTAAGGTAAATAAGGACTAAGAGTATATTATTAAGAAAGAGAAAAGAAATATATAAAGGGATATATTATAAAAAGCTAATATATAGGAAAAAGATAAAGGGGTCTAGAGGCTTAAGAGATAAGCCTAGCTCTAAAGCTAGGCCCCCCTAGAGCTCCCTAGACTCCCTAAGCTAGGAAGAAGCAAAAATAACCCTAACCTAGTTACTATATATAATAATAAGGCTAGTATACTAGTATAAAGATTCTTCCTTAAACTAATAGTAAACCTCTTATATATACTAGACCTCTCCTTCCTAGAGCTAGAAAATACACTATTACTAAATAAAGAATAATTTAAGTAAGAGAAAATTAATAATATCTTAGTAAATATAGCTAGCTAGAAGGCACTAGGAGATAATAAACTCCTAGTAAGCCTTATTAAAGCCTATAATAACCTAGCTAAAGATACTATAGCTAGGCTTCTAAATATAGTCCTAGAAATAAGCTACTTCCTAGCTTACTTTTAAACTATAAGAGTAGTAGTAATTAGAAAACCTAGTAAAACTACTAAGAAAATAAGGAGAGCTAATATATAAAGACTAATCTTATTACTTAATATAGTAAGAAAGATTATAGAAGTAATAATAGTAAAGTAACTTATAGCCTTTACTAAAGTAAAGGGATTACTTCTTAAGCTTTAGATAAGTAATAGGATAAATAAATTAATAGAAACTATAATAAGAGTTCTTATAGAGTATATTAAAGAGGCCTAGGGAAGGGGTAGTATTACCTTACTAGTATAAATAAATATATTTTTAGTGTTTAATAAAGTTAGCTACTTATACCTAATATACTTACTTATAAAGATAGAAGTCCTATAATAGCTAATAATAATAATATAAAGCTTCCTTATAGATAGAATAAGCTAGCTTAGCTTTAATAAAAAACTCTCTAGGCTATTTATAATTAAGGCTAGCACTCTATAAGGTTTACCTCTCTCCTTAATCCTTTTCTTACTTTACTTAGTAAAGCTTTATATTTACCTCTAGGTTATTCTAGGTATAGTAACTATAGGATTTATAGATAATATAAATATAGTAGCCTTTAGTAAGAATATAGTATAGACTTAGAGAAGACTTAAAGCTATATAGAAAATCTATAAGAAGTAAGTAAAGTAAGTAGAAGTTAAGTTTAACCTAGCTAAAACTAAACTTATATACTTTAGTAAGTCTTATAAACCCCCCTAGGCTAGAGTCTAACTTAAAGTAAAGAAAATAATACCTATAGAATTATATAAGTTCCTAGGAGTATAGGTTAATAGAAAACTTAACTAAAGTGCCTATAGAAATATTCTTAAGGGTAAGTTAGCTTACTAGTAGCTTATACTCTTTAAGCTAGTAGTATTAGCTTAGGGATATAGTTTTAGAGATACTAGACTCCTATATATATAAGTAGTCTAGCCTATTCTTACTTATAAAGTAAGTGCTTATTATACTCTTACTAAGAAAGAAGGAAAGCTAAGAGAAGTAGTAAAAAGCTTTATAGTAAACTAATTAGCTTACCTCTAGATTATTATATAGGTATTTAAGGCTATACTTATTATATAACTAGAGGTTAAGACTTATATCCCCCCCCTTAACCTTTACTTAAATAAAATTAAGCAAAGGTTTAAAGATAGAATTATTAATAGTAAGATAGTAAGGATAATCTAAGCTATAGCTAACTTAGTAGTAATAGTACTATACTATAGAAAAAAACCCTTACTTATTAATAATAAGCTAGATATAGACCTAGATAAGGAATAGAAGAAATATTAGGAGAACTAGTATAATAAAGAGAGGCTAGCCTAGAATAGATATATTAAAGAACTAACTAAAAACTACTTACCCTCCTATAACCTAAAGGAAATCTAGGAAATCTATACTAATATAAATAAGTATATCTCTTTAATAATTATCTAACTATATATAGGAAAGATAGGCTTAAATAAGTTCCTATTCTAAAGAAAGGTTCCTAGGGTAATTTTACCCTTATATAGCTATAGTTAAGCTATAGAAGACTAATACTATATACTAGTTAATTATAGTAAATATAACTATAGGTAATCTTAGTAGTAATAGCTTACTAATATATAGGAGGTAAGGCTAGCCCTAAGTAAACCTTAAAGAGTAAAATATTTAGCTAAATAGTTCCTTAGTATAAGATAACTCTAATATTACTTATTAGTATAGGAGCTAGCTATAAGATAGCTTAGAATACTACTAGACCTAGGCTAACCTTATTAGTAAATAAAAAACCTCCTAATTATAAATCTAGTATAAGGGATAGAATAAATAGTATAAGTATAGAGGTAAGCTAGGGGAGGGACTAACTTTATAATTTATAATTATAATAGAGAATATTTAAGTCTAGAACTATTATTAGATTAATTTTAACTATAAACTCTAGGTATTATAAGTCTTACTAGCTTACTACTACCCTTACTTTAAACTAAAATTAAGCTACTACCTTATTTCTTCTCTAGGATAGGAATTATACCTATAGCTACCTAGTTATAACTTTTTATAGGGATAATAGTAAGTAAGAGATAGTTTATCTCTACTATATATATATTAAGGTATATAAGCCTTATAGCTTCTAGCGCTATTATACTAGATTTAGTCTAGATCTATAGTAAATATTAGTAAATAACCTAACCCTAGCCTAGGATAGCGTTAAATAGCTAGAAAGAAAAGAAAAACCTATAGGAAGTTTAATATAAATAGAAGAAAGAGACTAAGACCCTAGGGGGGGGAGAGCTCTTTTTTATACTTATAAAGGGGAGAGGGGGGGGGATAATTTAAATAACTTACTTAAAAATAAAGTATAATATAATTAATAAATCTAATAATATATAAGTAATCTTAACCTAGGACTACCCTAGTCTAGGGCTATAACTACCCTCCCTTTATACTAATTAAATAAAACTAAGTACTTAGACTTTACTAAATATATAAGGTAAAAATAAGCTAGAGGTAGCTAAAAAGTAAGGCTATAGGAGAGTTAGTATAAGAGTAAATAAGAAGTAAATTAATACTATAAATCTAAATTTACTTTACCCTAGCCTAAAGTAAAGTAACCTAGGGTAAGTATATTATTATACTAGAATAGGATTAGAAGGGGCCTTTAAATACTTATTCTATATATTTTTCCTTTTTTTTTTTTAATAGGATAAGGCTAGTATAAGCTAGTAATAAACACTTATAGTAAGAAATATACTAAGTAGCGTAGGCTTACTATAAGGCTAGTGCTAGCCTATATATAAATATAAGGGGGTTTTTCTTCCTAGTATAAGGTTTTCCCTTTTAACTTAGTAGTAGGAGTACTAGTAATAGCTATTTATAAAGCTAACTAGTGTAAATAATATATATATAAAATAAAAGTAAATTCTAGTATTATATTTAAAAATAAATTTAAGTAATTATAATAAAGCTTATTAAAGTAATTATAGTATATAAAGTATATAAAGTAAAAATAAGTCCTAGTATTTTATTTAAGAATAAGTTTAACTAAGTATAATAAAGCTTATTATAGTTATTAAAGTAATTATAGTATATAAAATAAAAGTAAGTCCTAGTATTATTACTAAAATTAAGTTTAAATTAAGTTTAAATTATTTTAATAGCTTATTTTAGTTATATAGCCTAGTTTTTAAATAATACTATTAGTTTTATATAAATACTTTATAAGTATTACTATCTTTTATTCTTTCTTTATATATTATAGTAAGAAAATATATAAAGCTACTATATATAACTTCTTAAAGCTTATAAATTATAAAGCTAAAAGTAATATATAATTTATTTAAATAGTAAATAAATAGTTTAAGCTTTTTTTAAGTTTTTATCTTATTTATAATAATATATAAGTACTAATTATATATATTATTAACTTCTAGTTATTTATAGTAAGTTTCTAATTAATTTAATTATATTAGTTTAAGGTATTAAATTAATTAAAAGTTATAAAAATAATTATTAAAATAGAAAATAATCTTTAGTAATAGTGTTAGTATCTACAGAATACTAGTAACCTATGTGTAGGGTTTTTTAGGGTAGACTAAAGTGTACGTAATTATTATATATTCTAGTCTATTAAAGTAAGTAAAAGAGGGATTAAATAGAAGCAAAGAGGGTGTGCTATTCATTATAGGAAAAGGGGCCATAATTAGGGCCACTAGCGAAGAGGCTACATATGCTAATGCTAATTATGGCGTGATTAGGCTAGATATATAAGTCTATGATATAACGCGCCTAGCTAATTAGAGGCACGTAGCCTTGTTAATATTATGCTTATTCTAATACTAGAAACTCTCTCTTTTTAATATAATTATTAATGTATAATATTAATAAGATAATTAAAAAGGACTAAGGAATAAGTAAGATTAAATAATTATAGATAATACTATAAGAAAAGAGTAAGGGAAAGGGGGTGTAATAAAAGATAATATTTAATCTATAAGCCTATGTAAGGATAAGTAAGCCTAATCTTAATACCTTTAATCTTATTAGATTAACATAAGAGCTATAATCACGTAACTTATTCTTCTATCCTAATAGTTGCTTTATTACTTATGATTAACCTCTTAAATGCCTTATTTAGTAATGCCTTTATAAAGGCATTAGCAAGGTTATCATTCCTATTAATCTATCTAATCTCGTAGATCTCTTATTGCTTATATAATTAATAAAGGGCTATAATATTAATTATAAGGCGCTTCTCTTTTATAGTACTAAGCTTAATAAGGTATTTATATAAAGAGTATAAATTAGTATAGATAATAATAGGAATTATAGGAAGGTTTAATCTATAAGTAATTAATCTAAGCGTTATTAAGATTACATAAGCCATATTAGCACTAGTAACTATGCTATAGATCTTAGAGGCAAGCATACTTCTTATAACTCTCTTGCTCTTAGTAAAGCTATAGTATATAATATTACCTTAGATTATAAAGGTGCCTTCCTTTTAGACTTTACTAGCTAGGATAAGCATATATCCTAGTTAAGAAGTAAGGTCTTAGTTATTAGTAAATAATCTATCTATAAACACAAAAAGCTTTACCTTCCTAAGATTAAATAGTATAAACCTTAATCCTTAGTCTAGATTATTAATTTGCTATTAAATTTATTAGTTTAGGCTCTTTATATCTTAGGATAATAGGTCTTAGTGTTATATAGTAATAGAGAGGTTAAAATAGGCTTTAGGTTAGTAAATTAAGGTAATATATATACCTTAAGCTTATTATTCTATATACGCCTATTTTAAATTAGTTAGTGGGATTAATTAAAGCTTTTTACTCTAGCCTCTCTACCTTAGTGTAATTATATTATTCTTAAGAGTAATAATACTACTATTAAAGGTTAGTAGGTTCTCTATAAAAAGGATTTACTTTAGTTTAGTAGTAAAAGAAGTAGCTTTTAATTAATCTTCCTCTTATTAAGAGAACTTATAGTTAGATAGTCTAATTATATTATTAGTTTGCATCCCTATATACACAAAGGTTAGGTTCTCCTTTATTATTATAAGTAAGTATAAGTTAAATATAAAGGTTATTATCTAAAGTATTTCTCTATAGTAATAATAATATATTACCTACTAGTAAGTACTAGCTTCTATAATACTATATAGAGGCTTAATAACTTATATTATTATACCTATAGGGTATAGGTAATGGATTTAGATAGGGATTTAGGCTAGAATTATATAACTAAGAAGCGTTTATACTTACATATAGGCCTATATAATATCGCAAAGCCAGAGGATAAGGCCTAGTAATAATAACGCAAGTATTATCACAAGGATTAATTACTAGCTAGCTTATTAGATTATTAGGGCCTATGTAAGGATTACTAGCTTCTCTTCATTGCCGTAACCTTAGATTACAAGCCTTGATTTCTTATATAGATCTATTATCTTACCCTTTACTTTATTAATAATACAGGAATTAAAAATTTAAGTTTTACTATATTCTTTTTTATTATATTTAATAAATTTAAACACACCTTATTTAATTAGAGCATTAATTTTAGCTTTAGTAAATAGCTTAAAGGGTTTACTAGGCTCTTAATAATTCCTTCCTTACGTAATTAGATTATAAGCTTAAGATTAGAGCTTTCTTTAGCTAATAGAAAGACATTAGTCTTATCTTTTATTTAATTTACATAATTAATATTAGATATAATAATAGAAGGGTTCTTTTAAGGTCTCCTAGGTCCTTACCTTAGGGGATTAATAAAAGGGGTAGCTATAGGTTATAGGGAGGTATCTTAGTCTTTTACACTCTTAGGAGGTCTCTCTTTATTAGGATCTTTATAAAAAGGCCTAATAGAGGTTAATTTAAAAGCTTTAGGGCCTTAAGGGAGCTTAAGAGTGTAGGTTTTACCTTCTATAGCTAATAGCTTATAGGGTTCTCTCTATCCTTTACCTTCGCACTATATGTATATAAGTAATCTAAGTAAGAGGTTAATAGTTATAAAGGTATTAGGACTATTTCTTATAGTAAGGGTATTACTAACCTTCTATTAGGCATAAATATGCTTAACTTCCTTTATTACTAGTTAGATTATAAGGGCTTATTACGTAATATTTAGTAATAAAGGTAATTCCTAAACTATTTAAGAATATACGCCAAAAACAAGAACTATTAGCATAAGACTATTTAATCCTATAGTGTTATTTATAGCTTTAACTACTATTTATAACGCTATAGGCTCTAGTGTTATTAGGTATTCTTATCTAATAATATTATAGGCTCTTCGGAGCGGCCTATAATATTACTAAACCTTACTAATACTATAGTAAGCCTTAATAAGAATATCTTTAATCTTAATTACTATTAATAATATAAGCTACTTAAATTCCTTACCTCTAAAGGTTATTCTAGTGTCTATAATAATTAAGTCTAGGGGGCCTAGATAGATATTAATCTAGTAAAGATAGAGTGCTTCCTATATAGTCTTTATAGAGATATCCTTAATAAATCTAGCTATATTAAAGGATATAGCTATATTAATAACTTATAAAATAGGGTAGTTACTATTAATATATATAATATCTATAATAATTTCGTAATTATAAGCATATTTATCCTAGAGAGTAAATTTAAATTAATATAGGCTATCTACATGTAATTAGTATTACTAGTAAACCTTAGTTAGCTTCTTAAAAGCTTTAAACTTAACCTTATGCCTTAATTTATATAGTAAATTATAAAGACATTAAACTAAAGGGTGTCTAAAGTGTTAATATAATTAACAAAGCTTAATTTCTATAAGATAACTCTAAGTAACACTTTCTTCTTTATTAAGAAGCATTTATATATACCCTTATTTATATATAATAGAAACCTTAATATTCCCTTACTATAAAATATTCTCTAATATATAAAAATTAATCTTTAGGTAGGTTATATTATTAAGGTATAAGAGAAAGGGAGTGTTTATAAGAATTACCTAAAAGAGAATAATTCTAAATAGAGTTAGCACTTTAATTAATCCTAGTACCTTAATTAGTTTTCTAGGCCTTAAATTTAATCTTTACCTTCCTAGTATCTAACTTATTAAGTATAATAGTTAGTATTATACTTTATAAAGCTAAGAATTAAGGGTAGCTTACTAATAAATATCCTGTAGTACTTATATTAGCTATAATACCTTTAAAGGTTCTAGATAAATATTATCCTTTAAGTATAAATACGCTTAGTACCTTATCTAGTTCCTAAAGATTAAATAAATTCTTCTTAGCTAGAGTATAAGTTATTACTTTACTAGTGAGAATCTTGGTAATTACACGGCTATTATAGGTAGTCCTATATGTAAAGAAGCTTATAAGCACTTAGTTATTATTATCTTCTTTACTAAAACCAAGTTTTATTAGGTACTAGTTAATATTATTATCTTTAGCTAATTTAGAATTATTACCTTTATACTATATTAGGAATATATTATATAAAAAAGCTATTAAGTCTATATAGAAGTAATTCTTAAAGCGCTAGAACACCTTCTTCTAGTCCTTATCTAAGTGCTTAGTTAACTAATAACCTTCTTTACTATATATATAACACTTTTTTAAGCGGTAAGGCTTACTCTTTAATATAAATTAACTATATTAGGCTTCCTTACCTTTCCTATTATACTTATAGTTAGTCTAAAAGTATTCCTTAGTGCTAGCTTCTATAAGGAACTACTATTAATTAATTAAAGCTTCAGATTCACTAATTAATATCCTTATCTATTTGTAAAAGCATTAGAGATTAATAGGAGAATTAATAATATAGGCCTTATATTCTAGGATTCCTTTGTAAGCATTTAGAATCTAACTATAGAGATCTAATTCTAACTATAATCCATAAGGATTTACCCTTTATAAATTTAAAAGCTTTATTATAAGGTCTTTAAAGTATTTAATCTTTAATTTATTAGGGTTCTCTTAGATAATTATAAGTAGCTGTAATTTTCCTTATAATAGATAGTTTTTCTAATACATATTATCTATCTTAAACTTTTACCTAATTCTATAGATAAGAGTTAGGAGATCTTAGGGGTCTCTTTAGCTTAAAAGGTTCTCTAGGAAGTACTAAAGTAATCTTCCTTTTAGTATAAACTTAAAGCTATAGCCTAACTATTCTTATATAATACCTAGTATCTTATACTTTCTTTAATAAGTTAAGAGCTTAATATTAAGAATATTATACTTAGTGTTATACTTAATACTCTTATTATTATAGAACTTATTATAATTAAGTAGTTACTTTAATAAGGATTAGCCTATCTCCTAAGGGGGAATAGGGATAATTAAATCTTATAGAAGGGGTACTATAGTTCTAGACTATAAAGAGGGATTATAATACCTTACTATAGGAGGGGAAGTAAGGGGGGTCTAGGCTTATAGTTAAGGGCTTATAATAAGGGGATTATGTTAAAAATAAGACTTTTTTTTAGCCCTTTTCTAGTTAAAAAACCTTCTTATTACTAGCTTGCTTTACAAGTCTAATAGCTACACTATAGCTATTAACAGTCGCGAGGGTAGCTATTAATAGCTATGACTAACTGTGTGAATAACTAATTAGTTAATTACGTTATAGCTACAAGTGTAGCTATAACCATGTTACTAGTAATTAGGTAAGCTAGGGTAACGTAAGCTAGGGTAATGTAAGCAGGTTACCTTACATATAACTTACCCTATAGCTATCTTTAATAATGATTTTCTCTTTATTTAAAGGTTATATAAAAGTTTTATATATAGTAAATTAAAGCTTAAAGATAAGGCTTTCTTTTTATATAAGGTTATTTTTTAGACTAAAAGTTAGTGCATATAGGTTACTAGCTAGTATAGTAGTAAGTTGATTTTTTTAGTTTTTGCATATAAATGAATTTTGCGGAAAATCAAAAGTAGCCTGTAAGACCCTGTTAGTGGCCTAGATTCACCAATACGGTTAGTAGGTCTATAAGAGGAAAAAGATCTTTTTAACTAGCTAGATAGCTAGTTCTCTTAACTAACAATAGCCGCATTGCCTGTATAACATATCTAAAATCAATTCTATTACTTTATAAGATATTATAAAAGTAATTTAAATTAAATTCTATTAGTTAATAACTACTATAACCTTCTATTACGTTACTTTATGTGCGAATATAGAAGACTTCCCTTCTATAAAAAAGGAAGGACCCGTGAGATAGAAGCTTTTCCCTTCTATAAAAAGGAAAATAAATACTAAAGGAAAGGGAAAGGGACCTATTATCCCTAACCTTAGTGCGCAAGAGGTTCTAAATAACTAGCTAAAAGAGCAGGCTATTAAGTAATAAGCAAGTATAGACTAGTTATTAGAGAAGCTAGAAAGCCTATCTATAACTATAAATAGTTGTATGGAGGGTGTGGAATCTAATAAGCCCGCTAGTTAGCAGTAAGATTAGCAGCCTATTTAAGAAAATCAAGCTAAATCTAGCTCTATACAAGCAACCTTTAATAATTTAATTATTAAGGAATTTAATAAGAGGGTTTATAGTTTTCTAGAGACTACTAGGCTTAAAGGAGCTGAAAATTTTGAACAATAGAAACAAGCCCTAACTATCTAATTTAAAGCTTTAGGTATGCCTAATTTTCTAGATAATCCGGAGAGTTCTAGGGCGCTAGGGGATCTAGATTAAGCTATTATCCTTATGTTATTAAGGGATAGTTATATAGAAGGACCCTAAGCCGCTATAACTTAGTAAAAATTACCTAAAGAAGCCTATAATTTACTTATAAGGCAATATTTATATAGCGTTAAACTCCAGAGAGGGTCCCTATACTTAGAATTTTATAACCTGAATTTTTAAGAGTTTAAGGGGACTTTAGAATCCTTTAATATAGTCTTTAATAATTTACTAGCTAGATTATTAATTTCTAGGGTCCTAATTGCTCCTATAGATTAGGTTAATTAATATCTTTAATCCCTAAAATTAACCTTCCCTTAGTAGGCTAAGAGGCAACGATTTAGCATGCGTACGAATAGGGCTATAGGGGCTCCCCTAGAAGCCCTAAATCTTTAATTTTTAATAGCAAACCTTCTAGTAGAACAGAGGGATAAATCATTTACAGTATCCAAAGCCCTGAATTATAGGGCTAAAAACCTTAAAAAAGGGGCTAAGGATAAAGACAAAGCCCCTAAGGATTAGAAAAAGAAAGAAGGCTCTAAAGAAAATAAGGGCTTTTCTAATTCTAATTCTTCTTCTAATAAGAAGAAGAAGAAGAAGCAAAAAGGTTAAAGATTAAATAAAAAGGATAATAAAGAGACCTTTAGAGAGGGATCTTTTATACTAGGAAATTATAACCTTTCTAATAGTGCTCTTAAACTATATAAGAAGCCTAGCCTTTATAAGACTAGTTATAAGAGCTCTAGTAATAGTAGCTCTAATTCTAGCTCTAGTGAATCGGATAATGAAAATCAAGAAATTAAAACCTTAAATGGTTTTAATTATTACAGTAAAGATATAAAAAAGGCCTTATTATATAATATAGGTTTAACTATATATATTATTAATTCTAGGGAGGTCTTTAGGGATTATACCCCTTATAAAAAGGGGGAATCTAACCCTATAATAACTAGTAGTGGCCCTATTTACACTAAGGGCCACGGTAGTGCTATTTTTAAGGTCTTATATTAGAAAAATCCAGTAAGACATAGGACCTTAGTGCTTAAAGATGCGCTATATTTTCCTTAGCTTAATATTAATATAGTTAGTGAACTTACGCACTATATATCTAGTGGTTGCCTTATAAAAAACCTACTTTATCTTAAAGATAAGTCTTATATTATAACCTTAGATATAGAAAAACATGGTTTTTTCTTTTACGTTAAAAACCAATCTACGCCAAAGTTATCTAAAGGGCCTTATAATAACTCTTATTACATCTAACCTTTTACCTACGCCGCTTTTAAGGGTTATAGTTACCCTATAGAGGTTTAAATTCCCTCTAAAAGGCTAGATTAGGCTTCTAATTCAGATAAAATCAACAAAAATAATAATAATATTAAAGAAATCATACAGGATGATTTAGAGGAATTAGTCCCTTCTTCTTTACCTATAGCCCTAGGTTAGGTCCCTTATAAATCTAAGGAAATAGATTTAGGGGTATTAGAGAGCCCTAGTAGAGGAAAAGGGTCCCTAATACCTCTCTAAGAGGCCTATGGTTCTTAAGGGGCCTAGTAAGGGACTAGTAAAGAGAGCCCTAGTCTAGATTCTAATTTAGACCCTAAGGATCTTTAATATTAATAGTTATTAGAACTAGCTAGCCTATAGTATATATAATTAGGGCACCTAGGTCTTCCTTTACTAAAGAAAACTAGCCTTATAACTAAAGGAATCCCTGATTTTTCTAAAATTAAGAATAAGGACTTTAGATATATTGCTTATAATTAATCTAAGGCAGTTAGAAGACCTAGGAAATTAGCTATCCCTAACCCCCCAAGAGCTCTAGATTAAATAGAGGGGGATACGCTAAAAATCAGCCCCACGCCATATAATAAGTAGTTAATTTACTTATTTCTAGTTAATCAAAAGACTAGATATAAGTGGGTTATCTTATTACCTAATAAGGAAGGCCTAACTGTTTATAAGGCTATTAAAGGCTTCTTCAGAGGGCTTAAAAATCAACTAGGTTAATATCCTAGGCATCTTCACTTTAATAGGGGCTAGGAAATCAATTCTAGTTATCAAGCTTAGTTAAATTCTAAAGGGATTAAATTTACGACTTCTAGTCCCTATATCTATAAGCAAAATAGATTAGTAAAGCGTTTAATTTGTACTATTCTAGATTGATTAAGGGCTACTATCTAGTAGGCAAAATTACCGTTATTTTTATAGTGTTTTATATTACCTATAGTTATTAACCTTGTTAATATAACTACTAATACCACTAAGGATAAAAGCCGTAAACAACTATTATCTAGGGAGCTAAATCAGCCTTATATAACTAATATTAGTAGTATTAGAGCTTTAGGATCTTATTATAAGGTTCTAATCCCCCTAGAAAAATGACCTAAAGCCTAGAAGTTAGCAGCTAGGACTATCCCTAGAAGACTTTTAGCTACACTAGGTTCTAATACCTACCTAGTGTACATCCCCTCTAAAAGGCTAGTTATAAAGACTAGTTTTATTAAGATTATAGAACCTATAGGCCCTGTTTCTAAAGGCTTACCTAGGATTTCTATAGGGGATAACCCTTTAGAGGGGGAAAATAATCTAGAAAATGAAAATTAATAATATCTAGACTAAGGTTTAAAGGATTATCCTATAGATAACATAGGTATCCCTATAGGTTAAGAAAAACCACCTATAGGCCCTAAGGAACCCCCTAAAGGCTTAATTCTAGCGGATCCTATATAGGCGCAGCCTATAACTTAACTAGGAAATTAGATTTTGACTTTGGACCTTGATTTTAATAAAATTATTGATTTTGACCCTAATATTAACCCTATGGATGTTAATATTAGTTCCCTTTTTTCTCTAGATTTTATAAAAGAAATCTACTTTAAGGTATAGGATAAGCTAAAGGAAAAGAATCCTATTAGCCCTAAGCCTAAGACCTAGAAGCAGGCTATATCTAGCCCTGAAAGGGATAAATGGATAGAAGCCACGTATAAGGAATATAAATAGCTTCTAAAGGCTAGTACTTTTAAATTTATAAGGAAAGACTAAATGCCTAAGGGCTGAAAAGTACTAAAGAATAGGCTTGTTTATAAGCTTAAAAAGGATAAAGAAAATAATCCTTTAAAATATAAGGCTTAACTTGTTGCTAAGGGATTTATATAAATCAAAGGCCTAGATTACCTAGAGACCTTTGCTACTATAAGCATTCCCCCTAGCTAGAGGATTTTACTAGCCCTAGTAGCTTAGAATAACTAGGAAATTAAATAAATTAATTTTATAGGAGCTTTTCTTAATAGTAAGCTATAATAATAGATTTATATAGTTATTCTAGAAGGGTTTATTAAATTCCTTAAGGTAAATCCTAAACTAGCTAAATTAGCTAGAAGTTTTAGCTAGAAACCTTCTAAAGATTAAGTAATTTTATTATAGAAGTCTTTATATAGCCTAAAACAAAGCTTAAGGGAATAGTAATAAGCGCTAATATTAGTGCTTAAATCCCTAGGATTTAACCCTTTAATATCTAACCTAGCTATCTTCTTTAATCCTTTAACTAAAACCTTTATTATTATGTATATTAATAACTGTCTTCTAATTAGACCGGATTTATCTTATATCTAAAGGCTTAAAAAGGAACTTTATAAAGTCTATCTAATAGAAAATAGGGGGCCTGCTGAATTCTTCTTAGGGGTTTAAATTATACGAGATAGGCCTAATAGAATACTAAAAATTTATTAATCTTAGTATATATTAGAAGCCTTAAAATAATTTAATATACTAGATAGTAAGCCTATTAGCATACCTCTTTAGCTAGGCGTTTTAGCTACGTAAATAACTAAGCTTTTAATAGCTAGCAAAATCAAGCTTTATTAGTGTATTATAGGGACTATAATATACCTAATATTACTTATAAGGCCTGATATAGCTTTTACGCTATAGTGGTTATTTACTACACTAGCTAGCCCCTATATAGAACACCTAAAAGTAGCTAAAAATCTGCTAAGGTATTTATTAAGGACTAGATTCCTTGCTATTATCTATAGGGGAGACCCTAAAGGTTTAGTTAGTAAAAGCCTAATAGGTTATTATAATAGTGATTTTATAGGGGATAAAAAGACCTTAAAATTAACCTATGCTTATCTATTTAAGCTAGCTAGCGGACCTATTAGCTAGAAATTAAAGAAAGCTAGTATAATAGCTCTATTAATACTAGAAGCTAAAGCTAATGCTATTTGCGAGACCTTCTAGGAGCTTTAGTGGCTTTAGGGCTTATTTAAGGAGCTAAAAACCCTTATTTCTCCCCCTATCTAGATATATTGTAATAATTAAGGCGCTATAACTACTGCTTATAACCCTGCTTTATATAGTTATATAAAGCATACCTTGCTAAAGTTTAACTATATTAGGTAATAGGTTTTAGAGGGTTTAGCTAAAATTAAATATCTAGATACAAAGTTAATGCCTGTAAATAGTCTTATAAAACCTCTTTCTAAACCTCTTTATTAGGCTTTTATTAAGCTTCTAGGGCTTAATAATTACTAAACTAATAACTTCCCTTTAACAGGGAACTAAAAATAACGTTAAAAAGGGAGCTATATTTAATAATAGCTAGGAATTTAAAAAGGGGGTCTTTTATTTTTCCTGTTTTTCCCTTTTATCTGTTATTATCAAAAGTTATTATTTTTACCCTATAGTCTCTTTGTACACTTCTAATTGCTTTAAATGTAATTCTTTTGTAGAGGGGGTGTTAAAAATAAGACCTATTTTTAGCCCTTTTCTAGTTAAAGAACCTTCTTATTACTAGCTTGCTTTGTAAGTCTAATAGCTACACTGTAGCTATTAATAGTCGCGAGGGTAGCTATTAATAGCTACGTCGCAGCTATTAATAGCTGCGACTAACTATGTGAATAACTAATTAGTTAATTACGTTATGGCTATAAGTGTGGCTATAACTAGAGCATTATAATATAATACAATACATTACACAATATAATATATCTAAAATTTTACAATACAAATAATATATATATTATTTGTATTGTTTTATATTTTTTTTTTTTTAGTTTTAAGTAAATTCCTTAATTATAAGGTATATATAGTTAGTATAATAGCTTATAATAGCTTATAATAGCTTATATATATTATTATAATATATATATTTGTTAGAATAAAGGTGATATTAATCGCGCGTTATAGCCGCAATTACCTAGTAGAAGCTCGGGCTACGCGCGGACCCTACACGTGACCCACAACCTAGCACGTTAATTAGCTAGGAAATGTGGGGATATAAACACGTAACCCCTTTTCCCTTTATGTATTATAACTTCTAGCTTTTTACCTCTCTTTTCCTAGAACTTAATTAATTATAATAATAGATAATGTAGCCTAGAATAGATAATTAATAATAATACTATTCTTTAGGCTTATAACTATATTACATTAAATTTAATACCCTGTGAATCTAACACTAATTAGTGATTACCTTTATAGATAATCACGTAGTCTTTAAACACCGTAAATTAGTAAGGTTAATTAGAAGAGGTAGCTTATCTAATAATGACTTGCCCTATGTAATAGGAGGGCTATGTTTAATAATAAGTTATGCTAATAAAAAGGTATAATATAGCTCTTTTCTTACTTTAGTATTAATATTTATATCTATATAGACTCTAAAATAATAAAGAAAGGTTTAATGCTAGTAGCTAAGCTATCCCCTTGTCTTTCTTTATTATACGTTCTATTACGTATTTAAAGTTAACTGCCTTACCTTGCGATCCTTTATATTTATAATATATTATATAATCATAGTTATACCCCTTTTCTTCTTATATTATAAGATCTACCTCCCTTAATTAAGTAAAATATTAGATGTAGCTAGACTATCTAGAACCTCTAGTTAATTTAGAGTTCCTAGCGAGACTAATAGCTATAATGATACTATAGAAGGCGTTAAAATAGGAGATAGTAATAAATACCTTAATAAAGGAAAACCCCCTATTTACACTAACCTATACCCTTATATCTCTATAAGGCTTTAATAATATATTATAGAAGAACTACTCTAATAAATAGGAAGTTCTAAATATAAAGAGATAATAACACCTAAGGAAATTAGTCTTTACATCCTTATAAAAACCAAATAATATAAGGAGTAAGGGTTATTTAGAAAAACACTATTCTCTGAATTTAGTAATAACTTCTATAAATAGTTAAGGGATAAGTTTATAGAAGGGAGAGACCTTTTATAAAACAGACTTTAAGACTATTTTCTTTATAATAGAGTATATATAACTATTAGAAGAGGCACTAAGATAGTAAATAACCTTAAAGAAGTAGCAAACTAAGAAGAATTTAGATTTTAGACTCTTAAAGAAATTAAAGAGGCTAGGAAGAAGTATATAGGCTTCTAATAAAACCTATAGAATAAAGAGTTCTTTTGTAATCTACTAGATAATAGTAATGTTAAAACTAGGTAACTTACCCTATTACCCTATTTATTAGTATAATTACTATTAAAAGGATTAATAAGCTAGACTCCCCTAGGAAGACTAAGTTAATCCCCTCTAGGAAGGCCTAGCTAATCTCCCCTAGGAAGGTTAATTAACCTAGAGTTAAGACTACCTAAGGATACTATTTACAAGTATCCATAGGTAACTCCCCTGCCTATACCTTCACTAGAGGTAAGTTAGTAGTATTACCCTAGTAATACTACTAATAATGCCCCTAAGTAAGAGAGTTACTAATAGAGGTAACCTATGCTATCTAGGGCTAGTAGTGCCCCTATTAGCATAGCTTAAAGAGCTATAATTCCTCCTTCCTAATATAAGGAAGAGAAGAATTAGAGGGAATAATAAGCCTTAAGGGTGCTACCTATAAAGCTACTCTCTTACTTCCTAAAGACCTTACTACCCCTTTTATAAATATAAAGGGAAATACCTAGAGAACCCCTATAGACCTAGAGACTTTTACTAAAGTAAATTATTAACCTATCTAAGGTATACCCTAAAGAATAACTCTATAGTGCTAATAACTATAATATCCTTAAATTAAAGCTTTAAACATTCCGTAGAAAGTATAAGTTACTTAATATCTAGCCTAAATAAGCTAGTTATGCTTTTAAGGTTATACTTAAAGGTAAAGCACTATAATACTATATAGACTACCTCTCTAAACCTAGATAACTATAAGATCTCCCTATGCTTATTAGCTATATAAGAGAATAATTTAAAACTAAGAATATATAGCAAAGATATCTACTAGAGTAAAATAACACTTCCCTATAAGAAATAATAAATAATAACCTAAGTAAGTTAATAATTAAATACTTTAATAAACTCACTAAAAGACTAGCTATCTTATAATAAGTAGTGCCTAAAGTAAGCTAAACTAAAAGGGCACTTTAGAATTAACTTATTAGAGCCTATTATAGTATTTTAGAGTGTAGAGGAGTGATTATAAATCCGCTAGATAGACTATAAGAGTTCTATAAATAGATTAGAATAACCCTTTGCCTTATTAAGGAAGAGAAGAAGAACTATTAATAGTTCCTAACTAAACCTATAACCCTAGAGTAATTCTAGACTAACTAAAGATATAATAGGAAGGGAAAAGAGACCTAATACCCCTTAAAACTATAAGGAAAAGAAGGTACTCCCTGTATAAAGAAGTGCTATGTATATAGTAAGGAAGGATACTAGTTATTTAAGCACCCTAAAGAGGACTATAAGAAGGCATTTTAACGCTTTAAGAACCACTACCTTATAGATCTAACTAATAACTTATATTATTTATTCCTTACTTAGTACAAGGGAGAACATAAGTCCTAACCCCTTATTAATAACAAAATCACTTAGTATATAAAGAGCATTAGATTTAATAATAGCCCTAATAATACAGATAGGCTAGTACCTACAAGCTTCTTTACATATAGAACCTATATTAATAGCAAGAAAACAGTTTAATTCCTAATAAGGTAAGTAGTATATTATAGCCTAAGCAAAGAAGACCCCTTTTAGCAGGAACTTATAAACAAAGCCCTAGTAATATTTATATTAGAAGATTGCTATTCCTATGTAACATTCTAAGGGATTATGCCTAATATAGGAGCTGTAAAGTTCTTTATAGTAGGGCACCCTTAATTTCTTGCTTTATAATATTAGATACTTACATTATAGCTTAATAAATTAATAAAGAAGAAGGCATTAGTTAGATTTAGCGTGGGAGACCTAATTATTACGCTTAGATTAGCTAATATGCTTACTCCCTTCGGAAACATCCTCTTTTAGGTTATCCCTATAAATACTTTATTTCTCTTATCCCTTAATAATATAGACTATTTAAAGATTAACTTTAATATCTCTAAGAACACACTATAATAAGGAAACATTAAAGTCCCTATTATATATAAATAGGGCTATACCTAGATACTTCTTATATAGAAAGAAGAAGTAGTTACTTAGAGCTACCTTATAGAAGGCAAGCTATAGTGATTATATTACTACTTTAGGTATCTATTAATCTAATGTCTACACAAGGTTCTCTATAAATTAGGGTATAATATTAATATTAAAGCTATTAGGGAGCTAATAAGAATTTACTACTAATACTAAATATATGTAGATAGCCCTAATTACTTTAAGTTTACCCTTAAGGATAAGTATAGCTTTAATTATAAAGTAATAGTAAATATCTTCTACCTAGATAGCAACTGCCTTATACTCTATACTATAGATATAGCTATAGCGTTTAATATAGTAAAATTCCTTAATAATATCTTTATAAAAATAACCTAGGAAGCCCTCTAAATATACTAGATTAATACTTACCTAGGCCCCCTAGACTTTATTATTATAGACGCTAGAATAAACTTCTATAGTAATGAATTTAGATAATTTATAGCTTTAATGTTAATTTTAATTAAGGAAGTCCCTATTAAGGTATACTATAGCATAGGGAAGGTTAAAAGGTATTATAGGCTACTCTAAAGAGCTTATAATATAATTAGACACAAATGCCCTACAACGCTAGAACCTATTACCCTTTAAATAGTAATTAAGGCCCTAAATAACACTACAGGCCCTAATAGTCTTATCCTAACCCTTCTTATCTTTAGAGCCTACTTATATATAATAAGTAAGTCCTTACTATTACCTAATATTATATAGCGTGTAATTATAGTATAGAAGGCTACTAAAGAGATTAAGAGACTTTACGCTATCTAGAAGGTTAATAAGGCCCTTACTAAACATAATAGCCTAGATACCTTAAAGACCCTTAGCTTACTGCTTAGATTAAAGGTTAAGGTCTAGTAAGAAGGTAAGGGATAGGTAGGTCTATATAAGCTACTAATAATTACTAGAGAGAGCTATATACTTAATATGCCTAGAGGCCTAAAGACCTTTAGGTTAATATCTATTAAGCCCTACTATAATAATCCTAATATAAAGAAGATAATAAAGCCTAGTAAAGAGAAAGGAGAGAAAGGGTAAGAGGCCTATAATAAGAATATAGTACTACTAATACTATTAAAGTAAGGACGTAGAAGGCTATAGAAGAACCCTTCTGTAATACCTTAAGGTACTAATACCTTCCTGTTAGTAAAAGAATATAGTGACCTAGCTCTTATAATTAAGCTATGTAAGGAAGGAATTATTAAGACCCTAGGTAAACTATTTAAGCTATTAATAAAAGCGAAGATTAATGCTTTAATTAAGTAAGGTATATTTAAATTTATTATGTTTAATAAGGAAGAATATAGTGGGATTTAAATCTTTAATTCCTAAATTATTAATAAGATTAAAGGCAAGATAACAGAACCCTATAAAAAGTCATGCCTTATAATCTAAGGGTGTGAGGATAAAGGGAAATAGGCTATTCTTATATAGGCCCTAATGATTTAATGCGCGAGCTAACGTCTTATTCTTGTGATAGCCCTATTAGCGAGATTAAGGAAATTCCTTATCTAGCTAAGAGATATCTATTAGGCTTATATATAGGCCTGTATATTACTAGAGCGACTAATCCTAGCACGCTTGCTAATTCATATATAGCACCTTTACCTGCCTAGTATAATTATAAGGGTTATTAAACCTCTCTATAGGCTTGTAAAAGTAGGAACGTACTAGTAAGTTATGTATTATAAGTATTATAGAGAGAACCTCTAGATAGAAACCTCTATGTATAATCCCTGCTTACTTATAATTATAAAGGAAAGCCCTAACTTTACTTGCGTTAGAATATAAACTAATAATATGATTAGCCTCTTAGATAAGAAGTTCTCTAAGAAGGAAAAGACCTAGCTTATTATAGTAAGCTTTAATATAAAGCTAAAGTAGTTTCTAACCTAGGATAGTCCTCTTATGTTTAATAGTAGTATTATTATGCTAGAGAATAATACTATTAAGATCTAGTAAAAAGGGCAGAGTAATAAGTTAGAGTTAGTCCCTATAACTAATTTAAAGCGTAAGTATATTAAGTAAAGGGCCTAAGGTGCTTATATTACCTTAATCTACTAACTAGAGGCTTACTTTAACTTATCCATTACTATATAACACTAGGAGCTAACCCTAGAGAATATGAAAGCCCTTAATTACTACCTAAAGTAGTAAATAGATTACCTAGAGAGAGGTCTAATGTTTATCCTAATTAACCTTAAGAAAGCAAAGCTCTTTACCTTTATAAATAAATCCTTTGCTAATAACTAGGACCTATCCTTATAACTAGGATATATACTTATCCTAGTAAATAAAGACTATACTAATAGTAAATTCATAATTAAAGGTAATATTATACACTTTAGCTTAATAAAGAGTAAGAGAGTTATGTAAAGCGTGCTTACCTTAGAAGTCTATAGCATAGTAGCTAGTGTTAATATAGCTTATGTAATTACAACCACCTTAAACTTAGTTACTAACTAACTAAAGCTCCTAAAGATCCTAGTTATTATATATATAGATTTATACTCCTTATATAAGTGCCTTATTAAGCTTAGTATAATAAAGGAGAAACGCCTAATAATTAATATTATAGCCCTTTAATAGTTATATAAATGCTAAGAACTCTATAAGATCTAATAGATTAATAGAGAGGATAACCTAGCTAATGCCTTTATAAAGGCATTACCTAATAAGGCCCTTAAGAGCTTTATCTTAACTAACTAGATAACTATTTAGATAGAGGGATAGGTTACCTATGCGTAATATATATATAGTAAGAGAAAAAGGTAATCCTCTAGGAGGATAGCCATAGGGATAAGATAGTAATACGTAGGGGATCTACGCCCCTATAGTTAATATCCCTAGTAGCTATAACTATACTAGCTTACTAGGCCCTCCTAGTAGACTATAGAAAATAATAGTAGTGTGTAAGAGAATAAAGGTATTACTAAGGAGAAGGAAGATATTATATACGCGCTATAGTGTGGTATATGTGTTATTTTAAGGAAAAGAAGGGATTTAGAAGGACTTACTTATCCTTATATAGGCTTATAGGCTAAGTAAGATTGTTATTTCCCTTTTATTAGTAACTATACGCCTAGATAGGCTATAAGTTCTTTTTCTTATATCCCCTATTAATTATATTCTTAATCTATCTTTCCTTTTTTATTTCTATGATTAATATTACGTGTTAATAATTATATTAAAAGAGAGAAGTTCTAGTATTAGAACAAAGGTAATATTAATCACGCGTCATAGCTATAATTACCTAGCAGAAGCTTAGGCCGCGCGCGGACCCCACACGTGACCTATAACCTAGCATGTTAATTAGCTAGTAAATATGGGGACACAAATACGTAACCCCTTTTCCCTTTATATATTATAACTTCTAGCTTTTTACCTCTCTTTTCCTAGAACTTAATTAATCATAATAACAGATAACGTAGCCTAGAATAGATAATTAATGACAATACTATTCTTCAGGCTTATGACTATATTACATTAAATTTAATACCCTATGAATCTAACAATATTACTTTTATTACTTATATAACTTATATAACTTAAAATATTATAAGTATTAAAGTTAAATTAAAATAAATAAGTAATAAATAAATATAATATAAATATAAGTATTTATAAGTAAATTACTATAGAAAAAGCTAGACTTTTTAGTTATTTAGTATTTAAAGGTTTTGTTAGAATAAAGGTGATATTAATTGCGCGTCGCAGCCGTAATTACCCAGCAGAAGCTCGGGCCACGCGCAGACCCCACACGTGACCCACAACCTAGCACGTTAATTAGCTAGGAAATATGGGGACATAAACGCGTAACCCCTTTTCCCTTTATGTATTATAACTTCTAGCTTTTTACCTCTCTTTTCTAATAACTTAATTAATTATAATAACAAATAACGTAGCCTAGAATAAATAATTAATAATAATACTATTCTTCGGGCTCATAACTATATTACACATTAAATTTAATACCCTATGAATCTAACACTAATTAGTAGTTACCTTTATAAATAACCACGTAGTCTTTAAACACCGCAGATTAGTAAGGTTAATTAAAAGAGGTAGCTTATCTAATAATGACTTACCCTATGAAATAGGAGGGCTACGTTTAATAATAAGTTATGCTAACGGAAAGGTATAATATAGCTCTCTTCTTACTTTAGTATTAATATCTATATCTATACGGACTCTAAAATAACAAAGAAAGGTTTAACACTAGTAGCTAAGCTATCCCCTTATCTTTCTTTGTTATGCGTTCTATTACATATTTAAAGTTAACCGCCTTACCTTATAATCCTTTATATCTAAAAAACGTTATATAATTATAGTTATACCTATTATCTCCTTATATTACAAGATCTGCCTCCCTTAATTAATTAGAATATTAGATGTAGCTAGACCGTCTAGGACTCCTAGTTAATTTAGAGTTCCTAGCAAGACTAATAGCTATAATAATGCTATAGAAGGCATTAAAATAGGAGATAATAATAAATACCTTAACAAAGGAAAAACCCCTATTTACACTAACCTATACCCCTATATCTCTATAAGGCTTTAATAACATATTATAGAAGAACTACTTTAATAAATAAGAAGTTTTAAATATAAAGAGATAATAACACCTAAGGGAATTAGTCTCTATATCCTTATAAAGACTAGATAATATAAGGAGTAAGGGTTATTTATTACTATTCTTTGAATTTAGTAATAACTTTTATAAATAGTTAAGGGATAAGTTCGCGGAAGGGAGAGACCTTTTATAGAACAGACTTCAAGACTATCTTCTTTATAACAGAGTATATATAACTATTAGAAGAGGCACTAAGATAGTAAATAACCTTAAAGAAGTAGTAAACTAAGAAGAATTTAGATTTTAGACTCTTAAAGAAATTAAAAAGGCTAGGAAGAAGTATATAGGCTTCTAAAAGAACCTATAGAATAAAGAGTTTTTCTATAATTTACTAGATAATAGTAATATTAGAACTAGGTAACCTACCCCGTTACCCTGTTTATTAGTACAATCACTATTAAAAGGATTAATAAGCTAGACTCCCCTAGGAAAACTAAGTTAATTCCCTCTAGGAAGGCCTAGTTAATCTCCCCTAGGAAGGTTAATTAACCTAGAGTTAAGACTACCTAAGGATACTATTCGCAAGTATCTATAAGTAACTCCCTTGCTTATACCTTCACTAGAGGTAAGTTAGTAATATTACCCTAGTAACACTACTAATAATACCCCTAAGTAGGAGAGTTACTAATAGAGGTAACCTATGCTATCTAGGGCTAGTAGTGCTCTTATTAGTATAGCTTAAAGAGCTATAATTTCTCCTTCCTAATATAAGGAAGAGGAGGATTAGAGAGAATAATAAGCCCTAAGGGTACTACTTATAAAGCTGCTCTCTTACTTCCTAAAGACCTTACTACCCCTTTTATAAATATAAAGGGAAATACCTAGAGAACCCCTATAGACCTAGAGACCTTTACTAAAGCAGATTATTAACCTATCTAAGGTATACCCTAAGGAATAACTCTATAGCGCTAATAACTATAATATTCTTAAATTAAAGCTTTAAATATTTTATAGAAAGTGTGAGTTACTTAATATCTAGCCTAAATAAGCTAGTTATGCTTTTAAGGTTATACTTAAAGGTAAAGCATTATAATACTATGTAAACTACCTCTCTAAACCTAGATAACTATAAGATTTCCTTATACTTATTAGCTATATAAGAGAATGATTTAAAACTAAGGATATATAGTAAAGATATTTACTAGAGTAAAATAATACTTCCCTATAAGAAATAGTAAATAATAACCTAAGTAAGTTAATAATTAAATACTTTAATAAACTTATAGAAAGACTATCTATCTTATAATAAGTAATGCCTAAAGTAGGCTAAACTAAAAGGGCACTCTAGAATTAACTTATTAAAGCCTATTATAGTATTCTAGAGTGTAGAGAAGTAATTATAAATCCGCTAGATAGACTATAAGAGTTTTATAAACAGATTAGAATAACCCTTTATCTTATTAAGAAAGAGAAGAAGAACTATTAATAGTTCCTAACCAAAGCTATAACCCTAGAGTAATTCTAGACTAACTAAAGATATAATAGGACTAGAAAAGAGACCTAATACCCCTTAAAACTATAAGGAAAAGAAGGTACTTCTTATATAAAGAAGTGCTATATATATAGTAAGAAAGGATACTAGTTATCTAAGCACCTTAAAGAGAACTATAAGAAGGCGTTTTAATGCTTTAAGAACTACTACCTTATAAATCTAGCTAATAACTTATATTATTTATTCCTTACTTAGTATAAGGGAGAACACAAGTCTTAAACCCCTATTAATAATAAAATCGCTTAGTATATAAAGAGTATTAGATTTAATAATAGCCCTAACAATATAGATAGGCTAGTACCTATAAGCTTCTTTACTTATAAAACCTAGATTAATAGTGAAAGAATAGTTTATTTCCTAATAAGGTAAGTAGCTTATTATAGTCTAAGTAAAGAAAACCCCTTTTAGTAGGAACTTATAAACAAAGCCCTAGCAACGTTTATATTAGAAGATTGCTATTCCTATATAACATTCTAAGGGATTATACCTAATACAGGAGCCGTAAAGTTCTCTACAGTAGGGCACCCTTAATTTCTTGCTTTATAATGTTAGATGCCTATATTATAACTTAATAAATTAACAAAGAAGAAGGTATTAGTTAGATTCAGCGCAGGAGACCTAATTATTACGCTTAGAGTAGCTAATATACCTACTCCCTTTAGAAATATCCTCTTTTAGGTTATCCTTATAAACACTTTATTTCTCTTATCCCTTAATAATATAGACTATCTAAAGATTAACTTTAATATCTCTAAGAACACACTATAATAAGGAAATATTAAAGTCCCTATTGTATGTAAATAAGGCTACGCCTAGATGCTTCTTATATAGAAAGAAGAAGTAGTTGCTTAGAGCTACCTTATAGAAGGCAAGCTATAGTAACTATATTACCGCTTTAGGCATCTATTAATCTAATATTTATATAAGGTTCTCTATAGATTAGGGTATAATATTAATATTAAAGCTATTAGGGAGCTAATAAGAATTTACTACTAATACTAAATACACATAGATAGCCCTAATTACTTTAAGTTTACCTTTAAGGATAAGTATAGCTTTAATTATAAAGTAATAGTAAATATCTTCTACCTAGATAATAACCGCCCTATACTCTATGCTATAGATATAGCTATAGCGTTTAACATAGTGAAATTCCTTAATAATATCTCTACAAAAACAACCTAGGAAGCCCTCTAAATATACTAGATTAATGCTTACCTAGGCCCCCTAGACTTTATTATTATAGATACTAGAATAAACTTCTATAGTAATAAATTTAGATAATTTATAGCTTTAATATTAATTTTAATTAAGGAAGTCCCTATTAAGGCATACTATAGTATAGGGAAGGTTAAAAGGTATTATAGGCTACTCTAAAGAGCCTATGATATAATTAGATATAAATACCCTATAATGCTAGAACCTATTGCCCTTTAAATAGTAATTAAGGCCCTAAATAACACCGCAAGCCCTAATAGCCTTATCCTAACCCTCCTTATCTTTAGAGCTTACTTATATATAATAAATAAGTCCTTACTATTACCTAATATTATATAGTATGTAATTATAGTATAGAAAGCTACTAAAGAGATTAAGAGACTTTACGCTATCTAGAAGGTTAATAAGGCCCTTGCTAAATATAATAGCCTAGACACCTTAAAGACCCTTAGCCTACTGCTTAGATTAAAGGTTAAGGTCTAGTGAGAAGGCAAGGGATAGGTAAGTCTATATAAGCTACTAGTAATTACTAGAGAAAGCTATATACTTAATATACCTAGAGGCCTAAAGACCTTTAGGTTAATATTTATTAAGCCTTACTATAATAATCCTAGTGTAAAGAAAATAGCAAAGCCTAGTAAAGAGAAAGGAGAAAAAGAGTAAGAGGCCTATAATAAGAATATAGTGCTACTAATACTACTAAAGCAAGGACGTGGAAGGCTATAGAAGAACCCTCCTATAATACCTTAAGGTACTAATACCTTCCTATTAGCAAAAGAATATAGTAACCTAGCTCTTATAATTAAGCTATGTAAGGAAGGAATTATTAAGACCCCTAGTAAACCTTTTAAGCTATTAATAAAAGCGGAAATTAACGCCCTAATTAAGCAAGGTATATTTAAATTTATTATGTTTAATAAGGAAGAATATAGTAGAATTTAAATCTTTAATTCCCGAATTGTTAATAAGATTAAAGGTAAGATAATAGAACCCTATAAAAAGTCATGCCTTATGATCTAAGGATATAAGGATAAAGGGAAATAGGCTATTCTCACACAGGCCCTAACGATTTAACGCGCAAGCCAACGTCTTATCCTTATAATAGCCCTGTTAGTAAGATTAAGGAAATTCCTTATCTGGCTAAGAGATATCTATTAGGCTTATATACAGGCCTATATATTGCTAGAGCGGCTAATCCTAGCGCGCTTACTAATTCAGATATGGTATCTCTACCTGCCTAGTATAATCTTAAGGGTTATAAAACCCCTTTACAGGCTTATAAAGGTAGGAACACACTAGTAGGTTATATATTATAAGTACTATAAAGAGAACCTCTAGATAGAAACCTCTATATATAATCCCTGCCTGCTTATAACTACAAAGGAAAGCCCTAACTTTACCTATGTTAGAATATAGACTAATAATATAATTAGCCTCTTAGATAAGAAGTTCTCTAAGAAGGAAAAGACCTAGCTTACTATAGTAAGCTTTAACATAAAGCTAAAGTAATTCCTAACTTAGGACTGCCCTCTTATATTTAATAGTGGTATTATCTTACTAGAGAATAATACTATTAAGATCTAGTAGAAAGGGTAAAGTAATAAGTTAGAGTTAGTTCTAATAACTAACTTAAAGCGTAAATATATTAAGCAGAGGGCCTAAGGCGCTTATATTACCTTAATTTACTAACTAGAGGCTTACTTTAACTTATCTATTACTATATAATACTAGGAGCTAACCCTAGAGAATATAAAAGCCCTTAATTACCACCTAAAGTGGCAGATAGATTACCTAGAGAGAGGTTTAATGTTTATTCTAATTAACCTTAAGAAGGCAAAGCTCTTTACCTTTATAGATAAATCCTTTACTAATAACTAGGACCTATCCTTATAACTAGGATATATACTTATCCTAGTAAATAAAGACTACACTAATAGTAAGTTTATAATTAAAGGTAATATTATATACTTTAGCTTAATAAAAAGCAAGAGAGTTACGTAAAGCATGCTTACCTTAGAAGTCTATAGTATAGTAGCTAGTGTTAATATAGCTTACGTAATTACAACTACCTTAAACTTAGTTACTAACTAACTAAAGCTCCTAAAGATCCTAGTTATTATATATATAGATTTATACTCCTTATATAAGTGCCTTATTAAGCTTAGTATAATAAAGGAGAAACGCCTAATAATTAATATTATAGCCCTTTAATAGTTATATAAACGCTAAGAACTCTATAAGATCTAATGGATTAACAAAGAGAATAACCTAGCTAATGCCTTTATAAAGGTATTACCTAATAAGGCCCTTAAGAGCTTTATCTTAACTAACCAGATAACTATCTAGATAGAGGGATAGGTTACCTATATATAATACATATATAGTAAGAGGAAAAGGTAATTATCTAGGAGGGTAGCCACAGGGATAAGATAGTAATATATAGGGGATTTACACCCCTATAGTTAACATCCCTAGCGGCCACAACTACACTAGCCTACTAGGCCCTCCTAGTAGACTATAGAAATTAATAGTAGTATATAGGAGGATAAAGGTATTACTAAGGAGGAGGAAGATATTATATACGCACTATAGTATAGTATATATATTATTTTAAGGAAAGAAGGGATTTAGAAGGACCTACTTATCCTTATATAGGCTCATAGGCTAAGTGAGATTATTATTTCCCTTTTATTAGTAACTATATACCTAGATAAGCTATAAGTTCTTTTCTTTATATCCCCTATTAATTACATTCTTAATCTATCTTTCTTTTTATTTCTATAATTAATATTATATATTAATAATTATATTAAAAGAGAGAAGTTTTAGTATTAGAATAAAGGTGATATTAATTACATGTCATAGCTATAATTACCTAGCAGAAGCTTAGGCTACGCGCGGACCCCACACGTAACTTATAACCTGGCATGTTAATTAGCTAGGAAATATAGGGACATAAACACGTAACCCCTTTTCCCTTTATGTATTATAACTTCTAGCTTTTTACCTCTCTTTTCTAATAACTTAATTAATTATAATAATAGATAACGTAGCCTAGAATAGATAATCAATAACAATACTATTCTTCGGGCTCATGACTGTATTACATATTGAATTTAATACCCTATAAATCCAACAGGTTTTTTAAAATATTAACAAAATAAAATTCCTTTCTTTTTTATATTTTTTAATATTATACTATTTATAATTTTATACTAATAAAAAGTAAGTCCTAATATAACTATAAGACTTACTTAAGTATATTTCTCTCTTTTAAACTAAAATTATATAAATAAGTAAAGAGATTACTATATTTATAGTATAACTAATAAAACTTACTTTTAGACTTACTTTTTTATATATATTTCTTTTTAGCTAGAATTATATAACTAAGTAAAGAGATAATACTAGGTTTATAGTATAACTAATAGGATTCACTTTTAGATCCACTTTTAAAAACACTTTATAACTAAGTAAGTAAGCTGGAAGTAGTATAAATAATTAAACTTACTTTTAAAGCTTATTTATTTATTTACTTAATATTAAAAAAAATAGTATATATATTATAATTATTCTTTATATACTATTTTAACCTTTCTTTATAAACTTTTCCTAGGTTTTTTCCTTCTCTTTTAGTTTAAAGAAGGTTAAAAGCTAATATAATTTATTATAATTATAATAAAATAGTTTAATAGTAAAAGAAGTATGTATTAAATAAGGATTAATTTTCTCTTTATAATAAATTCCTTATATATATAAGTATATTTTTATTAGAGTTTTAATCTTATTTATTTAGAATTATAAATTATTTCTTTAGGGTAAATATTATATTTAAAGCAAAAAAACTATATTAAAATATATAGTAAATCTTAAAAAAAAGCTAGAAAGATAAATTAACCTTTAAAATATAGAGAATAAATATTACTATAAGTTAAGCCTAGATAATACCATTTATAGCTACCCTATATATATAGCTTAATAGTCTAAATTAGCGAAAACTTCATAATTCTATAACTAAATACCTAAATAGTATAAAAATTTAAGGATATCTTATTTAGATTATATAAAAAATCTACTATATAATAAGTATATATACTACCTTACCTTTTTAATAATATATTATATTACATTATATTATATTATAATGTATTATATTGTATTATATTATAATGTATTTTTATATAATAAATAATTATAATAAATTATAGAAAATAGATATAAGTATAGGAAGACCCTTAATATATTAAGAAAAAAGTATTCTTTAAATTAGATATAAAAGAATATTACTAAGATATTATATATTTAAAATAAGTATTAGATGCACCAAGGTCCTGCGCAGGTAATAAATCCCATATAAATTCAAAGTTAATAATAGTTAGTTAGCTAGCTAGGAAAGAGGGAGAAGAGAGGGAAAGTCTAGATGCTAGAAAAGTAGGCAAAATCCATATGTAGGGCACAAAAGGGGGTGGCGAATTAATGTAGCTAATCATATCGCGTGCATCACGCTAGACCCACAATTAGTCCGGTCTTTAGCCACAATTAAACCAATAAAGATCCAAAGGAATTAACACTAGCAATCTCTCTTTTTCCTTCGTAGCTAAAGAGCTTAAAAACACAATAAAAATCAGATTAAAGGAAAGTGTACACAAGTGGATCCCTTAATGGGAATCCGCTACTTTAATTAGCTATCCTTTAACACAAATCGTCAATTCGTTCAAATCAATCAAAGAGGAAAGTAATGAATTTAGCAATGATTTAGTTATCACGTCTACCAGATTGTCGTTGCTGTTAATCCACCTAACTTCGTAGATCTCATGCCTTAATAAAGGTCTCGAGGGTCTCGTGGGTCTTATGCCTTAATAAAGGTCTCGAGGGTCTCAAGGGTCTTATGCCTTAATAAAGGTCTTGAGGGTCTTAAGGGTCTTATGCCTCCTTACTACCAATAATCTAAATTAACCATAACCAGAGGGATATATAATAAGCTTGTGTGCGTACATAACGTATGCCTTCGTAATATATCCCCACATAATGTGTTATTCCCCTCGCGGCTTCCTATCTTAAAGCGTTATTTAATATCGCGTATAGGCATCAAGTCTTTAGGCATTAGGTCTTAATAATCTTCGCATTTAACGGCTTATTATTAATCTTTAAGGTCTTTAGTTAATTACTCTTAACGATCTTTAGTAATCTTATTAGTAGCTTATTAGACCTCTTCCTTTACAAGGAATACTTTAATTAGCATCCCCTTAGCAACAATCTCTTCAATTAACAATTCAGCCGCGATCTCTTTAATTAACAATTCAGCCGCAATCTCTTTAATTAACGCTTCAGCCTAGTCCTTAAGGTTTTCAGGGTCTTTAGGCTCCCTAGTCTTAGGCTATAGCAATCTTCTTTCTTCTTAAATTACTTATTATAAGGTAGCTATAGCTAAAAGACCTTAAGTAACATACACACCACTATCTTATAGGGAATTACGTAGCTATTATATGATCTTACTATCAGCCCTTGCAAAGGTATTCCCAGACTATCCTTCGAAGTCCTCTAGGAATAATTCCTAGAGGTTATTATCCCTCTAACCTTAATACTCGCTAAGGTTAATAAACCTCGCAATCTAGTTATTAAGTTCGGATTATATAGTAGTCTCTAGATTAGGGTTAACAGACTCTTTCTAGTCTTTCGTGAGGGCATAGGAAAGGGGTTGCAATCGCCTTAGTAATTCATCCTTTGAAGGTCTTGCCTAGGGCATTGTAAGGGCAGAAAAGGGGGGGGGGGGGGGTCTCTGTAAATGCCTATTAAAAGGAATAGAGGAAAGGTTGTTTAATCATATCGGATAATATCGTCAGCAACAGTCGTAATGATTAATTTGAGTCAGCTAGCTTAGCTAAGGTTTGTTTTTAATGTCGGGTTTGAAATAAATGCCTTGCGGCGATAGATTCGGTTGTTTGGTTGGTTTTCTCGTGATAGACAATAAAATCGATAATTAATAATAATATCCTAGATAGATATAATAAAGTTATATCCCTAAGCCTAAGGGTTAATAGATTAATTCCTTAGAAGCCTAACAAGCCCGTAACTAGGATTCTAGTCTCTTCCTTTAGCACACTTATGCAGTTATGCCTCTCTACTATAATAACCGTTATGGCATAACAAGGGGTAGTAGCAGTGGTGTCTGCAGAAATATCTCTTCTTATAATACCTAGCTTATCTATAATTATAAAGTCAACTACTAATTAGTATTAGATGCACTAAGGTCCTGCGTAGGTAATAAATCCCATATAAATTTAAAGTTAATAATAGTTAGTTAGCTAGCTAGGAAAGAGGGAGAAGAGAGGGAAAGTCTAAATACTAGAAAAGTAGGCGAAATCCGTATATAAGGCACAAAAGGGGGTGGCGAATTAATGCAGCCAATCATATCACGTGCATTGCGCCAGACCTATAATTAGTCCGGTCTTTGGCCACGATTAAACCGATGAAGATCCGAAGGAATTAACAATAAGCTTACTTTTCTAAATAAGCTAAAACTTTATAGATTTTTAAATAAATAACTAAATTATATATAAAAATAAGGTTACTATAATTAGATTACTTAAAAAAACTACTATATAATAAATTTATATAAGACCCCACTTTTAATTTTCCCTAACAATACATTGTATTGTATGTATTAGATTGTATTGTATTATATTTTTAATACAATACAATGCAATACAATACATCAAAGGGCTAAAAAATACAATATAATATAATATAACAATTCTCTAGCCATAACCACGCTACTAGTAATTAGGTAAGCTAGGGTAATATAAGCTAGGGTGACATAAGTAGGTTACCCTATATATAACTTACCCTATAGCTATCTTTAATAATGATTTTCTCTTTATTTAGAGGTTATATAAAAGTTTTATATATAGTAAATTAAAGCTTAAAGATAGGGTGTTAATTCCTTTGGATCTTTATCGGTTTAATCATAGCTAAACACTAGACTAATTATAGGTCTAGCGCGATGCACGTAATACAATTAGCTATATTAATTTACCACCCCCTTTTATGCCTTACATACAGATTTCGCTCACTTTTCTAGCATCTAGACTTTCTCTCTCTTCTCTCTTCTTCTAGCTATTTATCTATCTATTATTAACTTTAATTTATATAGGATTTATTACCTACATAGGACCTTAGTGTATCTAACACTAATTAGTAGTTAACTTTATAACTATAAATAAGCTAGGTATTATAAGAAGAGACATTTCTATAGACACTACTGCCACTACCCCTTATTATACTATAATAGTTATTATAGTAAAGAGGCATAACTATATAAGTATGCTAAAGGAAGAGACTAGAATCCTAGTTATAGGCTTATTAGGCTTCTAAGGAATTAATCTATTAACCTTAGGCTTAGGGATATAACTTCATTATATCTATCTAGGATATTATTATTAATTATTGATTTTATTATCCATTATAAGAAAACTAACTAAAAAACTAAATCTATTGCTACAAGGCATTTATTTTAAACCTAACATTAAACAACCTTAGCTAAGCTAGCTAATATATTTATAACTTCTCTATAAATATTCCCTTTATCTAACAGACCTTTAATCTCTCCCTACAAGCATCTACTACTTATTTTTACCCCCTTTATTATTAGTGCTATTTGCCCCGTACCTATTAGTAAGAAAGAGAGATTACCTCCTTCCTTTCTTTTTATAAAAAATAGGAAGTGGTAATTCCTATTATTCCCTTATTACTTTTCCTATTATTTTCTAGTTACTTTTAGAACTTCTATTACTTTCTTTATCTCTATTAATTTATTCTTATTACTGCTTTTGCTACTTCTGCTACTTTTTCTTCTATTTTTCTTATTTTTATAATCTTCTGATTTTATTAGAGCAATAACGCTCCTAAAAAGCAAAAGAAGAACCTTATAATAGTAATAGGTAAATATAGGAGCTTAATTAGTAGTAAAAACAACAAATTAGTAATATTCCTTTTATAGTTAAAAATAGTAGAGGAATCTAAACCTTCTATAAGAGAAAGGGCTACTAGTAATAGTAAGGCTTTAATTATCACTCCTAAGAGACCTTAAAGGCATGAATTACCCCTATACCTTTAATAGCTTACTTACGAATTCTTATATAACTAGAAAGAATTTATTAAGCTAAATCTAGAGACTACTACATAGCTTAAGCTTAATAACTAAATTATAAGATTTATTAACCTTAGTAAGTATTAAGGTTAGAGAGATAATAACCTATAGGAATCATTCTAAGAAGACTTTAAAGGCTAGTTTAAAGATACCTTTAAAAGGGTATCTAAGGATATTGTTAGAGAATTACGTAATTCTTTATAAGATTATAGCGTCCTTATTAGGCAAGGCCTAGGATATTTAATCCTAGTATTACTTAAGGAAGTGCTTTATTAAACCTTAATGCCCCTTTAGTTATAGGAAAGATTATAAGAAAGACTATAATTTTCTAAACCCCTAGAACCTTAATATTAATAGCCCTAATAACCTACCCTAGAAATTAACCTTCCCTAACCCTAGAGATTGCTTAAACTCTTATAAGAACCCCCGTGATAATCCCTATTATATTAATAGCTCTATCCGGATAATTATTATTAAGAATAACTAGTAGACTATTATTTATAATAAATTATGCCTTTATAGTAATTCCCCTCTAAAGATTAGATTATAAAGAAAATCTTAGAGCTTATAAAGATATATAAGGATAGTAACCGCTATAGTAGAAAGCTATATAACTTCTTAATACTAAAGATCACACTCTTTAAAAATAAGTATAATAGAATTAACTTTCCTTAAATATATTATTAGAAGGCTTTCCTTATTATATTAATAGGTAATACTAAGCAATACTACCTTAATTACCTCTTTAGGAATAACTATTCCTATAAAGAGATAATTACTTATATTTATTAATACTTTAAGATAGAAAGCAACTAGTAATTCTATTACTATAAGTAAAGTAGTATAACGCTAAAGAGTATAATTAAGAAGAATTCTAATAAAAGCAAGCTTAAGTGCCTTAAGATTATATTATTAACCCTTAAGAAAATCCATAAAGGCCTATACCTTACTAAAATAGTAAATACTAAACTTTATAAGCAGGCCTTAAACACTATAGCTAGTGTGCCTAAATATTAGATAGTGAAATATATATACTCTATAGGCTTTAAAAGTCTTACTAGAGACCTCTGTAAGGTAATTACTATTATGGAATTAAATAAGAGGCCCTCCTAATACCTTTAGTACTAATAAGGAGACCCTCTAGAGGCTATATTTACTAATTATTAGTATAGATAGTAATTACCCCTCTGTGGCAGAGGAAGTTATTATAGATAGAGCCCTAGGCTAAGTACTAAGCGCTACTTTATATATAGTAAGAGTAGCTACTAGTCCTCTAATTACTTTACTAAAGAATATTAAAAGGAAAAAGACTACTAGTAAGCTAGCAAAATATATTATACACCCCCTTTAGAGAAGAGATTCTAGGTATTCCTTACCTCCTATAAAGGGTAAAATAATAATAAGCCTAATAAAGGCTTAGGTTAGAATTAGGAATTATATCTTTTAGCTTAGATAGAAGCTAAAGATAATAATAATAATATAGAGGAGCTACTATTAATAGCATATCTAAGTATTATATAATTCTTCTATTTAGGACTATAGACTAACTATAACGCCGCTAATATTAACATCCTAGCAACCTTATATAATTAAGCTTTTTAATATATATTCCTTAAATAAGGGCTCTATAAGCTATAAGAGTGTAATAAAGGCTTAATTTACTATGTCTCTAAAGAACGCTATTCTAAAAAGGTCTTTAGAGGGATTATGCCTAACACTAGCACCGCAGGAAAGTTAACTATAAGAGAGGCATAAGTAAAGGCTCTATTAAGATTAATACCTTTATTAAAGGTAACCCCCTATAAACCCTAAATTATTATATTTAGCGCTAGATTAGTAGTTATAAGAGAAATCCTTTATATGCTTATAGAACTTAGAGAGCTTTAATTCTACATCCTTAACATAGCTACCCCCTTCCTTTTCTTAATTACTAATATAGATAAAATGTAAGTTAAGATTAATAACCTTACTAATATACTTATCTAAGGTAATAAGACTATACCTATTATACGATAATAGGGCTATCCTTAGTAGTTACTAGAAGTAAGAGAAATAGTTACCTTCTATCTTTTAGAAGGAGATATCTATTAATTATATTATTAACTTAGTTACCCTTCTATTTAATAACTTATAAAAATCCTTTACTAAGCTAGTTATAAAGTTAAACACTAGGTAATTAAGGAATTAAGCAAAGTCTACTACCACTACTAGATGCATAGAAAGGCCCCTAGTTAATTTAAGTTTATAATCAAAGATAACCATGAATTTAACTACAAGATTATTGTTAATATTATATAAATCAATAGCTAACTAGTGCTTTATATTATTAATTTAGTAACCTTATTCTAAGTAGCCTAATTCCTTAATCTAAAGAAGCAAAAGGCTTAAGATATCTAGGATATAATCCGTGAATATTAGATTAATACTTATCTTAGACCTCTAGACTAGATTATTCACAATACTAGCAATAACTTTGCTTCCGCTGAATTCAGGTATTATGCTTAATTAATGTTAATTAAAACTAGTAAAATACTAATTAAAGCCTATAATAGCATCAGAAAGGTTAAGAGATATTACAGACCTCTACGCTAAGCCTATAATATTATTATAGACTTAATTAGAATAGAGCTTACGCTAGAGTAACGTCTCTAAATAGCTATTAAGGTAATTAATAACTCTATAGGCCTAAATAGTATTATCCTAACTATACTAGTCTTTGGAGGCTACCCGTGGATAATAGATAAGTTACCGCTAAGTATCTCTATTATTTAATATGCTAAGGTAATTTATAAAGCTACTAATAAAGTCTAATATCTTTTAGCTTTATGGTAGGTCTATAATGCCCTTAGAGCCTAGAATAGCCCTAATATAGCGCCTATATATTAGCTACCTCTATAAGCTAATATATATATATAAAGAGAGAAAGGTAGCTAGCATAGCTTATATAAGCTGCTTGCTACTAATAAAGAGACTTATACTATTAATATACCCCATGGCCTAGTAAAGTTTTACTCTATAGTAGTAAAGCCCTATTATAAAGACTTATATATTATAAAGGGACTAGAGTAGTAGGAGATAAAGCCCTATAATACGCTAGAGTAATAGGAGATAAAGCCTAGTAACATAGAGAAAGAAGTAACTATATAACTAACTACTACTAATAAAAGAGATTCTCTAATAGAAGATAGTAAAGAGCTATAAATACTAGCTAAGAGAAAGCAAGGGAGACTAAGAAAGGCCCTCATAGTGTAATTCATAAGTATAGGAGAGTCTAATAAAGAGGCTTATAAAGCCTAAAAGGCCCTAAGAGGAAGCTATTAAGTTAAAGACTTATTACTATGCCCTAAAGGAATAAAAGTAAGGAAAAGAAGACCTTATAGCCCTAAGAAGGATATTAGCTTAGTTTAGCTCTATATACTTATAAATAAAGATTAAGAGGAGGCCTTTATTTAAGAGATTATAACTAGAGGGATGCTAAGTATAGCATTTCTTATAGTAAAGGAAGAGGCTAATTAGAACCTTACCCTTTAGCTTTACTAAGAAGGAAGGATTATAACCCTAGGAAAACCCTTTAAGTAGTCTAATTAAGCTAAGATTAACGCTTTATAAGCTTAGGATATATTTAAATTTGTTAAGTTTAACCTAGCGAAGCACGGAGGTTATAGAATCTTTGATTCTTATATAGTTAGAGAGATTAAAGGCAAAGGAACAGACTTGCCCTATAAGAAATCTTATCTTATTATACAAGGCTATAATAACAAAGGAAAGGAATTTATCCTAACGCAATTACTAATAATATAACGTGCAAGCTAATAACTAATTATAGCTATTGCTCTATTATTAAGAAGAAGAGGCATCTACCTTTAGATTCGCGATATCACACAAGCCTACACTTAATCGTACACAGTGCTAACAAGGCTAATTATCGTGAGATTACTAAAGCAAATTACATATCTCTTTCTAGAAGGGACTATAATTAAATTAATTAGACCTCTTTATAGGATTATAAAGGCTAGAACCCACTAGTAGGTAATATACTTCCGTTACTATAGGGATAACCTTAATATAATAACTTTAACCTATAATCCCTGCTTATTAATCATAGCCCTAAATAATAAGAATCTCTTTAGCATTATTAGAATACAAACTAATAATACATTAGGCCTAAGCAATAATAACTTCTTCTAAAAAGAAGAGAAAGAGCTCTAGAAGGCTAATTTTATAGCTAAAGAAAAGTAATAATTAACCGCTAAGAATCCCCTTATCTTTAATAGCTATATCTTAACCTAAAACACTAATAACTTGCTAATATTAACCTAAAAAGGCTAAAGTTAGAAGATTAAGGAAGTTAATCCTTAATCCCTAATAGTAAAGTAAGACTATATAGAATAATAAGCCTAAGGAAGCTATATTATAACTATATATTAACTAGAAGCTTCCTATAACCTTTTAATTATAGCTTAACACTAAGAGCTCTTTACAGAAGATATTACATGCTTTAATAAACACCTTAAGTAGCAGATTAAGAATTAATAACACAGACTATAATATATTTCTTTAGTTCTTAAAGAGGCAAAGCTCTTTATGTTTATAAATCAATCGCTTACTAATAATAAGGATTTAAGCTTATAGATTAGATACGTGATTATAATTAGCAATAAGATAATGTAAGATAATAATACCTTTATTGTAAAAGGTAATATTATTACGTATAGCTTAACAAAGAGCAAGAGAGTTACTTATAGCACGCTTACCTCCGAATTATATAGTATAGTTTAAGGCGTAGATATTGCCTACGCGATTTCCATAACTCTATATTAGATCACGGATTAATTAAAGATACCTTAGATTCCTATAATTCTCTATACTAATTCTTTTTTATTATATAAATATCTTATAAAGCTAGGAACCACAAAGGAGAAAAGACTAATAATTAATATTATAGCCCTTTATTAATTATACAAAAGGCATAAGATCTACGAAGTTAGGTGGATTAATAGCAATAATAATCCGGCAGACGCAATAACTAAATCATCACCAAATTTATTACTTTTCTCTTTAATTAATTTAAATAAATTAATGATTTATGTTAAAGGATAGGTAAAGAGACTTATAATATTAGGGGATAGGAACTTAGGCAAGGACTAACGGATTAATTTAATTAACCAATGTTATAATAGCTAATTAGAGTAGCGGATTCCTATTAAGGGATTCACTAGTGTACACTTTCCTTTAATCTAATTTTTATTACGTTTTTAAGCTCTTTAGCTATAAAGGAAAAAGAGAGATTACTAGTGTTAATTCCTTTGGATTTTTATTAGTTTAATTATAGCCAAACACTAGACTAATTATAAGTCTAGCGCAATGTACGTAATGCGATTAGCTGCATTAATTCGCCACCCCCTTTTATGCCCTATATATAGATTTTGCCTACTTTTCTAGCATCTAGACTTTCCCTCTCTTCTCTCTTCTTCTAGCTATCTATCTATCTATTATTAACTTTAATTTATACGGGATTTATTACCTACGCAGGACCTTAGTGTATCTAATATAAGGCTTTCTTTTTATATAAGGTTATTTTTTAGACTAAAAGTTAGTATATATAGGTTACTAGCTAGTATAGTAGTGAGTTAATTTTTTGGTTTTTATATATAAATAAATTTTGCGGAAAATTAAAAGTAGCCTATAAGACCCTATTAGCAGCCTGGATTTACTAATATAGTTAGTAAGTCTATAAGAGAAAGAAGATCTTTTTAACTAGCTAGATAGCTAGTCCTCTTAACTAATAATAGCTATATTACCTATATAATATATCTAAAATTAATTCTATTACTCTATAAGATATTATAAAAGTAATCTAAATTATATTCTATTAGTTAATAACTACTATAACCTTCTATTATGTTATATTAATTAATTTAACGTTACAGCCCTATTAGTCCCTAACTATAGAGCTTACACCTATATAGCTATTACTAGCTAGTAACTAGCTCCCTATATTTTAATAGGTATATTTATAATTAGAGGGAATATCTTAAGTTCTAAATCCCTTTAGTTAATCTTAATATTTTACTATAATATTAGTAGTAAATAAGAAAGTAAGGGAAATAAAGAACTTATAAAGGTCTAAAGGATTATAAGTAAAGCTATTATCTTTACCCCTTAGTAAGTTTAATTAAATAATTAAGGATAGGTTAGGTTAGTTACTAACTAGGCCTTAATTATTTAATAAACATGCTTCTAAGGGTTTATTTATATAATAGATATACTAATTAAATAAATAAAAATAGGTTAGGTTAGTTACTAACTAGGTTTTAATTAAGTTAATAAGCTTAGATTTAGTATAAAGCTAGTTATAGTTACTTAAGGTAAAAGAAGAGCTAGAATATACTTTTTCCTTAGTATATTTAGTATTTTAAAGTAGTACTTTCTCTTTTATAAGGTAAGTCCTTAATACTAATACCTTTTCTATAAACCTTACTAATTTATAGTATTTATAAAGATAACTACTAATTAGTATTAGTATTTATAGAATACTAGTAACTTATATATAAGGTTTTTAGGGTAAACTAAAGTATATATAATTATTATATATTCTAGTTTATTAAAGTAAATAAAAAAGGGATTTAATAGAAGTAAAGAGAGTATGCTATTTATTATAGGAAAAAGGGGCCTTAATTAGGGTTATTAGCAAAGAGGCTATATATGCTAATGCTAATCATAGCGCGATTAGGCTAGACATGTGGGTCTATAATACAACGCGCCTAGCTAATTAGAGGCGCGTAGCCTTGTTAATATTATACTTATTTTAATAATAGTATTATTATTAATTATCTATTCTAGGCTATATTTTCTATATATATAAAAAAAGAAGTTAAAGGCTAGTAGCTATAATTAAGAAGGGAAAAGGGGGTTACACGTTTATAGCCCTATATTTCCTAGCTAATTAACAGGCTAGGTTATAGGTTATATATGGGGCGCGCGTGGCCTAAGCTTTTGCTAGGTAATTACGGCTATAACGCGCGATTAATATCACCTTTATTCTAATACTAATAATATAAGAAAATAGTGTTTAGGAAAAGTTTATAGTATATAAGAAAGGGAAAAGTTAGTAATATAATAAAGAGTTATAGGTAAATTTATACTTAACTACTAATATTATTTATTATTATTTTAGTATAGCTATTACTTAGTAAATAGCTATATAGTACTTACTAAAGGGCTAAGGCTATTTAGAAGCCTAGCTAAAAATAAGGGGGTAATTATAAGGCCTTACTTTTAATATAGTATGCTAGTATACTACTAGGTAAGTATACTATACCCTAAGGCTAAGTTTATATAATATAAGTAAGTTACTAGCTATAAGCTAGTAACTTATATACCTAATATACTTAGACCTAGTAAGCTTTAGTTAATATATAAGTACCCCTATACCTCTTGCCTAGCTATCCCTTTATTCTTATACTAGTCTATAATAAATTAAAGCATTACTATTTAGAGCTATATTTTCTTACTACTTAGCGCTATACCTATAATATAATATAGCTATATCCTATATCCTATGCCTTACTACTAAATTTATATAACACTCCCTAGTAAAAAAAATAGTTAGGCCTATTACCTTTACTTACTATACCTTTAGGTAGCTAGTATAGATAGTTAAAGAGGTTAGAAGAGGTTAGAATAATTAGTTAGGCTAGCTAAAGTGTTTATAATTAAAGAAAACACTAGAAATCATGTTTTTAAGCGAATTTATAAGCCTTATATGTGTTTAATTAAAAAATCTACTGTTATTATAATATAATTTAAAGTGCGGGGTTAGATTTTATAATATTATATATGTTTTCTACGGGAGGGTATAGTAATTAAGCTAGCTAACTAAATATAGCTAGGATAAATCCTTATATAGGTATAGCGCTAAGTAGCAAGAAAACATAGCTCCGAATAGTAATACTTAATAAATTAAGCCTTTCTAAGAGTAAGCTTTTTTCTTAGCTTAAGCTAATATATAAAGAGATATATTAATTAAAATATAAAAATAGTTAATAGAAAAATATATTAAAAAGATAAGAAAAAAAAGCTTATATATATTATATTAAAAAAGCCTTTAAAGAAAAGAATATATATATAAAAGTAAGAAAGCTTACTTTAATCTTATATTAAGTTTACTTATAATAATAATACTATATATTTACTAGTTAATATAATAATTAGTAATCTTAATAGCCTTAATACTAATTAGGGGGTATATTACCTAGTAATAAGTAATATAACTAATTATATATACTATATATATATAAATATATTAGGGAAACTAAAACTATACCTTAAATAAATATATAATCTTAAAATAAGAAGTACATAAGGTTTTATTAGAATAAGTATAATATTAACAAGGCTACGTGCCTCTAATTAGCTAGGCGTGTTACATTGCGAACCTATATGTCTAGCCTAACTACGCTATAGTTAGCGTTAGTATATATAGCCTCTTTACTAATAACCCTAATTAAGGCCCCTTTTCCTATAATAAATAGCGCACCCTCTTTACTTCTATTTAATCTCTCTTTTGCTTACAGAGGTAGACTAGAATATATAATAATTACGTGCACTTTAGTTTACCTTAAAAACCCTATATATAGGTTAATAGTATCCTATAGATACTAATACTAATTAGTAGTTATCTTTATAAATACTATAGATTAGTAAGGTTTATAGAAGAGGTATTAGTATAAAGGACTTACCTTATAAAAGAGAAAGTGTTACTCTAAGATACTAAATATACTAAGGAAGAAGTATATTCTAGCTCTCCTTTTACCTTAAGTAACTATAACTAGCTTTATACTAAATCTAAGCTTATTATCTTAATTAAGGCCTAGTTAGTAACTAACTTAACCTATCTTTATTTATTTAATTAGCATGTCTATTATGTAAATAAACCCTTAGAAGTATGTTTATTAAATAATTAAGGCCTAGTTAGTAACTAACCTAACTTATCCTTAATTATTTAATTAAACTTACTAAGGGGTAAAGATAATAGCTTTACTTATAATCCTTTAAACCTCTATAATTTCTCTATTTCCTATACCTCTTAATTTACTACTAATATTATAGTAAAACACTAAGATTAACTAGAAGGATTTAAAACCTAAGATATTCCTTCTAATTATAAACATACCTCCCTTACTAGAGATATTAGAAAAGGAGTTAACCTATAAGTTATATTTTACCTCCTTAACTATATCTCCCCTAATTTATACTAGTATATTATATAATAAGCACTAGAGAATAAGGAATTATTTAATCTTAAAGTAAATACTACCCCTAAAGAACTTATAGCTTAGATTCTTATTAAGAAAGTAACTTATAAATATAAGAACTTATACCTATAAACCCTATTTACTATCTTTAATAATAACTTTAGAGAATAAAACTAAGAGATATTCTAAGTAGTAAATCCTAAAGCTATAAAGAGTCTTTAAGACTTTCTCTTCTTTAGTAGTCTTTACATAGACTTATAGAGTTACTATAAGATAATAATCTTACTTAAAGATATTATTAACTATAATAAATTTTATAATTAGAAAAAAGAGGAAATATAGGAAGTTACTAGGAAGTATTCTCTCTTTAAGAGGTAAATAATAAAGAAAGACTTCTATAAAGACCTTCTCCCTATTAGTGTCCTTTCTTTTAGAGATTAAATAAATTAACTAATTACTTTATAATATCCCTAATCCCCTTAGCTATTATAATTACTCCTATTCCCTTCCTAAATTCTATTATACTAATCCCTAAGTATGCTAAGTATAAGGTAAAGGTATAATAGTAAAGGTAATCCCCCTATTATAAGCCCTTAACTATAACCCTAGACCCCCCTTGCTTCCTCTCTTATAATAAGGTATTATAATCCCCCTTTATAGTCTAGAACTATAGTACCCCTTCTATAAGATTTAATTATCCTTATTCCCCCTTAGGAAATAGGCTAACTCTTATTAAAGTAACTACTTAATCTTAATAAGTTTTATAATAATAAGAGTATTAAGTATAGTGCTAAGGAGTATAATATTCTTAATATTAAGCTCTTAACCTATTAAAGGAAGTATAAGATACTAGGAATTATATAAGAATAGTTAGGCTATAGTTTTAAGTTTATACTAAAAGGAAAACCTCTCTAATACTTCCTAGAGAACCTTTTAGGCTAAGGAGACCCCTAAGATCTCCTAACTCTTATCTATAGGATTAGGTAAAAGTTTAAGATAGATAATATATATTAGAAAAACTATTTATTATAGGGAAAGTTATAACTACTTATAATTATCTAAGAGAACCCTAATAAGTTAAAGATTAAATACTTTAAAGACCTTATAATAAAGCTTTTAAATCTCTAAAGGGTAAATCCTTATAGATCCTAGTTAGAATTAGACCTCTGTAGTTAGATTCTAAATACCTATAAAGGAATCCTAGAATATAAGGCCTATATTATTAATTCTCCCGTTAACCTCTAACGCTTTTATAAACAAATAAGGATATTAATTAGTAAATCTAAAGCTTTAATTAATTAATAGTAGTTCCCTATAGAAGCTAGCACTAAGGAATACTTTTAGACTAACTATAGGTATAATAGGAAAGGCAAGGAAGCCTAACATAGTTAATCTATATTAAAGAGCAAGCCTAACCACTTAAAAAAGTGTTATATATATAGTAAAGAAGGTTATTAGTTAACTAAGCACTTAGATAAGGACTAGAAGAAGGCATTCTAATACTTTAAGAATAATTCCCGCACGGACTTAATAGCTTCTTTATATAATACATTCCTAATATAGTATAAAGGCAATAATAATTCTAAATTAGCTAAAGATAATAATATTAACTAATACCTAATAGAACTCGGTTTTAGTCAGAGCATCACATTACATTACATTACATTATGTAATATTTGTAATATAATGTAATTATTACACATTACATTACATTACACATTACATTACATTACATTACACCCCCCTTTCACACATTACATTACATTACATGTAATTATTTGTAATTAGATGTAATTATTTTTTATTTTTTAATATTTAGGTAAAGTAATTAGAAATTAATAGTAAGAAATAACTTAAATAATTAGAAAAGTATATATTAGGTTTCTTAAAATATAGATTAAGGTTAAATTACTATACTAATCTTAATTATAACTTATAAAACTAATAAAACTTACCTTTTAAGCTTATTTCTTAGAAAAATATTAAAAACTTACTTTTAAGTATACTTATTTTAATAGAAAATTATATATATTTAAGTAAATAAGCTATAAAGAAGTAAGTACTATAATTCATAAGGCTTACTTTAAACTTACTTTTAAGTATACTTTCTTTTTAATAAAAAATCATATATATCTAAGCAAATAAGCTATAAAGAAGTTAATATTATTATTAGTAAGACCCACTTTAGACCCACTTTTATAAACACCTTCTTTTTAAGAGAAAATCATAAATATCTTAGCAAATAAGCTATTAAGAAGTTAATACTATAATTAGTAAGACCCACTTTAGATCCACTTTTAAGTATACTTTCTTTTTAATAAAAAATCATATATATATAGCAAATAAGCTATTAAGAAGTTAATACTATAATTAGTAAGACCCACTTTGGATTCACTTTTAAGTATACTTTCTTTTTAATAAAAAATCATATATATCTAAGCAAATAAGCTATAAAGAAGTTAATACTATTATTAGTAAGACCTACTTTAGACCCACTTTTAAGTATACTATCTTTTTAAGAGAAAATCATAAATATCTTAGTAAATAAGCTATTAAGAAGTTTATACTATAATTAGTAAGACCCACTTTAAATCCACTTTTAAGTATACTATCTTTTTAATAGAAAATCATATATATCTAAGTAAATAAGCTATAAAGAAGTTAATACTATTATTAGTAAAACCCACTTTAGACCCACTTTTAAGTATACTATCTTTTTAAGAGAAAATCATAAATATCTTAGTAAATAAGCTATTAAGAAGTTTATACTATAATTAGTAAGACCCACTTTAAATCCACTTTTAAGTATACTATCTTTTTAATAGAAAATCATATATATCTAAGTAAATAAGCTATAAAGAAGTTTATACTATAATTAGTAAGACCCACTTTAAATCCACTTTTAAGTATACTATCTTTTTAATAGAAAATCATATATATCTAAGTAAATAAGCTATAAAGAAGTTAATACTATTATTAGTAAAACCTACTTTAGACTTACTTTTATATATACTTTCTTTTTAAAAAAAAATTATAGATATCTAAGCAAATAAGTTATACTATTTAGTAATACTTACTTTTAAACTTACTTTAGAAAATACCTCTTTTTTAAAAGAAATTATATATAACTAGGTAAATAAGCTATAAAAAAGTTAATTATATTATAAATAAACCTTATTTTTATACTTAATTTTTATTTATACCTTAAATACACTATATTATTATTTTATAGCTTTAAATTCTTATAAACCTAAATAACTTACTAGCTTTTTAATTACCTTTACTAAAAAGAAATAAACTTTTATTTTTTAAAAGTATAATATTTATTTATTAATTCTAAATAAATAGATTTTATATTCTATTTTAAATTAATTAACCTTAAATAATATAGGCTTCTTAAAGATTTTTATATTAGTCCTTAATATAATTATTTAGATTTATAATATATTATTTTATATTAAATTTAAAAGTATATATAGGGTATTATTTAGTAAAATAACTACTTAGGTTAAATAATATAATATTAAATCTTAGAAATTAGATTTATTAGTATTTTAAAATCTTATAATATAACAAGAAATTCAAGGATTTCTATTATCCTCTTAAACCTATATAATATACCCTATACCCTAATATATAACTAATAATCTAAAACTAAGGAAACTTAAATAATTTATAGTAAATAAACTAAAATAGTAATTGAATTAATGCTAATATTAACTTAATAAAGAAAAATCTATATAATATTATAAGATCTTAATATACCCCACTTTTATTTTCCCCTAACATTATATTTGTAATGTTTGTAATGTAATGTAATGTAATATGTAATAATTACACATTATATTACATTACATTACATTACATTACATTACACATTACATCCAAACCCTAAATATTACATTATATTACATTATATTACATGCTCTAGTTTTAGTAAAGAAAATAATAATAGCTAAGTGCCTATAAGCTTCTTTACATATAGGACCACCTATAATAGCTAAGTAACCACTGAGATTCTTACTAGTTATATAATGATTTATACTCTAGCTAAGAAGGATTTATTTAATCTTTAGGAACTAAATAAGGCACTAAGTATATTTATACTTAAAGGATAATATTTATCTAGAACCTTTAAAGGTATTATAGTTAATATAGGTGCTATAGGATATTTATTAGTAGGCTACCCTTAATTCTTAGCTTTATAAAGTGTAATACTAACTATTACACTTAATAGGTTAAATACTAGGAAAGTAAAGATTAAATTTAGCCCTAGAGAGCTAATTAAGGCACTTAGATTAATTAAAGTGCTAACTCTTATTAAAATATAGGGAGCTAGTTGCTAGCTAGCAACAGCTATACGGGTGCAAGCTCTACGGTCAGGGACCAATAGGGCTGCAACATTGAATCAATTAACGTAATAGAACGGAAGGTTATGGCAGTTATTAACTAATAGAATTCAATTTAGATTACTTTTATAATATCTTATAAAGCAATAGAATTGATTTTAGATACGTTATACAGGCAATGTAGCTGTTATTAGTTAAGAGGACTAGCTATCTAGCTAGTTAAAAAGATCTTCTTTCTCTTATAGACTTACTGACCGTATTAGTGGATCTAGGCTACTAACGGGGTCTTACGGGCTACTTTTGATTTTCCGCAAAATTCATTTGTATGCAAAAACCAAAAAATTAACTCACCACTATACTAGCTAGCAACCTATATACACTAACTTTTAGTCTAAAAAATAACCTTATATAAAGAGAAAGCCCTATCTTTAAGCTTTAATTTACTATATATAAAACTTTTATATAACCTCTAGATAAAGAGAAAATCATTATCAAAGATAGCTATAGGGTAAGTTATATATAGGGTAACCTGCTTACGTCACCCTAGCTTACGTCACCCTAGCTTACCTAATTACTAGTGGTGTGGTTATAGCTACACTTGTAGCTATAACGTAATTAACTAATTAGTTATCCACACGGTTAGTCGCAGCTGTTAACAGCTGCAACGCAGCTATTGATAGCTGCCCTCGTGACCGTTAATAGCTGCAGTGTAGCTGTCAGACTTGTAAAGCAAGCTAGTAATAAGAAGGTTTTTTAACTAGAAAAGGGCTAAAAATAGGTCTTATTTTTAACACCCCCTTTACAAAAGAATTACATTTAAAGCAATTAGAAGTGTACAAAGAGACTATAGCCTATTTCCTAAGGGGGAATAAGGATAATTAAATCTTATAGAAGGGGTACTATAGTTCTAGACTATAAAGGGGGATTATAATACCTTATTATAAGAGAGGAAGCAAGGGGGGTCTAGGGTTATAGTTAAGGGCTTATAATAGGGGGATTACCTTTACTATTATACCTTTACCTTATACTTAGCATACTTAGGGATTAGTATAATAGAATTTAGGAAGGGAATAGGAGTAATTATAATAGCTAAGGGGATTAGGGATATTATAAAGTAATTAGTTAATTTATTTAATCTCTAAAAGAAAGGACACTAATAGGGAGAAGGTCTTTATAGAAGTCTTTCTTTATTATTTACCTCTTAAAGAGAGAATACTTCCTAGTAACTTCCTATATTTCCTCTTTTTTCTAATTATAAAATTTATTATAGTTAATAATATCTTTAAGTAAGATTATTATCTTATAGTAACTCTATAAGTCTATGTAAAGACTACTAAAGAAGAGAAAGTCTTAAAGACTCTTTATAGCTTTAGGATTTACTACTTAGAATATCTCTTAGTTTTATTCTCTAAAGTTATTATTAAAGATAGTAAATAGGGTTTATAGGTATAAGTTCTTATATTTATAAGTTACTTTCTTAATAAGAATCTAAGCTATAAGTTCTTTAGGGGTAGTATTTACTTTAAGATTAAATAATTCCTTATTCTCTAGTGCTTATTATATAATATACTAGTATAAATTAGGGGAGATATAGTTAAGGAGGTAAAATATAACTTATAGGTTAACTCCTTTTCTAATATCTCTAGTAAGGGAGGTATGTTTATAATTAGAAGGAATATCTTAGGTTTTAAATCCTTCTAGTTAATCTTAGTGTTTTACTATAATATTAGTAGTAAATTAAGAGGTATAGGAAATAGAGAAATTATAGAGGTTTAAAGGATTATAAGTAAAGCTATTATCTTTACCCCTTAGTAAGTTTAATTAAATAATTAAGGATAAGTTAGGTTAGTTACTAACTAGGCCTTAATTATTTAATAAACATACTTCTAAGGGTTTATTTACATAATAGACATGCTAATTAAATAAATAAAGATAGGTTAAGTTAGTTACTAACTAGGCCTTAATTAAGATAATAAGCTTAGATTTAGTATAAAGCTAGTTATAGTTACTTAAGGTAAAAGGAGAGCTAGAATATACTTCTTCCTTAGTATATTTAGTATCTTAGAGTAACACTTTCTCTTTTATAAGGTAAGTCCTTTATACTAATACCTCTTCTATAAACCTTACTAATCTATAGTATTTATAAAGATAACTACTAATTAGTATTAGTATCTATAGGATACTATTAACCTATATATAGGGTTTTTAAGGTAAACTAAAGTGCACGTAATTATTATATATTCTAGTCTACCTCTGTAAGCAAAAGAGAGATTAAATAGAAGTAAAGAGGGTGCGCTATTTATTATAGGAAAAGGGGCCTTAATTAGGGTTATTAGTAAAGAGGCTATATATACTAACGCTAACTATAGCGTAGTTAGGCTAGACATATAGGTTCGCAATGTAACACGCCTAGCTAATTAGAGGCACGTAGCCTTGTTAATATTATACTTATTCTAATAAAACCTTATGTACTTCTTATTTTAAGATTATATATTTATTTAAGGTATAGTTTTAGTTTCCCTAATATATTTATATATATATAGTATATATAATTAGTTATATTACTTATTACTAGGTAATATACCCCCTAATTAGTATTAAGGCTATTAAGATTACTAATTATTATATTAACTAGTAAATATATAGTATTATTATTATAAGTAAACTTAATATAAGATTAAAGTAAGCTTTCTTACTTTTATATATATATTCTTTTCTTTAAAGGCTTTTTTAATATAATATATATAAGCTTTTTTTTCTTATCTTTTTAATATATTTTTCTATTAACTATTTTTATATTTTAATTAATATATCTCTTTATATATTAGCTTAAGCTAAGAAAAAAGCTTACTCTTAGAAAGGCTTAATTTATTAAGTATTACTATTCGGAGCTATGTTTTCTTGCTACTTAGCGCTATACCTATATAAGGATTTATCCTAGCTATATTTAGTTAGCTAGCTTAATTACTATACCCTCCCGTAGAAAACATATATAATATTATAAAATCTAACCCCGCACTTTAAATTATATTATAATAACAGTAGATTTTTTAATTAAACACATATAAGGCTTATAAATTCGCTTAAAAACATGATTTCTAGTGTTTTCTTTAATTATAAACACTTTAGCTAGCCTAACTAATTATTCTAACCTCTTCTAACCTCTTTAACTATCTATACTAGCTACCTAAAGGTATAGTAAGTAAAGGTAATAGGCCTAACTATTTTTTTTACTAGGGAGTGTTATATAAATTTAGTAGTAAGGCATAGGATATAGGATATAGCTATATTATATTATAGGTATAGCGCTAAGTAGTAAGAAAATATAGCTCTAAATAGTAATGCTTTAATTTATTATAGACTAGTATAAGAATAAAGGGATAGCTAGGCAAGAGGTATAGGGGTACTTATATATTAACTAAAGCTTACTAGGTCTAAGTATATTAGGTATATAAGTTACTAGCTTATAGCTAGTAACTTACTTATATTATATAAACTTAGCCTTAGGGTATAGTATACTTACCTAGTAGTATACTAGCATACTATATTAAAAGTAAGGCCTTATAATTACCCCCTTATTTTTAGCTAGGCTTCTAAATAGCCTTAGCCCTTTAGTAAGTACTATATAGCTATTTACTAAGTAATAGCTATACTAAAATAATAATAAATAATATTAGTAGTTAAGTATAAATTTACCTATAACTCTTTATTATATTACTAACTTTTCCCTTTCTTATATACTATAAACTTTTCCTAAACACTATTTTCTTATATTATTAGTATTAGAATAAAGGTGATATTAATCGCGCGTTATAGCCGTAATTACCTAGCAAAAGCTTAGGCCACGCGCGCCCCATATATAACCTATAACCTAGCCTGTTAATTAGCTAGGAAATATAGGGCTATAAACGTGTAACCCCCTTTTCCCTTCTTAATTATAGCTACTAGCCTTTAACTTCTTTTTTTATATATATAGAAAATATAGCCTAGAATAGATAATTAATAATAATACTATTATTAAAATAAGTATAATATTAACAAGGCTACGCGCCTCTAATTAGCTAGGCGCGTTGTATTATAGACCCACATGTCTAGCCTAATCGCGCTATGATTAGCATTAGCATATATAGCCTCTTTGCTAATAACCCTAATTAAGGCCCCTTTTTCCTATAATAAATAGCATACTCTCTTTACTTCTATTAAATCCCTTTTTTATTTACTTTAATAAACTAGAATATATAATAATTATATATACTTTAGTTTACCCTAAAAACCTTATATATAAGTTACTAGTATTCTATAAATACTAATACTAATTAGTAGTTATCTTTATAAATACTATAAATTAGTAAGGTTTATAGAAAAGGTATTAGTATTAAGGACTTACCTTATAAAAGAGAAAGTACTACTTTAAAATACTAAATATACTAAGGAAAAAGTATATTCTAGCTCTTCTTTTACCTTAAGTAACTATAACTAGCTTTATACTAAATCTAAGCTTATTAACTTAATTAAAACCTAGTTAGTAACTAACCTAACCTATTTTTATTTATTTAATTAGTATATCTATTATATAAATAAACCCTTAGAAGCATGTTTATTAAATAATTAAGGCCTAGTTAGTAACTAACCTAACCTATCCTTAATTATTTAATTAAACTTACTAAGGGGTAAAGATAATAGCTTTACTTATAATCCTTTAGACCTTTATAAGTTCTTTATTTCCCTTACTTTCTTATTTACTACTAATATTATAGTAAAATATTAAGATTAACTAAAGGGATTTAGAACTTAAGATATTCCCTCTAATTATAAATATACCTATTAAAATATAGGGAGCTAGTTACTAGCTAGTAATAGCTATATAGGTGTAAGCTCTATAGTTAGGGACTAATAGGGCTGTAACGTTAAATTAATTAATATAACATAATAGAAGGTTATAGTAGTTATTAACTAATAGAATATAATTTAGATTACTTTTATAATATCTTATAGAGTAATAGAATTAATTTTAGATATATTATATAGGTAATATAGCTATTATTAGTTAAGAGGACTAGCTATCTAGCTAGTTAAAAAGATCTTCTTTCTCTTATAGACTTACTAACTATATTAGTAAATCCAGGCTGCTAATAGGGTCTTATAGGCTACTTTTAATTTTCCGCAAAATTTATTTATATATAAAAACCAAAAAATTAACTCACTACTATACTAGCTAGTAACCTATATATACTAACTTTTAGTCTAAAAAATAACCTTATATAAAAAGAAAGCCTTATATTAGATACACTAAGGTCCTGCGTAGGTAATAAATCCCGTATAAATTAAAGTTAATAATAGATAGATAGATAGCTAGAAGAAGAGAGAAGAGAGGGAAAGTCTAGATGCTAGAAAAGTAGGCAAAATCTATATATAGGGCATAAAAGGGGGTGGCGAATTAATGCAGCTAATCGCATTACGTACATTGCGCTAGACTTATAATTAGTCTAGTGTTTGGCTATAATTAAACTAATAAAAATCCAAAGGAATTAACACTAGTAATCTCTCTTTTTCCTTTATAGCTAAAGAGCTTAAAAACGTAATAAAAATTAGATTAAAGGAAAGTGTACACTAGTGAATCCCTTAATAGGAATCCGCTACTCTAATTAGCTATTATAACATTGGTTAATTAAATTAATCCGTTAGTCCTTGCCTAAGTTCCTATCCCCTAATATTATAAGTCTCTTTACCTATCCTTTAACATAAATCATTAATTTATTTAAATTAATTAAAGAGAAAAGTAATAAATTTGGTGATGATTTAGTTATTGCGTCTGCCGGATTATTATTGCTATTAATCCACCTAACTTCGTAGATCTTATGCCTTTTGTATAATTAATAAAGGGCTATAATATTAATTATTAGTCTTTTCTCCTTTGTGGTTCCTAGCTTTATAAGATATTTATATAATAAAAAAGAATTAGTATAGAGAATTATAGGAATCTAAGGTATCTTTAATTAATCCGTGATCTAATATAGAGTTATGGAAATCGCGTAGGCAATATCTACGCCTTAAACTATACTATATAATTCGGAGGTAAGCGTGCTATAAGTAACTCTCTTGCTCTTTGTTAAGCTATACGTAATAATATTACCTTTTACAATAAAGGTATTATTATCTTACATTATCTTATTGCTAATTATAATCACGTATCTAATCTATAAGCTTAAATCCTTATTATTAGTAAGCGATTGATTTATAAACATAAAGAGCTTTGCCTCTTTAAGAACTAAAGAAATATATTATAGTCTGTGTTATTAATTCTTAATCTGCTACTTAAGGTGTTTATTAAAGCATGTAATATCTTCTGTAAAGAGCTCTTAGTGTTAAGCTATAATTAAAAGGTTATAGGAAGCTTCTAGTTAATATATAGTTATAATATAGCTTCCTTAGGCTTATTATTCTATATAGTCTTACTTTACTATTAGGGATTAAGGATTAACTTCCTTAATCTTCTAACTTTAGCCTTTTTAGGTTAATATTAGCAAGTTATTAGTGTTTTAGGTTAAGATATAGCTATTAAAGATAAGGGGATTCTTAGCGGTTAATTATTACTTTTCTTTAGCTATAAAATTAGCCTTCTAGAGCTCTTTCTCTTCTTTTTAGAAGAAGTTATTATTGCTTAGGCCTAATGTATTATTAGTTTGTATTCTAATAATGCTAAAGAGATTCTTATTATTTAGGGCTATGATTAATAAGCAGGGATTATAGGTTAAAGTTATTATATTAAGGTTATCCCTATAGTAACGGAAGTATATTACCTACTAGTGGGTTCTAGCCTTTATAATCCTATAAAGAGGTCTAATTAATTTAATTATAGTCCCTTCTAGAAAGAGATATGTAATTTGCTTTAGTAATCTCACGATAATTAGCCTTGTTAGCACTGTGTACGATTAAGTGTAGGCTTGTGTGATATCGCGAATCTAAAGGTAGATGCCTCTTCTTCTTAATAATAGAGCAATAGCTATAATTAGTTATTAGCTTGCACGTTATATTATTAGTAATTGCGTTAGGATAAATTCCTTTCCTTTGTTATTATAGCCTTGTATAATAAGATAAGATTTCTTATAGGGCAAGTCTGTTCCTTTGCCTTTAATCTCTCTAACTATATAAGAATCAAAGATTCTATAACCTCCGTGCTTCGCTAGGTTAAACTTAACAAATTTAAATATATCCTAAGCTTATAAAGCGTTAATCTTAGCTTAATTAGACTACTTAAAGGGTTTTCCTAGGGTTATAATCCTTCCTTCTTAGTAAAGCTAAAGGGTAAGGTTCTAATTAGCCTCTTCCTTTACTATAAGAAATGCTATACTTAGCATCCCTCTAGTTATAATCTCTTAAATAAAGGCCTCCTCTTAATCTTTATTTATAAGTATATAGAGCTAAACTAAGCTAATATCCTTCTTAGGGCTATAAGGTCTTCTTTTCCTTACTTTTATTCCTTTAGGGCATAGTAATAAGTCTTTAACTTAATAGCTTCCTCTTAGGGCCTTTTAGGCTTTATAAGCCTCTTTATTAGACTCTCCTATACTTATGAATTACACTATGAGGGCCTTTCTTAGTCTCCCTTGCTTTCTCTTAGCTAGTATTTATAGCTCTTTACTATCTTCTATTAGAGAATCTCTTTTATTAGTAGTAGTTAGTTATATAGTTACTTCTTTCTCTATGTTACTAGGCTTTATCTCCTATTACTCTAGCGTATTATAGGGCTTTATCTCCTACTACTCTAGTCCCTTTATAATATATAAGTCTTTATAATAGGGCTTTACTACTATAGAGTAAAACTTTACTAGGCCATGGGGTATATTAATAGTATAAGTCTCTTTATTAGTAGCAAGCAGCTTATATAAGCTATGCTAGCTACCTTTCTCTCTTTATATATATATATTAGCTTATAGAGGTAGCTAATATATAGGCGCTATATTAGGGCTATTCTAGGCTCTAAGGGCATTATAGACCTACCATAAAGCTAAAAGATATTAGACTTTATTAGTAGCTTTATAAATTACCTTAGCATATTAAATAATAGAGATACTTAGCGGTAACTTATCTATTATCCACGGGTAGCCTCCAAAGACTAGTATAGTTAGGATAATACTATTTAGGCCTATAGAGTTATTAATTACCTTAATAGCTATTTAGAGACGTTACTCTAGCGTAAGCTCTATTCTAATTAAGTCTATAATAATATTATAGGCTTAGCGTAGAGGTCTGTAATATCTCTTAACCTTTCTGATGCTATTATAGGCTTTAATTAGTATTTTACTAGTTTTAATTAACATTAATTAAGCATAATACCTGAATTCAGCGGAAGCAAAGTTATTGCTAGTATTGTGAATAATCTAGTCTAGAGGTCTAAGATAAGTATTAATCTAATATTCACGGATTATATCCTAGATATCTTAAGCCTTTTGCTTCTTTAGATTAAGGAATTAGGCTACTTAGAATAAGGTTACTAAATTAATAATATAAAGCACTAGTTAGCTATTGATTTATATAATATTAACAATAATCTTGTAGTTAAATTCATGGTTATCTTTGATTATAAACTTAAATTAACTAGGGGCCTTTCTATGCATCTAGTAGTGGTAGTAGACTTTGCTTAATTCCTTAATTACCTAGTGTTTAACTTTATAACTAGCTTAGTAAAGGATTTTTATAAGTTATTAAATAGAAGGGTAACTAAGTTAATAATATAATTAATAGATATCTCCTTCTAAAAGATAGAAGGTAACTATTTCTCTTACTTCTAGTAACTACTAAGGATAGCCCTATTATCGTATAATAGGTATAGTCTTATTACCTTAGATAAGTATATTAGTAAGGTTATTAATCTTAACTTACATTTTATCTATATTAGTAATTAAGAAAAGGAAGGGGGTAGCTATGTTAAGGATGTAGAATTAAAGCTCTCTAAGTTCTATAAGCATATAAAGGATTTCTCTTATAACTACTAATCTAGCGCTAAATATAATAATTTAGGGTTTATAGGGGGTTACCTTTAATAAAGGTATTAATCTTAATAGAGCCTTTACTTATGCCTCTCTTATAGTTAACTTTCCTGCGGTGCTAGTGTTAGGCATAATCCCTCTAAAGACCTTTTTAGAATAGCGTTCTTTAGAGACATAGTAAATTAAGCCTTTATTACACTCTTATAGCTTATAGAGCCCTTATTTAAGGAATATATATTAAAAAGCTTAATTATATAAGGTTGCTAGGATGTTAATATTAGCGGCGTTATAGTTAGTCTATAGTCCTAAATAGAAGAATTATATAATACTTAGATATGCTATTAATAGTAGCTCCTCTATATTATTATTATTATCTTTAGCTTCTATCTAAGCTAAAAGATATAATTCCTAATTCTAACCTAAGCCTTTATTAGGCTTATTATTATTTTACCCTTTATAGGAGGTAAGGAATACCTAGAATCTCTTCTCTAAAGGGGGTGTATAATATATTTTGCTAGCTTACTAGTAGTCTTTTTCCTTTTAATATTCTTTAGTAAAGTAATTAGAGGACTAGTAGCTACTCTTACTATATATAAAGTAGCGCTTAGTACTTAGCCTAGGGCTCTATCTATAATAACTTCCTCTGCCACAGAGGGGTAATTACTATCTATACTAATAATTAGTAAATATAGCCTCTAGAGGGTCTCCTTATTAGTACTAAAGGTATTAGGAGGGCCTCTTATTTAATTCCATAATAGTAATTACCTTACAGAGGTCTCTAGTAAGACTTTTAAAGCCTATAGAGTATATATATTTCACTATCTAATATTTAGGCACACTAGCTATAGTGTTTAAGGCCTGCTTATAAAGTTTAGTATTTACTATTTTAGTAAGGTATAGGCCTTTATGGATTTTCTTAAGGGTTAATAATATAATCTTAAGGCACTTAAGCTTGCTTTTATTAGAATTCTTCTTAATTATACTCTTTAGCGTTATACTACTTTACTTATAGTAATAGAATTACTAGTTGCTTTCTATCTTAAAGTATTAATAAATATAAGTAATTATCTCTTTATAGGAATAGTTATTCCTAAAGAGGTAATTAAGGTAGTATTGCTTAGTATTACCTATTAATATAATAAGGAAAGCCTTCTAATAATATATTTAAGGAAAGTTAATTCTATTATACTTATTTTTAAAGAGTGTGATCTTTAGTATTAAGAAGTTATATAGCTTTCTACTATAGCGGTTACTATCCTTATATATCTTTATAAGCTCTAAGATTTTCTTTATAATCTAATCTTTAGAGGGGAATTACTATAAAGGCATAATTTATTATAAATAATAGTCTACTAGTTATTCTTAATAATAATTATCCGGATAGAGCTATTAATATAATAGGGATTATCACGGGGGTTCTTATAAGAGTTTAAGCAATCTCTAGGGTTAGGGAAGGTTAATTTCTAGGGTAGGTTATTAGGGCTATTAATATTAAGGTTCTAGGGGTTTAGAAAATTATAGTCTTTCTTATAATCTTTCCTATAACTAAAGGGGCATTAAGGTTTAATAAAGCACTTCCTTAAGTAATACTAGGATTAAATATCCTAGGCCTTGCCTAATAAGGACGCTATAATCTTATAAAGAATTACGTAATTCTCTAACAATATCCTTAGATACCCTTTTAAAGGTATCTTTAAACTAGCCTTTAAAGTCTTCTTAGAATGATTCCTATAGGTTATTATCTCTCTAACCTTAATACTTACTAAGGTTAATAAATCTTATAATTTAGTTATTAAGCTTAAGCTATGTAGTAGTCTCTAGATTTAGCTTAATAAATTCTTTCTAGTTATATAAGAATTCGTAAGTAAGCTATTAAAGGTATAGGGGTAATTCATGCCTTTAAGGTCTCTTAGGAGTGATAATTAAAGCCTTACTATTACTAGTAGCCCTTTCTCTTATAGAAGGTTTAGATTCCTCTACTATTTTTAACTATAAAAGGAATATTACTAATTTGTTGTTTTTACTACTAATTAAGCTCCTATATTTACCTATTACTATTATAAGGTTCTTCTTTTGCTTTTTAGGAGCGTTATTGCTCTAATAAAATCAGAAGATTATAAAAATAAGAAAAATAGAAGAAAAAGTAGCAGAAGTAGCAAAAGCAGTAATAAGAATAAATTAATAGAGATAAAGAAAGTAATAGAAGTTCTAAAAGTAACTAGAAAATAATAGGAAAAGTAATAAGGGAATAATAGGAATTACCACTTCCTATTTTTTATAAAAAGAAAGGAAGGAGGTAATCTCTCTTTCTTACTAATAGGTACGGGGCAAATAGCACTAATAATAAAGGGGGTAAAAATAAGTAGTAGATGCTTGTAGGGAGAGATTAAAGGTCTGTTAGATAAAGGGAATATTTATAGAGAAGTTATAAATATATTAGCTAGCTTAGCTAAGGTTGTTTAATGTTAGGTTTAAAATAAATGCCTTGTAGCAATAGATTTAGTTTTTTAGTTAGTTTTCTTATAATGGATAATAAAATCAATAATTAATAATAATATCCTAGATAGATATAATGAAGTTATATCCCTAAGCCTAAGGTTAATAGATTAATTCCTTAGAAGCCTAATAAGCCTATAACTAGGATTCTAGTCTCTTCCTTTAGCATACTTATATAGTTATGCCTCTTTACTATAATAACTATTATAGTATAATAAGGGGTAGTGGCAGTAGTGTCTATAGAAATGTCTCTTCTTATAATACCTAGCTTATTTATAGTTATAAAGTTAACTACTAATTAGTGTTAGATACACTAAGGTCCTATGTAGGTAATAAATCCTATATAAATTAAAGTTAATAATAGATAGATAAATAGCTAGAAGAAGAGAGAAGAGAGAGAAAGTCTAGATGCTAGAAAAGTGAGCGAAATCTGTATGTAAGGCATAAAAGGGGGTGGTAAATTAATATAGCTAATTGTATTACGTGCATCGCGCTAGACCTATAATTAGTCTAGTGTTTAGCTATGATTAAACCGATAAAGATCCAAAGGAATTAACACCCTATCTTTAAGCTTTAATTTACTATATATAAAACTTTTATATAACCTCTAAATAAAGAGAAAATCATTATTAAAGATAGCTATAGGGTAAGTTATATATAGGGTAACCTACTTATGTCACCCTAGCTTATATTACCCTAGCTTACCTAATTACTAGTAGCGTGGTTATGGCTAGAGAATTGTTATATTATATTATATTGTATTTTTTAGCCCTTTGATGTATTGTATTGCATTGTATTGTATTAAAAATATAATACAATACAATCTAATACATACAATACAATGTATTGTTAGGGAAAATTAAAAGTGGGGTCTTATATAAATTTATTATATAGTAGTTTTTTTAAGTAATCTAATTATAGTAACCTTATTTTTATATATAATTTAGTTATTTATTTAAAAATCTATAAAGTTTTAGCTTATTTAGAAAAGTAAGCTTATTGTTAATTCCTTCGGATCTTCATCGGTTTAATCGTGGCCAAAGACCGGACTAATTATAGGTCTGGCGCAATGCACGTGATATGATTGGCTGCATTAATTCGCCACCCCCTTTTGTGCCTTATATACGGATTTCGCCTACTTTTCTAGTATTTAGACTTTCCCTCTCTTCTCCCTCTTTCCTAGCTAGCTAACTAACTATTATTAACTTTAAATTTATATGGGATTTATTACCTACGCAGGACCTTAGTGCATCTAATACTAATTAGTAGTTGACTTTATAATTATAGATAAGCTAGGTATTATAAGAAGAGATATTTCTGCAGACACCACTGCTACTACCCCTTGTTATGCCATAACGGTTATTATAGTAGAGAGGCATAACTGCATAAGTGTGCTAAAGGAAGAGACTAGAATCCTAGTTACGGGCTTGTTAGGCTTCTAAGGAATTAATCTATTAACCCTTAGGCTTAGGGATATAACTTTATTATATCTATCTAGGATATTATTATTAATTATCGATTTTATTGTCTATCACGAGAAAACCAACCAAACAACCGAATCTATCGCCGCAAGGCATTTATTTCAAACCCGACATTAAAAACAAACCTTAGCTAAGCTAGCTGACTCAAATTAATCATTACGACTGTTGCTGACGATATTATCCGATATGATTAAACAACCTTTCCTCTATTCCTTTTAATAGGCATTTACAGAGACCCCCCCCCCCCCCCTTTTCTGCCCTTACAATGCCCTAGGCAAGACCTTCAAAGGATGAATTACTAAGGCGATTGCAACCCCTTTCCTATGCCCTCACGAAAGACTAGAAAGAGTCTGTTAACCCTAATCTAGAGACTACTATATAATCCGAACTTAATAACTAGATTGCGAGGTTTATTAACCTTAGCGAGTATTAAGGTTAGAGGGATAATAACCTCTAGGAATTATTCCTAGAGGACTTCGAAGGATAGTCTGGGAATACCTTTGCAAGGGCTGATAGTAAGATCATATAATAGCTACGTAATTCCCTATAAGATAGTGGTGTGTATGTTACTTAAGGTCTTTTAGCTATAGCTACCTTATAATAAGTAATTTAAGAAGAAAGAAGATTGCTATAGCCTAAGACTAGGGAGCCTAAAGACCCTGAAAACCTTAAGGACTAGGCTGAAGCGTTAATTAAAGAGATTGCGGCTGAATTGTTAATTAAAGAGATCGCGGCTGAATTGTTAATTGAAGAGATTGTTGCTAAGGGGATGCTAATTAAAGTATTCCTTGTAAAGGAAGAGGTCTAATAAGCTACTAATAAGATTACTAAAGATCGTTAAGAGTAATTAACTAAAGACCTTAAAGATTAATAATAAGCCGTTAAATGCGAAGATTATTAAGACCTAATGCCTAAAGACTTGATGCCTATACGCGATATTAAATAACGCTTTAAGATAGGAAGCCGCGAGGGGAATAACACATTATGTGGGGATATATTACGAAGGCATACGTTATGTACGCACACAAGCTTATTATATATCCCTCTGGTTATGGTTAATTTAGATTATTGGTAGTAAGGAGGCATAAGACCCTTAAGACCCTCAAGACCTTTATTAAGGCATAAGACCCTTGAGACCCTCGAGACCTTTATTAAGGCATAAGACCCACGAGACCCTCGAGACCTTTATTAAGGCATGAGATCTACGAAGTTAGGTGGATTAACAGCAACGACAATCTGGTAGACGTGATAACTAAATCATTGCTAAATTCATTACTTTCCTCTTTGATTGATTTGAACGAATTGACGATTTGTGTTAAAGGATAGCTAATTAAAGTAGCGGATTCCCATTAAGGGATCCACTTGTGTACACTTTCCTTTAATCTGATTTTTATTGTGTTTTTAAGCTCTTTAGCTACGAAGGAAAAAGAGAGATTGCTAGTGTTAATTCCTTTGGATCTTTATTGGTTTAATTGTGGCTAAAGACCGGACTAATTGTGGGTCTAGCGTGATGCACGCGATATGATTAGCTACATTAATTCGCCACCCCCTTTTGTGCCCTACATATGGATTTTGCCTACTTTTCTAGCATCTAGACTTTCCCTCTCTTCTCCCTCTTTCCTAGCTAGCTAACTAACTATTATTAACTTTGAATTTATATGGGATTTATTACCTGCGCAGGACCTTGGTGCATCTAATACTTATTTTAAATATATAATATCTTAGTAATATTCTTTTATATCTAATTTAAAGAATACTTTTTTCTTAATATATTAAGGGTCTTCCTATACTTATATCTATTTTCTATAATTTATTATAATTATTTATTATATAAAAATACATTATAATATAATACAATATAATACATTATAATATAATATAATGTAATATAATATATTATTAAAAAGGTAAGGTAGTATATATACTTATTATATAGTAGATTTTTTATATAATCTAAATAAGATATCCTTAAATTTTTATACTATTTAGGTATTTAGTTATAGAATTATGAAGTTTTCGCTAATTTAGACTATTAAGCTATATATATAGGGTAGCTATAAATGGTATTATCTAGGCTTAACTTATAGTAATATTTATTCTCTATATTTTAAAGGTTAATTTATCTTTCTAGCTTTTTTTTAAGATTTACTATATATTTTAATATAGTTTTTTTGCTTTAAATATAATATTTACCCTAAAGAAATAATTTATAATTCTAAATAAATAAGATTAAAACTCTAATAAAAATATACTTATATATATAAGGAATTTATTATAAAGAGAAAATTAATCCTTATTTAATACATACTTCTTTTACTATTAAACTATTTTATTATAATTATAATAAATTATATTAGCTTTTAACCTTCTTTAAACTAAAAGAGAAGGAAAAAACCTAGGAAAAGTTTATAAAGAAAGGTTAAAATAGTATATAAAGAATAATTATAATATATATACTATTTTTTTTAATATTAAGTAAATAAATAAATAAGCTTTAAAAGTAAGTTTAATTATTTATACTACTTCCAGCTTACTTACTTAGTTATAAAGTGTTTTTAAAAGTGGATCTAAAAGTGAATCCTATTAGTTATACTATAAACCTAGTATTATCTCTTTACTTAGTTATATAATTCTAGCTAAAAAGAAATATATATAAAAAAGTAAGTCTAAAAGTAAGTTTTATTAGTTATACTATAAATATAGTAATCTCTTTACTTATTTATATAATTTTAGTTTAAAAGAGAGAAATATACTTAAGTAAGTCTTATAGTTATATTAGGACTTACTTTTTATTAGTATAAAATTATAAATAGTATAATATTAAAAAATATAAAAAAGAAAGGAATTTTATTTTGTTAATATTTTAAAAAACCTGTTGGATTTATAGGGTATTAAATTCAATATGTAATACAGTCATGAGCCCGAAGAATAGTATTGTTATTGATTATCTATTCTAGGCTACGTTATCTATTATTATAATTAATTAAGTTATTAGAAAAGAGAGGTAAAAAGCTAGAAGTTATAATACATAAAGGGAAAAGGGGTTACGTGTTTATGTCCCTATATTTCCTAGCTAATTAACATGCCAGGTTATAAGTTACGTGTGGGGTCCGCGCGTAGCCTAAGCTTCTGCTAGGTAATTATAGCTATGACATGTAATTAATATCACCTTTATTCTAATACTAAAACTTCTCTCTTTTAATATAATTATTAATATATAATATTAATTATAGAAATAAAAAGAAAGATAGATTAAGAATGTAATTAATAGGGGATATAAAGAAAAGAACTTATAGCTTATCTAGGTATATAGTTACTAATAAAAGGGAAATAATAATCTCACTTAGCCTATGAGCCTATATAAGGATAAGTAGGTCCTTCTAAATCCCTTCTTTCCTTAAAATAATATATATACTATACTATAGTGCGTATATAATATCTTCCTCCTCCTTAGTAATACCTTTATCCTCCTATATACTACTATTAATTTCTATAGTCTACTAGGAGGGCCTAGTAGGCTAGTGTAGTTGTGGCCGCTAGGGATGTTAACTATAGGGGTGTAAATCCCCTATATATTACTATCTTATCCCTGTGGCTACCCTCCTAGATAATTACCTTTTCCTCTTACTATATATGTATTATATATAGGTAACCTATCCCTCTATCTAGATAGTTATCTGGTTAGTTAAGATAAAGCTCTTAAGGGCCTTATTAGGTAATACCTTTATAAAGGCATTAGCTAGGTTATTCTCTTTGTTAATCCATTAGATCTTATAGAGTTCTTAGCGTTTATATAACTATTAAAGGGCTATAATATTAATTATTAGGCGTTTCTCCTTTATTATACTAAGCTTAATAAGGCACTTATATAAGGAGTATAAATCTATATATATAATAACTAGGATCTTTAGGAGCTTTAGTTAGTTAGTAACTAAGTTTAAGGTAGTTGTAATTACGTAAGCTATATTAACACTAGCTACTATACTATAGACTTCTAAGGTAAGCATGCTTTACGTAACTCTCTTGCTTTTTATTAAGCTAAAGTATATAATATTACCTTTAATTATAAACTTACTATTAGTGTAGTCTTTATTTACTAGGATAAGTATATATCCTAGTTATAAGGATAGGTCCTAGTTATTAGTAAAGGATTTATCTATAAAGGTAAAGAGCTTTGCCTTCTTAAGGTTAATTAGAATAAACATTAAACCTCTCTCTAGGTAATCTATCTGCCACTTTAGGTGGTAATTAAGGGCTTTTATATTCTCTAGGGTTAGCTCCTAGTATTATATAGTAATAGATAAGTTAAAGTAAGCCTCTAGTTAGTAAATTAAGGTAATATAAGCGCCTTAGGCCCTCTGCTTAATATATTTACGCTTTAAGTTAGTTATTAGAACTAACTCTAACTTATTACTTTACCCTTTCTACTAGATCTTAATAGTATTATTCTCTAGTAAGATAATACCACTATTAAATATAAGAGGGCAGTCCTAAGTTAGGAATTACTTTAGCTTTATGTTAAAGCTTACTATAGTAAGCTAGGTCTTTTCCTTCTTAGAGAACTTCTTATCTAAGAGGCTAATTATATTATTAGTCTATATTCTAACATAGGTAAAGTTAGGGCTTTCCTTTGTAGTTATAAGCAGGCAGGGATTATATATAGAGGTTTCTATCTAGAGGTTCTCTTTATAGTACTTATAATATATAACCTACTAGTGTGTTCCTACCTTTATAAGCCTGTAAAGGGGTTTTATAACCCTTAAGATTATACTAGGCAGGTAGAGATACCATATCTGAATTAGTAAGCGCGCTAGGATTAGCCGCTCTAGCAATATATAGGCCTGTATATAAGCCTAATAGATATCTCTTAGCCAGATAAGGAATTTCCTTAATCTTACTAACAGGGCTATTATAAGGATAAGACGTTGGCTTGCGCGTTAAATCGTTAGGGCCTGTGTGAGAATAGCCTATTTCCCTTTATCCTTATATCCTTAGATCATAAGGCATGACTTTTTATAGGGTTCTATTATCTTACCTTTAATCTTATTAACAATTCGGGAATTAAAGATTTAAATTCTACTATATTCTTCCTTATTAAACATAATAAATTTAAATATACCTTGCTTAATTAGGGCGTTAATTTCCGCTTTTATTAATAGCTTAAAAGGTTTACTAGGGGTCTTAATAATTCCTTCCTTACATAGCTTAATTATAAGAGCTAGGTTACTATATTCTTTTGCTAATAGGAAGGTATTAGTACCTTAAGGTATTATAGGAGGGTTCTTCTATAGCCTTCCACGTCCTTGCTTTAGTAGTATTAGTAGCACTATATTCTTATTATAGGCCTCTTACTCTTTTTCTCCTTTCTCTTTACTAGGCTTTGCTATTTTCTTTACACTAGGATTATTATAGTAAGGCTTAATAAATATTAACCTAAAGGTCTTTAGGCCTCTAGGTATATTAAGTATATAGCTTTCTCTAGTAATTACTAGTAGCTTATATAGACTTACCTATCCCTTGCCTTCTCACTAGACCTTAACCTTTAATCTAAGCAGTAGGCTAAGGGTCTTTAAGGTGTCTAGGCTATTATATTTAGCAAGGGCCTTATTAACCTTCTAGATAGCGTAAAGTCTCTTAATCTCTTTAGTAGCTTTCTATACTATAATTACATACTATATAATATTAGGTAATAGTAAGGACTTATTTATTATATATAAGTAAGCTCTAAAGATAAGGAGGGTTAGGATAAGGCTATTAGGGCTTGCGGTGTTATTTAGGGCCTTAATTACTATTTAAAGGGCAATAGGTTCTAGCATTATAGGGTATTTATATCTAATTATATCATAGGCTCTTTAGAGTAGCCTATAATACCTTTTAACCTTCCCTATACTATAGTATGCCTTAATAGGGACTTCCTTAATTAAAATTAATATTAAAGCTATAAATTATCTAAATTTATTACTATAGAAGTTTATTCTAGTATCTATAATAATAAAGTCTAGGGGGCCTAGGTAAGCATTAATCTAGTATATTTAGAGGGCTTCCTAGGTTGTTTTTGTAGAGATATTATTAAGGAATTTCACTATGTTAAACGCTATAGCTATATCTATAGCATAGAGTATAGGGCGGTTATTATCTAGGTAGAAGATATTTACTATTACTTTATAATTAAAGCTATACTTATCCTTAAAGGTAAACTTAAAGTAATTAGGGCTATCTATGTGTATTTAGTATTAGTAGTAAATTCTTATTAGCTCCCTAATAGCTTTAATATTAATATTATACCCTAATCTATAGAGAACCTTATATAAATATTAGATTAATAGATGCCTAAAGCGGTAATATAGTTACTATAGCTTGCCTTCTATAAGGTAGCTCTAAGCAACTACTTCTTCTTTCTATATAAGAAGCATCTAGGCGTAGCCTTATTTACATACAATAGGGACTTTAATATTTCCTTATTATAGTGTGTTCTTAGAGATATTAAAGTTAATCTTTAGATAGTCTATATTATTAAGGGATAAGAGAAATAAAGTGTTTATAAGGATAACCTAAAAGAGGATATTTCTAAAGGGAGTAGGTATATTAGCTACTCTAAGCGTAATAATTAGGTCTCCTGCGCTGAATCTAACTAATACCTTCTTCTTTGTTAATTTATTAAGTTATAATATAGGCATCTAACATTATAAAGCAAGAAATTAAGGGTGCCCTACTGTAGAGAACTTTACGGCTCCTGTATTAGGTATAATCCCTTAGAATGTTATATAGGAATAGCAATCTTCTAATATAAACGTTGCTAGGGCTTTGTTTATAAGTTCCTACTAAAAGGGGTTTTCTTTACTTAGACTATAATAAGCTACTTACCTTATTAGGAAATAAACTATTCTTTCACTATTAATCTAGGTTTTATAAGTAAAGAAGCTTATAGGTACTAGCCTATCTATATTGTTAGGGCTATTATTAAATCTAATACTCTTTATATACTAAGCGATTTTATTATTAATAGGGGTTTAAGACTTGTGTTCTCCCTTATACTAAGTAAGGAATAAATAATATAAGTTATTAGCTAGATTTATAAGGTAGTAGTTCTTAAAGCATTAAAACGCCTTCTTATAGTTCTCTTTAAGGTGCTTAGATAACTAGTATCCTTTCTTACTATATATATAGCACTTCTTTATATAAGAAGTACCTTCTTTTCCTTATAGTTTTAAGGGGTATTAGGTCTCTTTTCTAGTCCTATTATATCTTTAGTTAGTCTAGAATTACTCTAGGGTTATAGCTTTGGTTAGGAACTATTAATAGTTCTTCTTCTCTTTCTTAATAAGATAAAGGGTTATTCTAATCTGTTTATAAAACTCTTATAGTCTATCTAGCGGATTTATAATTACTTCTCTACACTCTAGAATACTATAATAGGCTTTAATAAGTTAATTCTAGAGTGCCCTTTTAGTTTAGCCTACTTTAGGCATTACTTATTATAAGATAGATAGTCTTTCTATAAGTTTATTAAAGTATTTAATTATTAACTTACTTAGGTTATTATTTACTATTTCTTATAGGGAAGTATTATTTTACTCTAGTAAATATCTTTACTATATATCCTTAGTTTTAAATCATTCTCTTATATAGCTAATAAGTATAAGGAAATCTTATAGTTATCTAGGTTTAGAGAGGTAGTTTACATAGTATTATAATGCTTTACCTTTAAGTATAACCTTAAAAGCATAACTAGCTTATTTAGGCTAGATATTAAGTAACTCACACTTTCTATAAAATATTTAAAGCTTTAATTTAAGAATATTATAGTTATTAGCGCTATAGAGTTATTCCTTAGGGTATACCTTAGATAGGTTAATAATCTGCTTTAGTAAAGGTCTCTAGGTCTATAGGGGTTCTCTAGGTATTTCCCTTTATATTTATAAAAGGGGTAGTAAGGTCTTTAGGAAGTAAGAGAGCAGCTTTATAAGTAGTACCCTTAGGGCTTATTATTCTCTCTAATCCTCCTCTTCCTTATATTAGGAAGGAGAAATTATAGCTCTTTAAGCTATACTAATAAGAGCACTACTAGCCCTAGATAGCATAGGTTACCTCTATTAGTAACTCTCCTACTTAGGGGTATTATTAGTAGTGTTACTAGGGTAATATTACTAACTTACCTCTAGTGAAGGTATAAGCAAGGGAGTTACTTATAGATACTTGCGAATAGTATCCTTAGGTAGTCTTAACTCTAGGTTAATTAACCTTCCTAGGGGAGATTAACTAGGCCTTCCTAGAGGGAATTAACTTAGTTTTCCTAGGGGAGTCTAGCTTATTAATCCTTTTAATAGTGATTGTACTAATAAACAGGGTAACGGGGTAGGTTACCTAGTTCTAATATTACTATTATCTAGTAAATTATAGAAAAACTCTTTATTCTATAGGTTCTTTTAGAAGCCTATATACTTCTTCCTAGCCTTTTTAATTTCTTTAAGAGTCTAAAATCTAAATTCTTCTTAGTTTACTACTTCTTTAAGGTTATTTACTATCTTAGTGCCTCTTCTAATAGTTATATATACTCTGTTATAAAGAAGATAGTCTTGAAGTCTGTTCTATAAAAGGTCTCTCCCTTCCGCGAACTTATCCCTTAACTATTTATAAAAGTTATTACTAAATTCAAAGAATAGTAATAAATAACCCTTACTCCTTATATTATCTAGTCTTTATAAGGATATAGAGACTAATTCCCTTAGGTGTTATTATCTCTTTATATTTAAAACTTCTTATTTATTAAAGTAGTTCTTCTATAATATGTTATTAAAGCCTTATAGAGATATAGGGGTATAGGTTAGTGTAAATAGGGGTTTTTCCTTTGTTAAGGTATTTATTATTATCTCCTATTTTAATGCCTTCTATAGCATTATTATAGCTATTAGTCTTGCTAGGAACTCTAAATTAACTAGGAGTCCTAGACGGTCTAGCTACATCTAATATTCTAATTAATTAAGGGAGGCAGATCTTGTAATATAAGGAGATAATAGGTATAACTATAATTATATAACGTTTTTTAGATATAAAGGATTATAAGGTAAGGCGGTTAACTTTAAATATGTAATAGAACGCATAACAAAGAAAGATAAGGGGATAGCTTAGCTACTAGTGTTAAACCTTTCTTTGTTATTTTAGAGTCCGTATAGATATAGATATTAATACTAAAGTAAGAAGAGAGCTATATTATACCTTTCCGTTAGCATAACTTATTATTAAACGTAGCCCTCCTATTTCATAGGGTAAGTCATTATTAGATAAGCTACCTCTTTTAATTAACCTTACTAATCTGCGGTGTTTAAAGACTACGTGGTTATTTATAAAGGTAACTACTAATTAGTGTTAGATTCATAGGGTATTAAATTTAATGTGTAATATAGTTATGAGCCCGAAGAATAGTATTATTATTAATTATTTATTCTAGGCTACGTTATTTGTTATTATAATTAATTAAGTTATTAGAAAAGAGAGGTAAAAAGCTAGAAGTTATAATACATAAAGGGAAAAGGGGTTACGCGTTTATGTCCCCATATTTCCTAGCTAATTAACGTGCTAGGTTGTGGGTCACGTGTGGGGTCTGCGCGTGGCCCGAGCTTCTGCTGGGTAATTACGGCTGCGACGCGCAATTAATATCACCTTTATTCTAACAAAACCTTTAAATACTAAATAACTAAAAAGTCTAGCTTTTTCTATAGTAATTTACTTATAAATACTTATATTTATATTATATTTATTTATTACTTATTTATTTTAATTTAACTTTAATACTTATAATATTTTAAGTTATATAAGTTATATAAGTAATAAAAGTAATATTGTTAGATTCATAGGGTATTAAATTTAATGTAATATAGTCATAAGCCTGAAGAATAGTATTGTCATTAATTATCTATTCTAGGCTACGTTATCTGTTATTATGATTAATTAAGTTCTAGGAAAAGAGAGGTAAAAAGCTAGAAGTTATAATATATAAAGGGAAAAGGGGTTACGTATTTGTGTCCCCATATTTACTAGCTAATTAACATGCTAGGTTATAGGTCACGTGTGGGGTCCGCGCGCGGCCTAAGCTTCTGCTAGGTAATTATAGCTATGACGCGTGATTAATATTACCTTTGTTCTAATACTAGAACTTCTCTCTTTTAATATAATTATTAACACGTAATATTAATCATAGAAATAAAAAAGGAAAGATAGATTAAGAATATAATTAATAGGGGATATAAGAAAAAGAACTTATAGCCTATCTAGGCGTATAGTTACTAATAAAAGGGAAATAACAATCTTACTTAGCCTATAAGCCTATATAAGGATAAGTAAGTCCTTCTAAATCCCTTCTTTTCCTTAAAATAACACATATACCACACTATAGCGCGTATATAATATCTTCCTTCTCCTTAGTAATACCTTTATTCTCTTACACACTACTATTATTTTCTATAGTCTACTAGGAGGGCCTAGTAAGCTAGTATAGTTATAGCTACTAGGGATATTAACTATAGGGGCGTAGATCCCCTACGTATTACTATCTTATCCCTATGGCTATCCTCCTAGAGGATTACCTTTTTCTCTTACTATATATATATTACGCATAGGTAACCTATCCCTCTATCTAAATAGTTATCTAGTTAGTTAAGATAAAGCTCTTAAGGGCCTTATTAGGTAATGCCTTTATAAAGGCATTAGCTAGGTTATCCTCTCTATTAATCTATTAGATCTTATAGAGTTCTTAGCATTTATATAACTATTAAAGGGCTATAATATTAATTATTAGGCGTTTCTCCTTTATTATACTAAGCTTAATAAGGCACTTATATAAGGAGTATAAATCTATATATATAATAACTAGGATCTTTAGGAGCTTTAGTTAGTTAGTAACTAAGTTTAAGGTGGTTGTAATTACATAAGCTATATTAACACTAGCTACTATGCTATAGACTTCTAAGGTAAGCACGCTTTACATAACTCTCTTACTCTTTATTAAGCTAAAGTGTATAATATTACCTTTAATTATGAATTTACTATTAGTATAGTCTTTATTTACTAGGATAAGTATATATCCTAGTTATAAGGATAGGTCCTAGTTATTAGCAAAGGATTTATTTATAAAGGTAAAGAGCTTTGCTTTCTTAAGGTTAATTAGGATAAACATTAGACCTCTCTCTAGGTAATCTATTTACTACTTTAGGTAGTAATTAAGGGCTTTCATATTCTCTAGGGTTAGCTCCTAGTGTTATATAGTAATGGATAAGTTAAAGTAAGCCTCTAGTTAGTAGATTAAGGTAATATAAGCACCTTAGGCCCTTTACTTAATATACTTACGCTTTAAATTAGTTATAGGGACTAACTCTAACTTATTACTCTGCCCTTTTTACTAGATCTTAATAGTATTATTCTCTAGCATAATAATACTACTATTAAACATAAGAGGACTATCCTAGGTTAGAAACTACTTTAGCTTTATATTAAAGCTTACTATAATAAGCTAGGTCTTTTCCTTCTTAGAGAACTTCTTATCTAAGAGGCTAATCATATTATTAGTTTATATTCTAACGCAAGTAAAGTTAGGGCTTTCCTTTATAATTATAAGTAAGCAGGGATTATACATAGAGGTTTCTATCTAGAGGTTCTCTCTATAATACTTATAATACATAACTTACTAGTACGTTCCTACTTTTACAAGCCTATAGAGAGGTTTAATAACCCTTATAATTATACTAGGCAGGTAAAGGTGCTATATATGAATTAGCAAGCGTGCTAGGATTAGTCGCTCTAGTAATATACAGGCCTATATATAAGCCTAATAGATATCTCTTAGCTAGATAAGGAATTTCCTTAATCTCGCTAATAGGGCTATCACAAGAATAAGACGTTAGCTCGCGCATTAAATCATTAGGGCCTATATAAGAATAGCCTATTTCCCTTTATCCTCACACCCTTAGATTATAAGGCATGACTTTTTATAGGGTTCTGTTATCTTGCCTTTAATCTTATTAATAATTTAGGAATTAAAGATTTAAATCCCACTATATTCTTCCTTATTAAACATAATAAATTTAAATATACCTTACTTAATTAAAGCATTAATCTTCGCTTTTATTAATAGCTTAAATAGTTTACCTAGGGTCTTAATAATTCCTTCCTTACATAGCTTAATTATAAGAGCTAGGTCACTATATTCTTTTACTAACAGGAAGGTATTAGTACCTTAAGGTATTACAGAAGGGTTCTTCTATAGCCTTCTACGTCCTTACTTTAATAGTATTAGTAGTACTATATTCTTATTATAGGCCTCTTACCCTTTCTCTCCTTTCTCTTTACTAGGCTTTATTATCTTCTTTATATTAGGATTATTATAGTAGGGCTTAATAGATATTAACCTAAAGGTCTTTAGGCCTCTAGGCATATTAAGTATATAGCTCTCTCTAGTAATTATTAGTAGCTTATATAGACCTACCTATCCCTTACCTTCTTACTAGACCTTAACCTTTAATCTAAGCAGTAAGCTAAGGGTCTTTAAGGTATCTAGGCTATTATGTTTAGTAAGGGCCTTATTAACCTTCTAGATAGCGTAAAGTCTCTTAATCTCTTTAGTAGCCTTCTATACTATAATTACACGCTATATAATATTAGGTAATAGTAAGGACTTACTTATTATATATAAGTAGGCTCTAAAGATAAGAAGGGTTAGGATAAGACTATTAGGGCCTGTAGTGTTATTTAGGGCCTTAATTACTATTTAAAGGGTAATAGGTTCTAGCGTTGTAGGGCATTTGTGTCTAATTATATTATAAGCTCTTTAGAGTAGCCTATAATACCTTTTAACCTTCCCTATGCTATAGTATACCTTAATAGGGACTTCCTTAATTAAAATTAACATTAAAGCTATAAATTATCTAAATTCATTACTATAGAAGTTTATTCTAGCGTCTATAATAATAAAGTCTAGGGGGCCTAGGTAAGTATTAATCTAGTATATTTAGAGGGCTTCCTAGGTTATTTTTATAAAGATATTATTAAGGAATTTTACTATATTAAACGCTATAGCTATATCTATAGTATAGAGTATAAGGCAGTTGCTATCTAGGTAGAAGATATTTACTATTACTTTATAATTAAAGCTATACTTATCCTTAAGGGTAAACTTAAAGTAATTAGGGCTATCTACATATATTTAGTATTAGTAGTAAATTCTTATTAGCTCCCTAATAGCTTTAATATTAATATTATACCCTAATTTATAGAGAACCTTGTGTAGACATTAGATTAATAGATACCTAAAGTAGTAATATAATCACTATAGCTTGCCTTCTATAAGGTAGCTCTAAGTAACTACTTCTTCTTTCTATATAAGAAGTATCTAGGTATAGCCCTATTTATATATAATAGGGACTTTAATGTTTCCTTATTATAGTGTGTTCTTAGAGATATTAAAGTTAATCTTTAAATAGTCTATATTATTAAGGGATAAGAGAAATAAAGTATTTATAGGGATAACCTAAAAGAGGATGTTTCCGAAGGGAGTAAGCATATTAGCTAATCTAAGCGTAATAATTAGGTCTCCCACGCTAAATCTAACTAATGCCTTCTTCTTTATTAATTTATTAAGCTATAATGTAAGTATCTAATATTATAAAGCAAGAAATTAAGGGTGCCCTACTATAAAGAACTTTACAGCTCCTATATTAGGCATAATCCCTTAGAATGTTACATAGGAATAGCAATCTTCTAATATAAATATTACTAGGGCTTTGTTTATAAGTTCCTGCTAAAAGGGGTCTTCTTTGCTTAGGCTATAATATACTACTTACCTTATTAGGAATTAAACTGTTTTCTTGCTATTAATATAGGTTCTATATGTAAAGAAGCTTGTAGGTACTAGCCTATCTGTATTATTAGGGCTATTATTAAATCTAATGCTCTTTATATACTAAGTGATTTTGTTATTAATAAGGGGTTAGGACTTATGTTCTCCCTTGTACTAAGTAAGGAATAAATAATATAAGTTATTAGTTAGATCTATAAGGTAGTGGTTCTTAAAGCGTTAAAATGCCTTCTTATAGTCCTCTTTAGGGTGCTTAAATAACTAGTATCCTTCCTTACTATATACATAGCACTTCTTTATACAGGGAGTACCTTCTTTTCCTTATAGTTTTAAGGGGTATTAGGTCTCTTTTCCCTTCCTATTATATCTTTAGTTAGTCTAGAATTACTCTAGGGTTATAGGTTTAGTTAGGAACTATTAATAGTTCTTCTTCTCTTCCTTAATAAGGCAAAGGGTTATTCTAATCTATTTATAGAACTCTTATAGTCTATCTAGCGGATTTATAATCACTCCTCTACACTCTAAAATACTATAATAGGCTCTAATAAGTTAATTCTAAAGTGCCCTTTTAGTTTAGCTTACTTTAGGCACTACTTATTATAAGATAGCTAGTCTTTTAGTGAGTTTATTAAAGTATTTAATTATTAACTTACTTAGGTTATTATTTATTATTTCTTATAGGGAAGTGTTATTTTACTCTAGTAGATATCTTTGCTATATATTCTTAGTTTTAAATTATTCTCTTATATAGCTAATAAGCATAGGGAGATCTTATAGTTATCTAGGTTTAGAGAGGTAGTCTATATAGTATTATAGTGCTTTACCTTTAAGTATAACCTTAAAAGCATAACTAGCTTATTTAGGCTAGATATTAAGTAACTTATACTTTCTACGGAATGTTTAAAGCTTTAATTTAAGGATATTATAGTTATTAGCACTATAGAGTTATTCTTTAGGGTATACCTTAGATAGGTTAATAATTTACTTTAGTAAAAGTCTCTAGGTCTATAGGGGTTCTCTAGGTATTTCCCTTTATATTTATAAAAGGGGTAGTAAGGTCTTTAGGAAGTAAGAGAGTAGCTTTATAGGTAGCACCCTTAAGGCTTATTATTCCCTCTAATTCTTCTCTTCCTTATATTAGGAAGGAGGAATTATAGCTCTTTAAGCTATGCTAATAGGGGCACTACTAGCCCTAGATAGCATAGGTTACCTCTATTAGTAACTCTCTTACTTAGGGGCATTATTAGTAGTATTACTAGGGTAATACTACTAACTTACCTCTAGTGAAGGTATAGGCAGGGGAGTTACCTATGGATACTTGTAAATAGTATCCTTAGGTAGTCTTAACTCTAGGTTAATTAACCTTCCTAGGGGAGATTAGCTAGGCCTTCCTAGAGGGGATTAACTTAGTCTTCCTAGGGGAGTCTAGCTTATTAATCCTTTTAATAGTAATTATACTAATAAATAGGGTAATAGGGTAAGTTACCTAGTTTTAACATTACTATTATCTAGTAGATTACAAAAGAACTCTTTATTCTATAGGTTTTATTAGAAGCCTATATACTTCTTCCTAGCCTCTTTAATTTCTTTAAGAGTCTAAAATCTAAATTCTTCTTAGTTTGCTACTTCTTTAAGGTTATTTACTATCTTAGTGCCTCTTCTAATAGTTATATATACTCTATTATAAAGAAAATAGTCTTAAAGTCTGTTTTATAAAAGGTCTCTCCCTTCTATAAACTTATCCCTTAACTATTTATAGAAGTTATTACTAAATTCAGAGAATAGTGTTTTTCTAAATAACCCTTACTCCTTATATTATTTGGTTTTTATAAGGATGTAAAGACTAATTTCCTTAGGTGTTATTATCTCTTTATATTTAGAACTTCCTATTTATTAGAGTAGTTCTTCTATAATATATTATTAAAGCCTTATAGAGATATAAGGGTATAGGTTAGTGTAAATAGGGGGTTTTCCTTTATTAAGGTATTTATTACTATCTCCTATTTTAACGCCTTCTATAGTATCATTATAGCTATTAGTCTCGCTAGGAACTCTAAATTAACTAGAGGTTCTAGATAGTCTAGCTACATCTAATATTTTACTTAATTAAGGGAGGTAGATCTTATAATATAAGAAGAAAAGGGGTATAACTATGATTATATAATATATTATAAATATAAAGGATCGCAAGGTAAGGCAGTTAACTTTAAATACGTAATAGAACGTATAATAAAGAAAGACAAGGGGATAGCTTAGCTACTAGCATTAAACCTTTCTTTATTATTTTAGAGTCTATATAGATATAAATATTAATACTAAAGTAAGAAAAGAGCTATATTATACCTTTTTATTAGCATAACTTATTATTAAACATAGCCCTCCTATTACATAGGGCAAGTCATTATTAGATAAGCTACCTCTTCTAATTAACCTTACTAATTTACGGTGTTTAAAGACTACGTGATTATCTATAAAGGTAATCACTAATTAGTGTTAGATTCACAGGGTATTAAATTTAATGTAATATAGTTATAAGCCTAAAGAATAGTATTATTATTAATTATCTATTCTAGGCTACATTATCTATTATTATAATTAATTAAGTTCTAGGAAAAGAGAGGTAAAAAGCTAGAAGTTATAATACATAAAGGGAAAAGGGGTTACGTGTTTATATCCCCACATTTCCTAGCTAATTAACGTGCTAGGTTGTGGGTCACGTGTAGGGTCCGCGCGTAGCCCGAGCTTCTACTAGGTAATTGCGGCTATAACGCGCGATTAATATCACCTTTATTCTAACAAATATATATATTATAATAATATATATAAGCTATTATAAGCTATTATAAGCTATTATACTAACTATATATACCTTATAATTAAGGAATTTACTTAAAACTAAAAAAAAAAAAATATAAAACAATACAAATAATATATATATTATTTGTATTGTAAAATTTTAGATATATTATATTGTGTAATGTATTGTATTATATTATAATGCTCTAGTTATAGCCACACTTATAGCCATAACGTAATTAACTAATTAGTTATTCACATAGTTAGTCGCAGCTATTAATAGCTGCGACGTAGCTATTAATAGCTACCCTCGCGACTATTAATAGCTACAGTGTAGCTATTAGACTTACAAAGCAAGCTAGTAATAAGAAGGTTCTTTAACTAGAAAAGGGCTAAAAATAGGTCTTATTTTTAACACCCCCTCTACAAAAGAATTACATTTAAAGCAATTAGAAGTGTACAAAGAGACTATAGGGTAAAAATAATAACTTTTGATAATAACAGATAAAAGGGAAAAACAGGAAAAATAAAAGACCCCCTTTTTAAATTCCTAGCTATTATTAAATATAGCTCCCTTTTTAACGTTATTTTTAGTTCCCTGTTAAAGGGAAGTTATTAGTTTAGTAATTATTAAGCCCTAGAAGCTTAATAAAAGCCTAATAAAGAGGTTTAGAAAGAGGTTTTATAAGACTATTTACAGGCATTAACTTTGTATCTAGATATTTAATTTTAGCTAAACCCTCTAAAACCTATTACCTAATATAGTTAAACTTTAGCAAGGTATGCTTTATATAACTATATAAAGCAGGGTTATAAGCAGTAGTTATAGCGCCTTAATTATTACAATATATCTAGATAGGGGGAGAAATAAGGGTTTTTAGCTCCTTAAATAAGCCCTAAAGCCACTAAAGCTCCTAGAAGGTCTCGCAAATAGCATTAGCTTTAGCTTCTAGTATTAATAGAGCTATTATACTAGCTTTCTTTAATTTCTAGCTAATAGGTCCGCTAGCTAGCTTAAATAGATAAGCATAGGTTAATTTTAAGGTCTTTTTATCCCCTATAAAATCACTATTATAATAACCTATTAGGCTTTTACTAACTAAACCTTTAGGGTCTCCCCTATAGATAATAGCAAGGAATCTAGTCCTTAATAAATACCTTAGCAGATTTTTAGCTACTTTTAGGTGTTCTATATAGGGGCTAGCTAGTGTAGTAAATAACCACTATAGCGTAAAAGCTATATCAGGCCTTATAAGTAATATTAGGTATATTATAGTCCCTATAATACACTAATAAAGCTTGATTTTGCTAGCTATTAAAAGCTTAGTTATTTACGTAGCTAAAACGCCTAGCTAAAGAGGTATGCTAATAGGCTTACTATCTAGTATATTAAATTATTTTAAGGCTTCTAATATATACTAAGATTAATAAATTTTTAGTATTCTATTAGGCCTATCTCGTATAATTTAAACCCCTAAGAAGAATTCAGCAGGCCCCCTATTTTCTATTAGATAGACTTTATAAAGTTCCTTTTTAAGCCTTTAGATATAAGATAAATCCGGTCTAATTAGAAGACAGTTATTAATATACATAATAATAAAGGTTTTAGTTAAAGGATTAAAGAAGATAGCTAGGTTAGATATTAAAGGGTTAAATCCTAGGGATTTAAGCACTAATATTAGCGCTTATTACTATTCCCTTAAGCTTTGTTTTAGGCTATATAAAGACTTCTATAATAAAATTACTTAATCTTTAGAAGGTTTCTAGCTAAAACTTCTAGCTAATTTAGCTAGTTTAGGATTTACCTTAAGGAATTTAATAAACCCTTCTAGAATAACTATATAAATCTATTATTATAGCTTACTATTAAGAAAAGCTCCTATAAAATTAATTTATTTAATTTCCTAGTTATTCTAAGCTACTAGGGCTAGTAAAATCCTCTAGCTAGGGGGAATGCTTATAGTAGCAAAGGTCTCTAGGTAATCTAGGCCTTTGATTTATATAAATCCCTTAGCAACAAGTTAAGCCTTATATTTTAAAGGATTATTTTCTTTATCCTTTTTAAGCTTATAAACAAGCCTATTCTTTAGTACTTTTCAGCCCTTAGGCATTTAGTCTTTCCTTATAAATTTAAAAGTACTAGCCTTTAGAAGCTATTTATATTCCTTATACGTGGCTTCTATCCATTTATCCCTTTCAGGGCTAGATATAGCCTGCTTCTAGGTCTTAGGCTTAGGGCTAATAGGATTCTTTTCCTTTAGCTTATCCTATACCTTAAAGTAGATTTCTTTTATAAAATCTAGAGAAAAAAGGGAACTAATATTAACATCCATAGGGTTAATATTAGGGTCAAAATCAATAATTTTATTAAAATCAAGGTCCAAAGTCAAAATCTAATTTCCTAGTTAAGTTATAGGCTGCGCCTATATAGGATCCGCTAGAATTAAGCCTTTAGGGGGTTCCTTAGGGCCTATAGGTGGTTTTTCTTAACCTATAGGGATACCTATGTTATCTATAGGATAATCCTTTAAACCTTAGTCTAGATATTATTAATTTTCATTTTCTAGATTATTTTCCCCCTCTAAAGGGTTATCCCCTATAGAAATCCTAGGTAAGCCTTTAGAAACAGGGCCTATAGGTTCTATAATCTTAATAAAACTAGTCTTTATAACTAGCCTTTTAGAGGGGATGTACACTAGGTAGGTATTAGAACCTAGTGTAGCTAAAAGTCTTCTAGGGATAGTCCTAGCTGCTAACTTCTAGGCTTTAGGTCATTTTTCTAGGGGGATTAGAACCTTATAATAAGATCCTAAAGCTCTAATACTACTAATATTAGTTATATAAGGCTGATTTAGCTCCCTAGATAATAGTTGTTTACGGCTTTTATCCTTAGTGGTATTAGTAGTTATATTAACAAGGTTAATAACTATAGGTAATATAAAACACTATAAAAATAACGGTAATTTTGCCTACTAGATAGTAGCCCTTAATCAATCTAGAATAGTACAAATTAAACGCTTTACTAATCTATTTTGCTTATAGATATAGGGACTAGAAGTCGTAAATTTAATCCCTTTAGAATTTAACTAAGCTTGATAACTAGAATTGATTTCCTAGCCCCTATTAAAGTGAAGATGCCTAGGATATTAACCTAGTTGATTTTTAAGCCCTCTGAAGAAGCCTTTAATAGCCTTATAAACAGTTAGGCCTTCCTTATTAGGTAATAAGATAACCCACTTATATCTAGTCTTTTGATTAACTAGAAATAAGTAAATTAACTACTTATTATATGGCGTGGGGCTGATTTTTAGCGTATCCCCCTCTATTTAATCTAGAGCTCTTGGGGGGTTAGGGATAGCTAATTTCCTAGGTCTTCTAACTGCCTTAGATTAATTATAAGCAATATATCTAAAGTCCTTATTCTTAATTTTAGAAAAATCAGGGATTCCTTTAGTTATAAGGCTAGTTTTCTTTAGTAAAGGAAGACCTAGGTGCCCTAATTATATATACTATAGGCTAGCTAGTTCTAATAACTATTAATATTAAAGATCCTTAGGGTCTAAATTAGAATCTAGACTAGGGCTCTCTTTACTAGTCCCTTACTAGGCCCCTTAAGAACCATAGGCCTCTTAGAGAGGTATTAGGGACCCTTTTCCTCTACTAGGGCTCTCTAATACCCCTAAATCTATTTCCTTAGATTTATAAGGGACCTAACCTAGGGCTATAGGTAAAGAAGAAGGGACTAATTCCTCTAAATCATCCTGTATGATTTCTTTAATATTATTATTATTTTTGTTGATTTTATCTGAATTAGAAGCCTAATCTAGCCTTTTAGAGGGAATTTAAACCTCTATAGGGTAACTATAACCCTTAAAAGCGGCGTAGGTAAAAGGTTAGATGTAATAAGAGTTATTATAAGGCCCTTTAGATAACTTTGGCGTAGATTGGTTTTTAACGTAAAAGAAAAAACCATGTTTTTCTATATCTAAGGTTATAATATAAGACTTATCTTTAAGATAAAGTAGGTTTTTTATAAGGCAACCACTAGATATATAGTGCGTAAGTTCACTAACTATATTAATATTAAGCTAAGGAAAATATAGCGCATCTTTAAGCACTAAGGTCCTATGTCTTACTGGATTTTTCTAATATAAGACCTTAAAAATAGCACTACCGTGGCCCTTAGTGTAAATAGGGCCACTACTAGTTATTATAGGGTTAGATTCCCCCTTTTTATAAGGGGTATAATCCCTAAAGACCTCCCTAGAATTAATAATATATATAGTTAAACCTATATTATATAATAAGGCCTTTTTTATATCTTTACTGTAATAATTAAAACCATTTAAGGTTTTAATTTCTTGATTTTCATTATCCGATTCACTAGAGCTAGAATTAGAGCTACTATTACTAGAGCTCTTATAACTAGTCTTATAAAGGCTAGGCTTCTTATATAGTTTAAGAGCACTATTAGAAAGGTTATAATTTCCTAGTATAAAAGATCCCTCTCTAAAGGTCTCTTTATTATCCTTTTTATTTAATCTTTAACCTTTTTGCTTCTTCTTCTTCTTCTTATTAGAAGAAGAATTAGAATTAGAAAAGCCCTTATTTTCTTTAGAGCCTTCTTTCTTTTTCTAATCCTTAGGGGCTTTGTCTTTATCCTTAGCCCCTTTTTTAAGGTTTTTAGCCCTATAATTCAGGGCTTTGGATACTGTAAATGATTTATCCCTCTGTTCTACTAGAAGGTTTGCTATTAAAAATTAAAGATTTAGGGCTTCTAGGGGAGCCCCTATAGCCCTATTCGTACGCATGCTAAATCGTTGCCTCTTAGCCTACTAAGGGAAGGTTAATTTTAGGGATTAAAGATATTAATTAACCTAATCTATAGGAGCAATTAGGACCCTAGAAATTAATAATCTAGCTAGTAAATTATTAAAGACTATATTAAAGGATTCTAAAGTCCCCTTAAACTCTTAAAAATTCAGGTTATAAAATTCTAAGTATAGGGACCCTCTCTGGAGTTTAACGCTATATAAATATTGCCTTATAAGTAAATTATAGGCTTCTTTAGGTAATTTTTACTAAGTTATAGCGGCTTAGGGTCCTTCTATATAACTATCCCTTAATAACATAAGGATAATAGCTTAATCTAGATCCCCTAGCGCCCTAGAACTCTCCGGATTATCTAGAAAATTAGGCATACCTAAAGCTTTAAATTAGATAGTTAGGGCTTGTTTCTATTGTTCAAAATTTTCAGCTCCTTTAAGCCTAGTAGTCTCTAGAAAACTATAAACCCTCTTATTAAATTCCTTAATAATTAAATTATTAAAGGTTGCTTGTATAGAGCTAGATTTAGCTTGATTTTCTTAAATAGGCTGCTAATCTTACTGCTAACTAGCGGGCTTATTAGATTCCACACCCTCCATACAACTATTTATAGTTATAGATAGGCTTTCTAGCTTCTCTAATAACTAGTCTATACTTGCTTATTACTTAATAGCCTGCTCTTTTAGCTAGTTATTTAGAACCTCTTGCGCACTAAGGTTAGGGATAATAGGTCCCTTTCCCTTTCCTTTAGTATTTATTTTCCTTTTTATAGAAGGGAAAAGCTTCTATCTCACGGGTCCTTCCTTTTTTATAGAAGGGAAGTCTTCTATATTCGCACATAAAGTAACGTAATAGAAGGTTATAGTAGTTATTAACTAATAGAATTTAATTTAAATTACTTTTATAATATCTTATAAAGTAATAGAATTGATTTTAGATATGTTATACAGGCAATGCGGCTATTGTTAGTTAAGAGAACTAGCTATCTAGCTAGTTAAAAAGATCTTTTTCCTCTTATAGACCTACTAACCGTATTGGTGAATCTAGGCCACTAACAGGGTCTTACAGGCTACTTTTGATTTTCCGCAAAATTCATTTATATGCAAAAACTAAAAAAATCAACTTACTACTATACTAGCTAGTAACCTATATGCACTAACTTTTAGTCTAAAAAATAACCTTATATAAAAAGAAAGCCTTATCTTTAAGCTTTAATTTACTATATATAAAACTTTTATATAACCTTTAAATAAAGAGAAAATCATTATTAAAGATAGCTATAGGGTAAGTTATATGTAAGGTAACCTGCTTACATTACCCTAGCTTACGTTACCCTAGCTTACCTAATTACTAGTAACATGGTTATAGCTACACTTGTAGCTATAACGTAATTAACTAATTAGTTATTCACACAGTTAGTCATAGCTATTAATAGCTACCCTCGCGACTGTTAATAGCTATAGTGTAGCTATTAGACTTGTAAAGCAAGCTAGTAATAAGAAGGTTTTTTAACTAGAAAAGGGCTAAAAAAAAGTCTTATTTTTAACATAATCCCCTTATTATAAGCCCTTAACTATAAGCCTAGACCCCCCTTACTTCCCCTCCTATAGTAAGGTATTATAATCCCTCTTTATAGTCTAGAACTATAGTACCCCTTCTATAAGATTTAATTATCCCTATTCCCCCTTAGGAGATAGGCTAATCCTTATTAAAGTAACTACTTAATTATAATAAGTTCTATAATAATAAGAGTATTAAGTATAACACTAAGTATAATATTCTTAATATTAAGCTCTTAACTTATTAAAGAAAGTATAAGATACTAGGTATTATATAAGAATAGTTAGGCTATAGCTTTAAGTTTATACTAAAAGGAAGATTACTTTAGTACTTCCTAGAGAACCTTTTAAGCTAAAGAGACCCCTAAGATCTCCTAACTCTTATCTATAGAATTAGGTAAAAGTTTAAGATAGATAATATGTATTAGAAAAACTATCTATTATAAGGAAAATTACAGCTACTTATAATTATCTAAGAGAACCCTAATAAATTAAAGATTAAATACTTTAAAGACCTTATAATAAAGCTTTTAAATTTATAAAGGGTAAATCCTTATGGATTATAGTTAGAATTAGATCTCTATAGTTAGATTCTAAATGCTTACAAAGGAATCCTAGAATATAAGGCCTATATTATTAATTCTCCTATTAATCTCTAATGCTTTTACAAATAGATAAGGATATTAATTAGTGAATCTGAAGCTTTAATTAATTAATAGTAGTTCCTTATAGAAGCTAGCACTAAGGAATACTTTTAGACTAACTATAAGTATAATAGGAAAGGTAAGGAAGCCTAATATAGTTAATTTATATTAAAGAGTAAGCCTTACCGCTTAAAAAAGTGTTATATATATAGTAAAGAAGGTTATTAGTTAACTAAGCACTTAGATAAGGACTAGAAGAAGGTGTTCTAGCGCTTTAAGAATTACTTCTATATAGACTTAATAGCTTTTTTATATAATATATTCCTAATATAGTATAAAGGTAATAATTCTAAATTAGCTAAAGATAATAATATTAACTAGTACCTAATAAAACTTGGTTTTAGTAAAGAAGATAATAATAACTAAGTGCTTATAAGCTTCTTTACATATAGGACTACCTATAATAGCCGTGTAATTACCAAGATTCTCACTAGTAAAGTAATAACTTATACTCTAGCTAAGAAGAATTTATTTAATCTTTAGGAACTAGATAAGGTACTAAGCGTATTTATACTTAAAGGATAATATTTATCTAGAACCTTTAAAGGTATTATAGCTAATATAAGTACTACAGGATATTTATTAGTAAGCTACCCTTAATTCTTAGCTTTATAAAGTATAATACTAACTATTATACTTAATAAGTTAGATACTAGGAAGGTAAAGATTAAATTTAAGGCCTAGAAAACTAATTAAGGTACTAGGATTAATTAAAGTGCTAACTCTATTTAGAATTATTCTCTTTTAGGTAATTCTTATAAACACTCCCTTTCTCTTATACCTTAATAATATAACCTACCTAAAGATTAATTTTTATATATTAGAGAATATTTTATAGTAAGGGAATATTAAGGTTTCTATTATATATAAATAAGGGTATATATAAATGCTTCTTAATAAAGAAGAAAGTGTTACTTAGAGTTATCTTATAGAAATTAAGCTTTGTTAATTATATTAACACTTTAGACACCCTTTAGTTTAATGTCTTTATAATTTACTATATAAATTAAGGCATAAGGTTAAGTTTAAAGCTTTTAAGAAGCTAACTAAGGTTTACTAGTAATACTAATTACATGTAGATAGCCTATATTAATTTAAATTTACTCTCTAGGATAAATATGCTTATAATTACGAAATTATTATAGATATTATATATATTAATAGTAACTACCCTATTTTATAAGTTATTAATATAGCTATATCCTTTAATATAGCTAGATTTATTAAGGATATCTCTATAAAGACTATATAGGAAGCACTCTATCTTTACTAGATTAATATCTATCTAGGCCCCCTAGACTTAATTATTATAGACACTAGAATAACCTTTAGAGGTAAGGAATTTAAGTAGCTTATATTATTAATAGTAATTAAGATTAAAGATATTCTTATTAAGGCTTACTATAGTATTAGTAAGGTTTAGTAATATTATAGGCCGCTCCGAAGAGCCTATAATATTATTAGATAAGAATACCTAATAACACTAGAGCCTATAGCGTTATAAATAGTAGTTAAAGCTATAAATAACACTATAGGATTAAATAGTCTTATGCTAATAGTTCTTGTTTTTGGCGTATATTCTTAAATAGTTTAGGAATTACCTTTATTACTAAATATTACGTAATAAGCCCTTATAATCTAACTAGTAATAAAGGAAGTTAAGCATATTTATGCCTAATAGAAGGTTAGTAATACCCTTACTATAAGAAATAGTCCTAATACCTTTATAACTATTAACCTCTTACTTAGATTACTTATATACATATAGTGCGAAGGTAAAGGATAGAGAGAACCCTATAAGCTATTAGCTATAGAAGGTAAAACCTACACTCTTAAGCTCCCTTAAGGCCCTAAAGCTTTTAAATTAACCTCTATTAGGCCTTTTTATAAAGATCCTAATAAAGAGAGACCTCCTAAGAGTGTAAAAGACTAAGATACCTCCCTATAACCTATAGCTACCCCTTTTATTAATCCCCTAAGGTAAGGACCTAGGAGACCTTAAAAGAACCCTTCTATTATTATATCTAATATTAATTATGTAAATTAAATAAAAGATAAGACTAATGTCTTTCTATTAGCTAAAGAAAGCTCTAATCTTAAGCTTATAATCTAATTACGTAAGGAAGGAATTATTAAGAGCCTAGTAAACCCTTTAAGCTATTTACTAAAGCTAAAATTAATGCTCTAATTAAATAAGGTGTGTTTAAATTTATTAAATATAATAAAAAAGAATATAGTAAAACTTAAATTTTTAATTCCTGTATTATTAATAAAGTAAAGGGTAAGATAATAGATCTATATAAGAAATCAAGGCTTGTAATCTAAGGTTACGGCAATGAAGAGAAGCTAGTAATCCTTACATAGGCCCTAATAATCTAATAAGCTAGCTAGTAATTAATCCTTGTGATAATACTTGCGTTATTATTACTAGGCCTTATCCTCTGGCTTTGCGATATTATATAGGCCTATATGTAAGTATAAACGCTTCTTAGTTATATAATTCTAGCCTAAATCCCTATCTAAATCCATTACCTATACCCTATAGGTATAATAATATAAGTTATTAAGCCTCTATATAGTATTATAGAAGCTAGTACTTACTAGTAGGTAATATATTATTATTACTATAGAGAAATACTTTAGATAATAACCTTTATATTTAACTTATACTTACTTATAATAATAAAGGAGAACCTAACCTTTGTGTATATAGGGATGCAAACTAATAATATAATTAGACTATCTAACTATAAGTTCTCTTAATAAGAGGAAGATTAATTAAAAGCTACTTCTTTTACTACTAAACTAAAGTAAATCCTTTTTATAGAGAACCTACTAACCTTTAATAGTAGTATTATTACTCTTAAGAATAATATAATTACACTAAGGTAGAGAGGCTAGAGTAAAAAGCTTTAATTAATCCCACTAACTAATTTAAAATAGGCGTATATAGAATAATAAGCTTAAGGTATATATATTACCTTAATTTACTAACCTAAAGCCTATTTTAACCTCTCTATTACTATATAACACTAAGACCTATTATCCTAAGATATAAAGAGCCTAAACTAGTAAATTTAATAGCAAATTAATAATCTAGACTAAGGATTAAGGTTTATACTATTTAATCTTAGGAAGGTAAAGCTTTTTGTGTTTATAGATAGATTATTTACTAATAACTAAGACCTTACTTCTTAACTAGGATATATGCTTATCCTAGCTAGTAAAGTCTAAAAGGAAGGCACCTTTATAATCTAAGGTAATATTATATACTATAGCTTTACTAAGAGCAAGAGAGTTATAAGAAGTATGCTTGCCTCTAAGATCTATAGCATAGTTACTAGTGCTAATATGGCTTATGTAATCTTAATAACGCTTAGATTAATTACTTATAGATTAAACCTTCCTATAATTCCTATTATTATCTATACTAATTTATACTCTTTATATAAATACCTTATTAAGCTTAGTACTATAAAAGAGAAGCGCCTTATAATTAATATTATAGCCCTTTATTAATTATATAAGCAATAAGAGATCTACGAGATTAGATAGATTAATAGGAATGATAACCTTGCTAATGCCTTTATAAAGGCATTACTAAATAAGGCATTTAAGAGGTTAATCATAAGTAATAAAGCAACTATTAGGATAGAAGAATAAGTTACGTGATTATAGCTCTTATGTTAATCTAATAAGATTAAAGGTATTAAGATTAGGCTTACTTATCCTTACATAGGCTTATAGATTAAATATTATCTTTTATTACACCCCCTTTCCCTTACTCTTTTCTTATAGTATTATCTATAATTATTTAATCTTACTTATTCCTTAGTCCTTTTTAATTATCTTATTAATATTATACATTAATAATTATATTAAAAAGAGAGAGTTTCTAGTATTAGAATAAGCATAATATTAACAAGGCTACGTGCCTCTAATTAGCTAGGCGCGTTATATCATAGACTTATATATCTAGCCTAATCACGCCATAATTAGCATTAGCATATGTAGCCTCTTCGCTAGTGGCCCTAATTATGGCCCCTTTTCCTATAATGAATAGCACACCCTCTTTGCTTCTATTTAATCCCTCTTTTACTTACTTTAATAGACTAGAATATATAATAATTACGTACACTTTAGTCTACCCTAAAAAACCCTACACATAGGTTACTAGTATTCTGTAGATACTAACACTATTACTAAAGATTATTTTCTATTTTAATAATTATTTTTATAACTTTTAATTAATTTAATACCTTAAACTAATATAATTAAATTAATTAGAAACTTACTATAAATAACTAGAAGTTAATAATATATATAATTAGTACTTATATATTATTATAAATAAGATAAAAACTTAAAAAAAGCTTAAACTATTTATTTACTATTTAAATAAATTATATATTACTTTTAGCTTTATAATTTATAAGCTTTAAGAAGTTATATATAGTAGCTTTATATATTTTCTTACTATAATATATAAAGAAAGAATAAAAGATAGTAATACTTATAAAGTATTTATATAAAACTAATAGTATTATTTAAAAACTAGGCTATATAACTAAAATAAGCTATTAAAATAATTTAAACTTAATTTAAACTTAATTTTAGTAATAATACTAGGACTTACTTTTATTTTATATACTATAATTACTTTAATAACTATAATAAGCTTTATTATACTTAGTTAAACTTATTCTTAAATAAAATACTAGGACTTATTTTTACTTTATATACTTTATATACTATAATTACTTTAATAAGCTTTATTATAATTACTTAAATTTATTTTTAAATATAATACTAGAATTTACTTTTATTTTATATATATATTATTTACACTAGTTAGCTTTATAAATAGCTATTACTAGTACTCCTACTACTAAGTTAAAAGGGAAAACCTTATACTAGGAAGAAAAACCCCCTTATATTTATATATAGGCTAGCACTAGCCTTATAGTAAGCCTACGCTACTTAGTATATTTCTTACTATAAGTGTTTATTACTAGCTTATACTAGCCTTATCCTATTAAAAAAAAAAAAAGGAAAAATATATAGAATAAGTATTTAAAGGCCCCTTCTAATCCTATTCTAGTATAATAATATACTTACCCTAGGTTACTTTACTTTAGGCTAGGGTAAAGTAAATTTAGATTTATAGTATTAATTTACTTCTTATTTACTCTTATACTAACTCTCCTATAGCCTTACTTTTTAGCTACCTCTAGCTTATTTTTACCTTATATATTTAGTAAAGTCTAAGTACTTAGTTTTATTTAATTAGTATAAAGGGAGGGTAGTTATAGCCCTAGACTAGGGTAGTCCTAGGTTAAGATTACTTATATATTATTAGATTTATTAATTATATTATACTTTATTTTTAAGTAAGTTATTTAAATTATCCCCCCCCCTCTCCCCTTTATAAGTATAAAAAAGAGCTCTCCCCCCCCTAGGGTCTTAGTCTCTTTCTTCTATTTATATTAAACTTCCTATAGGTTTTTCTTTTCTTTCTAGCTATTTAACGCTATCCTAGGCTAGGGTTAGGTTATTTACTAATATTTACTATAGATCTAGACTAAATCTAGTATAATAGCGCTAGAAGCTATAAGGCTTATATACCTTAATATATATATAGTAGAGATAAACTATCTCTTACTTACTATTATCCCTATAAAAAGTTATAACTAGGTAGCTATAGGTATAATTCCTATCCTAGAGAAGAAATAAGGTAGTAGCTTAATTTTAGTTTAAAGTAAGGGTAGTAGTAAGCTAGTAAGACTTATAATACCTAGAGTTTATAGTTAAAATTAATCTAATAATAGTTCTAGACTTAAATATTCTCTATTATAATTATAAATTATAAAGTTAGTCCCTCCCCTAGCTTACCTCTATACTTATACTATTTATTCTATCCCTTATACTAGATTTATAATTAGGAGGTTTTTTATTTACTAATAAGGTTAGCCTAGGTCTAGTAGTATTCTAAGCTATCTTATAGCTAGCTCCTATACTAATAAGTAATATTAGAGTTATCTTATACTAAGGAACTATTTAGCTAAATATTTTACTCTTTAAGGTTTACTTAGGGCTAGCCTTACCTCCTATATATTAGTAAGCTATTACTACTAAGATTACCTATAGTTATATTTACTATAATTAACTAGTATATAGTATTAGTCTTCTATAGCTTAACTATAGCTATATAAGGGTAAAATTACCCTAGGAACCTTTCTTTAGAATAGGAACTTATTTAAGCCTATCTTTCCTATATATAGTTAGATAATTATTAAAGAGATATACTTATTTATATTAGTATAGATTTCCTAGATTTCCTTTAGGTTATAGGAGGGTAAGTAGTTTTTAGTTAGTTCTTTAATATATCTATTCTAGGCTAGCCTCTCTTTATTATACTAGTTCTCCTAATATTTCTTCTATTCCTTATCTAGGTCTATATCTAGCTTATTATTAATAAGTAAGGGTTTTTTTCTATAGTATAGTACTATTACTACTAAGTTAGCTATAGCTTAGATTATCCTTACTATCTTACTATTAATAATTCTATCTTTAAACCTTTGCTTAATTTTATTTAAGTAAAGGTTAAGGGGGGGGATATAAGTCTTAACCTCTAGTTATATAATAAGTATAGCCTTAAATACCTATATAATAATCTAGAGGTAAGCTAATTAGTTTACTATAAAGCTTTTTACTACTTCTCTTAGCTTTCCTTCTTTCTTAGTAAGAGTATAATAAGCACTTACTTTATAAGTAAGAATAGGCTAGACTACTTATATATATAGGAGTCTAGTATCTCTAAAACTATATCCCTAAGCTAATACTACTAGCTTAAAGAGTATAAGCTACTAGTAAGCTAACTTACCCTTAAGAATATTTCTATAGGCACTTTAGTTAAGTTTTCTATTAACCTATACTCCTAGGAACTTATATAATTCTATAGGTATTATTTTCTTTACTTTAAGTTAGACTCTAGCCTAGGGGGGTTTATAAGACTTACTAAAGTATATAAGTTTAGTTTTAGCTAGGTTAAACTTAACTTCTACTTACTTTACTTACTTCTTATAGATTTTCTATATAGCTTTAAGTCTTCTCTAAGTCTATACTATATTCTTACTAAAGGCTACTATATTTATATTATCTATAAATCCTATAGTTACTATACCTAGAATAACCTAGAGGTAAATATAAAGCTTTACTAAGTAAAGTAAGAAAAGGATTAAGGAGAGAGGTAAACCTTATAGAGTGCTAGCCTTAATTATAAATAGCCTAGAGAGTTTTTTATTAAAGCTAAGCTAGCTTATTCTATCTATAAGGAAGCTTTATATTATTATTATTAGCTATTATAGGACTTCTATCTTTATAAGTAAGTATATTAGGTATAAGTAGCTAACTTTATTAAACACTAAAAATATATTTATTTATACTAGTAAGGTAATACTACCCCTTCCCTAGGCCTCTTTAATATACTCTATAAGAACTCTTATTATAGTTTCTATTAATTTATTTATCCTATTACTTATCTAAAGCTTAAGAAGTAATCCCTTTACTTTAGTAAAGGCTATAAGTTACTTTACTATTATTACTTCTATAATCTTTCTTACTATATTAAGTAATAAGATTAGTCTTTATATATTAGCTCTCCTTATTTTCTTAGTAGTTTTACTAGGTTTTCTAATTACTACTACTCTTATAGTTTAAAAGTAAGCTAGGAAGTAGCTTATTTCTAGGACTATATTTAGAAGCCTAGCTATAGTATCTTTAGCTAGGTTATTATAGGCTTTAATAAGGCTTACTAGGAGTTTATTATCTCCTAGTGCCTTCTAGCTAGCTATATTTACTAAGATATTATTAATTTTCTCTTACTTAAATTATTCTTTATTTAGTAATAGTGTATTTTCTAGCTCTAGGAAGGAGAGGTCTAGTATATATAAGAGGTTTACTATTAGTTTAAGGAAGAATCTTTATACTAGTATACTAGCCTTATTATTATATATAGTAACTAGGTTAGGGTTATTTTTGCTTCTTCCTAGCTTAGGGAGTCTAGGGAGCTCTAGGGGGGCCTAGCTTTAGAGCTAGGCTTATCTCTTAAGCCTCTAGACCCCTTTATCTTTTTCCTATATATTAGCTTTTTATAATATATCCCTTTATATATTTCTTTTCTCTTTCTTAATAATATACTCTTAGTCCTTATTTACCTTAGTATAGGTTTACTAGTTTATATTAGTTCTCTAGTATCTTTATTACCTCTTAGCTTACCTTACTTTACTAACTAACTCTTAGGCTTTCCTTAACTACTATACCTTTAGGCTAGGGAGTCCCTAGGCTTTCTTTAGGACTACCTTATCTACTATTTATTATAGGCTTATAATAAGCTATATTATATAGTTATCTATTCCCTTTTTATTATATAGGTCTAGTGTATTTTTAAGCTAGAGTTTAGTTATAGCCTTTACCTTTATATATAGTTAGTTTATAGCTCCCTATATATATCTAAGGACCTAGGGGATAGCTTCCTACTATTTATTAAAGATACTAATTAGCTATAGGATATAGTTAGATCTAGGGATATCTTTAGTACCTTTATAGTAAACTCTAATATTTAGTATAGCTTATACTAAATTAATAGTACTATCTTTATTATCTTTATATTATCTTATAGGTTTACCTTAGGGTATAATAAGTCTAAGCCTTTACTAGTCTATAAACTCTAGTAGTTTATTTACTTTATTAGTTTTCCTATCTAGCTTATTCTAGAGAGAGTGCTTTTAGTTAAAGTTACCTATAAATATACTTTAGTTATAAGGCTCTTCTAGGTTAATTATATAAATAAGGGTATTCTAGTTATTACTATATCCCTCTAAGTAAAGGGAGTAAATATTAACTTCTTATAGCTTTACTAGTAACTAGTTAGTCCCTCCCTAGGCTAACTATAACCTTACTTTATATTTCTTATTTATATATACTATATTATATCTATTATAATATATAAGTTAAAACTAGGTAAGGCCTAGTACTAGGGGCTATAGGTTTCTTATATATTCCTATTCTTAGATTATAATTATATTTATATTAGTCTAGTAATAGAGCGCTATATATACTAGTTTATTTTTCTTATTTATATTCTAGAAAAGGACTTATAATATTATTATATTAATTAGGGGGGTTATTAGTCTTTACTATCTTATACTAGCTTTATTCTAGCTTAGAGTTACTTTATATACTATCTAATACTTCCTAATCTTAGTTATTTAGCGCTTTATTCTATATTTATAAGGTATTCTCTCTTTTTACTTACTATAATAATAGGTTTTACTACTAAGCTAGGTTTCTTATAAGGTATAGTTAGGCTTTTACTTAGGGAGTAGGTAGTAAAGCAAGAGAGCTATTTAAGATATCTTACTTTAGTAGTATTTTACTTCTTTTTTAGGATAAGGTAGTCCCTTAACTAGGCTAGGTGTAGTCTAAAGTATAGAATATAGCCCTCCCTTACCTATCTATCTTTTATAAGGTAAGAGAACTCTTTATTCTTATAATAGCTAGCTTTATACTTACTATACCTTAGTACTACCTTATAAAACTTAGCTATATAGCCTATTTAGAAGTAATTATAATATTATTAGAGTTATAAGGTCTTATTATATAGTTTAGTTTAGAAAAGCTTTACTTTAAAAACTATACTATCTTAGTATATCTTATTAGTATCTTTTACTTTAGCTAGGCCTAGTATTAGAGTAGTTCTTTAAGTGCCTTTACCCTAGGGTTATCTTACTATTACCTTTACTATATTTACCTTATTAGCTTTTCTAATTTCTATTACTAGGTTCTTAAAAAAGGTGTATTTAGTTAGGAATCCTTTAATAATAATACTAAGTATATAATAGTAAAGGGCTACCTCTAGCCTAAATGCTTTAGTAATCTATTTTTAGTTTTCTTTATATTAGGTAGTATTTCCTTTAAAGGTAATAATTATATTCTTACTAGGGAGTCTTCTAGCTACTACTACTATAGTCTAGCCTATAGCTTTATTTACTACTATTACTATATTTTCTATACCCCTAGACTAGAGTAATTCCTAGATAGTATTCCCTTTAATAAGTACCTCTTAGTTTTATTTACTAGGGATTTAGAGGGGGGGGGTAAGCTATTTATTTACTTAGAAGCTAGGCTAGTAGTAATGCTTACCTAGGTTAGAGTGTTACTTCCTTTAGTTTTTTCTTTAATAGCCTCTTTAAGGGCTTATTTAAAGGCTTCTTTAGTAATATAAATATTACTATTATTATAGTTTATTACCTTTACTTTAGCTTAGGTATAGTTTATTACCTATTTAGTAATAGCTTTAGTAATATACTATACCTAAGTAACTTTATTACTAAGGATGTGAGAACAGAGGGATAGCTAGGTAAGAGGTATAGGGGCGTTCGTATATTGACTGAAGCTTGCTAGGTCTAAGTGTGTTATACGTGTAAGTCACTAACTTATAGCTAGTAACTTACTAGTGTTATATAAACCTAGCCCTAGGGCATAGTATACTTACCTAGTAATGCGCTAGCATGCTAGTATTATAAGTAAGGCCTTATAATTACCCCCTTACTTTTAGCTAGGCTTCTAAATAGCTTTTAGTAGGTACTATATAGCTATTTACTAAGTAGTAGCTATACTAAAATAATAATAAATAATATTAGTATTTAAGTATAAATTTACCTATAACTCCCTATTATATTACTAACTTTTCCCTTTCTTATCTATAGTAAACTTTTCCCTAGATACTATTATATTATTAGTTACTATAACTTTACCTTTACTACTTACCTTATTATTAAAATAGAATTAGATAAGGAAAGCATTAAGAGTATTATTATTATAGCTATCCCTAATATTTATTTAAGAGAATATTCCTATATATATTATTTATATATAGGTTACATAGACTTTAAGAAAAATCCTCTAGCTAAACCTAATATCCCTTAGATTAACTATTAATTCCCTAGTGTAGTAACTACTATTATTAAAGGGAAATATTTAAAGTGTTATATCTAGTGTGTTAAATATAGTAATACTTATAAGATAGTAAGTATATTATATTCTCTGCTCTTTTAGTCCCTAATTACCTATATCTTTCTAGGTAATACTAACTATATAAGGGGATTTTCTAGATTTTCTTACTATCCTTAATTAGGTAAAGACTTTAATAAATACCCTAAGTAATTAAGACCCTAATAACCCTAATAATTATATATTTTCTAAGGTAACTTACTACTATTTTAGCACCTATTATCTAAACCTTATTTTAAGGTTTAATTACGCTAATATAGCTTATTATATTTCCTTTAGTTTAACTAGGGCTACTAAGGTCTATTAGGTACGTTTTATTATATATTCTCTAGACCTTTACTTACTCCCTAGGTAGGCTGCTTTAGCTATATATAATTAGTATATTATTTTATACTAGTAACTTTTAGTTACTATATATCTTACCCTTACCCTAAGGATTATAAGTTATTACTCTTTCTTTACTACCTATTTACTAACTTTTTTATAGCTAAACTATACTATATATTATAATTCCTAGAAGAGAAAAATAACTTTATAGCTATAATATTATAATATAGGATTTATACCCTAGGGGGTAGTAAAACACTAGTTTTTCTAGGTAATAGAGGTAGTGGTTTAGGAGAATAAGAGTAAGGGCACTAAGTACCTCCTTTATAATAGTATTATTTTAATATATAAGGGGGTAACTATAGAAGGGTTTCCTATAAGACTCCCCTCCTTATAGGTATCTTTTCTTTTATTATTTAGTAAATAGTCTAATAAGGGTCTTAATTAGAGTGTAATAGTAGCTAATAAGGCTAGGCTTTTTTTATAATTACCTTATTCTTTATTACTTATAACTTACTTATATCTTACTATACTTTCCGCTTATTTTACTTTAATAGAAAGCTTAAATTATATATTAAGCGCCTTCTATATTTTCTAATATTACCTATTAATTATATTTACTTAGCTAGCCCTTTTATTTTACTAAGTATTTATTACCTTTCTATATCTTTCTATAATCCCTAACTTTTTTAACTTTAAACTTATTATTATTATCTTTAAGGTCTAGTATTAGTATATCCTTATCTAGGGTGTTTTCCTAGTAGTTCTATAGCTTTAATAAGCTAATATAAAATATATTATATAGTTAGCTATACTTATTAGGTAGTGCTAGTTAGTATGCTTATTTACTTATAGTATTAAGTATCTAAAATAGCCTAATAAATCTTAGGTTTAGCTTTTATTTTATATCCTTAAGCCTAATATTCTTTACTAATAGTAATACTAAGTCTTCTCTTTTTAAGGTTATTAGCTAATATCTCTAGTTATAGTACTTTACTTATGCTTTAGTAGCTCTTACCTAGTTATATACTAGTTTTTCCCTAACCTTATATAGCTTTTTAATATATATATAAGCCTCTAGAACCTCCCCCTTTATACTCTTACCCTTAAGAGTAAGGTAAAACTTAGGTAAATAACTTATAAGAGTATAGTTAGGGGAGTAGCTTATTATTTTATTAATAGTATTATTATATATAAATTAGGCTATTAGAAGTAGCTTTAGCTATAGTTATTAGTTCTCTTTAATAAAATATTATAGGTAATACTTAAGTACCTAATTTATTCTCTTTATTTACCTATTAGTTTAGGGGTAAAATACTATTAAAAGCCTTTACTTTATATATAACTAGTAATATACCTCTAACTAGAATTAGCTTATAAATACTAACTCTCTATTAGATATAATACCCTTTAGCGCTCTAAATTATAGCTTAATCTCCTTATAGAATAACTTTACTAATTTAGCTATATTAATTATAGTCTTTATAGGAAGGAAGATAAAGTACTTAGTAAATTAGTCTATAATTACTAGGATTACGTTAGTTTCTTGCTTACCTAGCCACACTAGTAGTAAACCTATAATAAAGTCTATTAAGATCTTTACTTATAGTTACCTTAGTATTAGTAGTAATTTAAGGCTTTTATAAGGGTAGTGCTATCTTGCTACTATACGCTAGTATACTTTATAGCTAGATATATAGTCTAAAATAGCTTTACTTATTACTAGCCACTAATAGTAATGTTTTAGTAGCTCTAGAGTGTATTTAGTCCTAAAGTAACTTACTAATAGATTATTATAGTATAGTTATAAAAGCTTCTATTATAAGATAGGCTCCCGTAGAATAACTACCTAGTCTTTGTATATTAGGAGGCCCCTTATACTATGTAACTATAGACTAGCTTTTCCCCTCCCTTTTACTTAGGAGTTAACCTTACCTTCACGCTTTTATAAATCTAGATCTTAGTCCTATGCCTTCTATAGTAGTTATACTAATGGTTTATTTACTATAGATTAGTAAGGATTTAGTAATATAATAGCCCCCTAAATTACTTATACTATGCTAATATCTTAAATATATATTACCTTTTTCTTAAAATCACCCTTATTTAGCTAACCTATTACTAGATCTATAGTGGCTAACTAGCCTTTTATAAGAATAAAGGGATAGCTAGGTAAGAGGTATAGGGGCGTTTGTATATTGACTAAAGCTTGCTAGGTCTAAGTGTGTTATGCGTGTGAGTTACTAACTTATAGCTAGTAACTTGCTAGTATTACGTAAACCTAGCCCTAGGGCGTAGTATACTTACCTAGTAATACGCTAGCGTGCTAGTGTTATAAGTAAGGCCTTATAATTACCCCCTTACTTTTAGCTAGGCTTTTAAATAGCTTTTAGTAATTACTATATAGCTATTTACTAAGTAGTAGCTATACTAAAATAATAATAAATAATATTAGTATTTAAGTATAAATTCACCTATAACTCCTTATTATATTACTAACTTTTCCCTTTCTTATCTATAGTAAACTTTTCCCTAGATACTATTATATTATTAGTTACTATAACTTTACCTTTACTACTTACCTTATTATTAGAATAGAATTAGATAGGGAAAGTATTAAGAGTGTTATTATTATAGCTATTCCTAATATCTATTTAAGAGAATATTCCTATATATATTATCTACGTATAGGTTATATAAACTTTAAGAAAAATCCTTTAGCTAAGCCTAATATCCCTTAGATTAACTATTAATTCCCTAGTATACTAACTACTATTATTAAAGGGAAATATTTAAAGTGTTATATCTTGTGTGTTAAATATAGTAATACTTATAAGATAGTAAGTATATTATATTCTTTACTTTTTTAGTTCCTAATTACTTATATCTCTCTAGGTAATACTAACTATATAAGGGGATGTTTTAGATTTTCTTACTACCCTTAATTAGGTAAAAACTTTAATAAATACCCTAAGTAATTAGAACCCTAATAACCCTAATAATTATATATTTTCTAAGGTAACTTACTACTATTTTAGTACCTATTATCTAAACCTAATTTTAGGGTTTAATTATACTAATATAGCTTATTATATTTCCTTTAGTTTAACTAGGGCTACTAAGGTCTATTAGGTATATTTTATTATATATTCTCTAGACCTTTACTTACTCCCTAGGTAGGCTACTTTAGCTATATATAATTAGTATATTATTTTACACTAGTAACTTTTAGTTACTATATATCCTACCCTTACCCTAGGGATTATAAGTTATTACTCCTTCTTTACTACTTATTTACTAACTTTTATAGCTAAACTAAACTATATATTATAATTCCTAGAAGAGAAAAATAACTTTATAGCTATAATATTATAATCTAGGATTTATACCCTAGGGCCCCTAGGGGGTAGTAAAGCACTAGTTTTTCTAGGTAATAGAGGTAGTAGTTTAGGAGAATAAAAGTAAGGGCACTAAGTACCTTCTTTATAATAGTATTATTTTAATATATAAGGGGGTAACTATAAAAGGGTTTCCTATAAGACTCCCCTCCTTATAAGTATTTTTTATTATTATTTAGTAAATAGTCTAATAAGGGTTTTAATTAGAGTGTAATAGTAACTAATAAGGCTAGGCCTTTTTTATAATTACCTTATCCCTTATTACTTATAACTTACTTATATCTTACTATACTTTTTACTTATTTTACTTTAATAGAAAGCTTAAATTATATATTAAGCGCCTTCTATATCTTCTAATACTACTTATTAATTATATTTACTTAGCTAGCTTTTTTATTTTACTAGGTATTTATTACCTTTATATATCTTCCTATAATCCCTAACTTCTTTAACTTTAAACTTATTATTATTATCTTTAAGGTCTAGTATTAGTATATTCTTATCTAAGGTATTTTCCTAGTAATTCTATAGCTTTAATAAGCTAATATAAAATATATTATATAGTTAGCTATACTTATTAGGTAATACTAGTTAGTATACTTATTTACCTATAGTATTAAGTATTTAAAATAGCCTAATAAATCTTAGATTTAGCTTTTATTTTATATCCTTAAGCCTAATATTCTTTACTAATAGTAATACTAAGTCTTCTCTTTTTAAGGTTATTAGCTCATATCTCTAGTTATAATACTTTACCTATACTTTAATAGCCCTTACTTAGTTATATACTAGTTTCTCCCTAACCTTATATAACTTTTTAATATATATATAAGCCTCTAGGACCTCTCTCTTTATACTTTTACTTTTAAGAGTAAGGTAAAACTAAGGTAAATAGCTTATAAGAGTATAGTTAGAGAAGTAGCCTATTATCTTATTAATAGTATTATTATATATAAATTAGGCTATTAGAAGTAGCTTTAGCTATAGTTATTAGTTCTTTTTAATAAAATATTATAGGTAATACTTAAGTACTTAATTTATTCTCTTTATTTACTTATTAGTTTAGGGGTAAAATACTATTAAAAGCCTTTACTTTATATATAACTAGTAATATACCTCTAACTAGAATTAGCTTATAAATACTAACCCTCTATTAGATATAATACCCTCTAGCGCTCTAAATTATAGCTTAATCTCCTTATAGAATAACTTTACTAATTTAGCTATATTAATTATAGTCTTTATAGGAAGGAAAATAAAGTACTTAGTAAATTAGTCTATAATTACTAGAATTATATTAGTTTCTTACTTACCTAGCTATACTAGTAGTAAACCTATAATAAAGTCTATTAAGATCTTTACTTATAGTTACCTTAGTATTAGTAATAATTTAAGGCTTTTATAAGGGTAATACTATCTTACTATTATATACTAGTAAACTCTATAGCTAGATATATAGTTTAAAATAGCTTTACTTATTACTAGCTACTAATAGTAATATTTTAGTAGCTTTAAAGTATATTTAGTTTTAAAGTAACTTACTAATAGATTATTATAGTATAGCTATAGAAGCTTTTATTATAAGATAGGCTCCTATAAAATAACTACCTAGTCTTTATATATTAGAAGGCCTCTTATACTATATAACTATAGACTAGCTTTTCCCCTTCCTTTTACTTAGGAGTTAACCTTATCTTTATACTTTTATAGATTTAGATCTTAGTCCTATACTTTCTATAGTAATTATACTAATAGTTTATTTACTATAAATTAGTAAGGATTTAGTAATATAATAGCCCCTTAAATTACTTATACTATACTAATATCTTAAATATATACTACTTTCTTCTTAAAATTACCCTTATTTAGCTAACCTATTACTAGATTTATAGTAGCTAACTAGCTTTCTACCTAGGCTACTCTTACCTTAGTAAGTTCTAAGACTAGTATTATACTATAACTTCTTTAATATATTAGTACTTTTTCTTTTACTATATAGATATTTACTATCTTCCTTTAAAGCTTTAGTAAGAGTGCCTTATTTAATATAGGTTTACCTTTATAATTAGACTTTCTTAATAGTATATCTATAGGGTTACTTTTCCCTAGTCTATACTTAATTATAAAATAAAAAAAGTAAAGAAATATATACTATTATACCTATCTTCTATTTAGCTTTTACTACCTTATAAAGAAAGGTCTATAAATTATAATAGTCTAATAGGACCTCTATAGGTATTTCTATACCTTTAATATAATATTACTAGTATTTAAATAACTTTACTATAGTAAGTAACTCTTAATTAGCTATACTATAGTTATATTTAGTATTTATAAACTTCCTTAACTAAAAAGCTACTAAATACTAATAGCCCTTATTATCTTACTAAGATAAGATTCCTATTATTATAAAAATTAAGGTATTTATCTTAATATATACTACCTAACTTAGGTTATAGTATTAGAGTAAAGGCACTTACTAAAAGGTATCTTTTAGCTAGTTAAACACTAACTACTCCTTTTCTCTAAATATAAACCTCCTAGTCTAGATACTATTTTAACTACCCTTTATTAATATATAAAGAGGTGCTATAATCCTAGAGTATTTATAAATAAACTATTAGTAAAAGTTATAAAACCTAAGAAATAACTATATATTCTTAAAACTTATTAGCTCCTTTTATTCTCTAATTATATTAACTTAGTAAGTATTTATTAATATCCTATTAATAAAGAGAATAAACCCTAGGAATTCTACTAATTTCTTATAGAAAGAGTATTTAAAGGGTTTTATATATAACTTTACTAACCTTATATATTTAAGGACTTACTTAATATATTTAGTATACTTCTCTTTTATCTTAGAGAAGATTAAGATATTATCTAGATATACTATATAAATAGTATTAACTAGCTTATATAGTGCTTTATAAATATAACTCTAGAAAGTAGCTAAGGTATTTATTAACCTAAAAGGTATTATAAAGTACTTATAGTGCCTATAATATATATAAAAAGCTATCTTCTATTTATTACCTTCTTTAATATAAATTTAGTAGTATATATCCTTAATATTAATCTTAGAAAAGAAATAAGCCCCTTAGTATTAATTAAGAATCTCTAAAATTAGGGGAAAAGTGTAGTAATTCTTCTATATTACCTTATTAAGCCCTTAATAGTTAATATATAGCTATAGTATTCTATCCTTCTTTAGTATAAATAAAATAAGCATACCTACTAGGCTCTTTAAGGGTCTTATCTAGCCTTTCTTTAGGTTATTATTAATATATTCCTAGAGCTCTTTAAGTTTACTTTAGGAGAGAGAATAAATTAGTTTATATAGGGGTATAGCTTCTAGTATAAGATTAATTATATAATTAGTTAACTTCTTTAATAGGAGGCTCCTTACCTTATCTAATATAAATATATCTTTAAATTTATATAATTTCTCTAGAATATCTTTAATAGTTCTATATGCTTTTACTTTCTCTTTATCTTTAAGAAAGATAAACTTATTTTCTTTTATACTTATAATAGCATATATAATTATCTTATTATATATTACCTTTATAAACTTATAAGGAGTTAGTAATAAAAAGGCTACCTTTCTTTTTTTAAACTACTATTTTTATAAGTATAAGTAAAGATATATATATTCTTCTATAAGTATATATATTCTAATTAATATAAGGCTTCCCTGTGAGGCCCTACTTATAACACGGGTGCACCTTACTAGCGTATAATGCTATAGGGCTAGGTCTACGTGACACTAGCGAGCTACTAGCTATAAGTTAGTAACTTATATGTATAACACACTTAGACCTAGTAAGCTTTAGTTAATATATAAACGCCCTTATACCTCTTACCTAGCTATCCCTTTATTCTTATAATTCTAAAGCTTCTCTTACTAGCTACCTAAGAGTAATATAAGGGGGAGAATAACTTAATTTACTAGAACTATACTATATATTACTTAGGATTAGCTAGATAATAATAATACTATAGCTAGGGATATATAATATTTTATAACCTTATCTAAAGCTATACCCTTTACTATAAGGATAGAAAAGGTAGTAGTTAGAGAGTAAATTACTTAGCTTAAGTAACTTAAGGAACTATAGGATTAAGAAAAGGAGCTTACTAACTTAATATAATCTTATAGAAAACTAGTAAAAAGGGGCTAAAAGGATAGCTTATCCTTAAGCCTTAGTAACTAAGAAGTTAAGGTCTAAAATATTATAAAACTCTAATACCTTATAAACCTATAGAAGTATAAGATATAGCTTAATAACCTTAACTATACCTTTAAGGGGGCGAAGAAGAAGTATTACTAGGATAACTAAAAGATCCTCTTTATACTTAACTATATATATAAAAACTATTAGGCTAGATAGGACTAATACATTAAAGAATAACTAGCTAATAGTTAGAATTATCCTAAGAATAACTAGGATAAGTTCTAAGACTAGACCCTTATATTACTTAAAGACTCTGTAAGTTATAATACATAAATAGCTACGTAGCTAGAAAATATAAAGTAAAAGGAGGGCTAGAGTCTTATTAAGTTTAGTATTTACTTAGATTTACTAGAGAAATACCTAGAACGTGCTCTAGAAAAGACCTATGCTTTTATATTCTTTATAAAATTACTTCTAAACTTATAAGATTATATTAACCTACACGCGGATATTACTAGTCTAACACAAGAAGATATTATATAACTTACCTAGTAATTCTAAGAGGTAATATTAAAGAATAAGTAAAAGCTAAATAATTTAGAAAAGAAGGGGCTATATAAGGTAGCTTAACACTAAAGATATAACTCCTTACAAGGGTATTAGCTAAATAGGGACTAAAGAGATAAGGATAAGGATAAGGAAAAGACCCTAGCTACCTATCTAAATAATAATAGACTATAAGAAAGAAGATAGTGCTTTAATTATAGTAGTATAGAGCACCTTATTTATAATTATAATAAGCTAAGGAAAGACTAGCAAGAGGGCTAGGAAAACTCCTAGAGGTAAAAGTAAAAGCCCTTACCTTTACCTTAGACACTAGTGTAAGAGACCTAGAAGGTATGCTAGGAATCCTAATAGACTAAAAGATCCGCTAATGCTAGCCGTTGCTAACATTGCACCTTATAATTACTTAAGACCTATACTATTGCTTACGCACCCTATGGGCTGCCCTGTGGGCCTCGCGCCCCACAATCTTACGTACAGTGCCTTATAACTAGGGTACTAATAGGATGCTAATTCTATATACTAGTTACTATTTATAAGCATAAAGACATTAAAATAGTAGTAAATCTTAATAGTTATGCTAAGATTAATATTATAAGCGCCTAATTCGCACAGACTTATAAGCTTAATTAGGCTAAGGCTATAGCACCTATCTTAAAGGTAGTAGGGGCTCTAATAGTCCCCTAATACAGTATCTATAAGGTGCCTATTATAATTAAAGATTTATAAGGTAAAAAGAAAGATCTTAAGTTACTATACATAGCTATTAATAAGGACCTAAGAGCAGAGGAAAGCCCTATATTAATTAGAATACACACACTTATAGAAGAACACATATATCTTTACTTATACTTATAAGAATAGTAGTTTAAAAAGAGAAAGGTAGCCTTTTTACTACTAACTCCCTATAAGTTTATAAAGGTAATATATAATAAGATAATTATATATGCTATTATAGGTATATTAGAGAATAAGTTTATCCCTCTTAAAGATAAAGAGAAGGCAAGAGTATATAAAACTATTAAAGATATTCTAAAGGAACTATATAAGTTTAAAGATATATTTATATTAGATAAGGTAGGGAGCCTCCTATTAAAGAAGTTAACTAACTACGTAATTAATCTTATACTAGGAGCTATACCCCTATATAAACTAATCTATCCTCTCTCCTAAAGTAAGCTTAGAGAGCTCTAGGAATATATTAATAATAACCTAAAGAAAGGCTAGATAAAACCCTTAAAGAGCCTAGTGGGCGCGCCTATTCTATTTATGCTAAAGAAGGATAGAACGCTCTAGCTATACGTTAACTATTAAGGGCTTAATAAGGTAATATAAAAAAATCACTACACTCTCCCCTTAATTTTAGAGATCCTTAATTAATACTAAGGGGCCTGTTTCTTTTCTAAGATTAATATTAAGAATATATACTACTAAATTTATATTAAAGAGGGTAATAAGTGGAAGATAGCTTTTTGCATGTATTATAAGCACTATAAGTACCTTATAATACCTTTTAGGTTAATAAATACCCTAGCCACTTTCTAGAGTTATATCTATAAGGCGCTATATAGGCTAGTTAACACTATTTATATAGTATATCTAGATAATATCTTAATCTTCTCTAAGATAAAGGAGGAGCATACTAAATATATTAAGTAAGTTCTTAAATATATAAGGTTAGCGAAGTTATATATAAAACCCTCTAAGTACTCTTTCTATAAAGAATTAGTAAAATTCCTAGGATTTATTCTCTCTATTAATAGGATATTAATAGATACTTACTAGGTTAATATAATTAAAGAATAGAAGGAGCTAATAAGTTTTAAGGATATATAGTTATTCCTTAGGTTTTATAACTTCTATTAATAGTTTATTTATAAATACTCTAGGATTATAGTATCTCTTTATACGCTAATAAAGGGTAGTTAAAATAGCATCTAGACTAGGAGGTTTATATTTAGAGAAAAGGAGCGGTTAGCGTTTAATTAGCTAAAAGATGCCTTTTAGTAAGTGCCTCTACTCTAACACTATAACCTAAGTTAAGCGGTGCGTATTAAGATAGATGCCTTGATTTTCGTAATAGTAGGAATCCTATCTTAGTAAGATAATAAGGGCCGTTAGTATCTAGTGGCCTTTTAGTTAAGGAAGTTTACAGACGCTAAATATAACTATAGCATAGCTAATTAAGAGCTACTTACTATAGTAAAGTTATTTAAACACTAGTAATATTATATTAAAGGCATAGAGATACCTATAGAGGTCCTATTAGACTATTATAACCTATAAATCTTTATAAGGTAGTAAAAGCTAAATAGAAGATAGGCACAATAGTATATATTCCTCTACCCTTTCTATTTTATAATTAAACATAGACTAGGGAAGAGTAACCCCACGGATATACTATTAAGAAGGTCTAATTATAAGGGCAAACCTATATTAAATAGGGCGCTCCTACTAGAGCTTTAAAGGAAGATAGTAAATATCTTTATAGTAAAAGAAGAAGTACTAATATATTAAAGAAGTTATAGTATAACACTAGTTTTAGAACCTACTAAGGCAAGAGTAGCCTAGGTAAAAGGCTAGTTAGCTACTATGAATCTAGTAATAGGTTAGCTAAACAAGGGTAATTTTAAGGAGAAGGTAGTATGTGTTTAAGACATTAGCATAGCATAAGCAATTTAGGGGGCTATTATATTACTAAATCCCTACTAATCCGCAGCAAATAAACTATTAGCGTAACTACTATAGAAAGCATAGGACTAAGATCTAGATCTATAAAAGCATAGAGGTAAGGTTAACTCCTAAGTAAAAGGGAGGGGAAAAGCTAGTCTATAGTTATATAGCATAAGGGGCCTCCTAATATATAAAGACTAGGTAGTTATTCTATAGGAGCCTATCTTGTAATAGGAGCTTCTATAGCTACACTATAATAATCTATTAGTAGGTTACTTTAGGACTAAACACACTCTTAAACTACTAAAATATTACTATTAGTAGCTAGTAATAAGTAAAGCTATTTTAGACTATATATCTAGCTGTAGGGTATGCTAGCGCGTGGTAGCTAGGAGGCACCGCCTGTATAGAAGCCTTAAATCGCTACTAATACTAAGGCAACTATAAGCAAAGATCTTAATAGATTTTATTATGGGATTACTACTAGTATAGCTAGGCAACTAAGAAACTAACATAATCCTAGTAATTATAGACTAATTTACTAAGTACTCTATCTTCCTTCCTATATAGACTATAATTAATGTAGCTAAATTAGTAAAGCTATTTCATAAGGAGATTAAGCTTTAATTTAGGGCGCTAGAGGGTATTATATCCAATAGAGGATTAGTGTTTATAAGCAAATTCTAGTTAGACATATGTTACTTATTATACATAAAGCATAGGCTTTTAATAGTATTTTACCCTTAAACTAATAGGTAAATAGAGAGAATAAACTAAGTGCTTAAATATTACCTATAATGCTTTATTAAAGAAAACTAATAGCTATAGCTAAAGCTACTCCTAATAGCTTAATTTACATGTAATAATACTATTAATAGGATAATAGGTTACTCCCTTAACTACGCTCTTATAGGCTATTTACCTAAGTTTTATCTAGCTCTTAAGGGTAAGAGTAAGGAGGGGGAGGTCCTAGAAGCCTACGCACGCGTATAAAAGCTATATAAGGTTAGGGAGAAACTAGTATATAACTAGGTAAGAGCTACTAAAGCATAGGCAAAGTATTATAACTAATAACACTAGCTATTAACCTTAAAAAGAGAAAACTTAGTACTACTATTAGTAAAGAATATTAGACTTAAGGATATAAAATAAAAGCTAACCTCTAGATTTATTAGGCTATTTTAGATACTTAATACTATAGGCAAATAAGCGTACTAACTAGCGCTACCTAATAAGTATAGTTAACTATATAAGATATTCTATATTAGTCTATTAGAGCTATAGAATTACTAGAAAGACACTATAGATAAAGAAATGCTAATACTAGACCTTAAAGATAAAAATAATAAATTTAAAGTTAAAGAAGTTAAGGATTATAGAAAGACTTATAAAGGTAATAAATACCTAGTAAAATAGAAGGGTTAGCTAAGCAAATATAATTAATAAGTAGTAGTAAAAGATATAGAAGGCGCTTAATATATAATTTAGGCCTTTTATTAAAGCAAAATAAGAAGGAAGCATAGTAAGTCATAAGCAAATCACAAGCACTAAGGAATAACATTACTATAGTAAAGGCTTAATATTATTAGTTACTTAAAAATTCTACCTAGAGGCCTATATTATATTATAAAAAAACAAAGGAAATAGCGCCTAAAGCGCAAGTAAAGTAACTAGAAAACTCTCTATTATAGCCCCTAGATAGGAGATAACCTTACTATTAATAAACCTATACTTTACCTTATTCTTATTAGCCTAAATTACCTCCTTTATAGTATAAAAGAAGTAGTGTATTACTATAGCTTAGGTAATATAGCCTAGATCTAATAAATAAAGCTAAAGAACTATATATGCTTCCTATATAGCTATAGCATCCTCTAGGTCCTCCTATTAAAATATTAGTAAAGCCCTAGTAAATAAATAATAAAAAGCTAAGGGTAAACTAGAAAAGGGGGGAATAAGGCTATGGCTACTAAGGTAACTTATAACTACTACTAAGAGACTAGATAGCTCTAGTAAGAAATAGAGGCGGCTTATATAGAAAGGTTAGCAAATAATAAGCAATTAGGTTAGGATTTAATAGACTTAATATGCCTTTATAGCACTAGTTAACCTAAAGGCAATGTAATATAAGGTATTTATATAGTTAAATCCTATAACTATATTAAGAACACACTTAGTAAAGCTATAGCAAGTCTTCTCTAAAAAAACACTAATACCCTCTTTATTTAGGGCGGAAATAGTAGTGCCTATAAGGGCTTATACTTACTTATAAATAACTATTAGGTTAGAAAAGTTACTAGCTATTATTACTATAGCCTAGTATAGAAAAGTTAGTAAGTTAGAAGTATATAGCAATAGAATACTAAGTAACTCACTATCTTATAGGTATTACTACGCTTGTTTAGAGCATTACATTACATTACATTATATTGTGTAATGTTTGTAATGTAATGTAATATTTACACATTACATTACATTACACATTACATTACATTACATTACACCCCCCTTTCACACATTACATTACATTACATTACACCCCCCTTTCACATATTACATTACATTACATTACACCCCCCTTTCACATATTACATTACATTACATGTAATTATTTATGTAAGGGCTTAGGCTTTGCCTAAGCATTTTCCATACAGCAGGAAGGGTAGGGGCAAGCAGGATTAGGTAAGGTAAGGAAAGGGGGGCTTACATAAGGAGCTAAGGGGGTATAAGGGGCATTACTAGGGATAGCCTCTTCTCCTTTCCCTTCTCTTCCCTAAGTCTCTTAATACTATATTAACGCCCTATTATAGCCGCCTAGGGGCTAGTCTATAATAATTAAGAGACTTCCTTTAGTCTAAAAAGAAGGCTACTAAAAGAAATAAAGCAAACAATAATAGACCTAATAGACACGCTTTAGCCTTATAACTAACCTAGCTAGGGGACTCACACCCCCCTATCCAAAGCCGCGGTACCACTAGAAGCCTAGAATGCCTAGTTTAAGACGCTTTAACTAATGCTAGCATAGTAGGCAAGGGTAATTAAGAGCCTATAATAACACGTATATACAAACCTAGAATTAGCAGCATAATAAAACTTCCTACTAAATGCCCTAACAGACCCTACTAGAATTAATCCGGATTATATTCTACTTTAGGGGCTAGCCTTACTATCCCTTATGTTATAAATCCGCCAAAAACCAATTCCTATAGGCAACCTATATAATAGTAATAAGGCTACATTTGCTGCCTAGAAGTTCCTAATAGAATATAAGTTAGAGGTGAACAAGGACTTTATTAAGTCTAATAAGGACTAATAGGTGTTTATTTACTAAAACCTATTACCTAAGGTTTAGGCTTAGATTGTATTATTCTTTAAGATAGGCTATATAAATAACTATAACCCTATAGCTTTCCTAACCTACTTAGAGACACTCTACGCGAATCCCTATAGATAGGAGATAGCCCTTATAGAACTTAACTAGATAAAATAAGGGGTAAGGGAGCTATTTACTATATTTTTTATTTGTTTTAAATAGAAACTCTCCCTAGTAAGGGGGACCTATTAGACTAAGAATATTAAGCTAGCTAAGCTTTAACGCATACTTAATAAGTATATAAGAGAAATATCTATTAGTAAGGGGATAAGCTAAATAGAATACTATATTATAGTTACTTAGTACTATAGTATTATAGTTAATATTAAATCTTATGCCTTAGAGAAGAAGTTTTAGAATTAACATAGACCCTAGCTAGGCTAACCTGCCCCCTAATAAATAGACTATAATGGTAATACACCTATAATAGGAGTGTGTGCTATAATAACTTAATAAGGTAAGTAAAATAAGTTAGATAAGAAAAATAAGGGCCTAAAGAGAAACATAAATTAGCTAAGGGCTAAGTAGGTAACTTAGGCAGAACTAACTAAACACTACTAAGAGGGGTACTACCTGTGTTACGGATCTAAGGACTATTATATCTAGGAATACACCTTCCTCCCGCCCTGCTAACCTAAGGTCTAGATTAACTTATATAGGGCGGATATAGAAAGCATAGATAAGGAGATTACTATAAACTCCTTAGAAAATAAGTAGCCCTTAAGTAAAGTCTTACATAGGGGTAAAGGGGCTAGCTAGTAGCTATAGATTTAGATAAGTATAGCTAGTTTGCAGACATAGATAGAGATATAAATTAATATATAGACTAACTACCTTTCTTAATCCTAGTACTCTTTAATACATGTTTTTATATTAATATCTAGATTGATTATAGCTATAATTACTATAGTGCTATTAGCGAATTAGTAGTAAGATAGCTTAGCCTAGAGCTTATATAACTGCTAAAACGAAGGCAGGTATGTACCGTAGTGGAAATAGAGAGAAGAGAGAGGTAATAAAGAGAGGAGTCCTTCTCTATTACCTATATAGTATAAGCTAGTATTAATATTAATAGGTAGGAGTTATTAGTATACCTATATATTATCCTAGGTCTTACCTAGGACGTTATCTTTGGTATGCTATAGCTAGAGCACCATGATGTTGTAATTTATGTGGTAAAACAGCAACTAGTAATTAGTGTGGTAGAAGGCCTTTATGTCTTAGAAGCCACTAAGCGCGGGGGGGAAGCCCTAGTATAGGGGATTATTAGTTCCTTATATGCGGCCAAGGCGCAACGGGCACAAAAGATAAGGGATACTATAATAAGGTTTATAGCTATGAGCCTTAAAGAAATAACAATAGTGCTATAGATTATAGCGCCTAAAATAAAACCAGATAGCTTTAATATAGCTGTATTACTAAGGGAATTAGCGGACTTCGCAAATCTTTTTAACAAGGCTAAAGCCAACAGCCTACCCCTATATAAGGGTTCCCTTAATCATCACATACGTTTACGTAGGAATCCGGACAGATCCGAACTAACACTCCTATAGGGTCCACTATCAGAGCATCACATTACATTACATTACATTGTGTAATGTTTGTAATGTAATGTAATTATTACACATTACATTACATTACACATTACATTACATTACCACCCCCCTTTCACACATTACATTACATTACATGTAATTATTTGTAATTAAATGTAATTATTTTTTATTTTTTAATATTTAGGTAAAGTAATTAGAAATTAATAGTAAGAAATAACTTAAATAATTAGAAAAGTATATATTAGGTTTCTTAAAATATAGATTAAGGTTAAATTACTATACTAATCTTAATTATAACTTATAAAACTAATAAAACTTACTTTTTAAGCTTATTTCTTAGAAAAATATTAAAAACTTACTTTTAAGTATACTTATTTTAATAGAAAATCATATATATTTAAGTAAATAAGCTATAAAGAAGTAAGTACTATAATTCATAAGGCTTACTTTAAACTTACTTTTAAGTATACTTTCTTTTTAATAAAAAATCATATATATCTAAGCAAATAAGCTATAAAGAAGTTAATATTATTATTAGTAAGACCCACTTTAGACCCACTTTTATAAACACCTTCTTTTTAAGAGAAAATCATAAATATCTTAGCAAATAAGCTATTAAGAAGTTAATACTATAATTAGTAAGACCCACTTTAGATCCACTTTTAAGTATACTTTCTTTTTAATAAAAAATCATATATATCTAAGCAAATAAGCTATAAAGAAGTTAATACTATTATTAGTAAGACCCACTTTAGACCCACTTTTAAGTATACTATCTTTTTAAGAGAAAATCATAAATATCTTAGTAAATAAGCTATTAAGAAGTTCATACTATAATTAATAAGACCCACTTTAAACCCACTTTTATATACACCTTCTTTTTAAGAGAAAATCATATATATAGCAAATAAGCTATTAAGAAGTTAATACTATAATTAGTAAGACCCACTTTGGATCCACTTTTAAGTATACTATCTTTTTAAGAGAAAATCATAAATATCTTAGCAAATAAGCTATAAAGAAGTTAATACTATTATTAGTAAGACCCACTTTGGATCCACTTTTAAGTATACTATCTTTTTAAGAGAAAATCATAAATATCTTAGCAAATAAGCTATAAAGAAGTTAATACTATTATTAGTAAGACCCACTTTGGATCCACTTTTAAGTATACTATCTTTTTAAGAGAAAATCATAAATATCTTAGCAAATAAGCTATAAAGAAGTTAATACTATTATTAGTAAGACCCACCTTAGACCCACTTTTAAGTATACTATCTTTTTAATAGAAAATCATATATATCTAGGTAAATAAGCTATAAAGAAGTTAATACTATTATTAATAAGACCCACTTTAGACCCACTTTTTATATAGCTTATATTAATTCTAAATAATAACCGTATTATTTTAAATCTAGTAAATTTAGCTTGTTATACTCTTTTTCTACTCTTTTTTTAGGAAATTTTACTATAAAATTATTTATTTTATTTTATAAAAATTATTTCTTATATATTAAAGTATTAAATTAAGATAAATTAGGTATTATATAAGTATTATAAGCTAATTATACTTTAAATTCCTTAGATTACTTAATAAATAAATAAACTACGATTTTTTTTTATTAAAATATTATTTTAAAAACTAATATATAGTTTTATATTACTTATATTATACTTAAAAGCTTTTATAATAAGTAAAGCCTTTCATTTAAATAATATAAATAATATTATTTACTTATTTATTTATTTATACTATTTTTATTTAACTTTTTATTCCTAAATCACTCTTTTTTAACTTTAGATTTTATAAAAGAAAAGAAAAGAATTTAAGATATTTAAAAAGAATATATATTAAATCTAAAAAAATAACTATTATTCTAAATAAAAGTTATAATATTAATATTAAATTTAAGGTATATAAAAGTCTAATTATAGTTTCTTAATATAATTATTTAGATTTATAATATATTATTTTATATTATTTAAAAAAGTATATATAGGGTATTTTTTAGTAATAAAAAGTCTTATTTAAAATAATAAAAATATAATTATAAGAAAATAGATATATAGTTAATATAATATCTTATAATATATAAAGAAATTTAAAGAATCTAATTAACCTCATAAACTTACTATATATACCCTATACTAGAAGATATAACTAATAGTCTAAAAGATAGGAAATTAAGATATTTAATAGTAAATTTAATAAAATACCTATTATAAAAACACTTATATTAATCTAATAGAGAAAAATCTAAAGTATATTATAAGATATTAATATACCCCACCTTTTTTTCCTCCTAACATTACATCTGTAATGTTTGTAATGTAATTACACATTACATTACATTACATTACATTACATTACACATTACATCCAAACCCCAAATATTACATTACATTACATTACATTACATGCTCTGTCCACTATATAACATACTGAGGGATTAGTTATTAGAGGTTTATCGCCAGATAATAGATCTAATAGATAAGGGCTAGATTCGTGCTAGCTCCTTATTAGCTATGGCCCCTATTCTCCTTATAAAGAAAGCAAATAGGGGATAGCAGTTTTACGTAGACTATCACGCACTTAATAAGATTATAGCATAGGACTAATATCCACTCCCGTTAATTAAGGAGACACTACACTCCCTCTCCTAGGTATATTAGTTTATAAAGGTAAATATCCATGTAGCATTTTATAAACTACAAATAGCTAAGGGCAAGGAGCACCTCACTGCTTTTCACACTAGGTTTAGACTATTTAAATAGTTAGTTTATCTATTTAGCCTAGTAGGTACACTAGTAACCTTCTAATAGTATATTAACAAATCCTTAGGGAATGCGTTAGGGGACTTTATAACGGCTTACCTTAATAACATTCTAGTTTACTCTAGGGGATTAAGAAAGGACCACATAGTAAAGGTATAATTAATATTAGGACGCTTACGTTCTATAGGACTATACCTTAACACTAATAAGTCCGTGTTTACTATCAAAGAGGTCTAATACCTAGGATACATTATTACGGCAAAACGCTTAATTTATCCTAATCCCGCAAAGGTAATAGCTATAAGGGAATAGGCAGTACCTATAAAGCTATAGGGGGTCTAAAGCTTCTTAGGGTTTGCAAACTTCTATTATAACTTTATTAGTAACTTCTCTAAGTTAGTAGCCCCCCTTATTTATCTTACTAAGAGAAATACCCTATTTCACTAGGGACTAGAGAAGGATAAAGCTTTTAAGAGGCTAAAGAATACTTTTGTTACGTATCCTATCCTAGTATAATAGGATCTAGACTACCTCACGGTAGTAAAGGCTAACTGCTTAGGAATAGCCCTTAGTGGTTACCTCTTATAATTAGGACTAGATAGTGTATTATACCTAGTGGCCTACCACTTCACTAGTCTCATGGTATTATAGAAGAATTATATAATTTATAATAAGGAGCTGCTAGCTATTGTTTTATGCTTAAAGGTATAGTTAGCAAAGTTATAAGGTATCTCCCGCCTATTCATGATTTATACAGACTATAAGAACCTAGAGTACTTTATAACACTAAGACTAATATTAGAATAGTAAGCTTAATAGGCAGACACGCTTGCGCTATTTAATTTCCATCTGCGTTATAGACCTAGCACGCAGGCGTAACACCTAGACGCCCTATCTAGGAGGGAATAGGACTAACATAGGGAGTCCTTAAGATAGGGATAGGTTCTATAGCTAATTATAATTACATAACTATCCCTATTACTAGAAACGGACCTAGATAAACCTATTATAGCCTTATATACACACTAATTATCCCTGCCTTTAGTAGGGGAGGCTCTCTTTACTAGCAAGCACCTTTAGGACCTTTAGGACTAGGCTATCACGTCAGACCCTATATATAGTATATAACTAAAAGCTATTTAGGAGGGTGCTAGGAAGTTTCCCCTAGAAGTAATAACAAGAGAACAGGTTGCGAATTATTCCATAAGCGCCCACGGCGCGCTATAGTTCCAAGGGCATATATAGGTCCTAGCCTAGGAACCCCTTATAATAACTCTTATCTAACAAAGTCACGACTTGCTAGTTGCAAGTCACCCTAGCCATAACACTACGTTTTAAATTCTATAATAACAGTTCTATTAGAATAGAATATCACAGGACGTAGCGAGATTTATTTGTAACTACCACTATGTTAGTAGCTATAAGAGCTATTAGTAACGCTAGGGCTTACTAAAGCCTTTACTAATCCCTAATTAGTTTTAGTCACAAATCTCTATTAACTTTATAACAAACTTACTAGCTTTATTACCTAAGTAACCTTAATACCTTATAGTTATTATAGATAGGCTATCAAAGTTTGTGTAGCTTAAGGCTATAACCTCTATAAAAGCTAAGGATTACGTAGAACGCTTTAAGATAATTTAGTAGAGGTTTAGAGGATTCCCTTAGTCTATTATTATAGACTAAGGCTTAGACTAGTTAGGATAATTTTAGATAATATTATATTCCCTAGTAGGGATAGATTAATTACTCTTTATATCACACTATCCTTAGACTAATAGTAGTATAGAATAAGCAAACTAGGAGGTACAGGCAATTTTACGCATTACTGTTTCCTTCTTGTAGTATAACTAGCTAGAATACCTTACCGCTTATTAACTAGTGATTAATAATAGGACCTTATTAGCCACTAGAGTAAGCCTAAATAGATTACTCTATAGATATAATCTTAAACTAATTTAAACCTAACTAGATATGCTTACATCTATAATCACACTAAAGGGGAGAGCTATTTGTTTCCTTAGCTATCTCTAAGAGAGTACCTATTTAGCTTAGGCCGCGATAGCTTACATATAGTAATAGTAATAAGATATAATATTAGTATTAAGACACCTAGCGGAACGTTTCTAGGTTAGGGATAAGGTATAGCTATTGCTTAGGAATATAAAGATAAACCACCCCTTAAGGAAACTTAACTAGGTAGCTGTAAAGTATATGGTTATAGAAGTACTATCCCCTCTTATAGTCTAACTTAATGTACTAAGGGGTATTTATCTGGTTTTTTACGTAAACCTTATTAAATACATAGTAAAAGACCCGCTCCTAAGCTAATAGCTATAGGACTTATACCTAGGTCCTAAATAGGTCCTAGCGGAGGGTAATAATAAGCTTATAGAGGAATATTAGGTTAAGCGAATTCTGGTGGCTTAGAACATATAGGGGTAAGGAGAATAATAAAATATCTTAGTTAAGTAAGTAAGATACTCCTAACTAATATAGGAGCTACTAGAAAGTATAGAGAAGATATAAGCACTTAATAAATTTAAGGTGAAATAGGGTGATATATAAACTAATAATAAACTAAATTAATTTTAAAAAACTTATATAGCTATAAAGACTTCTATAAGCGCCCTAGACGCTTACCTACTATATTTTACTACTACTTAATAAGAATACTTATTTAGTAAGTTATTACCCTAATTACTAGGAGAAAATAAATAGGAGGGTACTACCTCTAGCTAAAGTTATACTACTACTACTATAGCTATAGCACCTTCTTTGCTAGGTAATAGGCGTGGTATAATAAGTTATCTATCTAGTTTACATTAGGTATAACCTAGAACTAGGATAGTATAGGTAAGGTTAGTGTAAGAAGTATAAGTAGGAGGGGGCGTAATAGGAGACCTAGTAGGAGGATAGTATATAGGAGGAGAATAGCTAGGAGGAGGAGGTGTATTATTTCTAGCTAGAGGATAGCTAGCTCCTAATAACCTAGGAACATAATTATAAGTTAAACCTAACATAGAAGGATAGCGTAAATAATACTAGTAGTAACGTAAAGGAGATTTGTTACTTAACCTAGTAATCTAAGAATATTAATAGATCTTATCTTAGTAATAAGGTAATAAAGCTTAGAGGAGCGTGGCAGACTAATTATGTATCTCTATATATATTACGCTTAGCCTACCTATAACTTATTAGTTCTATTAGAATAGAATGCCTATAACTTATTATATAGATTAAGCTATACTATAACTACCTAAAGGGCTAGTGCTAATAAAAGGGGTGACGTTAAGACTAGTTATATTTATTATAGTAGTATTTATAGCTAGGGATGCCCTAAGGGCTAACTAAATAGAAGCTAGGTTAAACTAAGCCTAGGTAAGGAGGGAGTTTTACTAATTAATAAGGTAGTAATACCTTTAAGATAAAATAGGTATTTTCTTTTTTATTTCCTTAGTCTTTAGGACTCTAGGTTTAATAATATATATACCTATAGTAATCTTTGCCTTAATATCCTTTAATATATAATAGAGATATAGGTTAGCAGATAAGAGCCTAGTGTACTAAACATAGGTAAGATATTACCTCTAACATAGAGGATAGGATTCCCTAGACTTAGGTAGGTAGCATTCTAGTACACTAGTAGTAAGGGCCTGTTTTATATATAGCCTATAAGGGCGCTAGATAGATTAGGGGGCGGTATATTATTTATTATTAAAGTTACCTTCTATAAGGAACTTGCTAATAGAATAGGATAAGGGCGTTATAGGAGCGGCTAAAGATAAAGGAGGGTTAGATAGATTATAAGGCATATCTAATAAGGGAGTAATTATCTAAGAAGTAGGGACTAATAGAAGAAGGGGAAGGTATAATAGAACTATAATAATAGATAGATAGTGTTGTGTAAGGGAAGGTAAGACATAATAAGGAACTAAGTAGGATATTTATATATAGTTTAGTACCTATATTAGGTGATTAATAAACTAGTAAGGGTAGGGTTAGAGACTATAATAAAATAATAGGTTAGCGAGGTAAACGTGTCACGTACCCTTATTAGATAAATTACAAACTAGTAGGGGGGGGCCAGATATCATAATAATAACAGGTTAGCAAGGTAAACGCGTCACGCGCATAACAATAGCATAATAAGCTAGCGAGACGCAGGTATTACGTACCTAATAGCAATAAGCAGGGAACAGGATTAAATATAATTAAATACTTACTAGATAATTTACGGAAAGTTAGTAGTAAAGGTAGGAGTAATTTACCTTATTTACTAATAGCATAATAAAGCACGCTATAATAAAGGGATAGGCTTAATAAGACTAAGTAAGGGTATATGTAAGGGCTTAGGCTTTGCCTAAGCATTTTCTATATAGTAGGAAGGATAAGGGCAAGTAAGATTAGGTAAGGTAAGGAAAGGGGGGCTTATATAAGGAGCTAAGGGGGTATAAGGGGCATTACTAGGGATAGCCTCTTCTCCTTTCCCTTCTCTTCCCTAAGTCTCTCAATACCATATCGACGCCCTATTACAGCCGCCTAGGGGCCAGTCCATAACATTTGTAATTAAATATAATTATTTTTTATTTTTTAATATTTAGGTAAAGTAATTAGAAATTAATAGTAAGAAATATCTTAAATAATTAGAAAAGTATATATTAGGTTTCTTAAAATATAGATAAAGGTTAAATTACTATACTAATCTTAATTATAATATATAAAACTAATAAAACTTACTTTTTAAGCTTATTTCTTAGAAAAATATTAAAAACTTACTTTTATATACACCTTCTTTTTAAGAGAAAATCATAAATATCTTAGCAAATAAGCTATAAAGAAGTTAATACTATTATTAGTAAGACCCACTTTAGACTCACTTTTAAGTATACTATCTTTTAAAGAGAAAATCATAAATATCTTAGCAAATAAGCTATTAAGAAGTTAATACTATTATTAGTAAGACCCACTTTAGACCCACTTTTATATATACTTTCTTTTTAAGAGAAAATCATAAATATCTTAGCAAATAAGCTATTAAGAAGTTAATACTATTATTAGTAAGACCCACTTTAGACCCACTTTTAAGTATACTATCTTTTTAAGAGAAAATCATAAATATCTTAGCAAATAAGCTATAAAGAAGTTAGTACTATTATTAGTAAGACCCACTTTAGACCTACTTTTAAGTATACTATTGGTTTAAGAGAAAATCATAAATATCTTAGTAAATAAGCTATTAAGAAGTTAATACTATTATTCGTAAGACCTACTTCAGACCCACTTTTATATTTTGTTGGGGCAAAACAACCACCCCAAAACAATGGAAAAGAGGGATCTAACGATAATGATGATAATGACGAAAATAACGATATTGACGGTATTGACGAATTCGATGATATCAGTAATTAAACCTAGATATTGGGATCTAGGTCTGCGATATTTGCGATCCATCGCGAGGATTGAAGCTAGGAAAAGCTACCTAGCTAGGCAGCTAGATAATCTTAAATAATCTCAAATAAGCTCATATTTATCTTAGGAAAACACAGGTAAAATCTCGATTTGAATAATCTAAGCTAAAGGTAACGAAGGGAGAGTTGATTTTCTATGAAAAGGGAGGGAATCTAGGGCTTTTATCTAGCTAGGGGGTTAGGGGCTAGGCCGGATCTAATGTGGTTGAATTGATCCGACAATCCGATAGATCCGAGGTCGAAGGGGCTAGAGGTCTCAAGGGATCCGATAGATCTAAGGTCTAAGGGGCTAGAGGTCTCGAGGGATCCGATAGATCCGAGGTCTAAGGGGCTAGAGGTCTTGTGAGAGAGGTCTCTAGGGGTTATATTCCTAGCTACATAATATATACTTTCTTTTTAAAAAAAATTATAAATATCTAAGCAAATAAGCTATAAATAAGCTATAAATAAGTTAATTGTATTATAAATAAACCTTATTTTTATACTTAATTTTTATTTATACCTTTAATATACTATATTATTATTTTATAGCTTTAAATTCTTATAAACCTAAATAACTTACTAGCTTTTTAATTACCTTTACTAAAAAGAAATAAACTTTTATTTTTTAAAAGTATAATATTTATTTATTAATTCTAAAAAAATAGATTTTATATCCTATTTTAAATTAATTAACTTTAAATAATATAAGCTTCTTAAAGATTTCTATATTAGTCCTTAATATAATTATTTAGACTTATAATATATTATTTTATATTAAATTTAAAAGTATATATAGGGTATTATTTAGTAAAATAACCACTTAGGTTAAATAATATAATATTAAATCTTAGAAATTAGATTTATTAGTATTTTAAAATCTTATAATATAAAAAGAAATTCAAGAATTTCTATTATACTCTTAAGCCTATATAATATACCCTATACCCTAAGATATAACTAATAATCTAAAACTAAGGAAACTTAAATAATTTATAGTAAATAAACTAAAATAGTAATCAAATTAATGCTAATATTAACTTAATAGAGAAAAATCTATATAATATTATAAGATCTTAACATACCCCACTTTTATTTTCCCCTAACATTATATTTATAATGTTTGTAATGTAATGTAATGTAATATGTAATAATTACACATTACATTACATTACATTACATTACATTACACATTACATCTAAACCCTAAATATTACATTATATTATATTACATTACATGCTCTGCGCTTATTATATTAGAGATAATGCTTTAACTACTTATCCCTAGTAGCACTACTCCTAAGCAAAGAATAAGGAAAACTATATATAATCCTTAGTAAAGTAGCCTTAATTAGTAAGTGCCTCTTAAAGTTAGCATAGCTAGTATATAAGTAATATATATAAAAGTACTTATAGAAGTAAATAGCGTTAGCTTCTATAATAAAATAGTAAGGATAGGTATATAATAAGTTAGGGTAAATAAAGTCTAATTAAAATTAATTAAAATAGTCTAGAGTTATAAGAAGGAAAAGGGAGTAATATAATAGTAAGTTATAATAAAATTTATATTATAAAGCTAACTAATTTATTTGTTATTGTTTTTATTATTAGCTAGTTAGCAAATAGCTATATTAAGGCTAGGGAAAGCTATTTAGGAGCCTAGCTATAAGTGAGGGGATAATTATGAGGCCCCACTTATAACACGGGTGTACCCCGCTAGCGTACCACACTGTAAGGCTAGGTTTACATAATACTAGCAAGCTACTAGCTATAAGTTAGTGACTTGCGCGCATAACACACTTAGACCTAGCAAGCTTTAGTTAATATACGAACGCCCCTATACCTCTTGCCTAGCTATCCCTTTGTTCTTATATTCCCTCTGCTCTTAAGTCCTTATTAATAGCTATATATAGTAACTTAAGGTTTTTCTCTTTACCTTATAAATCTTTAATTAAAATAAGTACCTTATAGATATTATATTAGGGAACTATTAGAGCCCCTATTACCTTTAAGATAGGTACTATAGCCTTAGCTTAATTAAGCTTATAAGTCTATGCGAATTAAGCACTTATAATATTAATCTTAGTATAACTATTAAGATTTACTACTATTTTAATATCTTTATGCCTATAAATAGTAACTAGTATATAGAATTAGTATTCTACTAGTACTATAGTATTTAAGGTAAAGGTAAGGGCTTTTACTTTTACCTTTAGGAGTTTTCCTAACCTTCTTATTAGTCTTTCCTTAGCTTATTATAATTATAAAAGAAATACTTTATATTACTATAGTTATAATACTATTTTCTTTCTTATAGTTTATTATTATTTAGGTAAGTAGCTAGGGTCTTTTTCTTATTCTTATTCTTATCTCTTTAGTTCTTATTTAGCTAATGCCCTTATAAGGAGTTATATCTTTAGTGTTAAGCTACCTTATATAGCCCTTTCTTTTCTAAATTATTTAGCTTTTACTTATTCTTTAATATTACCTCCTAGAATTACTAGGTAAGTTATATAATATCTTCTTATATTAGACTAGTAATATTTATATATAGGTTAATATAATCTTATAAGTTAGGAAGTAATTTTATAAAGAATATAAGAGTATAGGTTTTTTCTAAAGCTTATTCTAGGTATTTCTCTAGTAAATCTAAGTAAATACTAAACTTAATAGGACTCTAGCCCTCCTTTTGCTTTATATTTTCTAGCTATATAGCTATTTATATATTATAACTTATAGAGTCTTTAAGTAGCATAAGGATTTAGTCTTAGAACTTATCCTAGTTATCCTTAGGATAATCCTAACTATTAGCTAGTTATTCTTTAATATATTAGTCTTATCTAGCCTAATAGTTTATATATATATAGTTAAGTTGTGAGGCGCTGTACGTAGGATTATAAGGCGCGAGGCCTATAGGGTAGCCTATAGGGTGCGCAAGCAATAGTACAGGTCTTAAGTGATTATAAGGTGTAATATTAGTAATGGCTAGTATTAGCGGATCTTTTAGTTTATTAGGATTCCTAGCATACCTTCTAGGTCTCTTATAATTATGCTAGCTATTATAGGTCTTCTAGCTAGGCTAGTCCTAGGTTTGAATCCTATTATAGGTGTATAGGATTAGCTAGGCTAGGTAGCTTACATTAGGCTTATAGGGCAGGTATATAAGTGCTAGGCCTTAGGGGTTTGCAATTACTAATTATCTAAAGGCTATGGGTACTAGGCTAATCCCTAACTAGATAGTAGTAGCATGCTAGCTTAGGATAAGCCCTAGGGAAGGGAAGGATAATTATAAGGCACTATACATAGGATTGTGGGGCGCGAGGCCTATAGGGTAGCCTATAGGGTGCGCAAGCAATAGTACAGGTCTTAAGTGATTGTAAGGTGTAATATTAGCAACGGCTAGTATTAGCGGATCTTTTAGTCTATTAGGATTCCTAGCACACCTTCTAGGTCTCTTATATAAGTATAAAGAGAATCTTTTAGTTATCCTAGTAATACTTTTTCTTTACCTCCTTAAAGGTATAGTTAAGGTTATTAAGCTATATCTTATACTTTTATAAGTTTATAAGGTATTAGAGTTTTATAATATTTTAAACCTTAACTTCTTAGTTACTAAGGCTTAAGGATAAACTATCCTTTTAGCTTTTTTTTACTAGTTTTTTATAAGATTATATTAAGTTAGTAAGCTTTTTTTCTTAATTCTATAGTTTCTTAAGTTACTTAAGCTAAGTAATTTACTCCTTAACTACTACCTTTTTTATTACTATAGTAAAGAGTATAGCTTTAAATAAGGTTATAAAATATAGTATATCCCTAGCTATAGTATTACTATTATCTAGCTAATTCTAAGTAATATATAGTATAGTTCTAGTAAATTAGGTTATTCTCTCTCTTATATTACTCTTAGGTAGCTAGTAAGAGAAGCTTTAGAATTATAAGAATAAAGGGATAGCTAAGTAAGAGGTATAGGGGTGTTTATATATTAACTAAAGCTTACTAGGTCTAAGTGTGTTATATATATAAGTTACTAACTTATAGCTAGTAACTTACTAGTGTTACGTAAACTTAGCCCTAGGGCGTAATACGCTTGCCTAGTGGTGCGCTAGCACGCTAGTGTTATAAGTAGGGCCTCATAAAGGATAAGGCTTATGATTTTATTATAGTATTTTATATTATCTAGATATTTAAATTAGATCCAGTCTATTATAGGGTTATTCTTACTGCTCTAAATATTAAACTATCCTATTCCTATGTTTAGGTAGTAGTAGCTTTATACTAGCTCCCTTTCTCCTATATTAATTACTATTAGCATATTTACACTCTTACTACTAGCTTTATTATAATATAATATTATAGGGGGGGGTAAATAGAGGTAAGAAATTCAAATATTAATATAGTTTGTATTTTAGAGGCAATTCCAGACCTTTAGAGCAGTGTAGAAGTTTATGCAAAGGTTTTTATTTTATATATAATAATAACTTTTATAAGCTTTCTTATAATTATTTTAACTAACTTTTAAATATAATACTAGGATTTACTTTTATTTTATATACTATAATTATTATAATTAGTATTATTATAAATTTATAATATTAAAAAACATAAAAAAGAAAGTAATTTTATTTTATTAATATTTAAAAAAACTTTAAAATACTAAATAATTATAGAGTTTAGCTTTTTTTATAGTAATTTACTTATTTATACTTATACTTATATTTTATTAAATTATTACTTATTTATTTTTAATTAAACTTTAATACTAATAATATTTTAAGTTATATAAGTTATATAAGTAATATAAGTAAAATATATATAAGCTATTTTAAGCTATTATAAGCTATTATAAGCTATTATAAGCTATTATAAGCTATTATAAGCTATTATAAGCTATTATAAGCTAAGATTAGTTACTATAAGTGTTGATTCCTTCGGATCTTCATCGGTTTAATCGTGGCCAAAGACCAGACCAATTATAGGTCTAGCGCGATGCACGCGATATGATTGGCTGCATTAATTCGCCACCCCCTCTTTTACCCCACATACGGATTTCGCTTACTTTTCTAGCATCTAGACTTTCCCTCTCTTCTCTCTCTTTCCTAGCTAGCTAACTAACTATTATTAACTTTAATTATACGGGATTTATTACCTACGCAGGACCTTAGTAAATCCAACACTAATTAGTAGTTAACTTTATAACTATAGATAAGCTAGGTATCACAAGAAAAGATATTTTTGCAGACACTACTACTACTACCCCTTATTATACTATAATGGTTATTATAGTAGAGAGGTACGACTATATAAGTGTGCTAAAGGAAGAGACTAGAATCCTAGTTACGGACTTGTTAGGCTTCTAAGGAATTAATCTATTAACCCTTAGGCTTAGGGATATAACTTCATTATATCTATCTGGGATATTATTATTAATTATTAATTCTATTATCTATTATAAGAAAACTAACTAAATAACTAAATCTATTGCTATAAGGCATTTATTTCAAACCTAACGTTAAATAACCTTAGCTAAGCTAGCTAATATATCTATAACCCCTCTATAAATATTCCCTTTATCTAACAGACCTTTAATCTGTTTGTATAAGCATCTACGGCTTGTTTTTTTTTGCCCCCTTTATTATTAGTGCTATTTGCCCTATACTTATTAGTAAGAAAGAGAGATTACTTTCTCCCCTCCTTTTTATAAAAAACGGAAAGGGTAATTCCTATTAATTCCTATTAATTCCTTGTTATTCTTCTTGTTACTTTTAGTTACTTTTAGTACTCCTATTATTTTCTTTGTCCCTATTGATTTATTCCTATTACTACTTTTACTGCTTTTCTTTTATTATGTTTTCCCTGTTTTCATAATCTTCTAATTTTATTAGAGCAATAACGCTCCTAAAAAGTAAAAAAAAACCCTTACAACAGTAACAGGCAAAAACAGGAGCTTAATTAGTAACAAAGAACAATAGCTTAAATATTCCTTTTATAGTTAAAGATAGTAAAGGAATCTAGACCTTCTATAAGAGGAAGGGCTACTAGTAATAGCAAGGCTCTAATTATCACCCCTAAAAGACCTTAAAGGCATAAATTACCCCCATGCCTTTAATAGCTTACTTATAACTTCTTACATAACTAGAAAGAATCTATTAAGCTAGATCCAGACACTACTACATAGCTTAAGCTTAATAACCAAATTACAAGATTTATTAACCTTAGTAAGCATTAAGGATAAAGAGATAATAACCTATAGGAATTATTCTAAGAAGACTTCGAAGGCTAGTCTAAAGACACCTTCAAAAGGGTATCCAAGGATATTATCAGAGAATTATGTAATTCTTTACAAGATTACGGCGTCCTTGTTAGGTAAGGCCTAGGATATTTAATCCTAGTATTGCTTAAGGAAGTGCTTTATTAAACCTTAATACCCCTTTGGTTATAAGAAAGATTACAAGAAAGACTACAATCTTCTAAACCCCTAAAGCCTTAATATCAATAGCCCTAACAACCTACCCTAGAAATTAACCTTCCCTAACCCTAGAGATTACTTAAACCCTCACACAAACCCCTATAATAATCCCTACTATACTAATAGCTTTACCTAGACAATTATTATTAAGAATAACTAGTGAACTATTATTCATAACAAATTATGCCTTTATAGTAACTCCTCTCTAAGGATTAGATCACAAAGAAAATCTCAGAGCTTATAAAGATATATAAGGATAGTAACTACTATAGTAAAAAGCTATATAACTTCTTAACGCTAAAGATCACGCTCTTTAAAAATAAGTGTAATAGAATTAACCTTCCCTAAACATATTATTAGAAGGCTTTCCCTATTAATTAATAAGTAATACTAAATAATACTACCTTAATTACCTCTTTAGGAATAACTATTCCTATAAAGAGATAATTACTCATATTTATTAACGCTTTAAGACAGAAAGTAACTAGTAATTCTATTATTATAAATAAAGTAATATAATACTAAAGAGCATAATTAAGAAGAACCCTAATAAAAGCAAGCTTAATTACCTTAAGATTATATTATTAACCCTTAAGAAAATCCATAAAGGCCTATACTTTACTAAGACAGTAAATACTAAACTCTATAAGTAAGCCTTAAACACTATAGCTAGTGTGCCTAAGTATTAGATAGTGGAATATATATACTCCATAGGCTTTAAGAGTCTTACTAAAGACCTCCATAAGGTAATCACTATTACGAAATTAAATAAGAAGTTCTCCTAATACCTTTAGTACTAATAAGGAGACCCTCTAGAGGCTATATTTACTAATTATTAGTATAAATAATAATCCTATAGTAGAGGAAGCTATTACAGGTAAAGCCCTAGGCTAAGCACTAAGCACTGCTTTATATATAGTAAAAGTAGCTACTAGTCTTCTAATCACTTTACTAAAGAGCATTAAAAGGAGAAAGACTACTAGTAGGCTAGTAAAACATATTATACACCCCCTTTAGAGAAGAGATTCTAGGTATTCCTTACCTCTTATAAAGGGTAGGATAATAATAAGCCTAATAAAGGCTTAGGTAAGAATTAGGAAGTATATCTTATAGCTTACATAAAAGCTAAAGATAACAATAATATTAAGAAGCTACTATTAATAGCATATCTAAGTATTATATAATTCTTCTATTCTAGACCATAGACTAACCATAACGCCACTAATATTAATATCCTAGTGACCTTAAATAATTAAGCTTTTTAACACGCATTCCTTAAATAAGAACTCTATAAGCTATAAGAGTATAATAAAGGCTTAATCTATTACGTCTCTAAAGAACACTATTCCGAAAAGGTCTTTAGAGGAATTATGCCTAATACTAGCGCCACAGGGAAATTAAGTATAGGAGAGGCATAAGTAAAGGCTTTATTAAGATTAATACCTTTATTAAGAGTAATCCCTTGCAAACCCTAAATTATTATATTTAGCGCTAGATTAGTAGTTACAAAAGGAATCCTTTGTGTGCCTACGGAGCTTAGAGAGCTTAAATTTTACATTCTTAACATAGCTACCCCTTTTCTCTTCTTAATCACTAATATAGATAAGATATAAGTCAAGATTAATAACCTCGCTAACGTGCTTATCTAAGGCAATAAAACTATACCTATTATGTAATAATAGGGACATCCTTAGTGGTTACTAGAGGCAATAGAGACAGTTACCTTCTACCTTTTAGAAGGAGATATCTATTAATTACATTATTAACTTAGTTACCCTTCTGTTTAATAGCTTACAAAGATCCTTTACTAAGCTAGTTATAAAGTTAAACACTAAGTAATTAAGAAATTAACTAAAGTCTACTACTATTACTAAATACATAGAAAGGCCCCTAGCTAATTCAAATTCATAATCAAGGATAATCACGAATTTAACTACGAGATCATTGTTAATATCGTGCAAATTAATAGCTAACTAGTGCTTTACATTATTAATTTAGCAACCTCGTTCTAAGTAGCCTAGTTCCTTAATCTAAAGAAGCAGAAGGCTTAAGACATCTAGAATGTAATCCGCGAATATTAGATTAATACTTATCTTAGACCCCTAGATTAGATTATCCACAATGCTAGTAACGACTTCACTTCCGCTAAATTCAGGCATTATGCTTGATTAATATTAATTAAAACTAGTAAGATACTAATTAAAGCCTATAATAGCATTAGAAAGGTTAAGAGATATCACAGACCTCTACGCTAAGCCTATAATATTATTATAGACTTAATTAGAACAGAGCTTGCGCTAGAATAACATCTCTAAATAGCTATTAAGGTAATTAATAACTCTATAAGCCTAAATAGTATTATCCTAACCATGCTAGTCTTTAGAGGCTACCTATAAATAATAAATAAGTTACCACTAAGCGTCTTTATTATTTAATATACTAAAGTAATTTATAAGGTAACTAATAAAGTCTAACATTTTCTAGCTTCATAGCAGGTCTATAATACCCTCAGAGCCTAGAATAGTCCTAATATAGCACCTATACATTAGTTACCTCTATAAACTAATATACGCATGTAAAGAGAGAAAGGTAGCTAGCATAGCCTATATAAGCTACTTACTACTAATAGAGAGACCTATACTATTAATATACCCTATAGCCTAGTAAAGTTTTATTCTATAGTAGTAAAGCCCTATTATAAAGACCTATATACTATAAAGGGGCTAGAGTAGCAGGAGATAAAGCCTTATAATTCACTAGAGTAATAGCTAAATAATATAAAGGAAGAAGGAGCTATATAACTAACTACTACTAATAAAAGAGACTTTATAATAGAAAATAATAAAAAGCTATAAGCACTAGCTAAGAGAAAGTAAGGGAGACTAAGAAAGGCCCTTATAGTGTAATTCATAAGTATAGGAGAGTCTAATAAAGAGGCTTATAAAGCCTAAATAGCCCTAAGGGGAAGCTATTAAGTTAAAGACTTATTACCTTACCTTAAAGAAACAAAAGTAAGGAAAAGAAAACCTTATAGCCCTAAGAAAAACATTAGCCTAATTTAGCTCTATATACTTATAAATAAAGATTAGGAGGAGGCCTTTATTTAAGAGGTTATAACTAAAGGGATACTAAGCATAGTATTTCTTATAGTAAAGGAAGAGGCTAATTAAAACCTTACTCTTTAACTCCGCTAAGAAGGAAGGATTACAACCCTAGAAAAACCCTTTAAGCAGTCTAATCAAGCTAAGATTAACGCTTTACAAGCTTATAATATATTCAAATTTATTAAATTTAACCTAGCAAAGCATAGAGGTTATAGAATCTTTGATTCTTATATAGTTAAAGAGATTAAAGGCAAAGGAACGGACTTACTATACAAGAAATCTCGCCTTATTATACAAGGCTATAATAACAAAGGAAAGGAATTTATCCTAACGCAATCGCTAATAATACAACAAGTAAGCTAATAACTAATCATAGCTATTGCTCTGTTATTAAGAAGAAGAGGCATCTACCTTTGGATTCGTAATATCACGCAAGCCTACACTTAATCACATATAATACTAATAAGGCTAATTATCATAAGAATCCTAAAGCAGATTACACACCTCTTCCTAGAAGGGACTGTAATTAAATTAATTAAACCTCTTTATAGGATTATAAAGGCTAGAACCTACTAGTAAGTAATATACTTCTATTACTATAAGGATAACCTTAATATAATAACCTTAACTTATAACCCTTACTTATTAATTACTACCCTAAATAATAAGAACCTCTTTAGTATTATTAGAATACAAACTAATAATACATTAGGCCTAAGCAATAATAACTTCTTCTAAAAAGAAAAGAAAGAGCTCTAGAAGGCTAACTTCATAGCTAAAGAGAAGCAATAATTAACCGCTAAGAATCCCCTTATCTTTAATAGTTATATCTTAACCTAGAACACTAATAATTCGCTAATCTTAACCTAGAAAGGTTAAAGTCAGAAGATCAAGGAAGTTAATCCTTAATCCCTAATAGTAAAGTAAGATTACGTAAAATAATAAGCCTAAGGGAGCTACATTATAACTATATATTAACTAGAAGCTTCGTACAACCTATTAATTATAGCTTAACACTAAGAGCCCTTTACAAAAGATATTATATATCTTAATAAACACCTTAAATAGCAAATTAAGAATTAATAACATAGACTATAATATATTCCTTTAGTCCTTAAGAAAGCAAAGCTCTTTGTGTTTATAAATAGATTGCTTGCTAATAACAAGGATTTAAGCTCATAGATTAGGTACGTAATTGTGATTAGTAATAAGATAATACAAGATAATAATACCTTTATTATAAAAGGTAACATTATTACATATAGTTTAACAAAGAGCAAGTAAGTTACCTATAGTGCGCTTACCTCTAAGTTATATAGCATAGTTTAAGGCGCAGATATTGCCTACGCGATTTCTATAACTCTCTATTAGATCACAGATTAATTAAAGATACCTCGGATCCTTATAATTCTCTATACTAACTCTTTTTTATTATATAAATATCTTATAAAGCTAGGAACTATAAAGGAGAAAAGACTAATAATTAATATTATAGCTCTTTATTAATTATATAAGAGGCATAAGATCTATAAAGTAACGTAAATTAATAGCAATAATAATCTAGCGGATATAATAACAAAAGCATTACTAAATTTATTACTTTCCTCTTTAATTAATTCAAATAAATTAATAATTTATGTTAAAGGATAGGTAAAGAGACCTATAATATTAGGAAATAGGAGCTTAGGTAAGGAATAATAGATTAATTTAATTAACTAATACTATAACAGCTAATTAGGATAGCGAATTCCTATTAAGGGATTCACTTATATACACTTTCCTTTAATCTGATTTTTATTACGTTTTTAAGCTCTTTAGCTATAAAGGAAAAAGAGAGATTACTAGTGTTAATTCCTTCGGATCTTTATTAGTTTAATCATAGCTAAAGACTAGACTAATTATAGGTCTAGCGTAATACATGTAATATAATTAGCTACATTAATTCGCTACCCTCTCTTTTACCTTACATATAGATTTTGCTTACTTTTCTAGTATCTAAACTTTCCCTCTCTTCTCCCTCTTTCCTAGCTAGCTAACTAACTATCATTAACTTTAATTATATAGGATTTATTACCTGCGTAGGACCTTAGTGAATCTAACAATAAGCTAAGATAAGCTATTATAAGCTTAGATAGGCTTAGATATAGATAAGCTTAGATATAGATAAGCTTAGATAAGCTTAGATAAGCTTAGGTAAGCTAAGATAAGCTAAGATAAGCTAAGATAAGCTAAGATAAGCTAAGATATTTTTACTAATACTACATTAAAAGTATTTATAAAGTATTTATATATATTCTTAAGTTTAGTTTAACTAAGGTATATAGCTTTAAGATAATTTTTAAATATTTTTTAAAAATTTAGTATAAGATTTTATAAATTATTAATAAGAGATTTAAAATATATTAGGACTTACTTTAACTTATAAAATCAAAATTATAATTATATAATTACTTAATTTCCTTACTATATACATTATAAATATTCATTATATAATAGGACCCACTTTTAATTATATAACTATAGTAAAAAAATATTACTAAAGATATAATTAAGGTTAACTTCTTTTTTTATAATTACTATACTATAATTACTTTTACTTATTTTACTATTATTAAAGTTCTTTAGTAATATTATAATAGAATTTTACTATATAATTTAACTAGGTATAACTTATTTTTTATATTTACTATATTATAGGTTTCTTTTACTTATATTACTATTATTAGAGGTCTTTAGTAATATTATAATAGAATCTTATAATGAAATTTAACTAGGTTTAACTTATTTTTTAATATTTACTATATTATAAGTTACTTTTACTTGTATTACTATTATTAAAGTTCTTTAGTAATTGTTAATTCCTTCGGATCTTCATTAGTTTAATCATAGCTAAAGACTAGACTAATTATGGGTCTGGCGTAATGCACGCAATATGATTAGCTATATTAATTTGCCACCCCCTCTTTTGCCTTATATACGGATTTCGCTTACTTTTCTAGCATCTAGACTTTCCCTCTCTTCTCTCTCTTTCCTAGCTAGCTAACTAACTATTATTAACTTTAATTATATAGGATTACCCTTATACTTACGCAAGACCTTAGTGTAACTAACACTAATTAGTAGTTAACTTTATAACTATAAATAAGCTAGGTATTATAAGAAGAGACATTTCTATAAATACTACTACTACTACCCCTTGTTATACTATAATAGTTATTATAGTAAAGAGGTATAACTATATAAGTATGCTAAAGGAAGAGACTAGAATCCTGGTTATAGGCTTATTAGGCTTCTAAGGAATTGATTTATTAACCCTTAGGCTAAGGGATATAACTTCATTATATCTATCTAGGATATTATTATTAATTATTGATTTTATTATCTATTATAAGAAAACTAACTAACTAACTAAATCTATTACTATAAGGTATTTATTTTAAACCTAATATTAAATAACCTTAGCTAAGCTAGCTAACTTACCTATAAATTCCCTTTAATATATTACCTTCTAATAGACCTTTCATCTCTCCTTATAAGCATTTACTACTTATTTTTTGCCCCCTTTACTCTTAGTGCTATTTACCCTATGCTTATTAGTAAGAGAGAGAGATTACCTCTATCCTTCCTTTTTATAAAAAACAGGAAGTAGTAATTCCTATTATTCCCTTATTACTTTTCCTATTATTTTCTAGTTACTTTTAGAACTTCTATTACTTTCTTTATCTCTATTAATTTATTCTTATTACTGCTTTTACTACTCCCACTGCTTTTTCTTCTATTTTTCCTGTTTTTATAATCTTTTAATTTTATTAGAGTAATAATACTCCTAAAATACAAAAGAAGAACCTTATAATAGTAATAGGTAAATACAGGAGCTTAATTAGTAATAAAAATAATAAATTAGTAACATTCCTTTTATAGTTAAAGATAGTAAAGGAATCTAGACCTTTTATAAGAGTAAAGGCTACTAGTAATAGTAAGGCTCTAACTATTACCCCTAAAAGACCCTAAGAGTATTATTAAAATATAGGGAGCTAGTTACCAGCTAGCAACAGCTATACGGGTGCAAGCTCTACGGTCAGGGACCAATAGGGCTGCAACGTTAAATCAATCAACGCAACGCAACGGAAGGTTATGGTAGTTATTAACTAATAGAATTCAATTTAGATTACTTTTATAATATCTTATAAAGCAATAGAATTGATTTTAGATACATTGTACGGGTAATGCGGCTATTATTAGTTGAGAGGACTAGCTATCTAGCTAGTTAAAAAGATCTTCTTTCTCTTATAGACTTACTAACTGTATTAGTGGATCCGGGCCGCTAACGGGGTCTTACGGGCCACTTTTAATTTTCCGTAAAATTCATTTGTATACAAAAACCAAAAAATCAACTCACCACTATACTAGCTAGTAACCTATATGCACTAACTTTTAGTCTAAAAAATAACCTTATATAAAGAGAAAGCCCTATCTTTAAGCTTTAATTTGCTATATATAAAACTTTTATACAACCTCTAGATAAAGAGAAAATCATTATTAAAGATAGCTATAGGGTAAGTTATATGTAGGGTAACCTGCTTACGTTACCCTAGCTTACATCACCCTAGCTTACCTAATTACTAGTAGCGTGGTTATAGCCACACTTGTAGCTATAACGCAATTAACTAATTAGTTATCCACACAGTCAGTCGTAGCTATTAACAGCTGCGACGTAGCCATTAATAGCTGCCCTCGCGACCGTTAACAGCTGCAGTGTAGCTATTAGACTTACAAAGCAAGCTAGTAATAAGAAGGTTCTTTAACTAGAAAAGGGCTAAAAATAGGTCTTATTTTTAACACCCCCTCTACAAAAGAATTACATTTAAAGCAATTAGAAGTGTATAAAGAGACTATAGGGTAAAAACAACAACTTTTAATAATAACAGATAAAAGGGAAAAACAGGAAAAATAAAAGACCCCCTTTTTAAATTCCTAGCTATTATTAAATATAGCTCCCTTTTTAACGTTGTTTTTAGTTCCCTATTAAAGGGAATTAGTTATTAGTTTAATAATTATTAAGCCCTAAAAGCTTAATAAAAGCCTAATAAAGAGGTCTAGAAAGAGGTTTCGTAAGACTATCTGCAGGCATTAACTTCATATCTAGATATTCAATCTTAGCTAAACCCTCTAAAACCTATTACCTAATATAGTTAAACTTTAGCAATATATGCTTTATACAACTATGTAAAGCAAGGTTATAAGCAGTAGTTATAGCGCCTTAATTATCGTAATATATCTGGATAGGGGGAGAAATAGGGGTTTTTAGCTCCTTAAATAAGCCCTGAAGCCACTGAAGCTCCCGGAAGGTCTCGCAGATAGCATTAGCTTTAGCTTCTAGTGTTAATAAAGCTATTGTACTAGCTTTCTTTGATTTCTAGCTAATAGGTCCGCCAGCTAGCTTAAATAGATAAGCATAGGTTAATTTTGAGGTCTTTTTATCCCCTGCAAAATCACTATTATAATAACCTATTAGGCTTTTGCTAACTAAACCTTTAGAGTCTCCCCTATAAATAATAGCAAGGAATCTAGTCCCTAATAGATACCTTAGCAGATTTTTAGCTACTTTTAGGTGTTCTATATAAGGGCTAGCTAGTGCAGTAGATAACCACTGTAGCGTGAAAGCTATATTAGGCCTTGTAAGTAACATTAGGTATATTATAGTCCCTATAATACACTGATAAAGCTTGATTTCGCTAGCTATTAAAAGCTTAGTTGTTTGCGTAGCTAAAACGCCTGGCTAAAGAGGTATGCTAATAGGCTTACTATCTAGCATATTAAATCGTTTTAAGGCTTCTAATATATACTAAGATTAATGAATTTTCAGTATTCTATTAGGCCTATCTCGTATAATTTAAACCCCTAAGAAGAATTCAGCAGGCCCCCTATCTTCTATTGGATAGACTTTATGAAGTTCCTTTTTAAGCCTTTGGATATAAGATAAATCCAGTCCAATTAGAAGACAGTCATTAACGTACGTAATAACAAAGGTTTTGGTTAAAGGATTAAAGAAGATAGCTAGGTCAGATATTAAAGGGTTAAATCCTAGGGATTTAAGCACTAATATTAGCGCTTATTGCTATTCCCTTAAGCTTTGTTTCAGGCTATATAAAGACTTCTGTAATAAAATTACTTAATCTTTAGAAGGTTTCTAGCCAAAACTTCTAGCTAATTTAGCTAGTTTAGGATTTGCCTCAAGGAATTCAATAAACCCTTTTGGAATAACCATATAAATCTGTTATTATAGCTTACTATTAAGAAAAGCTCCTATAAAATCGATTTGTTTAATTTCCTAGTTATTCCAAGCTACTAGGGCTAGTAAAATCCTCCAGCTAGGGGGAATGCTTGTGGCAGCAAAGGTCTCTAGGTAATCTAGGCCTTCGATTTGCATGAATCCCTTAGCAACAAGTCAAGCCTTATATTTTAAAGGATTATTTTCTTTATCCTTTTTAAGCTTATAAATAAGCCTATTCTTTAGTACTTTTTAGCCCTTAGGGATTTAATCTTTCCCTATAAATTTAAAAGTACTAGCCTTTAGAAGCTATTCGTATTCCTTATACGTGGCTTCTATCTATTTATCCCTTTCAGGGCTAGATATAGCCTGCTTCCAGGTCTTAGGCTCAGGGCTAATAGGATTCTTTTCCTTTAGCTTCTCCCATACCTTAAAGTAGATTTCTTTTATGAAATCTAGAGAAGAAGGGGAACTAATATTAACATCCATAGGGTTAATATTAGGGTTAAAATCGATAATTTTGTTAAAATCAAGGTCTGAAGTCGAAATCTGATTTCCTAGTTGAGTTATAGGCTACGCCTGTATAGGATCCGCTAGAATTAAGCCTTTAGGGGGTTCTTTAGGGCCTATAGGTGGTTTTTCTTAACCTATAGGGATACCTATGTTATCTATAGGGTAATCCTTTAAACCTTAATCTAGATGTTATTAATCTAAATCATTTTCCCCCTCTAAAGGGTTATCCCCTATAGAAATCCTAGGTAAGCCTTTAGAAATAGGGCCTATAGGTTCTATAATCTTAATAAAGCTAGTCTTTATAACTAGCCTTTTAGAGGGGATGTACACTAGGTAGGTGTTAGAACCTAGTGTAGCTAAAAGCCTTCTAGGGATAGTCCTAGCTGCTAACTTCTGGGCTTTAGGTCGTTTTTCCAGGGGGATTAGAATCTCACAGTGAGATCCTATAGCTCTAATACTGCTAATATTAGTTGTATAAGGCTGATTTAGCTCCCTAGATAGCAGCTATTTAGGGCTTTCATCCTTAGTGGTATTAGTAGTTATATTAACTAGGTTAACAACTGCAGGTAATACAAAACACCATAAAAATAACGGTAATTTTGCCCACTAGATAGTAGCCCTTAATCGATCTAGAATAGTACGAATTAAACGTTCTACTAATCCATTTTGCTCATGGATATAGGGACTAGAAGTCGTAAATTTAATCCTTTTAGAATTTAACCAAGCTTAACAACTAGAATCAATTTCCTAGCCCCCATCGAAGTGAAGGTGCCTAGGATATTAACCTAGTTGATTTTTAAGCCCTCTAAAGAAGCCTTTGATAGCCTTATAAACAGTTGGGCCTTCCTTATTAGGTAATAAGATAACCCACTTATATCTAGTCTTTCGATTAACTAGAAATAAGCAAATTAACTGCTTATTGTACGGCGTAGGGCTGATTTTTAGCGTATCCCCCTCTATTCAATCTAGAGCTCTTAGGGGGTCAGGGATAGCTAATTTCCTAGGTCTTCTAACTGCCTTAGATTAATCACAAGCAATACATCTAAAATCCTTATCCTTAATTTTAGAAAAATCAGGGATTCCTTTAGTTATAAGGCTAGTTTTCTTTAGCAAAGGAAGACCTAGGTGCCCTAATCATACATGCCATAGGCCAGCTAGTTCTAACAACCATTGATATTAAAGATCCTTAGGGTCTGAATTAGGATCTAGACTAGGGCCCTCTTCACTAGTCCCCTGCTAGGCCCCTTAAGAACCACAGGCCTCTTGGAGAGGTATTAGGGACCCTTTTCCTCCACTAGGGCCCTCTAACACCCCTAAATCTATTTCCTTAGATTTATAAGGGACTTAACCTGGGGCTATAGGCGAAGAAGAAGGGACTAATTCCTCTAAATCATCCTATACGATTTCTTTAATATCATTATTATTTTTATTGATTTCGTCTAAATCAGAAGCCTAATCCGGCTTTTTAGAGGGAATTTGAACCTCTATAGGGTAACTATAACCCTTAAAAGCAGCGTAAGTAAAAGGTTGGATGTAATAAGAGTTATTATAGGGCCCTTTAGATAACTTTGGCATAGATTGGTTTTTAACGTGAAAGAAAAAACCATGTTTTTCTATATCTAAGGTTGCAATATAAGACCTATCTTTAAGATAAAGTAGGTTTTTTATAAGGCAACCACTAGATATATAGTGCGTAAGTCCACTAACTATATTAACATCAAGCTGAGGAAAATATAGCGCATCTTTAAGCACTAAGGTCCTATATTTATTAGGATTCTTTTGATATAAGACCTCAAAAATAGCACTACCGTGACCCTTAGCGTAAATAAGGCCACCACCAGTTATAATAGGGTCAGATTCCCCCTTTTTATAGGGGGTATAATCCCTAAAGACCTCCCTAGAATTAATAATATATACAGTCAAACCTGTATCATATAATAGGGCCTTTTTCATGTCTTTGCTGTAATAATTAAAACCATTTAAGGTTTTAATTTCTTGATTTTCATCATCTGATTTACTAGAGCTAGAATCAGAGCTACTATCACTAGAGCTCTTATAACTAGTCTTATAAAGGCTAGGCTTCTTATACGGTTTAAGAGCACTGTTAGAAAGGTAGTAATTTCCTAGCATAAAAGATCCCTCTCTAGAGGTCTCTTTATTATCCTTTTTATTTAATTTTTAACCTTTTTACTTCTTCTTCTTCTTCTTATTAGAAGAAGAATTAGAATTAGAAGAGCCCTTATTTTCTTTAAAGCCTCCTTTCTTCTTCTGATCCTTAGGGGCCTTTTCTTTTTCTTTGGCACCCTTTTCAAGGTTTTTAGCCCTATAATTCAGGGCTTTAGATACCGTAAATAACTTATCCCTTTGTTCTGCTAGAAGGTCTGCCATTAAGAATTAAAGATTTAGGTCGGATAGTACCTAATGGTAAAAATGCATATAGTTTTAGAGTTAATTCTCTGTGCGAAGCTAGAGCTTTTAAATACAATTATACCTCATTTGGATAAATATGCATCTAGGGGAGCCCCTATAGCCCTATTCGTACGCATGCTAAATCGTTGCCTCTTAGCCTACTAAGGGAAGGTTGATTTTAGGGATTAAAGATATTGATTAACCTAATCTATAGGAGCAATCAGGACCCTAGAAATCGATAATCTAGCTAGTAGATTATTAAAGACTGCATTAAAGGATTCTAAAGTCCCCTTAAACTCTTGAAAATTCAGGTTATGAAATTCTGAGTATAGGGACCCCCTCTGGATTTTAACGCTATGTGAATATTGCCTTACAAGTAAATTATAGGCTTCTTTAGGTGATTTTTGCTAAGTTATAGCGGCTTAGGGTCCTTCTGTACAACTATCCCTTAATAACATAAGGATAATAGCTTAATCCGGATCCCCTAGCGCCCTAGAACTCTCCGGATTATCTAGAAAATTAGGCATGCCTAAAGCTCTAAATTGGATAGTTAGGGCTTGTTTCTATTGTTCGAAATTTTCAGCTCCTTTAAGCCTAGTAGTCTCTGGAAAACTATAAACCCTTTTATTGAATTTCTTAATAATTGAATTATTAAAGGTTACTTGTACAGAGCTAGATTCAGCTTGATTTTCTTGAACAGGCTGCTGATCTTGCTGCTAACTAGCGGGCTTATTAGATTCCACACCCTCTATACGACTATTTATAGTTATAGATAGGCTTTCTAGCTTCTCTAATAACTAGTCTATAGTTGCTTGTTGCTTAATAGCCTGCTCTTTTAGCTAGTTATTTAGAACCTCTTGCGCACTAGGGTCAGGGATTACAGGTCCCTTTCCCTTTCCTTTAGTATTTATTTTCCTTTTTATAGAAGGGAAAAGCTTCTATCTCGCGGGTCCTTCCTTTTTTATAGAAGGGAAGTCTTCTGTATTTAAAATTTATTTCTTTTTATAGAAGGGAAAAAGCTTCTATCTCGCGGATCCTTCCTTTTTTATAGAAGGGAAGTCTTCTGTAGCCATAATTGATTCCTTTTTATAGAAGGGAAAAGCTTCTTTCTCGCAGGTCCTTCCTTTTTTATAGAAGGGAAGTCTTCTATAATTATACACAAAGTGACCTAAAAGGAATCTATAGTGATAGAGCTGGGCTCATAACCTATTGAAATATAGGGAGCTAGTTGCTAGCTAGTAACAGCTGTATAGGTGCAAGCTCTATAGTTAGGGACTAATAGGGCTGCAACGTTAAATTAATTAACATAACGTAACGGAAGGTTGTGGTAGTTATTAACTAATAGAATTTAATTTAGATTACTTTTATAATATCTTATAGAGCAATAGAATTGATTTTAGATATGTTATACAGGTAATGCGGCTATTATTAGTTAAGAGGACTAGCTATCTAGCTAGTTAAAAAGATCTTCTTTCTCTCATAGACCTACTAACCGTATTGGTGGATCAGGGCCGCTAACGGGGTCTTACGGGCCACTTTTGATTTTCTGTAAAATTCATTTGTATGCAAAAACCAAAAAATCAACTCACCACCATACTAGCTAGCAACCCATATGCACTAACTTTTGGTCCAAAAAATAACCTTATATAAAGAGAAAGCCCTATCTTTAAGCTTTAATTTGCTATATGTAAAACTTTTGTACGACCTCTAGATAAAAAGAAAATTGTTGTTAAAGATAGCTATAGGGTAAGTTATGTGTAGGGTAACCTGCTTACATCACGCTAGCTTACGTTACCCTAGCTTACCTAATTACTAGTGGCGTGGTTATAGCCACACTTGTAGCCATAACGTAATTGACTAATTAGTTATCCACACGGTCGGTCGTAGCTGTTAATAGCTGCGACGCAGCTATTGATAGCTGCCCTCGCGACCGTTGACAGCTGCAGTGCAGCTGTCAGACTTGCAAAGCAAGCTAGTAATAAGAAGGTTCTTTAACTAGAAAAGGGCTAAAAATAGGTCTTATTTTTAACAAGTATAAGTTACCCTTATGCCTTTAATAGCTTACTTATGACTTCTTTAGTAATCAGAAAGAATTTGTTAAGCTAGATCTAGAGACTACTACGTAGCTTAAGCTTAATAACTAGATTATAAGATTTATTAACCTTAGTAAGCATTAAGGTTAGAGAGATAATAACCTATAGGAATTATTTTAAGAAGACTTTAAAGGCTAGTCTAAAGACACCTTTAAAAGGGCTATAAAGGAAGTTATTAGAGAATTACGTAATTCTTTATAAGATTATAGCGTTCTTATTAAGTAAGGCCTAGGATATTTAATCCTAGTATCCCTTAAAGAAGTGCTTTACTAAACTTTAATACCTCTTTAGTTATAGGAGAGATTATAAGAGAGACTATAATCTTCCAAACCCCTAGAGCCTTAATATTAATAGCCCTAATAACCTACCCTAGAAATCTACATTCCCTAACCCTAAAGACTATGTAAACCTTTATAAGAGCCCTTATAATGATTACTATTAAATTAATAGCTTTATCCTAATGATTGTTATTAATAATGACTAGGGGACTATTATCTATAATAAAATATGCCTTTATAGTAATTCGCCTCTGAAAATTAAATTACAAAGAAGATCTTAGAGCTTATGAAGATATATAAGGATAGTAACTACTATAGTAAGAAGCTATATAACTTCTTAATACTAAAGATTACGCTCTTTAAAAATAAATATAATAGAATTAACTTTCCTTAAATGCATTATTAGAAGGCTTTCCCTATTATGTTAATAGGTAATGCTAAATAATACTTCCTTAATTACCTCTTTAGGAATAACTATTCCTATGAAGAGATAATTGCTTATATTTATTAACACTTTAAGACGGAAAGTAACTAGTAATTCTATTACTGCTAATAGAGTAGTATAATATTAAAGAATATAATTAAGAAAAACCCTAATAAAAGTAAGCTTAATTACCTTAAGATTACATTCTTAACCCTTAAGAAAATCTATAAAGGACTATACCCTGCTAAAATAGTAAATACTAAGCTTTATAAGCAGGCCTTAAATGCTATAGCTAGTGTGCCTAAATATTAGATAGTGGAATATATACACTCTCTAGGCTTTAAAAGTCTTGCTAGAGACCTTCGCAAGGTAATTACTATTACGGAATTAAATAAGAGGCCCTCCTAATACCTTTAGTACTAATAAGGAGACCCTATAGAGGCTATATTTACTAATTATTAGTACAGATAGTAATTATCCCCCTGTGGTAGAGGAAGTTATTATGGATAGAGCCCTAGGCTAAGCACTAAGCGCTGCTTTATATGTAGTAAGAGTGGCTACTAGTTCTCTAATTACTTTACTAAAGAATATTAAAAGGAAAAGGATTACTAGTAGGCTAGTAAAATATATTATATACCCCCTTTAGAGAAGAGATTCTAGGCATTCCTTACCTCCTATAAAGGGTAAGATAATAATAAGCTTAATAAAGGCTTAGGTTAGAATTAGGAATTATATCTTTTAGCTTACATAGAAGCCAAAGATAATAATAATAATGTGGAGGAGCTACTATTAATAGCATACCTAAGTATTATATAATTCTTCTGCTCCGGATTATAGACTAACTATAATGCTACTAACGTTAATATTCTTATAACCCTAAATAATTAAGCCTTCTAACACGCATTCCTTAGGCAGGAGCTTTATAAGCTATAAGAGTGTGATAAAGGCTTAATTTACTATGTTTTTAAAAAACACTATTCTAAAGAGGTCTTTAGAGGGATTATACTTAATACTAGCGCCGCAGGAAAGTTAACTATAGGAGAGGCATAAGTAAAGGCTCTATTAAGATTAATACCTTTATTAAAGGTAACCCCCTACGAACCCTAAATTATTATATTTAGCGCTAGATTAGTAGTTACAAGAGGAATCCTTTATGTGCCCATAAAACTTAAAGAGCTTAAATTCTATGTCCTTAACATAGCTACCCCCTTTCTCTTCTTAATTACTAATATAGATAAAATATAAGTTAAGATTAATAACCTTACTAATATACTTATCTAAGGCAATAAGACTATACCTATTATAAAATAATAGGGCTATCCTTAGTAGTTACTAGAAGCAAGAGAAACAGTTACCTTCTACCTTTTAGAAGGAGATATCTATTAATTACATCGTTAACTTAGTCACCCTTCCGTTTAATAACTTATAAAAATCCTTCACTAAGCTAGTCACAAAGTTAAACACTAGGTAATTAAGGAATTAACTAAAGTCTGCTACTATTACTAGATATATAGAAAGGCCCCTAGTTAATTCAAGTTCACAATTAAAGATAACTACGAATTTAACTATGAGATTATTGTTAATATTATGTAGATCAATAGCTAACTAGTACTTCACATTATTAATTTAGTAATATTATTCTAGGTAGCCTAATTCCTCAATCTAAGGAAGCAAAAGGCTTAAGATATCTAGGACACTATCCGCAAATGTTAGATTAATACTTATCTTAGACCTCTAGAATAGATTATATATAACGCTAGTAATAACTTCGCTTCTACTAAGTTTAAGCACTATACTTAACTAATATTAATTAAGACTAATAAGATACTAATTAAAGCTTATAATAGCATTGGAAAGGTCAAGAGATATTACAAACCTTTACGCTAAGCTTATAACATTATTATAGACTTAATTAGGATAGAACTTACGCTAGAGTAATACCTTTAAATAGCTATTAAAGCGATTAATAACTCTATAGGCCTAAATAGTATTATCCTAACCTTACTAGTCTTTAGAGGCTACCTATAAATAATAGATAAGTTACTACTAAGTATCTTTGTTATTTAATATACTAAAGTAATTTATAAAGCCACTAATAAAGTCCGCTACTATCTAGCTTTATAGTAGGTTTACAATGCCCTTAAAGCCTAGAATAGCCTTAACATAGCGCCTATATATTAGCTACCCCTATAGGCTAATATATATATATAAAGAAAGAAAGGTAGCTAGTATAGCCCTTATAAGCTACTTATTACTAATAAAGAGACTTATATAGTTAACATGCCCTATAGCCTAGTGAAGTTTCGCTTTATAGTAGTAAAGCCCTACTATAAAGACCTATATATTATAAAGGGACTAGAGTAGTAGGAAATAAAGCCTAATAATATAGAGGAAGAAGTAACTATATAACTAACTACTACTACTAAAAGAAATCCCCTAATAGAAGAAAGTAAAGAGCTATAGGCACTAGCTAAGAGAAGATAAGGGAGACTAAGAAAGGCCCTTATAGTCTAATTTATAAGCGTAGAAGAGTCTAAAGAAAAGGCTTATAAAGCCTAGAAGGCCCTAAAAGGAAGCTATTAAGTTAAAGACTTACTACCTTGCCCTAAAGGAATAAAAGCAAGGAAAAGAAAACCTTATAGCCCTAAGAAGAATATTAGCCTTATTTAGCTCTATATACTTATAAATAAAGATTAGGAGAAGGCCTTTATTTAAGAAGCTATAACTAGAGAGATGCTAAATATAGTATTCCTTATAGCAAAGGAAAAGGCTAATTAGAACCTTACTCTTTAACTTTACTAAGAAGGGAAGATTATAACCCTAGGAAAACCCTTTAAGCAATCTAATTAAGCTAAGATCAACGCTTTATAAGCTTACAATATGTTTAAATTTATTAAGTATAACCTAGTAAAGCACAGAGGTTATAGAATCTTTAATTCTTATATAGTTAGAGAGATTAAAGGCAAAGGGACGGACTAGCTATACAAGAAATCCTACCTTGTTATATAAGGCTATAATAACAAAGGAAAGGAATTCATCCTAACGTAATTGCTAACGATTTAATAAGTAAGCTAATGACTTATTATAGCTATTGCTTTATTATTAAGAAAAAGAGGCATTTACCTTTAGATTCGTAATATCACATAAGCCTATACTTAATCACATATGGTGCTAATAAGGCTGATTATTATGAGATTGCTAAAGCAAATTATATATCTCTTTCTAGAAGGGACTGTAATTAAATTAATTAAACCTCTTTACGGGATTACAAAGGCCAGAACCTACTAGTAGGCAACGTACTTTTGTTACTATAGGGATAACCTTAATATAATGACCTTAACCTATAACCCTTGCTTGTTAATTATAGCCCTAAATAATAAGAATCTCTTTAGTATTATTAGAATGCAAACTAATAATATATTAGAACTAAGCGATAATAACTTCTTTTAAAAAGAAAAGAAAGAGCTCTAGAAGGCTAATTTTATAGCTAAAGAAAAGTAATAATTAACCACTAAGAATCCCCTTATCTTTAATAGTTGCATCTTGACCTAGAATACTAATAACTTGCTAATATTAACTTAGAAAGGCTAGAGTTAGAAGATTAAGGAAGTTAATCCTTAATCCCTAATAGTAAAGCAAGACTACGTAGAATAATAAGCCTAAGGAAGCTATATTATAACTATATGTTAACTAGAAGCTTCTTACGACTTATTAATTATAGCTTAATACTAAGAACCCTCTAGGGAAGATATTATATACCTTAATAAACGCCTTAAATAGTAGATTAAGAATTAATAATGTAAACTATGATATATTCCTTTGGTTCTTAAGGAGGTGAAGCTCTTTATGTTTATAAATAGATTGCTTACTAATAATAAGGATTTAAGCTTATAGATCGGATATGTGATTGTGATTAGTAACGAGATAATGCAAGATAATAATACCTTTATTATAAAAGGTAATATTATTATATATAGCTTAATAAAGAGTAAGAGAGTTACTTGTAGCGCGCTTACCTCTGATTTATATAGCATGGTTTAAGGCACAGATATTGCCTATGCAATTTCCATGACTTTACATTAGATTACAGATTAATTAAAGATGCCTTAAATTCCTATGATTCTCTATACTAATTCTTTTTTATTATATAAATATCTTATAAAGCTAGGAACTATAAAGAAGAAGAGACTAATAATTAATATTATAGCTCTTTATTAATTATATAAAAGGCATAAGATCTATAAAGTTAGGTGGATTAATAGTAATAATAATCCGGCGGATGCAATAATAAAAGCATTGCTAAATTTATCACTTTTCTCTTTAATTAATTTGAATGAATTAACAATTTGTGTTAAAGGATAGGTAAAGAGACTTGCAATATTAGGAGACGGGAGCTTAGGTAAGGAATAATAGATTAATTTAATTAACTAATGCTATAATAGTTAATTAGAGCAGCGGATTCCTATTAAGGGATTTACTAGTGTACACTTTCCTTTAATTTAATTTTTATTACGTTTTTAAGCTCTTTAGCCATAAAGGAAAAAGAGAGATTACTAGTGTTAATTCCTTTGGATCTTTATTGGTTTAATCGTGGCTAAAGACTAGACTAATTATAGGTCTAGCATAATACACGCGATATAATTAGCTGCATTAATTCGCCACCCCCTCTTTTACCTCACATACAGATTTCGCTTACTTTTCTAGCATCTAGACTTTCCCTCTCTTCTCTCTCTTTCCTAGCTAGCTAACTAACTATCATCGACTTTAATCATACGGGATTACCCTTATACCTGCGCAGGACCTTGGTGTAACCAATAGTAATATTATAACAGAATCCTACTATAAATTTTAACTAGGTTTAACTTGTTTTTTTTATAGTTACTATATTATAGGTTACTTTTACTTGTATTACTAGAATTAAGCCTAATTTAATAGCCTAATTTAATAGCCTAATTTAAATTATATTACTATTATTAGAGTAATAAAGTTTTTAGTAATTAAAACCCCTTACTTTATATATTATATAATAAATCCTTTTCTTTATAAATAAGCTTTGTTTCCCTTCCCTTTTTTCTTTATACTTTAGATCCTTATATCTTTTCTAATACTATACTTTAATATATAAACTTTATACTATTATAAAGCTTGAAATCTACTCTTTTTTATCAAAATATTTACAAATCTTTAAAGTCTATTAGCCTTACTATAATGGCTGAATCATCTACCTCTTCTGTTTTTACCCCTTCTAATACTATTTCTTAAACCCTATCTAATAGCTCTTTTAATAAGAGTAATATTAATAGGAAATTTAAGAATGATATTAAAAATTAACTAAGCTATAGTTTTGAAACTAAAGCTTATATTATTAATCATAACTTATTTAATTATTATCTATTAGATATTAATTATAATAAGGAAAGATTAGTAATATGTTATTGTACACAAGAAAATTGCTCTTTTAGCTTTTCTTGTAAAGCTAAGCGTTTTCAATCATCTAATGGTACTAGCCATTATAAAATAAGGCATTTTACTATTGCTATATCTAAAAAAGAAGAAAGTACTAAGATTACTAGTAAGTTATTATCTTATTATTATTAATTAAGCTATATAAAAATTACTAATATTATCTAATTTAGTACCTCTTATAACATAACCTTCGCCATCTTTACAATCAAGTATTTCTACTTTTTTTACGAAAAAACGGCCTAGGCCTCCCTTAAGTGAATTCTCACCAGATACTATTATTAATCTAGCTATAAAATTTATACTAGAGAATAACTTATCTTTTTCTAATATAACTAGTAATTCTTTTAAGGAATTACTAAGTTACTTTAAGTAAGTATTCTTATTAATTCTTCCCTTATTATCTAACTAATAATTATAGTCTAAATACAACATCTTGTTTAAATTATCGGAATATTTCTATAAATATTCATAATTTATATAATAAGTCCTTTTAAGAGCTTATAATTAAGCTTCGAAAACACTTATTAAATTTTAGCTATATATCTTTATAACTAGATATATGGATATCTTTTAATTCAAAGTCCTATTTAGGGATTATTGCAAATTGGATAACTTTAGATTTTAAACTAGAATATAAGCTTATTGGTATTTATTTAAATTATATTATTACTAAGGTTTTCTAGTACTAATAATATTAACTAGGATTTGAAAACTTGAAAAGCACACATACTGGAATATATATCAATGATATATTTACCCAACTTATGACTTTATATAATATACAATTACCATCTATTATAAGGTAAGTTATATAAATCTATTTAAAATATACTAATTACTAATAACTTATATATTCTAGTCTTACAAGAGATAATAGTACTAATAATAATACCTTTATAAGTGATTTTTTAAGTACTAATTATAATGGTATTAATATTAATAAACCTACAGATATCCGATGTATAGCACATGTTTTAAATATTGTTGCTAAGGATATAATTACTAGCTTTATAAAAGCTACAACAGCCTAGTGGTTATAGCCCCTGGCTTGTGGTCACCCTTGGCCATACTATTTTCTGATCAGTTGGTCGTTAATTAGTTAATTAGTAGCCCTTGACCTACCTGTGGATTATGTAGTGCGTTTGTTGCGAATTGGAGTGGAGTTAAGTGAGGATAAGTTATGTTTTCTTTTAGGGTTTAAGTTTGCCTTAGAGCTTTAAAGGATAACTTATAAGATAGAAGAGATATAAAGAGATAAAACAAATATAGTTATAGAGGAAGGGGGAATTATATTAATTTATACTATAAGTAAAACTTAAATGGATTTAAGTTTAACTACGGTTGTAAATTAGAACTCTTGCGTAATCATAGCTATAAAGTTTATTATAAACTTTGTATTAACTTTTTAGCCCCTAAATTTATAGCTTAAAGCTTATTTCTTAATGTTTTACCTAACACTATAGTGATTATTAAATTTGGTTATTACATGTGGCACTAGCTAGGTATTGCTAGTAATTTTTTTGGTTCCTTGAAAATTAGATGCATTGGCCACAGCCAATGACCCCAAAAAAAATTAAAAATCAATAAAAGCTACAACAAGTGTAGAAGATATTGAAAAATATAAGAATAGTGAAATTTTATTCTATTCAATAGAACAATTTTCACATTTAACAAAAAGCCAAAGAGATCAATTTATAGGCCTTATCCAAGGTAAGTTATTTTATTTTATTTTAAGTCTATTACTAATAGATTATTACTAATTTAAACTATAGGTATTATAGGAAAAGTTAAAAAGCTAGCTATCTTAATTAAGAATAACGCAAATCTATATAAAGATTGGCTTATTGCTTTAAAAGAGGCTAAGTATAAAGGAAAACTAGCAATAAATTGCAATATAACAAAAATACCCCTAGGTAAGTTACGAATAACTATATACTATTAGGTATACTGTATTATTAATTAAGTATTAACTAATTATTATCTATAGCCAACGATACTAGATGGAATTCAACCTATTTAATGATTAATACTACGCTTTTATTAAACGAAGCTATATTAATTTTTAACGAAAAAACGAATATATCTGCTTTTAAAGATACCTGCCTAACAAATCAAGAATGGGTAGATTTAGGCACTTTAAGTGAGATTTTAGAGGTTTTCTATTATCCAACTATAGTATTACAAGGTCAAAACTATAATACATTAAGCCTTGTGCCTTTATTTATAGTTAAGATATATACATATCTTACTACTTTATTAAAGGATTAAAAAGCTTATTCAAAAGTAAGTTATTAACTTAATCTTACTATATTTAACGCTAATTATTATAGGATCAATTAAGTTATAATCCACTTGCAAATGTATTTGTTGTTGCAATAAATATAGGCTTAAAAAAGTTAAACAATTATTTCCCTGGAGATATAAATAAAAGCTTTGACTTTTATAAGCCTTATTTATTAGCCTTTTTACTAGATCCTTGATTAAATCTATTAGCATTACAAAATCAGTTAAATTTAACTGAAGCTATAATTAAAAAGCTTTTAAATACATTAAAAGCTGAATATAAGGAGTATGTATAACCCTAATCCCTAACCCTTAATATTAAAGTAATCCTTCTATTACTTATAACTTATACTAATATTAAAAACTAGATATAAAATCTTATATAAGGCTTAAAATGAATCTTATGATAATTCTAGCTCTAATAATGAAAATAATGAAGCTTCTACTTTAGTTATTGATTTATCTAGAGTTAAAAGATATCCTAGCTTATTTAGTAATCCTAGGTCTAAGAAACCTACTTTAGCCCTTTACTAAGGTTTATTTCCAAAGGAAAGAAATAAATCTATTAAAAAGGCTAGAAAAAATGGAATTTCTAGTTATATTAAGCTAGAACAATTACATAATAAGGTATACTATTATATACTAATATTTACTTACTTTATATATACTAATTACTATTTAGGATAATATATTTAATTGGTGGGCTAAAAACCAACAAGCCTTTCCGATTCCATCTATTTTAGCTCGAAAATACCTTGCAATTCCAGCTACATCTGCTGCTATTAAAGGACAATTTAATCAAGGTGGAAATATTCTTACGAAAAGAAGAACATCACTAACACATTCAACCTTTAAGGAATTAATATTATTAAAGAGTTAGGAAAAAGAAGAAAAAAAACCATGAATTAAGCAATATCCTTCCTTTTTTGAATATAATACATTAGATTCCTTAGAATCTAATGATTCAGATAATTCAGATAATTCTAATAATTTAGAAGATTCTAATATCTCTGAATTTGAATCTTAGGTAAAAGGAAAAGAAAAAGGAAAAGGAAAAGCTAAGGCTATAACTATTAGTAGTCAATCTAGTAATAGTAGTAATCTTAAAGGTTCTAACTAAATAGCTAGTTTTTTAGCTAATATTAATATATTACTCTTATTACTCTTATTACTCTTATTACTCTTATTACTCTTATTACTCTTATTACTCTTATTACTCTTATTACTCTTATTCCTCTTATTACTCTTATTACTCTTATTACTCTTATTACTCTTATTACTCTTATTACTCTTATTACTCTTATTACTCTTATTACTCTTATTACTCTTATTACTCTTATTACTCTTATTACTCTTATTACTTTTATTACTTTTATTAAAAAACATAAAAAAGAAAATATTAATTCCTTCGGATCTTCATCGGTTCAATCGTGGCCAAAGACTAGACTAATTGTAGGTCCGGCGCGATGCACGCGATGCAATTAGCTGCATTAATTTACCACCCCCTTTTATGCCTTACATACAGATTTCGCCCACTTTTCTAGTATCTAGACTTTCCCTCTCTTCTCTCTTTTTCTAGCTATCTAACTAACTATTATTAACTTTAATTTATACAGGATTTATTACCTGCGTAGGACCTTAGTGCATTTAATACTAATTAGTAGTTAACTTTATAACTACAAATAAGCTAAGTATCATAAGAAAAGACATTTCTACAAACACTACTACCACTACCCCTTGTTATGCCATAACGGTTATTACGGTAAAGAGGCATAACTATATAAGTATGCTAAAGGAAGAGACTAGAATCCTAGTTACAGGCTTATTAGGCTTCTAAGGAATTAATCTATTAACCCTTAGGCTTAGGGATATAACTTCGTTATATCTATCCGGGATATTATTATTAATTATCGATTTTATCGTCTATTACGAGAAAACCAACTAACTAACCAAATCTATCGCCGCGAGGTATTTATTTTAAACCTAACGTTAAATAACCTTAGCTAAGCTAGCTAATATATTTATAACTTCTCTATAAATATTCCCTTTATCTAATAGACCTTTAATCTCTCCCTATAACTATTTACTGCTTGTTTTTTTTTGCCCCCTTTATTATTAGTGCTATTCACCCCGTGCTTATTAGTAAGAAAAAGAGATTACCTCCTTCCCTTCTTTTCACAAAAAATAAGAAGTAGCAATTCCTATTATTCCCTTATTACTTTTCCTATTATTTTCTAGTTACTTTTAGAACTTCTGTTGCTTTCTTTATCTTTATTAATTTATTCTTATTACTACTTTTACTACTTCTACTGCTTTTTCTTCCGTTTTTTTCCTATTTTCGCGATCTTCTAATTTCATTAGAGCAATAACGCTCCTAAAAAGCAAAAGAAAAACCTCGTAACAGTAATAGGTAAACACAGGAGCTTAATTAGTAGCAAAAACAATAAATTAGCAACGTTCCTTTTATAGTTAAAAATAGTAAAGGAATCTAGACCTTCCATAAGAGAAAGGGCTGCTAGTAATAGTAAGGCTCTAATCATCACCCCTAAGAGACCTTAAACGCATAAATTACCCCCACGCCTTCAATAGCTTACTTACGAATTCTTGCATAACTAGAAAGAATCTGTTAAACCAGATCTAGAGACTACTACGCAGCTCGAGCTTAACAACTAAATCACAAGATTTATTAACCTTAGTAAGCATTAAGGATAAAGAGATAATAACCTATAGGAATCATTCTAAGAAGACTTTAAAGGCTAGTCTAAAGACACCTTTAAAAGGGCATCCAAGGATATTATTAGAGAATTACATAATTCTTTACAAGATCACGGCGTCCTTGTTAGGCAAGGCCTAGGATATTTAATCCTAGTATTGCTTAAGGAAATGCTTTATTAAACCTTAATGCCCCTTTAGTCACAGGAAAGATCACAAGAAAGACCATAATCTTCCAAGCCCCTAAAACCTTAACATTAACAGCCCTAATAACCTACCCTAGAAATTAACCTTCCCTAACCCTAGAGATTACTTAAACCCTCACAAGAACCCCCGCGATAATCCCTATCATATTAACAGCTCTATCCAGACAATTATTATCAAGAATAACTAGTGAACCGTTATTCACAATAAATTATACCTTTATAGTAATTCCCCTCTAAAGATTAGATCACAAAGAAGATCTTAGAGCTTATAAAGATATATAAGGATAGCAACTACTATAGTAAAAAGCTATATAACTTCTTAACACTAAAGATTACACTCTTTAAAAATAAGTGTAATAGAATTAACCTTCCTTAAACGTATTATTAGAAGGCTTTCCCTATTATATTAATAAGTAATACTAAGCAATACTACCTTAATTACCTCTTTAGGAATAACTATTCCTATAAAGAGATAATTACTTATATTTATTAATACTTTAAGATAGAAAGCAACTAGTAATTCTATTACTATAAGTAAAGTAGTATAACGCTAAAGAGTATAATTAAGAAGAATCCTAATAAAAGCAAGCTTAAGTGCCTTAAGATTATATTATTAACCCTTAAGAAAATCCATAGAGGCCTATACCTTACTAAAACAGTAAATACTAAACTCTATAAGCAGGCCTTAAATGCTATAGCTAGTGTGCCTAAATATTAGATAGTAAAATACATATACTTCACAGGCTTTAAAAGTCTTACTAGAGACCTCCATAAGGTAATTACTATTGCGAAATTAAATAAGAAGTCCTCCTAATACCTTTAGTACTAATAGGAAAACCCTCTAGAGGCTATATTCACTAATTATTAGTACAGATAGTAATTATCCCCCTATAGCGAAGGAAGTTATTATAGACAAAGCCCTAGGCTAAGCACTAAGCGCTACTTTATATATGGCAAGAATAGCTACTAGTTCTCTAATCACTTTACTAAAGAACATTAAAAGAAAAAGGACCACTAGTAGGCTAGTAAAACATATTATATACCCCCTTTAAAGAAAAGATTCTAGGCATTCCTTGCCTCCTATAAAGGGTAGGATAATAATAAGCCTAATAAAGGCTTAGGTTAGAATTAGGAATTATATCTTTTAGCCTACATAGAAGCTAAAGATAATAATAATAACATAGAGAAGCTACTATTAATAGCATACCTAAGCATTACACAATTCTTTTACTCTGGATTACAGACTAACCATAACACCGCTAACATTAATGTTCTCATGACCCTAAACAATCAAGCCTTCTAACATATATTCCTTAGGTAAGAGCTTTACAAGCCACAAGAGTGTAATAAAGGCTTAATTTACTATATCTCTAAAGAATACTATTCTAAAGAGGTCTTTAAAGGGATTATGCCTAACACTAGCGCCGTAGGAAAGTTAACTATAGGAGAGGCATAAGTAAAGGCTCTATTAAGATTAATACCTTTATTAAAGGTAACCCCCTATAAACCCTAAATTATTATATTTAGCGCTAGATTAGCAGTTATAAGAGGAATCCTTTATATGCTTATAGAACTTAAAGAGCTTAAATTCTATGTCCTTAACATAGCTACCCCCTTTCTCTTCTTAATCACTAATATAGATAAAATACAAGTCAAGATTAATAACCTCGCTAACGTACTTATCTAAGGCAATAAGACTATACCTATCGTACGACAATAGGGCTATCCTTAGTAATTACTAGAAGCAAGAGAAACAGTTGCCTTTTACCTTTTAGAAGGAGATATCTATGAATTATATTATTAACTTAGTTACCCTTCCGTTTAATAACTTATAAAGATCCTTTACTAAGCTAGTCATAAAGTTAAACGCTAAGCAATTAAGGAATTAACCAAAGTCTGCTACTATTACTAGATGTATAGAAAGGCTCCTAGTTAATTCAAGTTCACGATCAAGGACGATCACGAATTCAACTACAAGATCATCATTAATATCATGTAAATCAATAGGTAACTAGTGCTTTATATTATTAATTTAGTAACCTTATTCTAAGCAGCCTAATTCCTTAATCCAAAGAAGTAGAAGGCTTAAGACATCTAGGATGCAATTCGCGAATATTAGATTAATACTTATCTCGGACCTCCAGATTAGATTATCCACAATGCTAGCAATAACTTTGCTTCTGCTAAATTTAGGTATTATACTTAATTAATATTAATTAAAACTAGTGAGATACTAATTAAAGCTTATAATAGTATTAGAAAGGTTAAGAGATACCACGGACCTCTACGCCAAGCCTATAATATTATTACAGACTTAATTAGAATAAAGCTTGCACTAGAGTAACGCCTTTAAATAGCTATTAAGGCTATTAATAACTTTACAAGCCCAAATAGTATTATCCTAACTATACTAGTCTTTAGAGGCTACCTATAAATAATAGATAAGTCGCTACTAAGTATTTCTATTATTTAATATGCTAAGGTAATTCATAAAGCTACTAATAAAGTCTAACATCTTCTAGCTTCATAGTAGGTCCGCAATGCCCTCAGAGCCTAGAATAGCCCTAACATAGCACCTATATATTAGCTACCCCTATAGGCTAATATATACGTGTAAAGAGAGAAAGATAGCTAGCATAGCCCTTATAAGCTACTTACTACTAATAGAGAGACCTATATAGTTAATATACCCTATAGCCTAGTAAAGTTCCGCTCTATAGTAGTAAAGCCTTACTATAAAGACCTATATATTATAAAGGGACTAGAGTAGTAGGAGATAAAGCCTTATAACACGCCAGAGTAGTAGGAGATAAAGCCTAGTAACATAGAGGAAAAAGTAATTATATAACTAATTACTACTAATAAAAGAGATTCTCTAATAGAAGATAGTAAAGAGCTATAGATACTAGCTAAGAGAAAGTAAGGGAGACTAAGAAAGGCCCTTATAGTGTAATTTATAAGTGTAGGAGAGTCTGATAAAGAGGCTTATAAAGCCTAAAAGGCCCTAAGGGGAAGCTATTAAGTTAAAGACTTATTACTATACCCTAAAGGAATAAAAGTAAGGAAAAGAAGACCTTATAGCCCTAAGAAGGATATTAGCTTAGTTTAGCTTTACGTACTTATAAATAAAGATTAAGAGAAGGCCTTTATTTAAGAGATTATAACTAGAGGGATACTAAGCATAGTATTCCTTATAGCAAAGGAAGAGGCTAATTAGAACCTCGCCCTTTAGCTCTACTAAGAAGGAAGGATTATAACCCTAGGAAAACTCTTTAAGTAGTCTAATTAAGCTAAGATTAACGCTTTATAAGCTTGTAATATGTTCAAATTTATTAAGTTTAACCTAGCGAAACACAGAGGTCATAGAATCTTTAATTCTTATATAGTTAGAGAGATTAAAGGCAAAGGAACGGACTTACTGTACGAGAAATCTTGTCTTATTATATAAGGCTAAAATAACAAAGGAAAGGAATTCATCCTAACGCAATCGCTAATAATATAACAAGTAAGCTAACGACTGATTATAGCTATTGCTCTATTATTGAAAAGAAGAGGTATTTACCTTTAGATTCGCAATATTACGCAAGCCTACACTTAATTACACATAATGCTAATAAGGCTAATTATTATAAGATTACTAAAGCAAATTATATATCTCTTTCTAGAAGGGACTGTAATTAAATTAATTAGACCTCTTTACAGGATTATAGAGGCTAGAACCCACTAGTAGGCAACATACTTCCATTACTATAGGGATAACCTTGATATAATAACCTTAACCTACGATCCCTACTTATTAATTATAGCCCTGAATAATAAGAACCTCTTTAGTATTATTAGAATATAAACTAATAATACATTAGGCCTAAGTAATAATAACTTTTTTTAAAAAGAAGAGAAAGAGCTCTAGAAGGCTAATTTTATAGCTAAAGAAAAGTAATAATTAACTGCTAAGAATCCCCTTATCTTTAATAGCTATATCTTAACCTAGAACACTAATAACTTGCTAATCTTAACCTAGAAAGGCTAGAGTTAGAAGATTAAGGAAGTTAATCCTTAATCCCTAATAGCAAAGTAAGACTACGTGAAACAATAAGCGCGAGGAAGCTATATCATAATAGTGTGTTAACCGGAGGCTTTGTATAACCTTTTAATTATAGCTTAATACTAAGAGCCCTCTATAGAAGATATTATATATCTTAATAAATGCCTTAAATAGTAGATTAAGAATTAATAGCGCGGACTATAATACATTCCTTTAGTTCTTAAGGAGGTAAAGCTCTTTGTATTTGTAAATAGATTGCTTACTAATAACAAGGATTTAAGCTCACAGATCGGATACGTAATTATGATTAGCAATAAGATAATGTAAGATAATAATACCTTTATTATAAAAGGTAATATTATTACGTATAGCTTAATAAAGAGTAAGAGAGTTACTTATAGCGCGCTTACTTCTAAGTTATATAGTATAGTTTAAGGGATAGATATCGCCTACACGATTTCCATAACTCTATATTAGATCACAGATTAATTAAAGATACCTCGAATTCCTATAATTCTTTATACTAATTTCTTTTTATTATATAAATATCTTATAAAGCTAGGAACTATAAAGGAGAAGAGACTAATAATTAATATTATAGCCCTTTGTTAATTATATAAAAGGCATAAGATCTACGAAGTTAGGTGGATTAACAGTAACAATAATCTAGCAGACATAATAACTAAATTATTGCTAAATTCATTACTTTCCTCTTTAATTAATTTAAACGAATTAACAATTTATGTTAAAGGATAGGTAAAGAGACCTATAATATTAGGAGACGGGAACTTAGGCAAGGACTAACGAATTAATTTAATTAACTAATACCACAATAGCTAATTAAAGCAGCGGATTCCTATTAAGGGATTTACTAGTATATACTTTCCTTTAATCTAATTTTTATTATGTTTTTAAGCTCTTTAGCTATAAAGGAAAAAGAGAGATTACTAGTGTTAATTCCTTCAGATCTTTATTAGTTTAATTATAGCCAAAGACTAGACTAATTGTAGGTCTAGCGCAATACACGTAATGCGATTAGCTGCATTAATTCGCCACCCCCTTTTATGCCTTATATATAGATTTCGCCTACTTTTCTAGCATCTAGACTTTCCCTCTCTTCTCTCTTTTTCTAGCTATCTAACTAACTATTATCAACTTCAATTTATACGGGATTTATTACCTGCGCAGGACCTTGGTGCATTCAACAGAAAAGTATTTTATTTTATTAATATTTTAAAAAACCTTAAAATACTAAATAATTAAAAATTCTAGCTTTTTCTATAGTAATTTATTAATAAATACCATACTTATATTTAATTTATTTATTACTTATTTATTTTTAATTAAACTTTAACACTAATAATATTTTAAGCTATATAAGTAATATACTAATAAGCTAAGATAAGCTAAGATAAGCTATTATAAGCCCTTATAAGCTATTATAAGCTATTATAAGCTATTATAAGCTATTATAAGCTATTATAAGCTATTATAAGCTATTATAAGCTATTATAAGCTATTATAAGCTATTATAAGCTATTATAAGCTATTATAAGCTATTATAAGCTATTATAAGCTATTATAAGCTATTATAAGCTATTATAAGATATTATAAGCTAAGATAAATATTTTTACTAATACTACAAATGTAGTATTTGTAGTTAGTGTAGTTTATAGTGTAGTATAGTTTGTAGTGTAGTAACTACACTACACTATAAAAACTACACTACAATACACATTGTAGTGCAATGCTCTAGTCCTTGCCTAAGCTCCTATCCCCTAATATTACAGGTCTCTTTACTTATCCTTTAACATAAATCATTAATTTATTTAAATTAATTAAAGAGAAAAGTAATAAATTCGGCAATGCCTTTGTCATTATATTCGCTAGATTATCGTTGCCATTAATCCACCTAACTTCGTAAATCTTATGCCTCTTATATAATTAATAAAGAGCTATAATATTAATTATTAGTCTCTTTTCCTTTATAGTTCCTAGCTTTATAAGGCATTTATATAACGAAAAAGAATTAGTATAGAGAATCATAGGAATTCAAGGTATCTTTAATTAATACATGATTTAATGTAAAGTTATAGAAATCGCGTAGGTAATATTTACGCCTTAAACTATACTATATAATTTAGAGGTAAGTATACTATAAGTAACTCTCTTGCTCTTTATTAAGCTATATGTAATAATATTACCTTTTATAATAAAGGTATTGTTATCTTGCATTATCTTATTACTAATTATAATTACGTATCTAATCTATAAGCTTAAATCCTTATTATTAGTAAGCAATCTATTTATAAACATAAAGAGCTTTGCCTCCTTAAGAACTAAAGGAATATATTATAGTCTATGTTATTAATTCTTAATCTATTACTTAAGGCATTTATTAAGGTATATAATATCTTTAGTAAAGGGTTCTTAGTGTTAAGCTATAATTAATAGGTTATAGGAAGCTTCTAGTTAATATATAGTTATAATATAGCTTCCTTAGGCTTATTATTCTATATAGTCTTACTTTACTATTAGGGATTAAGAATTAACTTCCTTAATCTTCTAACTCTAGCCTTTCTAGGTTAATATTAATAAATTATTAGTCTTTTAGGTTAAGATATAACCATTAAAGATAAGGGGATTCTTAGTAGTTAATTATTGCTTTTCTTTAGTTATAAAATTAGCTTTCTAGAGCTCTTTCTCTTCTTTTTAAAAGAAGTTATTATTACTTAGGCCTAATATATTATTAGTTTGTATTCTAATAATACTAAAGAGGTTCTTATTATTTAGGGCTATAATTAATAAGCATAGATTATAGGTTAAGGTTATTATATTAAGGTTATCCCTATAGTAACGGAAGTACGTTGCTTACTAGTAGGTTTTAGCCTCTGTAATCCCGTAAAGAGGTCTAATTAATTTAATTATAGTCCCTTCTAGAAAGAGATATGTAATTTGCTTTAGTAATCTTATAATAATTAGCCTTATTAGCATTATATATAATTAAGTATAAGCTTACGTAATATTGCGAATCTAAAGGTAAATACCTCTTCTTCTTAATAATAGAGCAATAGCTATAATAAGTTATTAGCTTGCTTGTTATATTATTAGTAATTACGTTAGGATAAATTCCTTTCCTTTGTGATTATAGCCTTATATAATAAGGCGGGATTTCTTGTATAGTAAGTCTATTCCTTTGCCTTTAATCTCTTTAACTATATAAGAATTAAATATTCTATAACCTCTATACTTTACTAGGTTATACTTAATAAATGTAAATATATTATAAGCTTATAAAGCGTTAATCTTAGCTTAATTAGATTACTTAAAGGGTTTTCCTAGGGTTATAATTTTCCTTTCTTAGTGAAGTTAAAAAGTAAGTTTCTAATTAGCCTCTTCCTTTACTATAAGGAATACTATATTTAGTATCCCTCTAGCTATAGCTTCTTAAATAAAGGCCTTTTCTTAATCTTTATTAATAAGTATATAAAGTTAAACTAGGCTAGTGCTTTTCTTAAGATTATAAGCTTTTCTTCTCCTTACTTTTATTCCTTTAGGGTAAGGTAATAAGTCTTTAACTTAATAGCTTCCCTTTAGGGTCTTCTAGGCTTTATAAGTCTTTTCTTTAAACTCTTCTATGCTTATAAATTAAACTATAAGGGCCTTTCTTAGTCTCCCTTATCTTCTCTTAGCTAGTGCCTATAGCTTTTTACTTTCTTTTATTAGAGAATCTCTTTTAGTAGTAGTAGTTAGTTATATAGTTACTTCTTTCTTTATATTATTAGGCTTTATCTCCTACTACTCTAGTCCCTTTATAATCTATAAGTCTTTATAGTAAGGCTTTACTACTATAGAGCAAAACCTTACTAAGCTATAGGGTATATTAACTATATAAGTCTCTTTATTAGTAGTAAGTAGCTTATAAGGGCTATACTAGTTACCTTTCTCCCTTTATATATATATATTAGCTTACAAGGGTAGCTAATATATAGGCACTATATTAGGGCTATTCTAGGCTTTAAGGGTATTATAAACCTACTATAAAGCTAGATAATAGTAGACTTTATTAGTAGCTTTGCGAATTACTTTAGTATATTAAATAATAAAGATACTTAGTAGTAACTTATTTATTATTTATAAGTAACCTCTAAAGACTAGTTAGGTTAGGATAATACTATTTAGGCTTATAAAGTTATTAATAGCTTTAATAGCTATTTAAAGACATTACTCTAGCGTAAGTTCTATCCTAATTAAGTTTATAATAATATTATAAGCTTAGCGTAAAGGTCTATAATATCTCTTAACCTTTCTAATACTATTATAAGCTTTAATTAGTATCTTATTAGTCTTAATTAATATTAGTTAAGTATAATACTTAAATTTAGCAGAAGCAAAGTTATTACTAGCGTTGTAAATAATCTATTCTAGAGGTCTAAGATAAGTATTAATCTAATACTTACAGATAGTATCCTAGATATCTTAAGCCTTCTACTTCTTTAAATTAAGGAATTAGGCTACCTAGAATAATATTACTAAATTAATAATATAAAGCACTAGTTAGCTATTAATCTACATAATATTAATAATAATCTTATAATTAAATTCGTGGTTATCTTTAATTATAAATTTAAATCAACTAGGGGCCTTTCTATATATCTAGTAATAGTAGTAGACTTTAGTTAATTCCTTAATTACCTAGTATTTAACTTTATAACTAGCTTAGTAAAGGATCTTTATAAGTTATTAAACAGAAGGGTAACTAAGTTAATAATATAATTAATAGATATCTCCTTCTAAAAGGTAAAAGGTAACTATTTCTCTTACCTTTAGTAACTACTAAGGATAACCCTATTATTATATAATAGGTATAGTCTTATTACCTTAGATAAGTATATTAGTAAGGTTATTAATCTTAACTTATATCTTATCTATATTAGTAATTAAGAAAAGAAAGGGGGTAGCTATATTAAGGATATAGAATTTAAGCTCTCTAAGTTCTATAGGTATATAAAGGATTTCTCTTATAACTACTAATCTAGCGCTAAATATAATAATTTAGGGTTTATAGGGGGTTACCTTTAATAAAGGTATTAATCTTAATAGAGCCTTTACTTATACCTCTCCTATAGTTAACTTTCCTATAGCGCTAGTATTAGGTATAATCCCTCTAAAGACCTCTTTAGAATAGTGTTCTTTAGAGATATAGTAAATTAAGCCTTTATTACACTCTTATAGCTTATAAAGCTCCTACCTAAGGAATATGTGTTAAAAGGCTTAATTATTAAGGGTTATAAGGATATTAATATTAGTAGTGTTATAGTTAGTTTATAATCTAGAGTAGAAGAATTATATAATACTTAGATATACTATTAATAGTAGCTCCTTAATATTATTATTATTATCTTTAGCTTCTATATAAGCTATAAGATATACTTCCTAATTCTTACCTAAGCCTTTATTAGGCTTATTATTATTCTACCCTTTATAGGAGGCAAGGAATGCCTAGAATCTCTTCTCTAAAGGGGGTGTATAATATGTTTTACTAGCCTACTAGTAGTTTTTCTCTTTTAATATTCTTTAGTAAAGTAATTAGAAGACTAGTAGCTACTCTTACTATATATAAAGTAGCGCTTAGTGCTTAGCCTAGGGCTTTACCTGTAATAGCTTCCTCCGCCATAGGATTATTATCTATACTAATAATTAGTAAATATAGCCTCTAGAGGGTCTCCTTATTAGTACTAAAGGTATTAGGAGGACTTCTTATTTAATTCTATAATAGTAATTACCTTATAAAGGTCTTTAGTAAGACTTTTAAAGCCTAGGGAGTATATATATTTTACTATCTAATATTTAGGTATACTAGCTATAGTATTTAACGCTTACTTGTAAAGCTTAGTATTTACTATTTTAGTAAGGTATAGGCCTCTATAAATCTTCTTAAGGGTTAATAATATAATCTTAAGGTAATTAAGCTTACTTTTATTAGGGTTTTTCTTAATTATATTCTTTAATATTATACTACTTTATTAGTAGTAATAGAATTACTAGTTACTTTCTATCTTAAAGTGTTAATAGATGCAGGTAATTATCTCTTTATAGGAATAGTTATTCCTAAAGAGGTAATTAAGGAAGTATTATTTAGTATTACCTATTAATATAATAAGGAAAGCCTTCTAATAATGTATTTAAGGAAGGTTAATTCTATTATACTTATTTTTAAAGAGTGTAATCTTTGGCGTTAAGAAGTTATATAGCTTCCTACTATAGTAGTTACTATCCTTATATATCTTTATAAGCTCTAAGATCTTCTTTATAATCTAATCTTCAGAGAGGAATTACTATAAAGGCATAATTTATTATAAATAATAGTTTACTAGTTATTATTAATAATGATTATTAGGATAAAGCTATTAATTTAATAGGGATTATTATAAGGGCTTTTATAAAGGTTTAGGTAGTCTTTAGGGTTAGGGAAGGTGGATTTCTAGGGTATGTTATTAGGGCTATTAATATTAAGGCTCTAGGGGTTTAGAATATTATAGTCTCTTTTATAATCTCTCTTATAACTAAAGAGGTATTAAAGTTTAATAAAGCACTTCTTTAAGTGATACTAGGATTAAATATCCTAGGCCTTACTTAATAAGAATACTATAATCTTATAAAGAATTATATAATTCTCTAATAACTTCCTTTATAACCCTTTTAAAGGTGTCTTTAGACTAGTTTTTAAAGTCTTCTTAGAATAATTCCTATAGGTTATTATCTCTCTAATCTTAATACTTACTAAGGTTAATAAATCTTATAATTTAGTTATTAAGCTTAAGTTACGTAGTAGTCTCTAGATCTAGCTTAATAGATTCTTTCTAATTACTAAAGAAGTTATAAGTAAGCTATTAAAGATATAAGGGTAACTTATACTCTTAGGGTCTTTTAGGGGTAATAATTTGAGCCTTGCTATTACTAGTAGCCTTTGCTCTTATAGAAGGTCTAGATTCCTTTGCTATCTTTAACTATAAACCGAATATTATAAAAGGAAAAAGGTAGTAAAAGTAGCAATAAAAATAAATTAATAGGTGTTGGTTACACCAAGGTCCTGCGCAGGTATAAAGGTAATCCCATATGATTAAAGTCGATGATAGTTAGTTAGCTAGCTAGGAAAGAGAGAGAAGAGAGGGAAAGTCTAGATACTAGAAAAGTAGGCGAAATCTGTATATAGGGCAAAAGAGGGGGTGGTAAATTAATGCAGCTAATTATATTACGTGCATCGCGCTAGACCTATAATTAGTCTAGTCTTTAGCCATAATTAAACTAATAAAGATCTAAAGGAATTAACACTAGTAATCTCTCTTTTTCCTTTGTAGCTAAAGAGCTTAAAAATATAATAAAAATTAGATTAAAGGAAAGTATACACTAGTGGATCCCTTAATAGGAATTTGCTACTTTAATTAGCTGTTACGGCATTAGTTAATTAAATTAATCTATTATTCCTTGCCTAAGCTCCTGTCTCCTAATATTATAGGTCTCTTTACCTATCCTTTAACACGAATTATTAATTTGTTTAAATTAATTAAAGAGAAAAGTAATGAATTTAGTAATACTTTTATTATCATATCCGCTGGATTATTATTACTATTAATCTACCTAACTTTATAAATCTCATGCCTTTTATATAATTAACGAAGAGCTATAATATTAATTATTAGTCTCTTCTCCTTTATGGTTCCTAGCTTTATAAGATATTTATATAATAAAAAAGAATTAGTATAGAGAATTGTAAGAATTTAAGGTATCTTTAATTAATCTGTGATCTAATGTAAAGTTATGGAAATTACGTAGGTAATGTCTGCGCCTTAAACCATGCTATATAACTTAGAGGTAAGCATGCTATAAGTAACTCTCTTACTCTTTATTAAGCTATATGTAATAATGTTGCCTTTTATAATGAAGGTATTATTATCTTGTATTATCTTATTGCTAATTATAATTACGTATCTAATCTATAAGCTTAGATTCTTGTTGTTAGCAAGCAATCTATTTATAAATATAAAGAGCTTTGCCTCCTTAACAACTAAAGGAATATATTATAGTCCACGTTGTTAATTCTTAATCTGCTATTTAAGGTATTTATTAAGGCGTGTGATATCTTCCCTAGAGGGTTCTTAGTATTAAGCTATAATTAATAGGTTATAGGAAGCTTCTAGTTAATATATAGTTACGATGTAACTTCCTTAGGCTTATTATTCTATGTAGTCTTGCTTTACTATTAGGGATTAAGGATTAACTTCCTTAATCTTCTAACTCTAGCCTTTCTAGGTTAATATTAGCAAGTTATTAGTGTTTTAGGTCAAGATATAACCATTAAAGATAAGGGGATTCTTAGTAGTTAATTATTGCTTTTCTTTAGCTATGAAATTAGCCTTCTAGAGCTCTTTCTCTTCTTTTTAGAAGAAGTTATTATTACTTAGTCCTAATGTATTATTAGTTTGCATTCTAATGATACTAAAGAGATTCTTATTATTTAGGGCTATGATTAACAAGTAGGGGTTGTAGGTTAAGGTTATTATATTAAGGTTATCCCTGTGGTAATAGAAGTACGTTACTTACTAGTAGGTTCCGGCCTCTGTAATCCCATAAAGAGGTCTAATTAATTTAATTATAGTCCCTTCTAGAAAGAGATGTGTAATTTGCTTTAGCAATCTCATGATAATTAGCCTTGTTAGCACTGTGTGTAATTAAGTGTAGGCTTGTGTAATATTACGAATCCAAAGGTAAATACCTCTTTTTCTTAATAATAGAGTAATAGCTATAATAAGTTATTAGCTTGCTTATTAAATTATCAGCAATTATGTTAGGATAAATTCCTTTCCTTTATTATTATAGCCTTGTATAATAAGGCAGGATTTCTTATATAGTAAGTCCGTCCCTTTGCCTTTAATCTCTCTAACTATACAAGAATTAAAGATTCTATAACCTCTATACTTTACTAGGTTATACTTAACAAATTTAAACATATTATAAGCTTATAAAGCGTTAATCTTAGCTTAATTAGATTACTTAAAGGGTTTTCCTAGGGTTATAATCTTCCCTTCTTAGCGAAGTTAAAGAGCAAGGTTTTAATTAGCCTCTTCCTTTACTATAAGGAATACTATATTTAGTATCTCTCTAGTTATAGCTTCTTAAATAAAGGCCTCCTTCTAATCTTTGTTTATAAGTACGTAGAGCTAAATTAAGCTAATGTTCTTCTTAGGGCTATAAGGTCTTCTTTTCCTTACTTTTATTCCTTTAGGGCAAGGTAGTAAGTCTTTAACTTAATAGCTTCCCTTTAGGGCTTTCTAGGCTTTATAAGCCTTTTCTTCGGACTCTTCCGCGCTTATAAATTAGACTATAAGGGCCTTTCTTAGTCTCCCTTATCTTCTCTTAGCTAGTGCCTATAGCTCTTTACCTTCTTCTATTAGGGGATTTCTTTTAGTAGTAGTAGTTAGTTATATAGTTACTTTTTCCTCTATATTATTAAGCTCTATCTCCTACTACTTTAGTCCCTTTATAATATATAAGTCTTTATAGTAGGGCTTTATTACTATAGAGCAGAACTTTACTAGGCTATAAGGCATATTAACTATATAGGTCTCTTTATTAGTGGTAAGTAGCTTATAAGGGCTATGCTAGCTACCCTTCTCTCTTTATATATATATATTAGCTTATAGGGGTAGCTAATATATAGGCGCTATATTAGGGCTATTCTAGGCTTTAAGGGTATTATAGACCTGCTATAAAGCTAGATAGTAGCGGACTTTATTAGTGGCTTTATAAATTACTTTAGTATATTAAATAATAAAGATACTTAGTAGTAACTTATCTATTATTTATAGGTAGCCTCTAAAGACTAGTAGGGTTAGGATAATACTATTTAGGCTTATAGAGTTATTAATTACTTTAATAGCTATTTAAAGGCATTACTCTAGTGTAAGTTCTATTCTAATTAAGTCTATAATAATATTATAAGCTTAGCGTAGAGGTCTGTAATATCTCTTAACCTTTCTAATACTATTATAGGCTTTAATTAGTATCTCATTAGTCTTAATTAATATTAGTTAAGTATAGTACTTAAACTTAGCGGAAGCAAAGTTATTACTAGCGTTATGTATAATCTATTCTAGAGGTCTAAGATAAGTGTTAATCTAATATTTGCGGATAGCATCCTAGATATCTTAAGCCTTTTACTTCCTTAGATTAAGGAATTAGGCTGCTTAGAATAATATTACTAAATTAATGATATGAAGTACTAGTTAGCTATCGATCTACACGATATTAATAATGATCTTGTAGTTGAATTCGTAGTTATTTTTAATTATAAACTTGAATTAACTAGGGGCCTTTCTATGTATTTAGTAATAGTGGTAGACTTTAGTTAATTTCTTAATTACCTAGCTGTTAGTATCTACAAGATACCATTGACCTACGCGTAGGGTTTTCGGGGTAGACTAAGTGCACGTAATTATTATATATTCTAGTTTACCTTTATAAGTAAAAGAGGGATTAAATAGAAGTAAAGAGAGTGCGCTATTTATTATAGGAAAAGGGGCCTTAATTAGGGTTATTAGCGAAGAGGCCATATATGCTAACGCTAACCGCAGCGCGGTCAGGCTAGACATGTGGGTCCGTAATGTAACGCGCCTAGCTAATTAGAGGCGCGTAGCCTTATTAATATTATGCTTATTCTAACACTAGAAACTCTCTCTTTTTAACATAACTATTAACGCATAATATTAATAAGATAATTGTTGGATGCACCAAGGTCCTACGCAGGTAATAAATCCCGTATAAATTGAAGTCGATGATTGATAGTTTTTCTAGCTAGGAAAGAGGGAGAAGAGAGGGAAAGTCTAGATGCTAGAAAAGTAGGCGAAATCCGTATGTGGGGCATAAAAGGGGGTGGCGAATTAATGCAGCTAATTATATCGCGTGTATCGCGCCAGACCTATAATTAGTCTAGTCTTTAGCCACGATTAAACTAATAAAGATCTAAAGGAATTAACACTAGTAGTCTCTCTTTTTCCTTTATGGCTAAAGAGCTTAAAAACATAATAAAAATTAGATTAAAGGAAAGTATATACTAGTGAATCCCTTAATAGGAATCCGCTGCTCTGATTGGCTGTTGTGGTATTAGTTAATTGAATTAATTTATTATTCCTTACCTAAGCTCCTGTTTCCTAACATTACAGGTCTCTTTACCTATCCTTTAATATAAATTGTTAATTTATTCAAATTAATTAAAGAGGAAAGTGATAAATTTGGTAATGCTTTTGTCATTATATCTGCCGGATTATTGTTGCCGTTGATCCACCTGACTTCGTAGATCTTATGCCTCTTATATGATTAATAAAGGGCTATAATATTAATTATTAGTCTCTTCTCCTTTGTGGTTCCTAGCTTTATAAGATATTTATATAATAAAAAAGAATTAGTATAGAGAATCATAGGAATTTAAGGTATCTTTAATTAATCTATAATCTGATGTAAAGTCGTGGAAATCACGTAGGCAATATCTACGCCTTGAACTATGCTATATAACTTAGAGGTAAGCGCGCTATAAGTAACTCTCTTACTCTTTATTAAGCTATACGTAATAATATTACCTTTTATAATAAAGGTATTATTATCTTACATTATCTTATTGCTAATCACAATCACGTATCTAATCTATAAGCTTAAATCCTTGTTATTAGTAAGCGATCTATTTATAAACACAAAGAGCTTTGCCTCTTTAAGAACTAAAGGGATATATTGTAGTCTGCGTTATTAATTCTTAATCTGCTATTTAAGGCATTTATTAAGATATATAATATCTTCCGTAAAGGGCTCTTAGTGTTAAGCTATAATTAAAAGGTTATACAAAGCCTCTGGTTAACACATAGTTATAATATAGCTTCCTCGCGCTTATTGCTCTATGTAATCTTGCTTTACTATTAAGGATTAAGGATTAACTTCCTTAATCTTCTAACTCTAACCTTTCTAGGTTAAGATTAGCAAATTATTAGTATTCTAGGTTAAGATATAGCCGTTAAAGATAAGGGGGTTCTTAGCGGTTAATTATTACTTTTCTTTAGCTATAAAATTAGCCTTCTAGAGCTCTTTCTCTTCTTTTTAAAAGAAGTTATTATTACTTAGGCCTAATATATTATTAGTTTATATTCTAATAATGCTAAAGAGATTCTTATTATTTAGGGCTATAATTAATAAGTAAGGATTATAGGTTAAAGTTATTATATTAAGGTTATCCCTGTGGTAATAGAAGTATATTACCTACTAGTGGGTTCTAGCCTCTATGATCCCGTAAAGAGGTCTAATTAATTTAATTACAGTCCCTTCTAGAAAGAGATATATAATTTACTTTAGTAATCTCACGATAATTAGCCTCGTTAGCACTATGTGTGATTAAGTGTAGGCTTGTGTAATATCGCAAATCCAAAGGTAAATACCTCTTCTTCTTAATAACGGAGCGATAGCTATAATTAGTCACTAGCTTGCTTGTTAAATCATTAGCGATTGCGTTAGGATAAATTCCTTTCCTTTATTATTATAGCCTTATATAATAAGATAAGATTTCTCGTATAGCGAGTCCGTTCCTTTGCCTTTAATCTCTCTAACTATATAAGAATCAAAGATTCTATAGCCTCCGTGCTTCGCTAGGTTAAACTTAACGAATTTGAACATATTATGAGCTTGTAAAGCATTAATCTTAGCTTAATTGGATTGCTTAAAGGGTTTTCCTAGGGTTATAATCCTTCCTTCTTAGTAAAGCTAAAGGGCAAGGTTCTAATTAGCCTCTTCCTTTGTTATAAGAAATGCTATGCTTAGTATCCCTCTAGTTATAACCTCTTAAATAAAGGCCTCCTCTTAATCTTTATTTATAAGTATATAGAGCTAAACTAGGCTAATGTCCCTCTTAGGGCTATAAGGTCTTCTTTTCCTTACTTTTATTCCTTTAGGGCGTAGTAATAAGTCTTTAACTTAATAGCTTCCTCTTAGGGCCTTTTAGGCTTTATAAACCTCTTTATTAGACTCTCTTACACTTATAAATTATACTATAAGGGCCTTTCTTAGTCTCCCTTGCTTTCTCTTAGCTAGTGCCTATAGCTCTTTGCTTTCTTCTATTAGAGAATCTCTTTTATTAGTAGTAGTTAGTTATATAGTTACTTCTTCCTTTATATTACTAGGCTTTATCTCTTACTACTCTAGTGTATTATAAGGCTTTATCTCCTACTACTCTAGTCCCTCTATAATACATAGGTTTTTATAATAAGGCTTTACTACTATAGAGCAAAACTTCACTAGGCTATAGGGCATATTAATAGTATAGGTCTCTCTATTAGTAGTAAGTAGCTTATATAGGCTATGCTAGCTACCTTTCTCTCTCTACACGCATATATTAGCCTATAAGGGTAGCTAATGTATAGGCGCTATGTTAGGGCTATTTTAGGCTTTAAGGGCATTATAGACCTGCTATAAAGCTAGAAGACATTAGACTTTGTTTATTACCTTACGAATTACCTTAGTATATTAAATAATAGAATGCTTAGCGGTAACTTATTTATTATCTATAGGTAGCCTCTAAAGACTAGCATAGTAGGGATAATACTATTTAGGCCTGTAGAGTTATTAATAGCCTTAATAGCTATTTAGAGGCGTTACTCTAGCGTAAGCTCCGTTCTAATTAAGTCTATAATAATATTATAGGCTTAGCGTAGAGGTCCGTGGTATCTCTTAACCTTTCTAATACTATTATAGGCTTTAATTAGCATCTTACTAGTTTTAATTAATATTAATTAAGTATAATACCTAAATTCAGCGGAAGCGAAGTTATTGCTAGCATTATGGATAATCTAATCTAGAGGTCCGAGATAAGTATTAATCCAATATTCGCGGATTATATCCTAGATATCTCAAGCCTTCTGCTTCTTTAGATTAAGGAATTAGGCTACTTAGAATAAGGTTACTAAATTAATAATATGAAGCACTAGTTAGCTATTGATTTATATAATATTAATAATAATCTTATAGTTAAATTCGTGATTGTCCTTAATTGTGAATTTAAATCAGCTAGGGGCCTTTCTATACATCTAGTAATAGTAGCAGACTTTAGTTAATTTCTTAATTGCCTAGCATTTAACTTTATAACTAGCTTAGTGAAGGATCTTTGCGAGTTATTAAACGGAAGGGTAACCAAGCTAATAATGTAATTAATAGATATCTCCTTCTAAAAGGTGGAAGGCAACTATTTCTTTTACCTCTAGTAACCACTAAGGATAACCCTATTATTACATAATAGGTATAGTCTTATTGCCTTAGATAAGTATGTTAGCGAGGTTATTAATCTTAACTTACATCTTATCCATATTAGTAATTAAGAAGAGAAAGGGGGTAGCTATGTTAAGGACGTAGAATTTAAGCTCTCTAAGTTCTATAGGCACATAAAGGATTCCTCTTATAACTACTAATCCAGCGCTAAATATAATAATTTAGGGTTCGCAAGGGGTTACCTTTAATAAAGGTATTAATCTTAACAGAGCCTTTACTTATACCTCTCCTATAGTTAACTTTCCTATAGCGCTAGTATTAGGCATAATCCCTCTAAAGACCTCTTTAGAATAGCATTCTTTAGAGACATAGCAAATCAAGCCTTTATTACACTCTTATGGCTTATAAAGCTCTTATTTAAGGAATGCGTGTTAAAAAGCTTAATTATGTAAGGTCGCTAGGATATTAACGTTAGCGGCGTTGTGGTTAGTCTATAGTCCTAAATAGAAGAATTATATAATGCTTAGATATACTATTAATAGTAGCTTCTTAATATTATTATTATTATCTTCAGCTTCTATGCAGGCCGAAAGATATAATTTCTAATTCTAACCTAAGCCTTTATTAGGCTTATTATTATCCTACCCTTTATAGGAGGCAAGGAATACCTAGAATCTCTTCTCTAAAGGGGGTATATAATATGTTTTACTAGCCTACTAGTGGTCCTTTTCCTTTTAATATTCTTTAGTAGAGTAATTAGAGAACTAGTAGCTACTCTTACTATATATAAAGCAGCGCTTAGTGCTTAGCCTAGGGCTCTATCTATAATAACTTCCTCCACCGTAGGGGGATAATTACTATCTGTACTAATAATTAGTGAATATAGCCTCTAGAGGGTCTCCTTATTAGTACTAAAGGTATTAGGAGAACTTCTTATTTAATTTTATAATAGTAATTACCTTACAGAGGTCTCTGGCAAGACTTTTAAAGCTTACAGAGTATATGTATTTCACTATCTAATATTTAGGTATACTAGCTATAGTATTTAAGGCTTACTTATAGAGTTTAGTATTTACTGTCTTAGCAAGGTATAGGCCTCTGTGGATTTTCTTAAGGGTTAATAATATAATCTTAAGGCACTTAAGCTTACTTTTATTAGGATTCTTCTTAATTATGCTCTTTAGTATTATATTACTTTACTTATAGTAATAGAATTACTAGTTACTTTCTGTCTTAAAGCGTTAATAAATACAAGTAATTATCTCTTTATAGGAATAGTTATTTCTAAAGAGGTAATTAAGGTAGTATTACTTAGTATTACCTATTAATATAATAGGGAAAGCCTTCTAATAATACATTTAAGGAAGGTTAATTCTATTACACTTATTTTCAAAGAGCGTAATCTTTAGCGTCAAGAAGTTATATAGCTTTCCACTATAGTAGTTGCTATCCTTATATATCTTTATAAGCTCTAAGATCTTCTTTATAATCTAATCTTCAGAGAGGAATTACTATAAAGGCATAATTTATTATAAATAATAGTCTACTAGTTATTCTTAATAATAATTATCCGGATAGAGCTATTAATATAATAGGGATTATTATAGGAGTTCTTATAAGGGTTTAAGTAATCTCTAGGGTTAGGGAAGGTTAATTTCTAGGGTAGGTTATTAGGGCTATTAATATTAAGGCTCTAAGGGTTTGGAAGATTATAGTCTTTCTTATAATCTTTCTTATAACTAAAGGGGCATTAAGGTTTAATAAAGCACTTCTTTAAGTAATACTAGGATTAAATATCCTAGGCCTTGCCTAATAAGGATGCTATAATCTTATAAAGAATTACGTAATTCTCTAATAATATCCTTAGATACCCTTTTAAAGGTGTCTTTAGACTAGCCTTTAAAGTCTTCTTAGAATAATTCCTATAGGTTATTATCTCTCTAACCTTAATGCTTACTAAGGTTAATAAATCTTATAATTTGGTTATTAAGCTTAAGCTACATAGCAGTATCTAGATCTAGCTTAATAGATTCTTTCTAGTTATATAAGAATTCGTAAGTAAGCTATTAAAGGCATAGGGGTAATTCATGCCTTTAAGGTCTCTTAGGGGTAATAATTAGAGCCTTACTATTACTAGCAGCCCTTCCTCTTATAGAAGGTCTAGATTCCTCTGCTATCTTTAACTATAAAAGGAATGTTACTAATTTGTTGTTTTTACTACTAATTAAGCTCTTGTGTTTACCTATTGCTATTACAAGGTTCTTCTTTCGCATTTCAGGAGCACTATTACTCTAATAAAATCAGAAGATTATGAAAATAGGAAAAACGGAAGAAAAAGCAGTAGAAGTAGCAAAAGTAGTAATAAGAATAAATCAATAGAGATAAAGAAAGTAATAGAAGTTCTAAAAGTAACTAGAAAATAACAGGGAAAGTAATAAGGGAATAATAGGAATTACCACTTCCTATTTTTTATAAAAAGAAGGGAAGGAGGTAATCTCTCTTTCTTACTAACAAGCATAGGGCAAATAGCACTAATAATAAAGGGGGTAAAAAACAAGCAGTAGATACTTGTGGGGAGAGATTAAAGGTCTATTAGATGAAGGGAATATTTATAAAGAAGTTATAGATATATTAGCTAGCTTAGCTAAGGTTATTTAACGTTAGGTTTGAAATAAATGCCTCATAGCAATAGATTCAGTTATTTGGTTAGTTTTCTCGTAATAGACAATAAAATTAACAATTAATAACAATATCCTAGATAGATATAATAAAGTTATATCCCTAAGCCTAAGGGTTAATAGATTAATTCCTTAGAAGCCTAATAAGCCTGTAACTAGGATTCTAGTCTCTTCCTTTAGCACACTTATGTAGTCGTGCCTCTTTACTATAATAACCGTTATAGTATAATAAGGGGTAGTGGTAGTAGCGTCTATAAAAATATCTTTTCTTGTAATACCTAGCTTATCTATGGTTATAAAGTTAACCACTAATTAGTGTTAGATGCACTAAGGTCCTGCGTAAGTAATAAATCCCGTATAAATTAAAGTTAATAATTAATAGTTTTTCTAGCTAGGAAAGAGGGAGAAGAGAGGGAAAGTCTAGATGCTAGAAAAGTAGGCAAAATCCGTATATAGGGCACAAAAGGGGGTGGCGAATTAATGCAGCTAATTATATTGCGTGCATCGCGCTAGACCTACAATTGGTCCGGTCTTTGGCCACGATTGAACCGATGAAGATCCGAAGGAATCAACAATAATTAAAAAAGAATTAATGAATAAGTAAAATCAAATAATCGCAAATAATATTATAAGAAAAGAGCAGGGGAAAGGGGCGTAACAAAAGATAATATTTAATCTATAAGCCTATATAAGAATAAGTAGGCTTAATCTTAATACCTTTAACCTTATTAGATTAACATAAGAGCTATAATCACGTAACCTACCCTTCTATCCTAATAGTTGCTTTATTACTTATAATAAACCTCTTAAATGCCTTGTTTAGCAATGCCTTTGTAAATACATTAGCGAGGTTATTATTCCTATTAATCCATCTTATCTCGCAAATCTCTCGTTGCTCGTATGATTGATGAAGAGCTATGATGTTAATCATAAGGCGCTTCTCTTTTATAGTACTAAGCTTAATAAGGCATTTATACAAAGAGTATAAATTAGTATAGATAATAATAGGAATTGTAAGGAGGTTCAATTAGTGTATAATTAACCTAAGCGTCATTAAGATTACATAAGCTATATTAGCACTAGTAACTATACTATAGATCTCAGAGGTAAGCATACTTCTTATAACTCTCTTGCTCTTAGTAAAGCTATAGTGCATAATATTACCTTAGATTATAAAGGTGCCTTCTTTTTAAACTTTACTAGCTAGGATAAGCACGTAGCCTAGTTAAGAAGTAAGGTCTTAGTTATTAGCAAATAATCTATCCATAAATACAAAAAGTTTTGCCTTCTTAAGATTAAATAGTATAAACCTTAATCCTTAGTCTAGATTATTAATTTACTATTAAATTCATTAATTTAGGTTTTTTATATCCTAGGATAACGGGTCTTGGTGTTATATAGTAATAGAGAGGTTAAAACAGGCTTTAGGCTAGCAGATCAAGGTAATATACACGCCTTAAGCTCGTTATTCTATATACACCTATTTTAAATTAGTTAGCGGAATTAATTAAAGCTTTTCACTCTAGCCTTTTTACCTTAGTATAATCACATTATTTTTAAGAGTAATAATACTACTATTAAAGGTTAGTAGGTTCCTTATAGAAAGGATTTACTTTAGTTTAGTAGTAAAAGAAGTGGCTTTTAATTAATCTTCCTCTTATTAAGAGAACTTATAGTTAGATAGTCTAATTATATTATTAGTTTATATCCCTATACACGCGAAGGTTAGGTTCTCCTTTGTTATTATAAGCAGGCATAGGTTAAACGTAAAGGTCATTATCTAGAGTATTTCTCTATAGTAATAATAATACATTACCTACTAGTAGGTGCTAGCTTCTATAATACTATATAGAGGCTTAATTACTTATATTATTATACCTATAGGGTATAGGTAACGGATTTAGATAGGGATTTAGGCTAGGATTATATAACTAAGAAGCGTTTATGCTTGCACATAGGCTTATGTAATATCACAAAGCTAGAGGATAAGGCCTAGCAATAATAACGCAAGTGTTATCACGAGGATCAATCGCTAGCTAGCTTATTAGATTATCAGGGCCTGTGTGAGAATTACTAGCTTCTCTTTATTGCTATAGCCTTAGATTACAAGCCTTAACTTCTTGTACAAATCTATTATCTTGCCCTTTACCTTATTAATAATATAGGAATTAAAAATTTAAGTTTTACTATGCTCTCTTTTATTATACTTAATAAATTTAAACACGCCTTATTTAATTAGAGTATTAATTTTAGCTTTAGTAAACCGCTTAAAGGGTTTACTAGGGGTCTTAATAATTCCTTCCTTACGTAATTAGATTATAAGCTTAAGATTAAAGCTTTCCTTAGCTAATAGAAAGACATTAGTCTTATCTTTTATTTAATCTACGTAATTAACATTAGATATAATAATAGGAGGGTTCTTTTAAGGTCTTCTAGGTCCTTACCTTAGGGGATTAATAGGAGGGGTAGTTGTAGGCTATAGAGGGGCATCTTAGTTCTCTACGCTCTTAAGAGGTCTCTCTTTATTAGGATCTTTATAAAAAGGCCTAATAGAGGTTAATCTAAAGGCCTTAGGGCCTTAAGGGAGCTTAAGAGTGCAGGTCTTGCCTTCTATAGCTAATAGCTTATAGGGGCCCTTCTATCCCTTACCTTCGCGCTATATATGTATAAGTAATCCTAGTGGGAGGTTAATGGTTGCAGAGGTGTTAGGACTATTTCTTATAGTAAGGGCATTACTAACCTTCTGTTAGGCATAAATACACTTAACTTCCTTTATTACTAATTAGATTGTAAGGGCTTATTACGTGATATCTAGTGATGGAGGTAATTCCTTAACTATACGAGGATATGCGCTAAAGACAAGGACTATTAGCATAAGACTATTTAATCCTATAGTGTTATTCATAGCTTTGACTGCTATTTACAACGCTATGGGCTCTAGTGTTGTCAGGCATTCTTATCTAATAATATTATAAGCTCTTTAGAGTAGCCTATGATATTATTTAACCTTACTAATGCTATAGTAAGCCTTAATAGGGATATCTTTAATCTTAATCGCTATTAATAACGTAAGCTACTTGAATTCCTTGCCTCTAAAGGTTATTCTAGTATCTATAATAATTAAATCTAGGGGGCCTAGGTAAATATTAATCTAGTAAAGACAGAGTGCTTCTTACATGGTCTTTATAGAGATATCCTTAATAAATCTAGCTATATTAAAGGATATAGCTGTATTAATAACTTGCAGGATAGGGCAGTTACTATTAATATACATAATATCCATAACGATTTTATAATTATAAGTATATTTATCCTAAAGGGTGAATTTAAATTAATATAGGCTATCCGTGTGTAATTAGCATTGCTAGCAAACCTTGGTTAGTTTCTTGATAGCTTTAAACTTAACCTTATGCCCTAATTTATATAGTAAATCATAAAGGCATTAAACTAAAGGGTATCTAAAGCGTTAATATAATTAATAAAGCTTAATCTCTATAAGATAACTCTAAGTAATACTTTCTTCTTTATTAAGAAGCATTCACACGTGCCCCTATTTACGTATAATAGGAACCTTAATATTCCCTTGCTACAGAATATTCTCTAATATGTAAAAATTAATCTTTAGGCAGGTTATATTATTAAGGCATAAGAGAAAGGGAGTGTTTATAAGAATTACCTAAAAGAGAATAATTCTAAACGGAGTTAGCACTTTAATTAATCTAAGTGCCTTAATTAGCTCTCTAGGGCTAAATTTAATCTTTGCCTTCCTAGTATTTAACCTATTAAGCGTGATAGTTAGTATTATACTTTGCAAAGCTAAGAATTAAGGGTGGCTTACTAATAAACATCCCGTGGTACTTATGTTAGCTATAATGCCTTTAAAGGTTCTAGATAAATATTATCCTTTAAGTATAAACACGCTTAGTGCCTTATCTAGTTTCTCAAGATTAAATAAATCCTTCTTAGCTAGAGCATAAATCATTATATAACTAGTAAGAATCTTAGTAGTCACTTAGCTATTATAGGTAGTCCTATATATGAAGAAGCTTGTAGGCACTTAGCCATTATTATTTTCTTTGCCAAAACTAAGTTCTATTAGGTATTAGTTAATATCATTATCTTTAGCTAATTTAGAATTATTATTACCTTCATACTATGTTAGGAACGTATTATATAAAGAAGCTATTAAGTCTATATAGGAATGATTCTTAAAGCGTTAGAATACCTTCTTCTAGTTCTTATCTAAGTGCTTAGTTAACTAATAACCTTCTTTACTATATATATAACACTTTTTTAAGTAATTAGGCTTGCTCTTTAATATAGATTAACTATATTAGGCTTCCTTGCCTTTCCTATTATACCTATAGTTAGTCTAAAAGTGTTCCTTAGTGCTAGCTTCTATAGGGAACTACTATTAATTAATTAAAGCTTTGGATTCGCTAATTAATATCCTTATCTATTTATAAAAGCATTAGAGGTTAATAGGAGGATTAATAATATAGGCCCTATATTCTAGGATTCCTTTACAGGCATTTAGAATCTAACTACAGAGGTCTAATTCTAACTAGGATCCATAAGGATTTGCCCTTTAGAGATTTAAAAGCTTTATTATAAGGTCTTTAAAGCATTTAATCTTTAACTTATTAAGGTTCTCTTAGATAATTATAAGTAGTTATAACTTTCCTTATAATAAATAGTTTTTCTAATATATATTATCTATCTTAAACTTTTACCTAATTCTATAGATAAGAGTTAGGAGATCTTAGGGGTCTCCTTAGCCTAAAAGGTTCTCTAGGAAGTACTAGAGAGGTTTTCCTTTTAGTATAAACTTAAAACTATAGCCTAACTATTCTTATATAATTCCTAGTATCTTATACTTTCTTTAATAAGTTAAGAGCTTAATATTAAGAATATTATACTCCTTAGCGCTATACTTAATACTCTTATTATTATAAAACTTATTAAGATTAAGTAGTTGCTTTAATAAGGGTTAGCTTATCTCCTAAGGGGGAATAGGGATAATTAAATCTTATAGAAAGGGTGCTATAGTTCTAGACTATAGAGAGGGATTATAATACCTTATTATAAGAGAGGAAGTAAGGGGGGTCTAGGGTTATAGTTAAGGGCTTATAATAGGGGGATTACCTTTACTATCACGCCTTTACCTTACACTTAGCATACTTAGGGATTAGTGTAATAGAATTTAGGAATAAAATAGGAGTAATTATAGTAGCTAAGGGGATTAGGGATATTATAGAGTGATTAGTTAATTTATTTAATCTCTAAAAGAAGGGATACTAATAGAGAGAAGGTCTTTATAGAAGTTTTTCTTTACTATTTACCTCTTAAAGGGGGAATACTTCCTAGTAACTTCCTATATTTCCTTTTCTTTCTAATTATAGAATCTATTATAATTAATAATATCTTTAAGCAAGACTATTATCTTATAGTAACTCTATAGGTCTATATAGACGCTACTAAAGAAAAGAAAGTCTTAAAAACTCTTTATAGCTTTAGGATTTACTACTTAGAATATCTCTTAGTTCTATTCTCTAAAGTTATTATTAAAGATAGTAAATAGGGTTTATAAGTATAAGTTCTTATATTTATAGGTTACTTTCTTAATAAGAATCTAAGCTATAAGTTCTTTAAGGGTAGTATTTACTTTAAGATTAAATAATTCCTTATTCTCTAGTACTTATTATGTAATATACTAGTGTAAATTAGGGGAGATATAGTTAAGGAGGTAAGATATAACTTATAGGTTAACTTCTCTTCTAATATCTCTAGTAAGGGAGGTGTGTTTATAATTAGAAGGAATGTCTTAGGTTCTAGATCCTTCTAGTTAATCTTAGTGTTTTACTATAATATTAGTAGTAGATTAAGAGGTATAGGAAACAGAGAAATTATAGAGGTTTAAAGGATTATAAGTAAAGCTATTATCTTTGCCCCTTAGTAGGTTTAATTAAATATTTAAGGATAGGTTAGGTTAGTTACTAACTAGGCCTTAATTATTTAATAAACACGCTTCTAAGGGTTTATTTACGTAATAGACGCGCTAATTAAATAAATAAAGATAGATTAGGTTAGTTACTAACTAGGCCTTAATTAAGTTAATAAGCTTAGATTTAATATAGAGCTAGTTATAGTTACTTAAGGTAAAAGGAAAGCTAGAATATACTTCTTCCTTAGTATATTTAGTATCTTAGAGTAGCACTTCCTCTTTTATAAGGTAAGTCCTTAATACTAATACCTCTTCTATAAACCTTACTAATCTATAGTATCTATAGAGATAATCACTAATTAATATTAGTATTTATAAGATACTATTAACTTACGCATAGGGTTTTTAGGGTAAACTAAAGTGCATATAATTGTTATATATTCTAGTTTACCTCTATAAGCAAAAGAGAGATTAAATAGAAGCAAAGAGAGTACGCTATTTATTATAGGAAAAGGGGCCTTAATTAGGGTTATTAGCGAAGAGGCCACATGTGCCAACGCTAACCGCGGCGCGGTCGGGCTGGACATGTGGGTCTGCGATGCAACGCGCCCAGCTAATCAGAGGCGCGCAGCCTTGTTAATATTATGCTTGTTCTAACACTAGCGTTTAACTTTATAACTAGCTTAGTGAAGGATCTTTATAAGTTATTAAACAGAAGGGTAACTAAGTTAATAATGTAATTAACAGATATCTCCTTCTAAAAGGTAGAAGGTAACTATTTCTCTTGCTTCTAGTAACCACTAAGGATAGCCCTATTATTACATAATAGGTATAGTCTTATTACCTTAGATAAGTATATTAGCAAGGTTATTAATCTTAACTTGTATTTTATTTATATTAGTAATTAAGAAGAGGAAGGGGGTAGCTGTATTAAGGATATAGAATTTAAGCTCTCTAAGTTCTATAGGTATATAAAGGATTTCTCTTATAACTACTAATCTAGCACTAAATATAATAATTTAGGGTTTATAAGGGGTTACCTTTAATAAAGGTATTAATCTTAATAAAGCCTTTACTTATACCTCTCCTATAGTTAACTTTCCTACAGCGCTAGTATTAGGTATAATCCCTCTAAAGACCTCTTTAGAATAGTGTTCTTTAGAGATATAGTAAATTAAGCCTTTATTACACTCTTATAGCTTATAGAGCTCCTACCTAAGGAATATATATTAGAAGGCTTAATTATTTAAGGTTATAAGGAAATTAATATTAGTAGCATTATAGTTAGTCTATAATCTAGAGTAGAAGAATTATATAATACTTAGGTATGCTATTAATAGTAGCTTCTCTATATTATTATTATTATCTTTAGCTTCTGTGTAAGCTAAAAGATGTAATTTCTAATTCTAACCTAAGCCTTTATTAGGCTTATTATTATCCTGCCCTTTATAGGAGGTAAGGAATGCCTAGAATCTCTTCTCTAAAGGGGGTGTATAATATGTTTTACTAGCTTACTAGTAGTCCTTTTTCTTTTAATATTCTTTAGTAAAGTAATTAGAGAACTAGTAGCCGCTCTTACTATATATAAAGTAGTACTTAGTGCTTAGCCTAGGGCTTTATTTATAATAACTTCCTTTGCTACAAGGGGATAATTACTATTTATACTAATAATTAGTGAATATAGCCTCTAGAGGGTCTCCTTATTAGTACTAAAGGTATTAGGAGGGCCTCTTATTTAATTTTGTAATAGTAATTACCTTATAGAGGTCTCTAGTAAGACTTTTAAAGCCTAGAGAGTATATATATTTCACTATCTAATATTTAGGCACACTAGCTATAGTATTTAAGGCCTGCTTATAAAGCTTAGTATTTACTATTTTAGTAAGGTATAGTTCTTTATAGATTTTCTTAAGGGTTAATAACGTGATCTTAAGGTAATTAAGCTTGCTTTTATTAGGGTTTTTCTTAATTATATTCTTTAATATTATGCTACTTTATTAGTAGTAATAGAATTACTAGTTGCTTTTTATTTTAAAGCGTTAATAGATATAAGTAATTATCTCTTTATAGGAATAGTTATTCCTAAAGAGGTAATTAAGAAAGTATTATTTAGTATTACTTATTAATATAATAAGGAAAGCCTTTTAATAATGCGTTTAAGGAAGGTTAATTCTATTACACTTATTTTTAAAGAGCGTAATCTTTAGTGTTAAGAAGTTATATAGCTTTTTACTATAGTAGTTACTATCCTTATATATTTTTATAAGCTCTAAGATCTTCTTTGTAATCTAATCTTCAGAGGCGAATTACTATAAAGGCATATTTTGTTGTGAATAATAGTCCCCTAGTTATTATTAATAATAATTATTAGGATAAAGCTATTAATTTAATAGTGATTATTATAGGGGCTCTTATAAAGGTTTATGTAGTTTTTAGGGTTAGGGAATGTGAATTTCTAGGGTAAGTTATTAGGGCTATTAATATTAAGGCTCTAGGGGTTTGGAAGATTATAGTCTCTCTTATAATCTCTCCTATGACTAAAGAGGTATTAAAGTTTAATAAAGCACTTCTTTAAGGGATACTAGAATTAAATATCCTAGGCCTTGCTTAATAAGAATGCTATAATCTTGTAAAGAATTATATAATTCTTTAATAACTTCCTTTATAGCCCTTTTAAAGGTGTCTTTAAACTAGCCTTTAAAGTTTTCTTAGAATAATTCCTATAGGTTATTATCTCTCTAACCTTAATGCTTACTAAGGTTAATAAATCTTATAATCTAGTTATTAAGCTTAAGCTATGTAATAGTCTCTAGATCTAGCTTAATAGATTCTTTTTAATTACTAGAGAAGTTATAAGTAAGCTATTAAAGGCATAAGGGTAACTTATGCTCTTAGGGTCTTTTAGGGGTGATAGTTAAAGCCTTGCTATTACTAGTAGCCTTTACTCTTATAGAAGGTTTAGATTCCTTTACTATCTTTAACTATAAAAGGAATATTACTGATTTGTTATTTTTGCTACTAATTAAGCTCCTATATTTACTTATTACTATTATAAGGTTTTTCTTTTGTATTTTAGGAGTGTTATTACTTTAATAAAATTAGAAGATTATAAAAACAGGAAAAATAAAAGAAAAAGTAGTAGGAGTAGTAAAAGTAGTAATAAGTATAAATTAATAGAGATAAAGAAAGTAATAGAAGTTTTAAAAGTAACTAGAAAATAATAGGAAAAGTAATAAGGGAATAATAGGAATTACTACTTCCTATTTTTTATAAAAAGAAGGGATAGAGGTAATCTCTCTCTCTTACTAATAAGCATAAGGTAAATAGCACTAAGGGTAAAGGGGGTAAAAAATAAGTAGTAAATACTTATAGGAAGAGATTAAAGGTCTATTAGAAGGTAATGTATTAAAGGGAATTTATAGGTAAGTTAGCTAGCTTAGCTAAGGTTATTTAATGTTAGGTTTAAAATAAATACCTTATAGTAATAGATTTGGTTAGTTAGTTAGTTTTCTTATGATAAATAATAAAATTAATAATTAATAATAATATCCTAGATAGATATAACAAAGTTATATCCCTTAGCCTAAGGGTTAATAAATTAATTCCTTAGAAGCCTAATAAGCTTATAACTAGGATTCTAGTCTTTTCTTTTAGCACACTTATATAGTTATACCTCTTTACTATAATAACTATTATAGTATAATAAGGGGTAGTGGTAGTAGTGTTTATAAAAATGTTTTTTCTTGTAATACCTAGCTTATCTATAGTTATAAAGTTAACTACTAATTAGTGTTAGTTATACTAAGGTCCTGCGTAAGTATAAGGGTAATCCTATATAATTAAAGTTAATAATAGTTAGTTAGCTAGCTAGGAAAGAGAGAGAAGAGAGGGAAAGTCTAGATGCTAGAAAAGTAAGCGAAATCCGTATGTAAGGTAAAAGAGGGGGTGGCGAATTAATGCAGCTAATCATATTGCGTGCATCGCGCCGGACCTACAATTAGTCTGGTCTTTAGCCACGATTAAACCGATGAAGATCCGAAGGAATTAACAATAGGGATAAATAAAGTAATAGAAGTGCTAAAAGTAATTAGAAAATAATAAGAAAAGTAATAAGGGAATAATAGGAATTACTACTTCTTATTTTTTATAAAAAGAAAGGAAGGAGGTAATCTCTCTTTCTCTTACTAATAAGCATAGGGCAAATAGCACTAAGAGTAAAGGGGTAAGAAATAAGTAGTAAATGCTTATAGGGAGAGATTAAAGGTTTATTAGAAGGTAATGTGTTAAAGGGAATTTATAGGTATATTAGCTAGCTTAGCTAAGGTTATTTAACGTTAGGTTTGAAATAAATGCCTTGTGGTAATAGATTTAGTTAGTTAGTTAGTTTTCTTATAATAGATAATAAAACTAATAATTAATAATAATATCCTAGATAAATATAATAAAGTTATATCCCTTAGCCTAAGGGTTAATAGATTAATTCCTTAGAAGCCTAATAAGCCTATAACTAGGATTCTAGTCTCTTTCTTTAGTATACTTATATAGTTATGCCTCTTTACTATAATAACTATTACAGTATAATAAGGGGTAGTAGTAGTAGTGTCTATAAAAATATCTCTTCTTGTAATACTTAGCTTATTTATAGTTATAAAGTTAACTACTAATTAGTGTTAGTTACACTAAGGTGCCTACGCAGGTAAAAGGATAATCCTATATAATTAAAGTTAATAATAGTTAGATTAATTAGGAAAGAAAGAGAGAGAAGAGAGGGAAAGTCTAGATACTAGGAAAGTAAGCGAAATCCATGTGTAAGGCAAAAGAGGGGGTGGCAAATTAATGTAGCTAATTATGTCGCGTGCATTACGCTAGACCCACAATTCGGTCTAGTCTTTGGCCACGATTGAACTAATGAAGATCCGAAGGAATCAACACTTATTCTCTTACTAAAATATACTAAATTTAGTAATTAATTAATCAGAATTAACTTAATAAAGGTATTAATTAAAAAGAAAAGTCTTAGTATTATAAATACTAAGTAATTATTACTATATTAAACTAAGTAACTAGGATTAGAAATAAAAGTATAGATTAAGTTACTTAACCTTATAAAAGAGTATAAACTATAGTTTAAATAACTAAGTACTTATACTATAGGGTATATAATTTACCTATATAAAATATACTATGTATTTACTAAAGGTCCGGAAAGTGACTAGACAGGTAGGTCCTAGTATCTAAGATGCCTGCATGTGGTTGAACGCTTGCGGCGGGATTCCAACACTAATGTACGCGGGTACCGGACACGATCGGTGATTGAATTTCGGAGATTTTGATTCCGTAAAAAAAATGAAACTGGACATCGCGCTCAATGTTCCAATCACTGATTGCCCTTACAGATCTTCAGGGGAATATATTCACAGAGGGGCTGGTGACTTACAGGGGGGTCTTCTTGTACTCGACCCACGTACCTAATCACCTGACGGCCCTATCACGGCTTAGTCATACCACATTTCCCCCCCCCCCCCTGACAAGACCTGTGGGTCTGTTTCTAATTACCCTTGTAGGTGTGTAATACCGGTACTCGACCCAAGTTATAGGCTCCATATAAAGAACACCCCTCGTAGTGCATCGAGAGCACCCCCAATTGTGGCTAGGAGCCGGCGGCGGTGGCTAAGGACATCCGTTACCGGTCGCCCATAGTAATTATCATATAAACCACGTAGTTGTTGTCTTTAAGTGCCCCACTTTTATAACGCACGCACGCGTATCTTACCACAACACCTTGATTGATAACACCTAGATTGATTAAAGCTATTTATAACGCTACCTCTCGTGATAACTCTATAAACGCCCTTTCTGCATCAGCGTGTAGTAATAAGTAAGCGGCGATAATCGCGTTGTTGATAGATCTAGTGATAGCTTCGTTATTCGGTGCGTTGTGCGTTATAGCTTACGAAAAAATGCATGAGGCAGCGTGATCATGGGATGCGAGCCCTAAGCCTATTTTACACCATAGCTAATTTACATACAAGGCCCGATACCGGATGAGTCCCGCTCCCAGCCACAGTTGGGGTGCTCGATGCACTACGAGGGGTGTTCTTTACAACGAGCCAAGTTATACCCAAATCGATCGTCCCGCCTGCAGCCCCCATCATCCCTCCCGATTCCCCCTCCCCTCCATCCAAGACCCAACAAGATCTCCCATCGAAAATCCATCCATTTCGTTTCCGTTTTCCCAAGGATGCACAAGGGCGAGGCCCAAGAGTACCTTTCCTCCCTGTTGAACAAGAACTTCCGCGTCTTCACCACCGACGGCCGCTTGTTCTGGGGAGCTTTCAAATGCACTGATCCGGTTCGTTCAAGACCCGACCCGACCCGACCTTTGCCATTTCTAGAAGAAAAAGAAAAAAAAGAAAAAGAAAAAGAAAAAAAAGAAAAAGAAAAAGAAAAAAAAAACCCCTCGTTCGTCGTCCTCGACTGGGCATTCCTTGCGCGCATATGATGACCGAGTCAGAGGGCTAATGACGGGGCTCGGACAGGACAAGAACATCGTACTAGCAAATACGTACGAGTACCGCCAACCTTCGGGCGTGGAGGCACAGCGAAACTTGGCAGATAGCCCTGATAGCAGCGTGGCTTTAGATATGCCGTCTCGGTATCTAGGATTGGTAGTTGTTCCGGGGCATCATATTGTCAAGATGGAGTTGGAGGAGTTTGCTAGCCAGGTGAACGCCCGTAGGGGCGTTGCTTGACCTGCCCAAGAGTCGGATGATCGATATCGACAATGAATAATCGTCACAATGATTACGAATTGAGAACAAAACAGTAAAGCACGTTGTGGTATTGATGAACAAGAGTATACTGCTAAGTCAAACTTCTCTCCGCTAGGGAAATCCAAGCCATTTAACGGACAGACAGGTCATCACCATAATCCAAAAAAAAAAAAAACCCCCAAAAAAAAATTGGCCAGCAACTCCAAATGTCCCGTTCAACCAGCAGCCCATCCCCTATCCGATTTTAGAATTACTGTCATTACCACCGCTCGATCTTGTCATCGCTGGGCTGTCATCAGGCTTTTGTGGGCAAGAAATTTATGATTTCGCTTTCCAGAATTCTCTTTCCACACAATGGTGTTTTTCCAAGAATGTCGATTATCCAACAATAGCTTCCTTGGTTCGACCACGAGTCTCACCGTGCAGGTCGCTGGCAACCTCCTCTTCCTCCTCATCCTCATCGCTGTCCTCGTGGTCGCGGCCGGTCCAGGAGCTACTATCGTTCAGAGGAGCGTCCTGGCCAGACAGATCATGGCCATCATTTCTGTTGCGAATGTTATTGCGGCGGCGCGTAGACAGAGTACGGGAGCGGGTGGAAAGCTTGGAGGAGACGGCAGCGTTGGAAGTGACCCAGTTGGTCAAAGCATCCTCGCAGTCCTGAATGATGGCCCTACTAGCCTCATAACCATCATAAGCCTGTCGGGTCTCGCCTGGGGTGACTGGGGTGTCGTCAATGAGCTCGAGAAGGTGCTTGCCGTAGCCAGCGATAATGGCGACTTTCTCGCAGTGCTCGCGGAGGGCATCGAACTGGTAGGTGTAGGCAGCCTTGACCTTCTCACGCGTAATGTTGGACAGTTGAGCCTCGGCCACAAGAGACTCGGCCTCAGCACGGACAAGCTCCTGCTCCAAGACGACAATCTTGGGAGAGTTGGGCTCCTTGTACTTGAGCTGGGCAATCTGGTCGGTGATCTTCTGCTTGCCTGTTTAAAGTTAGCATCTTGAGCCAGAAAAAAAAAATAGATTGTTAATGGGCCAACTGTTGCGGGTGACAATACGTACGGTCGCGGCTGGGCTGAACGGAAGCCTCGATGTTTCGGATACTCTTCATGGTGATGCGGTACTGGTCGTAGCGGTCGACGTACTGGTCCTCTAGCTCGCCAATCTCATACAGCAGAACGCCGAGCTTGTCAGTCACGTCAGAGACGTCCTCGTCAGCGCCCTCGCCCCAGATGGAAAGTTGTTGCTACAGGGAGTATGATGTCAGCTCTTTATCATGAAATGGCTGCGCGGACCAATTCTCCGATGTAGCACGTACAGCAACATCCATGCGCTCCTTGGCGACGGTCTCCAAGCTTCGCATCACGTTCTTCTCCATCTTGACCAACTGGGCAAGTTTCTTGGCCAGGTCGGGGCCAAAAGCACCACCGGCATTGCGGCGCAGAGCATGGCCTGAAATTCTCCTCGTTAGGGCTTGTTGCCGTCCTTTCCCAGCGTAGAAGAGCAGCAGTACATACCGATATTGCCCTTTCCGAAGAAGCGGCCGGTTTTGGTGGATGAGGGAGGGGGGGGAGGGCTCTGTCGGTCGCGTGAGTTAGCACCAAGTCTCGGAATGATAATCTTGTCAGACTGCCTGACAAGCCTTGATATTGCGCAGACGACCGCACGAAACATACCTGCAGCTGGGAGGCAGTGGGCGCACGGGTGGTGCGCATAGAATAGGTGCGATGCATTCTGGCGGTGTGTGAGGGACGTCTTTTCCCCTGGAACTTGTTGGGTATTGAGGGGTTGGACAAGTGTTGGAAGGCTCAGGTGCGATTGGAAGTCGTGCAGGCCAAGCTCGGTGGTAAGAACGGATGGAAGAGAGGTATCAAGTAAAGACGCAGCTCACGGGCGAGGGAGGGCCGGGGACAAGTGGGTGGTTATATGGTGTAATTTGTTGCGGAGAGCAGCGAGAGCAGCGAGATGAGCCAGAGCAGCCAGAGCAGCCAGAGCAGCCAGAGCAGCCAGCCCAGGAGACTTTTGCTGGTGCCGGCGGTTTCTTCGGCGACGTCATCGTCTGGTGAGGGAACGCTTAAGTGGGCTGGGGTGGACTGGAGTGGACCGGTTGGCTTTGACTTTGAAGTACCGACTACATCCGAAGGCCTTTTCCCTCGCCGACACAAGCCGGCACATGGCTTGCCCGGCATGTACCGCTACATCTGACCACTCTCTGGCCACTTTGCACCCAAGCTCGATTTGTCTCGGGCTTCTCTGGCTCGGCATTGAAACTAGCCGCCAAAAAGGACCAGACCCTTTGCCAATTGTGATCAGATCCAATTGTTGCGTCGGCGACGCCCTAGCCATGTGCAATGTGCCCAAGACGTGTGACGGCCAGCTGTTTTGGGCATTGGGCAACTGGACTGTTGGCCATTGACTCTTTCTGTCCAGTTCGTTTTGCTGCCTTCCCACGCCTCAAACCTCCCGCGTCTTCCTAGTCCATTCCAGATTTCCAGATGCGGATGGACGGCCCCTCCAAGTTTCAGTCTGCCAAAGCATGACGGCGTCCCTTTCACGGCTTTCTGGTCTCTCAATGCCCCGTCCCCTTGACACTAGTACATTGCTAAGAACTCCTTCGTCCTAGTTTCGCCTTCCACAGCCACCCCGAGAGGAGGGAGATGCACAAGCATTGTCAGGTGGATTCTCATCATGGTTACTCGTCGTTGCCCTGACAAAAAAAGAATGGACGGAATCCTTGTTTGTATATTGGCTGTGATTACTTCAAAGACGGCGACACATTCAAGTGAGGGCGGCCATCCATAGGGCTTGGTCTTCTTTGTCGCTCCTTCTGCCTTCGCTTAGGCACATGATCACTCACAATGAGCTTTTCCCATTTTCCTCGGATTGATTTTTGCCTGTGTACCAAGGAAGGCTAGGTAGCTTGACTAGCTACAGATTTCCTACGGCTTGCCCATCTTTCCGATGACAAACTCACTGAGCAAGCCACCCGGCCGTACCGTTCTGGCCGCCATGAGCCTATGACAGACTTCTAGGCAAGCCGGGATGCCGGGACTCTGGGCATCTGGGAGCATGTAGAAATCTGCCCCCTCCAGATGTATGTCAACGTCAGAGAAGGACGCCAGTCACCAAAATGCTCAGCTACAAAATAACCAAGAATACTAATAAATCATGCCGCTCGAATACGGTCCCTGCCGGATTGGCGCCCATACATGAATAAAGCGATGGGAAGTGGCGCGGCATGCAACAGGACAGGGCTTACAATCCTAGACATGGGATTACTGAGCTTGGGATTGTCGAGTGATGACGTCATGGGCGCACCGGAAGCACCGTGTTCCACTCTAGCGCATCACGTGAGTGAGTGACGCAACCTGCCTTGGCAGACAAGCACTATTAGCTGTGCCGCCGCCGTAATAACCTACGTTGGCTTACTGTGAAGTTTCGTGGGATAAATGGGATGGGTATGTCAGCAGATTTCAATGGACAATTTTGGTGCGCTCTAAGTGAATGCAGTCAAGCTCTTCGGCGCGAAGGGCGTTGACAATATCCGACCATCAATAAATATAAGCCCAGCTGCCCGCCCTGCAACCACGCTGCAACCACGCCTCGATAGAAACTCTATTTCGGATCGGAGCCGACGTGATTGAGTTGATACTGTTCATTGTCATCGAACTCGGACTCAGTCAAGTTCCTCCCGTATCTTTCGGCAGCCAAGAATACAAGATTACTAAATGCCTTGCCTTGCGCGCACGTGACTAGCCAGTAGCTGTGTCTCTGTGCCTCTGTGCTCCTGACGTTTATTTAGTAATTTATTATAATTGACACGCTACTTAAAAAATACGCGATTTTGGTGGAAATTCTGTGGAAATTCTGTTGGAATTACTGGGGACCCACTGTATGCGTGCTGCCTCCTGGAACCACCAACCACCAGCGTAGTATTCTCTCTCACGAAATGAATGGTACTCGCGCCACGGCCGTCACGATTTCCTGTCGTAGGCGCAGGCTGCCCGAGCCAGCTCCTTTTCAATGCCATTGGTATTGTTGTCCGCGAACAGGTGAAGGAGACGTCGCACGGAAGCGGTAATCGCAGGTCCAACTTTCCTCAACTCATAAGCAGCCATGACGGCTACCAGCTTCCCTAGCCCGCCGCCTCTTCTCCATCCTCATCATCATCCCGCCGGCCATAGAGACTTGCCGCCAGATGCTGACCGAAACCAGCTTGCACAAGCAGCGACTCTGCCATCTCGTCTCGGGGCCTTTGGCCCAATCAACCCGCCTCCAATGCGACGACAACAACCCGCACCCCCCATCCCGAACCGCATCGAACGCTTCGCGACTCTCAGCCTCAAAACTGTACCGACTCTTCGGCTGGTAAACGGCAAGGCTGTCAACGAAAGGCCAGTACCGTCACCCGCCTTTTCTGCAGGGCAAGGTCTTGCCATGAATATGCCTTCACAGTCGACCCCTCCGCGACCGGCGACACAACCCGCACCCGCAACAGAAGCCGCAGCGGTTCACGGAATGACTCCCAAGGCACAGACAGAGGCCAGTGTCGAATGGACCATGGACAAGATTGTTAATCAACTGCAAATCTGGCGACAGGATATGCGAGAGCGTCACTCTCTTTTAACTGGTTACATTCTAGAGTCCACCAAGCCTACCGATCGTCGTATCCACGAGGGCGCAGATCTGTTTGCCAATATACGGACACCGGCAGTGACTGAGAAGAAGGAAAACACGATGAGAGCCAAGTTCAAACAACATTTAAAAGCCAAGCGTGACCAACGAGAAGCACACTATGTGCCTATATGTACCAAAACAAACAAAGATCGAGTGCCATCATATAGGTTCCATCATGTGGAGATCAAGAAGAATATTTTAACCCCAAACACCATGCTCACGTTTGTGCCACATCTGAGGGACCTGGAGATTTCCGAGGAGACCAAGTACAACCTCTGGCTCAAGGAGCTGGAGGATATCGATTTGAAATCCGGCTTCAAGCCCATGAACAGGGAGGACAAGCAGCAACTCACCATCCAAGGCGAGAGGGCTGCCACAGTGTCGCTCTATCTGGACACATGGCTTGAAAGCCTGGCGATGCCTGGTTGCACCAAGTCAGCCTTGATAAGCTACATGGCTGCCCGTGAACCCAACAACGCTATTACACCCCGTCAAAAATCCGACATATTGCACTCTCAGGGTGTAGAGAACACGACACCGGGAGCTAACAAGGCCGCCAAGATGTTCACGGATGCCTTTCGGCGTGTCTTCCGAGATAACCTGCCCGCTCCGAAACAGATCGACCTTCGTAGGGTGCTAATGCTGGACGAATCCGTCGACAATATCATGGATTCGAAACCCATAGTCAAGGACGTGGCAAGTCTGGACGCCACAGGCCCTCATGGTCCCCATGATGACGAAGACGAGGACGAATTGGCCGAGACAAACCTAGCAACCTACTGCATCCTGGGCTGTCTCATTTGCTACAGCCATTCCTGTGACCACGGCGAATATGATAATAAGAACATGAAGCGCACCTTTTCGATATCCTCTTGTTCTCATCTCTCCGATGTTTTGAAGGCTCGACGGAATGCCAGGGCCAATGATGTTGTCACCAACAAGATTTGTCGACGACGGTGCTATAGAAGAAGTGCCGATCATGTACGCATGCACTTGCATCCGCGAACCTGGTCGGATGATGAAAGAGTTGTACTCCGATCACTCTTCACCACAGCAAGTCACAGTTCTTTCAAAGGCGACCCCATCTGTTTAGCAGCTGAATTTCTGGACCGTAGCTGTGACGAAGTCTTTGCAGAGTTTAAATCGCTGGGAGTTGCATTACCGCAGCCAGAACCATCCGAACTACGTCGCGTCAAGAATTTGTCCTGGTACGATCGTCGCCGCAAGGTTCTTCTTGGAGACTGGCAAGACCACACCATTACCCATGCCCACCAGCGTCGAGAGAATCTCGAGCCTTGCTCGCACAATGGCCCCTGTGCACCACGTCTATGTCCGTGTGTGGACGCTGGCGTTTTGTGCGAGAAGTTCTGTGGTTGTTCTGTCGAAGATTGCGCTTACAAGTTCACGGGATGTGCTTGCCATTCACAGGGGCAGACTTGCCAGCAAAATAAAAAGGACAAGCCTTGCATTTGTGTGCAGCTGAATCGAGAATGCGATCCCCAACTATGCGGTTCGTGTGGCGTTTTGGAACGTGCTGATCCTCTGAATGCCGACGACAGCGAGTTACATGCCACTGGATGCCGGAATTGTGACCTGCAACGGGGCGTAGGAAAATCATTGCTGTTGGGTCAAAGCCAGCTCGAGGGCTGTGGCTACGGTCTCTTCACTGCCGAGGATATTGCTCAAGATCATTTCATCATCGAATATGTTGGGGAGTTGATCACCCACGATGAGGGTGTCCGACGCGAGGCTCGGCGCGGCGACGTATTCGACGAAGAGTCAAACGTCTCATATGTCTTCACGCTTTTGGAAAACGAAGGCATCTGGGTTGACGCGGCCATCTATGGTAATCTGAGTCGCTATATCAACCACGCATCAGAGCATGACACGCGGGGATGCAACATCACCCCGCGTATCCTCTACGTCAACGGAGAATACCGCATCAAATTCACGGCAATGCGTGATATCAAAGCTGGGGAGGAACTCTTTTTCAACTACGGCGAGAACTTTCCCAACCTTACTAAGAAACTGTTGGATGACAAGGCAGCCAGAAAGCCAGAGATCAAAGCAAAAGGTAGTACACGGATACGGCGTTCCGAGGCCGAGAAGTTGGTTCCACGACGCAAAGCCACCAAAGCCGAAAGGAAGAGAGGGCCAGGGCGGCCAAGGGTCAAGCGAGACCTGCCGCCTGGGTTTGCGCTGGACATGGATGCAGGGCGAGCTTCCACTCCACGCAAGCGAAAACGACGATTGGACGAGGATGAAGATGACAATGAGGAGTTCAATCCCGCCGCAGCACAACACAGGGCGACAGCAGGCGATGCGGATGAGTCTGGACGAGATTCAGAGGAACCCGGTTCAGCGTCGAGGCTGCGGCGAAGATTCACAAAGTACGGGGACCCAGACACGCCATTAAAGCGCATCGTGCTGCCCCCGAAGACTCGAGGCAAGCGCGGCGGCGCGCGACCAGGTAGCGGGCGGCCTAGGAAACACCCTTTACCTCTCCCCAAGCGCCCTAGCCCCGAATGCGACACCGAGACCGAGACCGATTATACCGTGACCGACTCATCTTCAGACCCGACGGAAGCGACGGAAGCGACCGAGGCGACAGCAGCAACAGCAGCAACAGCAGCAACAGCAGCAACAGCAGCGGGCCAAGGCTCGTCGGGCAGCATTCCCACGCCCAAGCCCGAGCGGATGACGACGAGGTCGGAAAAGACGCAAGTACTCGAGATTGAGGACAGCGACGATGCGGGAGAAAACACGGCACTACCTGGTAGTGGGCTCAGAAACGATGCCAACGGAACGACCCAGCGGGATGATGAAGATGAAGATGAGGACGTGAGCGTGCGGGTGCGGCAAAGAATTGACAGGTCGTCGAGAATACGGCGACCGCCGGCCAAGTTTCGGGACGATGACATGTGGAACTGAATCAAGGTATATGCGTGTGACATGTCACGGGAATCTTTGGCATGGTGTTGTTAGCTTTTGATCTTTGATGTAGAAGTTGTATTGGCAGGGACAGATTTCTGCCACCAAGGCTGAGTGAGAACCTTGACACGAGTGATTTGACGACAGCAATTGACACCAAGCACGATGGCCATGGTGTCGTGCACTATTGCAAGATGAAGCCGCAAGGCATGCGAGAATCTGGATCTCTGGGCCGTGGAGATGGATGGTGGGCCAGCCAGCCGGATTTTGCCAGATTTTGCCAGATTTTGCAAGACTCGGCAAGATTTTGCAAGATTTTGCAAGCGGCAGCGAAGTGCATGCGCGCCCGCCACACAACGAGGCGATGACGTCGCATGCGGAACGAGGGAAGCACTTGTAATAGTCTGCAGCCAACCAAACACAAAACTGGCCACCTACGCCTTACGTATTCCTCGTCTCTCCCCATCTGTGCCAACCCAATCCCTCCCTACTACTCTGCAGACCTTGGCAATCCAATCCCATCCTCCCAACGCTACATCTCGGCCAAGTCCACGCACGACTCTTGGATCCTCTTCCGATTTATTTCTTTGACAGACAACTACCGCCCATCGCCCGCAGCAGCTGTCGCCTTCTTCCCCGCCGCCACCATGACGCTCTACTACACTCTGGTGAGTTTTGTCCGTCACGACTCACGATATATTGCGTCTTGCGCGTGAAAGAAGGGGGGCCAGCCCAATTGACTCGTACCAGGTCTTCTTTCTTCTCGTCTTGGAGATGGGGCTGTTCATGCTCCTTCTCGTCCCTCTTCCCTACACAGCCAAGCGAAAGGTCTTCACGTACGTAGCAGCCACCTTGCCACTTCCATCTCGACTTGCTCCAAAGCCGAGCTAACCACGTCATATACAGCTTCATCTCCGAAACCCCGTTTTGTCCAAGGTGATGCACTGGTTGCGCATCACCTTCATCTTCATCCTGATCCTCTTTATTGACAGCGTGAACCGCGTATATCGCGTTCAGCTGGAAGTTATCGCTGCGGGAGAGCATACCTCCAAGGGACCGTAAGTCATGCATCATCCGTCATGCATCACATACGCCGAGATGCGCAAGACGAAAGCTCTCCCCCACATGCACACCACGCTTGCCAAGAGAGACAATTGCTAATCATGATGCAAATCGGTGAGAAACAGTGCCGTACTCGGCCACGAACGCCTCGAGGTCCAGGCCCGCAAGTTCTACTCCCAGCGCAACATGTACCTCTGCGGCTTCACCCTCTTCCTGTCGCTCATCCTGAACCGCATGTACCACGTCCTCCTCGACAACATGCATCTCGAGGACAAGGTTAGGGCGTTTGAGAGCAACAAGAGCTACAAGGAGGGCAAGTCGACCGAGGTGGCTGAGCTGCAGAAGAAGTTGGCCCAGAAAGAGACGGACTTGCAGACCCTGAAGAAGCAGAGTGAGCAGCTGCACAAGAGCTACAATGACCTCGGCGACCAAATGGCTGCCAAGGATGTTGATGGTGAAATCAAGAAGGCGAAATAAATTCAGTCGCCAAACGCCAAACGCCAAACGCCCGGATAACATGTTGTGCGGCAACGCGTGATGGAGGGTGCAGAGCAGTCTCTGGCACAATGTGAATTTGGGAATACAGTTACTTTATGGATATGAAGAGCTTGGAAAAAGTTCCCAAGGGAGAACCGAAGGGAGAATTCAGCAAAAAATACTATGAACCACTGTGCGTTCACCCATCTACCGAGACTTGGTGTGTTTCCCATGATGCAGCCCAGGACACAGGCCCGCATCGTTCAGCCAAGGGAGAAATATCGGCACGAGCGATGGAAACCAGGCGAAGAGGGTTTCTGTACAAGAGACCATCTGCTCTATCTAATAAACTCTACTGCTGTAGATCTTCCAAAGTTGCAGTCTCCCAATTGTCTCAATTGTCTTCCAAGGACAAAGTCCTCTTGATCCTGCCCATAGTCGCTTGACCCGTTGTTTGCTCAAGGGCATCAAAACAACATGGATGGATTTTCGTCACGACACCCGTGCGAGCAGGGAGTGGGGGTAAGAAACTAAAACACAATAAAACTGGTCGGACATCAAGAAACTTTATCGACATAAAATCATATCGAATTACTACATTTTATCCATTCAAGAGTGCGAAACTTGCTGTTCCCGTGGCTGTGCAACACCCGAAATAATCGCTAGATCCCACCCAAAACAAAATGTAAACGACAGCTAGGATTGAAAATCAGGAGTGGGGGAAAAAGGGGGTATATAATGCCATGAAAAAAAAAAGGTAATCAAGTTTCATTAATCACCGTATTTTTGTGTCATCAAATGTCTGCCCTGGAGGGGCGTGTATATATTTCGATGTAGCGAGTCTCCTCGCATTCTGATTTGTCGCCTCAGACCACGATGCTGATATTCCTACGTGACTCGGCCTCATCCACAGTAAATTGGAAGACGAATTTGAATAGATCCTGAAGAAATGCGTATCGCGGTGAGCTACTGCTCATTGCCATCACACTCTTGGCCATGTCTTGCGCCATGACCCGTTTGCTTCGAACGGGGAGGAGATGATTTCGTGGGAGGAAGGAGTCCGTGAGGATCGAGTTCTTGTATTGCTGGAGGAGTGTGGCATGACTCGGCAGAGAGCCGAATGACCCTGTCGGGAGGCCCTGTACAAACTTTTGCAGGATAGCAGATTCCGTTTTTGGGTCAGTGATGGTGTCGCGGTTGAAGCCCATATTCATGGCGGCTCGGAGCACAAGTACTTTTGACCGCGAAATGTTGGGGTCTTCTGCTGCTGTGGTTGTGGTCGCTGTGCTGGATGTCCGATTGCTACCTCGCGAGTAGCTGGACATGTTGGATGCGTTGCTCGACCACCGGCCTCCACGGCTGCCATCGCTACATGTTCCAAGGACCATGATGTTGGGCATTTGAGGCGAGTGGCTCTCCGGAGAGATGGGTGTGTCCTCAAACTCGGTTACGGGGGTCTCTGGGACAGGAGGTGGCTTGCGAGGCCGCTCTTCCTGATGACTGCCCTTCACGCTTTCGCGCTTGGAGTGAATTGAAGATCGGTTGGATTGTCGGCTATCTCTCCCGGACTGTTCGACAGGCTGTTGCGGGAAGAAGCTTGTCTGGCTGGGGCGAGGCGTGTTTCGGTCCGGGCGAATCTGCGTCCAGCCATCCCTGAAGATGTCACACAGGTCCCAGCATGCTTGAACTGCCGATCCCAGCAACTCCTCACCGAATGGCTTTCCGTCGCGTTTGTTTTGCCGAAGGCTGAAAAGCATCTCGGCAAGGCTCCAGCAGGCACTTAGAAGATGGTCCGTTTCCTCGGCCAACTCGCTTCTTTGTTTCATCAAGCGGTGACAGATGGTGATGTAAAAATCCAGGGTTCTCTCTCTGAATGGCTCCGGGAGGTTCCTGCTGTCTTGGGCACTATAAAGGCTGCAGTCGATTTGTTAGCGAATACAATACCTCGGTAGACTACGTCAAGCGCCGTCATATCATACTGGTTGTTTAGCTCGAAGCTCACGCGAAGCACCGAGTCTGCAGTCTCATCCTTCTTTTGCCTGACATCAAACAGGGCCTGGCAAAAGTCACGGCACAAGTCCAAGTTCATCCTCACACTGAGTGAGGCAGGATCCTTGTCTTGATTGTCGTATAAACGTTGACACAGTTTCCAACAGGTTTTCCATGCCTTTTCGTGAGCATCTGGGGTGCCGGAGCTATGGAAAATCCGTGCGCGGTGAATCGCACTGAGGCTGGCCAATGTATTACAGAGAGTCCAGCATTCCTGCAGTGCCGTTCTTAGGGCAGCTATCTCATCATCAGCGGGCGGCAAGAAAGGGACACCGGGGTAGTCGTCATAGTCGTCATCATCACCCTCGGCTTCGGTTTGCTCGTCGATTTCTGTAGTTCTTGTTAGAGACTAGAAATGTTACAAGTGCATTCGATGTCTTACTTTCGAGGCTGCTTGTGCTGCTGCTGGGCCTCAGTCTACTACCATCACTCAACATGTCTTGCAAGTCCTGAGCTCGGGGTGTGGCGCTGTCCACAGTATATCTGACGGGCTTGACATCTGTTGAAATAGGAGGCCGAGCAGGATGCCCTGGTTTCTGAAGGGAAAGTAAGCGGATGAGCTTTCTTGAGATTGGGAGCAAAAATTGTTCAGCGCACCTTTTCCACCGACCCATTGAGATCCGCTAGTGCTTCCTCGTTGGCTTTTGGGGATGTTCGCTCACTGGGTGGGCTTTGTTGGGCAGTGGAAGATGCAGAGGTCTGGCAGAGATTGTCAACAACTGAAGCTCTGGACAGAATCATTCGCAAAGGCAAGAGGCGTACCCAACTGGCAAAGCTTTCGGGGGCATGTATGACAGACACGGCCTCTTCTGTACTTGGCTGTCGCATGTTTTCGGGCAGGTTGGTGGTGAGCATGAGCAGCTAGTCCAGTCAGCATTTGAACGTCACTCGGTTTTACTAGAGTACTGAAGACGAACCTCCGATGGCCGAGATATATCCCCATTGTGACCATGTTCAATCCCATCCGAAGCATCGTCCTCTATCTCTGTGGTTTCTGTACCGTTTGAAGTCACGGGCGATGGGCCAACTATATCGCTCGGACTCAACATGTTCATCGAATTTGATGATATGCGGTTGGCCGAGTTGGGTCGTAGCATCATGGTCGAGTCCGTCGCTGGAGGGGGCGATGAGCTAGTGATTGGTTGTGTCAGTAATGAAGATTGTATGAGGTTCACGGAATATCTTGACTTACACAACTCTGAACGGGGACCGGAGTCCATCCGCATCTGAGGATGCAGACATGGCGCCTTGTTTTCCAAAGTCAAAGAGCAAGTTACCAGTCGACGATCTCAAAGGAGCCTCCAGAGCCATAGCTTAAACGCTTTGAACATGTAGCCGCCGGCAACGATTAAGTCGCCAGTGATGCTTCTAGTCGAGTATATATATAAACCGACAACTCTCGAATAGGACAGAACGATCATGGGAATCTCCGGCCCGGCCCAGGGATTACTCGAAGGGTCGAAGGGGCTGCTAATCCGGCCAGACCGACTTGTGGAATCCGACGAGGCAGTGGAACAGTTGGGTCAGACGATGGATGGTAGCGTTCCAAAGTTGTATGCCCGGCTGTGCAGTCAACGGTCACAAGTGTGCGCTTGGTGTGTTGATGTGTTGATGTGCGGGGAGCTCTGAGGTCGCGATTTTGGGCCGCGTTTGCCAGCAAGCCTACAACAAGCCTACAATGTTAGGAAATTCCCCCGGATGGAGGGCAGGAGGGATTTGGGTCCGGCAGGTCGAGCGGACGGGATGGCCATGGTTTAAAAAGAGGCTCCGAGCGACGAGTGGTGCGCGTTGGTTGGTTTGGTTTGGTTTGGTTTTGAGCTGGTGGATGGACTGGATGGACTTGGAGTGGGCGGACCAGCCAGCACGAGCTGGGGTCTGGGGTCTGGTCACCGCTGGTGGCTGCCTCAGCCCCTGTCATTCTGCGTCCGACTACCCATGCAGGCCGCAGTACATATGTACATGCATGTAGGCTGGAATCCCACCCCCACGCGGGTAGATAGTGGTGGATAGTACATAGAATCTGCAGTGGACTTACCAGACATTTCGCTGTCAACCACCAAGTGAAGCTGCGAGCCGAGCGTCGGTGGAACGGTGTGGGATCAGGAGGTTTGTACTCAGTCGGGGATGCGAGAATTGGAAAGTGGAAAGTGAGCCTGGCACCTGGGTGTGTTGGCCGAGAATGTGACCCGACTCCAAGATGAGAAGATGAGGCGCTTTCGAGCCTTGTATCGGAGCAGCTTGCTGGTCAATGCTGTTGGTTTGCTTGATGACGCTTGATGACTGCCTGAACCATCGCCATCGCCTCCCTCACCCGCACAAATATCCCACACTTTGTGCATACAACGGTGCGAGTCAACAAAAATTGGTCACACCAAACGACAAAATGGCTCATGGCGACAGACGCAGATGGGTACCATGAATGCGAGAGGCAAATAACATATCGGCCGAGGTTCAATCCCACAACACGGTAACGATGTACATGTAGATAGATATCAGGCAAGTAACCAGCTATGGGTACTCGGGTACGTAGTACGTACCTCACAACAGCGACAGCCTTGTGAAACAGTCATTCGGTGAACTATGGGTCACTAAACGCGCATACCTCCTTTTTTGAATGCGCATACCCCCTTAGTCCCAATCCGGAAGGACAGTCTCTATACCTACTTTTAGTGTGGCTCGCGTCTATTAATTTTTACTATTATTAGAAAGGCGTATAGCGTTAATCACGTCTTTAGTGGTTGTATAAAAAGGCTATATCTTAAAGGATTTAATAGCTTTAATAGCTTTAAGGGATAATATTATTACGTTACGTTACGTTGCGTTGCGTTGCGTTACGTTGCGTTGCGTTGCGTTGCATTACGTGATGCCTCGTGATAAAATTACAAGCGTTGCAAGCTTTGCATGTTACAGTGTGCTGCTCGTATTTACCACTAAAGAGAGCTAGTATATTTAGCGGGGGATTAGGTGAAAAGGTACTTCTTCCGTTTTAGGACTAAGGGGGTATGCGCATTCAAAAAAGGAGGTATGCGCGTTTAGTGACCCGTGAACTATTGGGCGCTCCGCTCAAAAGGGAACGTAGCTTTTTTGTTCCCGTTCCCCGTCTACCCTTTTTCTTTTCCTCGCAGAGGAGGTTATTATGGACGCCAGGACAGGCCCTGGTGCGGCCAACGCGTGGGGCTGCAGGAGGACAGGCCTCGGCGCTTAATTCAGGTGAAGTTGGCTGGCGGCTTGCTCCCGGCGGCGTCGTTTGATTTGCTAATTGTCTTTTGGTGTTGTGGTCTGCTCCGCTACATGTAGACTTGAGCTGAAAAGAATTGGATCGACAAGGGGAATCTTTCGGCAGCGTGTAATAGTCCGTAAGCAACACTGCATGGGCTGTACAGTTCTTGCAGTATTAAGGAGCAGCCATCGATGGTTTGCTCGCCCAGACTGCCCAGACTGCCCTGAAGCTCCAAGCTTTTCGACAAGATCGGGTTAAATGCTACCGTCGCTCGCTCACATTGGGCAATTGAAGTTCGCCCTCGTAGTTGGCCGCATTACAGAATCGCGGTCTGAGACTAGGGCCAACACACGCCAACACAGTCTGTTGTCAGCACTTATGCATGGCTAGGATAGATGTCGTGGACGAATCGAGGTGCTCGTCACCTCACGGCGGCTTCGTAATACTTCGTAGACAAGTGAAGTCCAGTGGGTGGGGGCGCGAACTTGGGACGGGGGAAGGTGGGTTGAGCATTGGCAGGGTCTGTTGCGCGTCGCATTGTTTTTTGTTCGACGACCGACACGAACGACACTCGAAAATATTGTTTACACATAAAAGTATGTTGTCGGCTGGAGATGAGTTTCAAGCCATGCTCGCTTGCAGCGGCAGGACAAGTGAGCGAGACGTGTCAGAATCCCTGTATCACGTTGTACTTGGCATGCCAGCGGAAGGCTCCTTCCTCATGGCGCTTGGAAGTCCTCGCCCGTGCTCGGTGGCAAGCGGCAAGAAGGTGAGAAGTTCAAACAAAATTAAGAAACCCTCGTAGTGCGACTGAAACATTGATTCTGCCATTGGAGGAAACGCAAACACTAATCATCAAGTTAGGAAGCTGGAGCATAGCAATGTCTTTGTGTGTCTGATCCGCAGTTTGCACTGCACTTATTCTGAACTCCGACTTTTTTGGTTGCAGCAGAGCCGGCCGGCCCATCGTACTCCGACCCCGTAACTTGAGCATCGATAACTTGCCTTTTAGCCAAGGGAAGACATTTTCTGCAGGCCGATCCAAATGACTAGCGCAGTATCGATCGCGGTTAAACGCATCCTTGCATGGATGGAGTAGCCGACTTTGGCGACCCAACGAGAGTCTGCCCACCGAACCGAGACCTGACCTATTGGTCAACATAACCGCGACTTCGTGGCGCAAGAAGTTTAGGCCACTGATTCATTACACTACGTCGGACAACCCTATTTCCAGTTTCAGGCCTAGCTAAGGCACCTTTGCATTGCATGCTTCTGCAAGCTCGACAACACTCCCTTCATATCTATGGCATAACAAGAGCGGAAACGCCTTGCACCAGATTGCAAACTTGCGGTGTGTATGACAGGTAGGGAAAGTCTTGGAGAGATGACTCAATGGATGTGTTCCAGAAAAAGACTCAGGAACATCATGACCGCGGGACAATGAAACAACAACTGCCTCATTGTAGCCGCATGAATATCGGACAGTGCCGGGCGCATTGTTACTGCTCACGACACGAGGGATAGCGAATTTAGGGAATGATAGACATCACAGCCAGCATAGTGTCAGAAGACCACGAGAGAGAACTGATTCGGACATTTTCCCCTATCACGATTGAATGGATACTTTAATGAAAGAAAATTGACTACAACCACAAAATCTCAATGGAAACTCGCAAACATGCCTCAGTATAACCTTTTCGTGCGCCAAATCTATCGTCGGTTTGCCAAAAGACCCAAGAAACGCCATCCTATGCCTGAACATGTCACATCTGGATATAAGCCTAGCTTACGCTAGTTCGTTGAGTCGCTGTTTCTTCTCATTGCGTCCGTCGGGGGTGTACCTAAACGCGGTCAGATTTTGGTTCGCCTGCAAAGCCGCAGGTCAGTCTTGATTGTGCGTACTTCAATAGCTTCTCAATGAGGTCGACGTGGGTCATGATCATGCGACGGCAGCAATACCGCTTCAGACCAAGTTCGTCCATGGCATCACTTTTGACACAAGTTAGCTTGCTGAGGCTCATGCCACAAAATCGATCCACGGAACGCTCACCCGTCGGTCTTTCTTGGGTCGGCAATTAGTTGAAGATAGCGCTCCCAGAGGTCACCAGTGACCTGCAACAGTTAGCAAGTGGATGCTGAATTCGAAGCAGTGGTCATTATTACCTTGCCGCAGGAGAAACAGCGAATGGGAATGATCATGGTGGCGTTGCAAAGCTTGCGGGTTAAACGGCGATAAAATGATTGTAAAATAAAAGTTACGATTTTTGATGGAATCTGATTGCCTTCGCCAACAAAGCGCAAGGGTGAACTTTGACAATCCGCTGCTACCGATGTTTTGCCGCAACAATTTTCTTATCTTATCAGCAAAAAGTTCACTGCGGGACCAAAATTTCTCTGGTAAGAGAGCAGCGACCCAAGCCGATCTTGCTGCAAGTCTGCGAATTCGTCGGCTCTGGTGCAAATTTCTTTACATCTTTGCGGTTGACATTGAATAAAGGAACTCTTTCTCTCTCAAGTAAGAGAGGATCACAGTTCAAATGGCTGGACCAAAGAGCCCTCGGGCTAAAGATGATAGAACGAAGAAGCGCAAGCGAGACAACAACGACACCGATGGGAAGCCCAAGAGACATCGGCAGCAAAGTCGTGAAAGCAAAGTCAATGGCAGCAACGCACCGGCTCCTCGGAATCTCAAGCCAACGGAAGCAGAGTCTGCCGCCAAATCCGAGCCCTTGACGACTTTTCGCCCTCAAGAAGTCATTCGCCAGTCTGACTATGGTGAGGCAGGCTGGAAAGTCTCAAAGCCCATGGGCGGCAGAATGTTAGACATCGATCCTATCTTCACAGCTGATGAAAAGTAAGATCATTGAGTCTCATTCTATGTTTTCTCGTCTCTGACTGCGTCCAAAGATACCTGATCATCACCTACAATACATCAATTCAAATATACAGCGCCGCGGACTCCCTTCTCGTTAGACGCATCCCGATCACCACTCTAGACACCTCCTCTTCCAAAGGCTCAACACCTGCTCGAATTATTGCTACCCGACTTTCCAAAAACAACCCTGACCTCGTGTGGGTAGCCTCCTCAGATGGAAACGTTTACTGTGTGAACTGGACACGACGTGAAACCCCCGATCCAGCTTTTCAGACCGCATCTGGCACAGCAAAGGCTCTTGTTGTTGTGCCTGCTTTGCACGCCGCCAAAAAGGAAATCCTCTTCATTGCGGAGTCGTACAGGGCGAGTCGCATGGACATCATTGCCTACAATCCTGCTGACGGTAGCGAGACCCAATCCAAGACTCTTCTCAACCTCAAGAAGCAGGGTCATGGTCTCCAACTCCTTGAATCTAGTGACGATGGACAAGTCATTTTTGGTGCATTCCAGGATCAGATACTCTTGGGCAGTGCTTCTGGGTCTGCGGGAAGTCTTGACGAGTTGCAATATGAGTTCTTCTCTTTTGATAGCCCTGACCTCATCACCTGCATTGATTTGAGACAACGGCAGCGATCATCAGGCAATAGGAGAGTCCAGTCTGCCCCGGACAGCGTGTTCGATGTGATTGTTGGCGGGGCTAGAGGCAGCATCTACATTTACCGTGATGCAATCTCTGCTGTTACATCGGGAAAGCGTCCATCGGTTAAAGAAGGACTCGATGTACAAAAGTACCACTGGCACCGCAAAGCTGTACACGCCGTAAAGTGGTCAAGGGATGGTGAGTAGTTCGGCTGACGAATATCGTACATCATAAGCTCATACATCTGTCTTTAGGAAATTATTTCATATCGGGTGGTTCCGAAAATGTCCTTGTCGTCTGGCAGGTTGACACTTCAAAGAAGGACTTTCTTCCTCACCTATCGGGAAGTGTTGAGAATATCGTTGTGTCAGCCACGGGATCATCTTACGTCCTCCACATGGATGACAACTCCGCAATGATACTCTCTACCGCCGAGATGAAACCCACTGCTTACATTGCAGGAATTCAATCGGCCGCTATTGAGCTATCCGAACCCAAAGACCTGCTTGTTCGCCGCGTTTGGGATACACCAGATCATGTTCGAAGACCAATACCTGCGGCCATCAGACCGACTGATGCATCAAAGCTGCACGTATGCGTCGGCAACGGGCGACAGGCGACCATGTCTGGAGATTTCTCGGCCCCCTTATTGCAATCCTTCGACTTGGAATCTTTTACTAGCGTCTCGAAGCAGGCGCTCGCACGAACTCAGCCAACAGATGTCAATCTCACCAACAAAGGGCACGTCATTGGAGAGCCATTGGTAACAAACATTGCCTTCTCTGGAGACGGTCGATGGTTAGCGAGCATCGATGAATGGCGGCCAGCAGATAGAGATGTGGACAATGTGTCGGCTGATTTGAAAGAACTATTCATTCGCGAGAGACAAGAGATCCACCTGAAGTTCTGGGAAGTCCGCGGTAACGGCGATTCATTGGCTCTGGTATCGAGGATCAACGCTCCTCATGCCACGAGCTGTCCCGAGAGAGTACTTGGTTTAGCCTCGGATCCTACATCTAGCTCCTTTGCTACCATCGGCGCCGATGGGATTGCACGGGTCTGGCGGCCGCGAGCTCGACAAAACAATGGAGTTGCGGTCAAGGATGAGCATGGACGGGATGCATTCTCTTGGAGCTGCACTCAGGCCATTGCTGTCGGCAACAGTACCAGCATCGATGACGGCACAGACTTCATAGACTCCACGCGGCCAGTCGAAGTTCAAGGTAGTGTTGCATTCTCAGAAGACGGCTCAACATTGTTTGTTGCCTTTGGCGCTGTTGACTCTGGCGCTGTCCTCGTCATCGACGTTGCATCCGGTCATGTTGTGAAGACCTTGGAGGGCTTATGGGACGGAAAGCTCCAGTCGGTCCGCGCTCTGTCTTCATATATCGTTGTTCTGTCCGACGACCTAAGAGTCTATGATGTTGTTGGCGACGAACTACGCTACGGCATTGTCGTGCCGAAGATGACTGGTGTTTCTGACCTGCTTCAACTAGCGGTCGATTACACTTCGGGACATTTCGCAGTCACTCTACCAATAGGCGGCGTGTCTAGCATCGGTGTATTCGACCCAGAAAACCCAGAACCACTGCTCGTCAGGACAATACCTCACAGAATAGTCAGTCTCGTTTCAGCGCCCGCGACAAGTGGCTTCATCGCCCTTGACGATGCCGCGCAGGTCTGGGTGATTGCTGAAGGTTCGGACCCATCCTCGCTAGCAACTGTCCAGCCGCTCCAAGATCTACAATTGGATGATGCGCCCGCATCTCTTGACGCCCAAAATCGAAACAGCGAGATTTTGATCGCCGATGATGATATGGATGTAGGCAGCGAGGATGAGTTGGAAAACGGTGACGCGACCAACGGGGATGTCGACATGGGAGATGAGGACGATGATGAGGACGACGTTGATGTTCATGTCATTCCTCGGCAGTTTTTGACGGAAATCTTCGAAACCGCACCTGCATTTGCTGCTCCATCTATCGAAGATATGTTTTACAAGGTTACCGGGCTGCTGGCCACAAAGCCTCTCGGAGAATGATGAGGAAAGTTGTTTTATTGGGTACATGTACGTATATAGGTGGGAAGCGAGTGTACATAGATGGCATTCTACAGCATATCTCAACTTGGAGTACGATGGCACTCTTGCACGACCACAATAATCCACGTCGCCGTGCGTGAATTCTTGGTACCAGCAAGAGGAGGCAGCCGCATAGCACACCACGTGTACGGACCACGTGTACGGCGTAGCTTCACCACGTCGACCGGCAGCGGCACATGAAAGTGGGGAAGTCTGGGGAAGTCCGATTGCGCCATATGTGACCCGAGGAGTTGTGATGTTAGGGAAGGGCATCATCTCTACCTGATGAGAAGTTCGGCACACCGCAGACATAGGCTACGAACAAAACCAGTCTAGAGTTGCAAAAAAAAAAAACCAACTTACCAGTCTCATCACTAAGCTAAGCTCAGATTCGGCAATCACACTCCTCCCATCAGGGCACCTCCCTTCCTGCGCAAGTAGTTTTTCTGTTCTCATTCCGCCCGCCCACCTCATCATGTCCTTTACTTCCATTCCGATCCTAGATCTGGACCTCGCAAGACATGCGGAGACGAAGCCCGAGTTCCTAGACCAGCTTCTCCATGCGCTCATGGAAGTAGGCTTCCTGTACCTCAGAAACGTCGGCATCTCAGACGAGCTACTCGGGGAAGTCATCCACAAAGGGAAGGCGTTTTTCGATATTCCCTTGGAAGAGAAGTGAGGTCGAACCCCCCCTCAAACTTCAGCGTCCTTTTGCTCAAACGTGAAGAATTTCTAACGGGGTGAGAGGGGGGAGGGGAGGAAAAGACTCAAGATCGAAATGAAAAACACCAATTCCTTCCTCGGATACTCCCGCCTCTCAGCCGAGATGACGGCGGGCGAAACCGACCACCGCGAGCAGATCGATCTGTCCACCGAGCATCCCGTTCCGGCAGCCGGCTCGCCGGCGTACCGCAACCTCCTGTCGCCGAACCAGTGGCCCTCGGAGACGCACGCGCCTGGTTTCCGCGCCGCGTACGCAGAGTACATGCGTCGGATGGGCGACATGTCCATCTACTTCACGTCTCTCGTCGCCGAGGCCATCAGGCTGCCCCGCGATGCCTTCGGCAAGTACTTTGACGAGGACCAGCAGCACAAGCTCAAGATTGTCAAGTATCCTGACATGGCGGAGCTGGGCCTGGCAGGGCGCGAGCGTGGCTCGCCGGGGCAGGGCGTCGGGCCGCACAAGGACAGCATGTTGACGAGCTACCTGCTGCAGGTTGCTCCCCACAGGGGGCTCCAGGTACAGAACGTCCGCGGGGACTGGATCGACTGCCCGCCCATCGAGGGGACGCTGGTGGTGGCTATCGGGCAGGGCATGGAGGCGTTGACGCAGGGCGTTTGCGTGTCGACGACGCACAGGGTGCTTTCGCCGGCGGCGGGGTCGGGGCCGCGCTTCTCCATCCCCTTCTTCCAGGGGGTGAAGCTGGATGCGGATTTTGATGATCTGGAGACGGTTGGCGTTGGGAAAGTGCCCGACGAGGTGAGGCAGCTGCGGAACAAGGTGGTTGAGCGGACGGGTGGGAGAGTAGATGATGTCGAGTTCACGTTCCGGAAGGGCGCCGTGGCCCAGACGTTGGGGGAAGCTACCCTGCGGAATAGAGTCAAGAGTCACCCTGATGTCGGGGAGAGATGGTATCCTGATATCCTGAGGGCCATTCGAGATGAGCAGGCCGCGGTCGAGGCCCATTGATGCAGTTTAGTCGTGGCGTGATGCGTCATGATATATATGTAAAATGCAAAGGCAAAGCCGGGCGGGCATATACGACCAGGTTCAATATCAATCATTGGCACGCCGACGTTTTGTCGGGAACTACCAGCAAAAGCTGTCCACCGTCCAACTCTTTATCGGTTGTCCCAAATTCATCAACATTTTCACGACTACGACAACCCTGCAACGCCTCAACTGCGTCCCCTTGACGTCTCTTCCCCAGTACCGACGCCTGCGCTAAATCATCACATCGTACCAGTCTCGTTACCCTGTTCTACGCTTCAATACCTCGTCAAACGTCGTATTCAATTTCAACACATCAATGTGCAGAAACGGCGCTGCTTAAGCAGTCTGGCCGGGGAAACAGTCCGCAATTCCCTTACTGTGCTTGTTCGTGGCATGTTCTTGCAGACTAAGCCAGGGCAAGAAGTATATTAGCATTTCCATTCGATGAGCCCAAAAAAAACCCCCCGTCGTTGTGTCCAATTGGTTGTGGACTATGCCAAAACGAAGGGGTCCGGAAAGACGAGAGGGGACGAGATGACGCACGCGGGACCCTTTGTAGTAGAGAGGAAAGTAGCCTTGCAAATCTGGCACTGAATGTTCATCGCCTGCTGATTCTACAGAGGCAAGTTCATGTCAGTATGGATGGGACCAGCGGACTTGGGCCAGAGGATACGGTTCGGTATGCCACATACAACTTTCAATTGCGACTTGGCGACTTTGCCATCCTTTGCGTTGCGCTCACGCTTCTGCTGGGCCTTGGCGCCCTGTCATGCATGTCAGCCACACCTGGGAGTGAAGCAGGAGCTCGTCAAGATTCTTCATACGTTACCCATACTTGCGGACAGGGGACAGGTAGCTTGAGACGTGAAGATGTTGTGATTCGCGTCGAGTTATCGCTGCGGCCGATCAACGGGGTGGTAGCAACGGGGAAGGAGGTGTGGACTTTTTAGATGGTGGGCGGCAAGTGGTGGAAAATTTGCTCCGCTCCTGCTTGCTCATCGGCCGGCGAAAGCGAAAAACCGACTTTTGGCAGGAACCCATTGATATACAATCAATGCCCCTCACTTTCCTTGCACCCTTACTAATCACCAGGTGGACTTCTCAGACAGATGCACAACGTCAGCATCGTCATACGGTATTATACCGACCTCTGGCAAAACAGGTGGTCATACCGGCGTCTATGTTGGCCAGGGCTCTTCCCAGGTCTTCAGACGTTCGCATCTTAGTCACACGTTGGAGTCAAGAGATGATGTCTGTCTACTCCTCTGACCCATACCTTGTCAAACAATACAGATCATGTCTAATCAACCTTTTCGTCTCTTTGACCGCCTGAGTTTCGTAGGCCCAGCAGCCACATGTTCCTTTGCCATCACGCTCCGCTTCGGGGAATCTTTGTCGTCTCCCACATCATCCTCACCTCGCGCCCTCTTCTTCTTGTCCACGCGACCCTTGTTCCCATTCTCCTTGCGCCCCGCGGGCGTCTTTCCCTCCTCGACTCCCCTCCTCATAACCACATACGCAGCCTTTTCCACATCCACCATGTCCGCACCCAGCCTCTCCCCCAGAGCAGCTGCCTTCTCGCAGAGCGCCCCGTACTCCTTGGCGCTGTACTTGATGGCGTCCTTGTTTCCCCCACAGCAAAGCCACCAGTAGGCCTCGTCGGAGAAGAAGATGGCGCGCTGGGGATCATGAACGTTGAGGAGGAGCGAGGCAGTGGCGGGGCCTATGCCGCGTAGCTTGGTGAGAATGTCCAGGGCCTTTTGGGGCGCATCGTGGGAACCGGAGCTGGCGCGGTATGTGGTGACGGCGGAGGATATGGTTGCCCTGGTGGTTTGGGCGTCGTTTGATGTGACGAGGCTCATGAGCGTAGGGCGATACTTGCCGTGACGTCTAGTTTGGGTTTGCTCTGCTCAGCATGGGGTTGTCACGATGGCGGAAAGTTGGTTTGGGGGGGGGTGGGCCAGGTACAGTTTCCATTCTACCAGGGTTTGGACGTGAGCCAGTGTCATTTCCGGGCTTTGCTCGACGCCGAATGTGCGGATCGCGTCGCCGTAGCGGTAGCCATCTAGTTGCTGGAGCGTCTTTTGTCCGGGCTTGTTTTTGGCTGAACGCACACGCATGGATGGATGATGAGGAAAGACGTCAGTGATTCAGTGGTCCGTGGAAATGTAGAAATGGGAAAGAAGACGCATCACCAGCAAGGGCTTCCGCGACGGCGGGATACTCGGCCAACAGGCTTCGAAATTCATGTTTGGATATCTCGTCGGCTGACGTGCCACGCGTCATCATGGTGGATGACTGCTCCCGGACGGAGGGACGGAGGGACGCAGGGACGGGCTGAGGCGTTGATTTGCTCCTTGTTCATATGTACGTAACTTGCATGCGCCCCTGTCCGTCTCCCGCTTCCCCTCCATCCCGCATCCCGCGCCACCACGTGCCTGCCCATCCCATCATCTCATCGTCCATGGACCCGTCTTGATTGGCAGGGCCATCTGCCACCCATCATCCGTCATCCCAGCCATGCCATCTCACTGGATCCCCCGTTTCCACGCACCCCGCGAATCAGCGACGAGAAGCACAAGTCACACTTCACAAGTCACACTTCGACCCTCCTGGGGTTTATCGCATGTATGTTGACAGACTAGAATTCAAAAATAAACTGAAAACAAGGGCAGGTGGCACAAGACACCATCATAGTAGTACGTCGGCGAAACTATGAAATAAGACTGAATCGCCCTTCTCGTTCCCCCCGTCCGTTCATTTGCCTTCTTCCCCCTCGCCTGCAGATTGTGTCGCCTCCAAATGCCATCAAGTCATTTGTGCGCGAGAACAACGAACGACGGCCGAGCCGAGCAGCTATGCTCAACATATATCCCTACGGAGAACATTATTCCGCTCTCCCTCTCCCCATCCTGGTTCCTTTAAGCAATCAGCAGAGTTTGGCGGCGCAAGCTACGAGGTGAAACAACACGAGTGAACCATGTATAGTGGACGCGGCAGACGCACCTTCAACTCAGTACACCCGTCTTTTCTCTCTTCGCAGTTCCAACTGCTCTGGCCTAACCCATCCATCTACACAGATCAAGTCAACGGGCGGACATTTCGTTTCCTCAAAGTCCGATTCTTCTGTCGTTCAACATGCCCACGTGGCTGACGACGACGCACCTACATCTATGCACGGAGTGATCCATCTTACCGACGCGCTTCATCATCCCCTAGACTAGTCAGCACCAGAAACGAACCCTGACCCAGAAAGTCGAAAAGGACACCAAGCACGGGAAGAGGAGTCGAGACGCGGGAAAAAAAAAAGGGGGAAGCAACAAGGCTCACGTTGACAACGCCCCCGCCATGTGCGAGGAACACTACATCGTCACCGAATGCGGCATCTGCCAACGCCAGCTCGACATGAAAGATTTCATCAAGCGCTTCTGCGACATTGCCTCTGCAAAGTGCCGCTTTGGGAACTGCCCCCGTGGCGTGCATCGACAAGAGGTGGTCCAGTCGGCGACGTGTGGACCGTGTAAGCGGGATCCGAAGAGGATGAAGAAGAAGAAGCTTACGAGGCGAGGTTGAGGTTAGAGCCTCTGGACGGGCACAGGCAATGTTTTAGTGAATGGGATTATAGAACTGGGCAGAAATGCGAGGAAATCCCATGTTTGAATCGTCCCATCCCACCAAAGCCGTGAATAAGCAGCTTGAGGATGATGATCATGCCGTGACATGAAACTCACTGCTATCCCCTCCCCCCCTTGTACTCAACGCACTCTAACACAATAGCGGCATCTCTTTCAAGGTCTGACAAAGGAACCCGGTTTAGAAGCTGCGGGTTCCGGGGACCCAACGTTCGCAACCTACCGCACGGACACCTTTGTAAATGACAAGTACTAAAATAAATCATTACTTTTTTAGCTGAACCAAAACTCAACCAGGTAGCATCTCAGCAAAAACGCGGAACCAGCCGATTACAAGGACCCAAACAGACCCATCAGAATTAACCGTCATGCGACCCAAAAAGATTGATGAGACTGGGACTCGAACCCAGGCGGATTGCTCCATAAGAAATCAGGGACGACCTTAATCTTACGCCATAACCAACTCGGCCATCTCACCCATCTCATGATTGCCACGGCGGTTTTTCAAAATATGACCGATTCCCAGCTTACTTTCCATCCCTGTCCACCCATCCTGTGCGTAACCCCGCCCTTTGACTGGACTTCACCACCGAAGATTAAAAATTCGATGACGCAGAAAACTAGCGCGGCAATTGTCGCGGTTCCCCCAAATGGTCGGATTGAAATGGCTACAACCAGTGAGTGGAACTACCTGTTGAGTCGTTGACCAAGTTCTGCCCACCACCCACGGTAATCAATCTGCTGGAATGTCAATCACGTCAAGTCCAAGAGTAGCACGAGCATGACCAAAATTTTAATGTGAACGCGTCTCATTTCACTCCATGTCTACTATTTCAGACTTGTGGTATCAAAAAAACTAAAATCAAAATTGAACTATGCCCAATCATACTCCATTGGGGTAATCTCTTCCCCGAGCGCAACCCAAATGGCTTCCCTCCGTCTCGTCATTTGCTTCTTATCTGTCATCTTCAGCCTGGACTTTTTATACATGCAGAATTTTGTTTTCCTGGTCCTTGATGCTAATGCCGAAAGTTCCGGTATCCTGTGCGCCGTGTTGCCTCGTGAAACTGAAAGCAAAAAGAGGCGCCTGAAAAAGAATTAGATGAAACCAAAACCGCTCCTTTGCCGAACCCAGCATGCAACATCGCGACATCTTGCGTGGTAGAAAGAAAAAAAAAGGGGGGGGGGGGGAACAAATGATTAACAAAACATGTGCCACCGACGCTCAACTTCTTTGGAGGAGCCCTCTAGTCTCTGCCTGGAGAATATTGCTTGTAGATATCCTTCTTCATATGTTCCAATCGGTTTCGCATATCCAGCAGATTGGCTAGTTTCTCGCGGGGTGGATTATCTAGTGCCGAGATCTCGTAATGCAGCGCCTCGTACTTTTGATAAAATGTCTTGAACTTGTGTGCCTTGTTCATCACATCAACGGGTACGTTTTCCACAGTCCGACGTTTGTAGCCAGCGGGCTTGCTCTCCGTTTCCATTTTACGTTTCTTCGATACAGGTGGTGAAACCTCGTCCAGATCCGAGGCATTGGTGGGTGGTGAGGAGGCGAGCGGTGACGACTTGGTTGGGGATGTATTACTCGTATTTTTGCTTCGATATGCCGAGGATGACACACGAGCCTGACTGTGGTGACTAGCCTTCGTGATTTGCGTCCTGGGCTTTGGAGCAGGTAACGGTTGCTTCGGCTTGATGCGTTTCGACAAGGGGGTCTCGGAACTGGAGCTAGAGTCGGGTTCTTCCCTGGCTCGCTTGACAGCCGGTTTCGTCACTGCTTCTTGTGACACCGGAGGTCGGGTGTTGACAACGACAGTGTCCTTGATTTTGCTAGGACCTGGTTTAGTCTTCACCGCGGAGGCCTCGTCCTCGGAGGAATCGGAATTCTCGACAATGGCTGCTGAGAGAACACGTCTGTCGTTTTTTACGACTACCTTGGGCTTGGAAGGAGATGTCTTTGGTACGCTCGTCGTCTTGGATTTGGAATTGCCCAATAGCCTCTTGGCCTGTGCCTCTTGGGCAGTCGGCTTCTTCGGCTTCTTCGGCAGTGAATTCGAGTTGGACCGCGACATGCTCTCGCCTCCGGCCCGTGGCTTGTCACTCTCAGGGCTAACAGCGTCATCCTTGGAGCCAGAGCTGTCGTCTGTCTTCTGCACCTTGATTTTCTGAGGAGGTCCCTTGGCAATGTTTGCTTGCAGCCTACTCAAACACTTGCCCTTTCCTCGCTCTTCTTTGGGTAGTAAGCGCTGCCACTCGTTTTCTGACGACGAAAGCCGCAGCTTGTCGTATTGTGGAATGGCTCTGTCGATCGCGGCTTGTCGGTCGTCTTGACTGGCATAGTTGTATTTCCAGACATTGAGCTCTCTCCAGCAAGGCTGTTTCATAGTCCATCTATGCGAGTCACTGCTGTAGTGGGCCATCTTCTCCAGTGTAGGCCTAAATTCTTCCTCCTTGCCTGTCCACTTGCCCTCGAGGTGTTCTGTCGTTTGATCTGCGATAGCTAGTTCGTGGACCAGCGCAAAGCGTTGTTCCTTCTTTCGCTCCATCACTTGTTCAGTTGTTGTTATTCGGGGAGTCGTATTTGGGGAGCGGGCGGCAATGAGGCCAGGCGAGGTGGGTATTGACTTTGGAGTAGAGGCATAGTTGGACAGGAGCTTGTTCCTTCCTTTGCCGCCGACGGGTAGTTTTTCGACGACACGAGCACTAGTGACGAATGAGTACATTGATGACGTCCAGTTTCATTTCCAACCGTGGACTTACCGTTCCCGAGCAGCATCGTGAGCGGCAAGCCCATTCTGCAACGCCTCGATGTCTGAGTCGATTCTTGGGGACGTTGAGCCTTTGCTTGATACGGTGGGCTTCTTCTTCGTTTCTTCCCCTTTGCTCGCCTGAACGGCCTTATGTGGCGCTGCTCGAGGCGATTTGGGTTTGCTGAAAAGACTCCCAGCGTGTGGTAGGCGCTCGGCACGTCGGGTCGACTCGAAGGGTTTTGTAAGGAAGAGGTCAAAGGGAACGTCTTCCTCGGGGGACGGTACTCTGTGGGAGTTTGAGCCATAATGCAGAGTCTGGATACTGTATTAGCAAGGAGTCATAATTGACCCGAGAGTGCATAACCGATGCGAGGGTTCCACGGCCTGCCATGTGCCAAACTACAATGAGCTGGACAATTGTTCGGACAAGAACCTACCGGAGTCTTGCCCAGTTGCAGCGCTAGATCGTCTCCCATGCGGGCACTTCTGATCATTTTCTCCACAACATCGTCACTCAGGCTGAGGACAAATGCCTGCGGCGGCAAGTCCGAGTACGAGTTGGAGGAGCCTGACAGTAGCAATCCACCTTCGGGAACCTTGAGAGAATTCATTGCAGCTGGGAAAGCAGATGAAGCCGAGCTGTGGGGGTTTTTTTTTTTCCTGGGCGAGATTTCGTATGGGTGTGGTTATAGATCGATCGGTAGCCTCAAGTCTTGGTGTTTGTTGTGGGAGGATGGCGGGTGGGCTCGGTAGAGCAGAGGTGGTCGGAAAGAATTGGCTGTTTTAAAAGCGAGAGCGGTGTGTTTTGAACTGAAGAATCAATTCACATCGTATGACACACCCGGCAGCGTTCTGTCTTGTTGGTTTGTCTTGGTGAATGGCCTCGGCCGTTGTGGACTGTGACGATGGTGAATGGGCCACCAAGAGAAGGGAACAGAGGCGAATTCACTGCCGGTGTCCCCAAAGGGACAGCAATGAATGGGATGAGCACAATTGGAAAGAGGTGATTGAGGTGGAAGCCAGAGCAACTTGTTGGGAATTTCCAATGACGGCACAAAGCACACCCGGACACACTGGGCAAGTTGTGAAGAAGAAGAAAAAGAGAGACAAGCAAGCACTCGGGCTGTCACGAGTGACGGTTGTTGACGAGAAGAGGGCGAGCGAGCGAGGGGATGGATGGCATGGGTGGGCACGGCCAGCTGGGTTGGGCTGGGTGGGCGGGCTGCTAGTCTCTAGTCTCTCTCTCCGCAGCATGGGAACAAGCATTTCAGTATGTATACATGTACATTGTAGCACGAGGAACCACACGCACACACGCACACGCACATGCAGTCAGCTCAATAACCTGTCCGGTCATGTGGGCAACGAGGAGTATAGTATACGGAGCACGGAGCACGGAGTACAGTGAACCACTAATCCGTACCTTACTTTGGCATGTAGGCGAGTCGCTGGCTGGCTGGCTGGCTCGAGTTTGTTCTTGGGGCTTGCTGGGCCATTGGGTGCAGCAAGTTGGGGCCAAAAATAACAAAAGCCACCGGTTACCTCGCTCATCAATACTCGCACCGTGCCGGACGCCCTGATGCGCTGGGGGCCCGCCTGGGCACCCGCCTGGGCACCGCTAGACTTTCGGTGTTTACATGGAACTGGAGTCGATTCGGGGTGGGCGGGGGGCCCGATGGATACACTGTCACTGTGCCCCCTCCCAGCGCGGGCACGGTGCGGGCACGGCAAGCCCAGGCGACAGCAGCACGCCAGTCCGCTCCTGGTAAGGCTCGGCACATGTAACTTTTATTAGATTTTATTACGGACCAGAAAGGGTGATCAACCTTGCAAAAATGGGCGCAATGAATTCAACAAAAAAAACCCATGAGACAGGCGAAGGGCACTCGTGAGGCAGGGTTGGGCAAACTGTCCATCGACACGAGGACGGTGGACGACCCAACAAGGCGTCTTGTATTACGAAGGTGCGGCCAGGCGTCATGCTGTCTGTGAGTGAGTCCTGACTGACTTGCCCGGGCGGTAGCACCGAACCGAGAGAACTTGAGCTTATCGGAACAAAGCTTCTTCTGGTTTGACACCTGAGACTGAGACTGGAACCAGTGATTTCGACCCAGTCACCAGTCACCAGTCACCAGTCACCAGTCACCAGTCAAAGAAACAAAGACAAGGTTAAAAGTGTCTCTGGTGAATAAGCCACGGAACTCTCCTGATTTTGGTCTTTTTTTTTTATGCAGATTAGGTTCTTGTTGTCGCATTCGCATCTGATAGCCTGATAAAAATCACCGCAGGTTCCCGGGTTGCTTAACTCTGTCCAGCGGACCCGCACCAGACGCCAGGCGCCTTATTAAAATGCATTAAAATGCTTGCTCAGCACGAGGTTGTACCGAGAATGGAGTCGTTTGACTTGGCTTCCACAGATCATCTGTCATCCTTCGTCTGTCATCCGCATCAGCATCCGCATCAGCATCCGCATCAGCATCCTCCTCACCCCTCCCCCCAAGCCACCCTCCAAGCCATGTTGCCATTCCGCCAACGGAAGCACGAAGTGATTCACGCATCCCAAATAGGCGACAACATTGTCCGCCACTCCGTCCGCCACTCCTCCGAGTGCCACTTTTGGGTGTCAAGGGCAACTTCAACCGCCGAGCGCAGGTGTAGCGATACTTCAGCTGTGTAATCCGTACGTCGGGCGGTACATCCCGCAGACACGGGCGAGGGCCAGGGATATGAGGCTAATTAGTATTTGCATTTCACTCCGCATGTACTCCGTCCGGAGCCGTGACTTGAAAGCTACTGTGTGTAGTTCCGTAATTTGCCTTGGAAGTTTATCTGGTTATAATAAAGCTTATTGCTCTCGGCATGCCACTGCGGCGTCTAGCCCTCGCTCGCTATTTATGCCGCGGCATTTTCTGACTTTTCGACACGCGATGCCTAAAATCACTGTCGGCCGAGACTGACTTGACGCTGTAGGGGAGCTAGTCCAATGTCAAAGCGGTTCATTCTCAGTGTCCAGACGAAACTCAAGCCATGGTCTGATAAAAGGGCACTGTTCATTCGCGGAACCCCCTTCGCCCCCGTCATGGCGAGATGGCCGCATCCATCGGCACTCACAGTAGTAGTATTGGTGCACTTGTGGCACCAGAAAACAGACGGATATTACAAGTGGTGTACAGTGCAATTGCACAATTGGATCACTTCAATGTCTTCATCAGTGGCCAAGTGGGTGGCGGCATCAACAGGCACTGGCCTGCATCTCGAGGAATGTTGCTCATCACCTTCTCCATCACTGCCTATGTAGAAGAATGAAGAATGTGGGCTCGGGATGCCGTCCAGGAATCTGACATGATCATCGCGGCCAATATTAATACGGCTGTCTTCCTTTGCCTCCGACTTTCGTCGCCTCGGTGCTCGATGCCGAGTCCCGACATACGAGAGCTGTTTGTCATGGAAACCATGGACAACAACCAGTCCATCTTCCCAATGATTCCGGACACACCCGTGGCCGATGGCCTAATTTCACTTCTTCACCAGGCTCAGCCTCAGCTTCTGACAGACGAGAGCACAGTACGAATTGCATTATTGTCTGCGATCGAGGGGTTTGAAGCAGCGACACGAAGGGCAGTTCTTGTGGGACAAGAGCGGGGCGGCAGCACTAGTTCTCGCCTGGCTTCCTTCCTTCCTTCCTTGCACCTGCAGACTGAGAAGAACGGACATCTAAACACGCATATGTCAAAAATTGAACACGCATATGCCGTTAGTCCTAATCGGGATAGACAGTATACCCACCTGTTTTTAGTGTGGCTCGCGTCTAATCTTCGTAGCTATTATAGTAAGGTAAAATTATATAGCTAGCATTATTATTAGAGATACTAAGGATACGATACGCTTGTGTAAAAGGTTGAATTTAACGTTGAATTTGACGTTGAAGGTGATGATAATTAATGATAACCAAGAAGCTAAGAAGGGGAGAAGGAGAGGAATCTATGTAGGTCAGAAGGTGGGCGAAAAGCGGGAAAAGTGGGGCGGCATATGCGTGTTCAATTTTTGACATATGCGTGTTTAGAGGTCCGAGAAGAACTCGAAAAAAAACTCGACAGTGGCAACGCAACGTGCTGGATCAAAAAAATAAAAAAAAATAAACAGATGACACGCCTCGCCGTCGACTCTCCGGCCCGACTGTTTGAAAGGCAACTGGGCCAATCTTCCTGACACACGTGACATGGCATAGTCTGGTGTGGTTTTTTTTTTTTTTTTTTTTTCCTTTCTTGCTGTCCCGCAATCAACAACAAAGGATGAATGTTGGCAGCAACGAGATGGGAACCCTGTGCGTGTTTCAAGGATTGAATGGATGGGCGATCGTGGGACACTTTGTTTGTGCCTGTGTTCCCTGAAACAACCGCCTGAGCTCGATTGGGACGTCGTTCCTGCTGATTTTCTCAAACACGACCGCAACGGTCGGGCAAGACGGCAAGCTTTTTGTAAGGGAGTCCATTGGGAGGGAACAAGGTGAACTGACTCTCAGTGATGTGCATTTGCACGCAACGGGGGCTTCTCTCATGGGTTAGGTGCGGATCAGACTGATGGGATCGTCGATGGTAACAACCCACCAGGGCCACCACCCACCAGGGCCACCACCCACCAGGGGCAGGCAATGCCGGTCAATCAATTCCTCGCTGGCGTGCCACAAGATCATGCGAGGTGCGGGGTGGGGAAATATCAGCATCGTGTCTTGCAAATCGAAGCGCATCGAGCAACCCGCCGACTCGAGTAATACTACTAGTCAAACCAGTCAAACCAGTCAAATCAAGTCCACCCTGGCGCCCTTGTGTGCTGAGGCCGGGCATGGGCATCCGCGAAACAGGAAACGGGCTGAACGTCTTGGAACAAGATCCAGCCTAGGTTCCAACAAGTCTAGCCCGTATGTATTATCGTCGAACTCGTTTAACCACAATTACCCGGGCTCTCGATGCTTGAATGCAGTCTCCAGACTGCTGCTCCGGACAGGCCTGGCGGGCCTGGGATTACATTATTATTACACCACGCACGACTCCGTATGTACATACATGCTATAATACAATCTACTATACCGCGTGCGTGGAGCACAAGCTTCATCGTCTCGATCTCTTTTGGTTTGTCTTGCCGAGAGCGATCCAATATCGGACAAAAGTAGACAATGGCCCCGGGCATGTCGGGTCAGAACGTGAACTTGAACAATGATAGACGGCATTTTCCACCAAGGATTTCCCTCCGGTTGGTTGCACCAGACCCATTTCAAACTTCAATTCAACCGTTCCGCGGCATCCTGCAGCGGTGCGGGAGACGGGCCATCCGATGCACAGTGGCCCAGTCGGTTCATAACATGTGCCGGATCTTCGTCTCCGACATAATACATGTACGCAAGTACATGCTTTGCTGACCAAAACAGGCTTGTCCTCTATATCACGGCATTGGGAGGAAATAGTACCTGGGCCTGGTCTCCTGGTTTCTTCGCCCCCCTCGTTGAAGTTGTGCTTAGCTGCTGCAGGGGCAAAGACCGAGACGCGGCCCCCAAACAAGGTCGCTTGCTTTCTCGAGTAGATACGGGCGTATACCGATGGCCTATTCCACCTGGCAATTGGGCACAAATGTACGGAGTACTCGATGGCCCCCATGCCCATCCCATGCCCATCCCATGCAGCCACGGAACATTCTGAGCACTGAGCCAGTTTTAGTAGTTTGAGTCGAGCGAGATATCCGGGGGCTGGAGCGGACCAGAAGTCGAGTTCGTGCCCGGTCATGTCACCACCTCACCTACAGTCCTGCAGGGGTGGTAATTGGACCCAGGTCCGAGCATCTCGTCAGTGTGGGGAGGGGCAATCCGTAGTCCTCCGTAAAGGCATTGGATTTATTGCAAATTGATGACTTTGGCTGCTCCTCCATATGTACTAACGACGGTGATAAAAAGCAGCGAATTGGTCGGGTACGACGCAAAGTCGGCACCAATAACCGGAAGCAACCCACCGACAAGGATAAATCCGCCCGCCACGCAAAGTTGCATCACGTATCCGTGCCTCTTGTCTCCGTCCGCACCCGCGTCTTCTTCTCTTTCCCGGTCGTGAATGTTGTATGAGCCCGTAAAACACGGCCGTCTGGATTCATCGTCCTTTTACAATCAAGCAGCGAGGGATGGACATCGCAATGCGTCTCTGCTCTTGCTCGGTTCGAGAACATGGCTTCCCCTCTACTAATTCTAATATCACTCGTTTTCTCATCGGCCACCACCAATGAGCAATATATATAGGATTCAATAAGACTGGTCGAACTCGCTGTTGACTGATTATGCTTCCTGTCTCTGCCACACCAGACTGGAATGTGAATATGCTGAACAATGTACACAGTCCTCGCGAGCTCCGCACCAGGTTGTATTGTAACCTTGCTGAGTGGAAATATCTCGCACTGTCAAGTAATGAAGGGTATTTGCGAATGATGAGGGGACCGGTCTTCATTGCCGCGGCTAGATGAGTTGCTTGTCGAGTCATAAAGTGTAGTGCCTGCCTGGGACTTACATGTCCTACTCTGGAGCATCATGCCTTGCAGCGTGTGCATTTTCTTTCTTGGGGGAGCTCGCGCGTATCGGTGACGAATCTTGTGTCTGAATCGGCAGTATGGTGTGACGATTGAACTTGCGGCCATGACTGAACTGCGGAACATGCTTCGAGGATAGACAAGAGTTGAGGCATTTAATCCCGAGGAGCTCGTCCAGTCTGATCAGCACACGCCATGGCATTAGATAGCTTGTTGGCGCCTTGTTTAGTCAGAGGTGCGTGGTCCATGACACAACTATAACCAACAAAGCTCTGTACATCAATGCAAAGGCCTGCTTCTCGCGAGGTGTACTGGTATCCCGAATAACACGCCTTTGCATCAATTCCGCAACAAGGCCTATACTTGTCACATCCGTCCTCGGATCGCTCCCAGTCACGGACACACAAAAAGCTGGAGATTGAATTCGTTCATTCGTGCTATCAACACAGATTATACCGCATTACTGTCTCCCTTGCCTCTTCCGGTTTATAAACATCTGATATCCTTGATCCCTGGAAGCTTGACGTATCCGAATTAGACCGCGCAAGGTCCACAATGGTTATTAGCCCATTCATTCCAAGCAGCATTTACTGCAGGAGCTGATGGTCTCGAGCAACGTCATTCCCTGTAAAATCGTGGCCATTGTGCATCAGATATTTTTCGCCGTCTCCGCCTTTATTGCGTCTTGAAGAGGAGGATCGCGCAGTGACCGAGGTAGAAGTAGATAAAATGCTTTGTTTCTGCGGATGTTTCAGTATGAGAAACAGATATGGCAAGTATGATGGCATATCCAGGGAAGTAAGTGGCCGCAAGCCCAAAGAAGCAAAGTGGTCACGAACCGTGAGTTACAAAACTGCCAAAGTTGCGGCCAACGATGCAGTGCCAAGTCGGACCCTTTCGTTCGTCAAACTATATCGGCGTCAGTCGCGTGCCCGTGCTTTTTTTTTGGGGAAATTGGCTCGAGACTGTAAGACTCGTCGGGAAAGATGGATACGAACTGTGCGCTTGATGTGTTGAGCAATGTCCTATCGTCATGTGTAATTAGCATCAAGTCGGGCTTGGGACCAGGTCAGAGTATATCCGTTGATGGCTGCTCACATACCTTCTCGATGGTGAACTTGGACATGGCTTCTTGAGCTGGTTTGCGGTGTTAATACGTCTTCTTGTATCCGAGTGCTACCGTCTGGACGGCATCCAGCACGCGCCACGTACTGATCTCGATCGACTCTTGTTGCATTTCCTCAGCCTGTCGTTCCCGTCAGCGCTTTTTGCCACGCCCGGCTTCATGCACAACTTTCTCACCATGTCAGCAGACTTGATCTGGGCTGGAAAATGGTTAGCGCGTTGCATGTTCGCAGTTGATGACGGCGCAGTTCCCTGGCAGTTCTAAATCGCACCTTCGAGCTTCTCCCGGGGAACAGGAGTCTCTGCCTGCTTGTCCGCCATTTTGATGACTTGGCTGTGTAACAGGGACGTCGGGTGGTTCGTTCGCTCACGGCAAGGGGTTCTCTCCGCCTTTGTGCAGAAGGTCCCAACTCCAAATCAGCGTCGTTCCTGATTGTGAATTGGGGGGGATGTTCGTGTCCGGGATCGTTGCTGGGATGCGACTCTGCGAGGTGTAGAATTGAACTGAGCACCCCTTTCTGACAAGCTCGGTGTAATAATGTATGTACGGATCCGTAGACGCACGCAGGTCGGATATGCACGACTTGTGCAAGGTTGGGTGGCATGTATGTAATGTACATGTACGTACCGTGGGGCACGCGGGTGGAGGGGTATAATAGGCAGGACGTATGTACATACATGTAATCCGTATGTAATCCGTATGTATCATGACTGGCAGACCCAGTCAGTCACGTTTGTCCAACGCCGTTCTACATATATTATTTCCAGGAAATGCAAACATTCATGTATCTTTGTATTCTCCTAGCATGAAGATTGCCCTGACATCACGCAGCCAGTACGCTGGTGGTACCTCGTAAAAAGTCATGTGCTTTGCTTTGCCTCTCCATGCATTCGCCAATTAGTAGATAACTGTGCGACTCCTGCAGGTTGCAACAATAGCACTCATGACGCTGTAACCCAGAAAACTCGCCCAACACCTTATACACAGCAGCACCCTACTATTTCCAGAGAAGAATGTCATGTTTCTACAACTTTTTCTCTCTCAACTCCTCAGCCCTTAGCCCTCAGCCCTCAGCCCTCAGCCCTCAACCCTCATCGAAGTAGTTGAATCCTTCGTACGAGGGCTCATGGTCCCATGAGCCTGCGGCTTCCCGTCCCTCCGCAACAGACAAGCGCATAGACGACGACAGTCTAGCCTCGCCGGTAGTCCACGCCGGGGTGTCTCCATCGCCAAGTGTCAATGTATCTTCAGAGCTTGCGCGTGACCATGCTGTGTTCTGTGGACAATAGTCTGGGGCAATTCCTGGTGTAGAGTCAGGTGTGCTTTCCATGCGTGCTTGCCACGTCTGCATGAGTTGTAGGTTGGAGTCCGCGAAACTGGGAGGCTCAAGGAGCACTGGGTCTATTTGCCCATTTTGCTGCGGCTCCATGGGCTCTTCTGATCCGACGGTGTCGTCATAGTGGCCAAGTTTAGGTTTCACAATACTATTGTTGCTTGCTTGAATGGCCCGTTGAGCGCCATTCTCGTGGCATGATACTTCTGCAAGTTGAAGCGAGTTGCCGTGAGTTATCAACGGTGCTTGTTGATTAACGTGCTGATGGCTTGCAGGGACGCTGGTTGCCATCTGCTGATATGCTGTATTGGCGAGGTTGGTGGAGCTCGCGTTGATCATGTCCGTTCGAGCATCTTGCTCCATGTGCGGCTCATATCTATCGAGTATATCGGATCTTTGAAACACGTCGACCCAGTCTGGAATCCCCGATCCAAGAAGTAAGTTGTAACGATCCATGTGGGATATCAGAGCATTTTGTGGGAGAGGCTGATGATAATCTTGCTGTAGAATGGGCTCGGTCTCGGACAATTGCCCGTTGTGCTCATCCCATTCGAAGAAATATGGCTCTGCATTCGTCCATGTCTCCAAGAGAGGCGATTGGTCGATGTGCGGATCCAAGCTGAGCGGAAAGTCAGGGGAGTTGTTAGTCTCTTCGTTCTCCACGTCGTCGTGGGGAGGGACCAACAGACCTTCCAGTCAGCTCATCGTCGTCATCGCCATCGCCATCCTGCCTGCGTTCCCGTCCAGCGACAGGTGCACGGCTGTGAGGCGTACCCCGGAGGATGTCGTCACCTCTGATCAGAGGGCCAGGGCAGTTTCTCGGTGGACGAACCGGTCGACCAGCCGGGGACGCAGAAGCAGGAGTTGACTGTGATGCTGTGCGCCGGAGGTTGGAAACGCGGAGGTTAGGTTGCGGAACATGAGCGGCCTGCCTCTCAAACTGGGAGAAATCAATTTCGAGGATGCCATCATTTTCCGGCCAGTCATTGCTGCTGCTACTGATGGCGAAATTTTGCGTGTTCGCCACGGGAGTGCTGGGGAGAAAACAAGTTAGTCTTATCTAGTAGCCACATGAATAGGCCGTCCATGAATTAGATGCCCTCGAATAAGTCGTCATGCGTTTCGCTTGACTACATAAGCCTAGTTTCAAAACTCAAGCGGAGTAGGCTTACCCAAATCGAGGATCTCTCCCATACTTGTTCTTGATATACCGAACTTGATTTTCTGTCAATCTGCGGCCAAAGCGTCTTTCGAACATTGTTATAATCCATCGAAGAGTCAAGCCGCGCAGAATGGCCTTCAAGACGAAGAGAATCTCGACGTCCTTGTACTGCTGAGCACCAGCCATTGTCGACGATAGCACGCAAGACTTTTGCTCCGCTCAAAAAGTTTAAATGACCCTGTCTCAGTGTCCGATTATCTCCCACAATATTGTGAAAGAGGAAGGGAAATATCTTGGAATATTTGTTGGAAAAAAAAGACTGTTGCTGATACAAGAGGCTTGGCTTTTTTGTGTTGAAATGGGCCGAGTCGCAGTTGCTGTTGTTTGTTGTTTGTGACGACAGAACAAAAGGCGTGACAGCAAACACCGACTCGAAGATTGTGAAAGATAGTATGAAGTGATCAAATCAAATTCAAAGAGGTTGGTTTTCTTTTTTTTTTTTCTCTGACTTGGAGAGAATGAGTCTGTCGCTATGCTCAGTAGACATTGTGAAGGGCGGGCAGCACATAGAAATAGCTGGGTGCGAAGCCATGCACCTAATCACCATCCTTGGAGACGCGTAATGGGGGATAACGCTATTCGTTGGGGAAGACTAGAACTGGACACAAGTTTCCCTGGCAATCAGTCCATCTGACGATAGTTTGTGTGATTGAGTTGCGTGGCCATGACACACTTTGGGGGGTGATTGTTGGGATCATGGGCACATGTGCGACGGTCAACTTTGGAAAACGTATTCAGGCGGCCTAGCGTGGTGACCATCAGTGAATGGGAGATGAGATGATTGCACACGCAGGAGGAGAGCATGCCAGATTGAGGCCAACAGCTGTGATGGACTTTTCGAGATCTGGTGGGAGGGCCAAGTTGATGGGACGAATGGAGGGCAAGTAGTGATTGTCGCATTCGGGCCAGAGGTCACGAACTGCCTCTCGAGAACACCCCCAACCAACATCGAACATTGCCGCCTTCATCATCCTCGACCCAGTCATCCTGGCCGGCCAGTTCATCCTCTTCAACACACGAAAGAGGTCCATCCAGATCCAGCATAGCCTGCCTGAATGCGTCCAAGAGTCTCACCGTAGTTGCATCGCGTTGCGGCACCATCACCACAGCTCGAGACTCCGCACCCAGGGCTAACTGTTGACTGATAGCTGACGCCAAGAGAGCGGGGTGATCATCATCGTACATCGGGTCTGCTGCCAAGACAATCTGTGACGGACATCAGCCTTTGAAGAGAAAAAGAGCCCTCTTTGTTAGTTGTTCACGCCGCATGCGAGATTGCGAGTTAGAGTAGTGGAATAAAAGGTGAATCGAGTATAAGCGTACCTTGAACTGATGGTGCCTCCCGAACAATCCCTGATCTACCTCCTCCTCACTTCCACCCCAGGTCAAAGGACCAGCACTCAACCCTCCTCCCCTTTCTTCGATCACGACCCTATTCCTCATCACGTTGCTCTGTAAATTATCCATAATGTTGGGTAAGTCGCTCAAAGAAACATGCACCTTCCACAACGCTGCGGCCGCCATGCCCAACAACCCTGTTCCGGAGCCCAATTCCACGACACTGGGCGCCTCTCGAGCCAACGACTGGTCGAACAACCCGAGCAACGACGTCGTTCTCAACTTGGGCAAGTGCCGCGCGAGAACAAGAGAAGACGCCCAGGTCTTGAACCCCAACGAGTCTCCCGTCAATGCCGGCTCCCTGATGACCAGGTCAAAGGGTTCTTGGCCACCTGCCCCATCAACACCGTCAAAGGGCCACTTCCTAGTCAGTTCCCCCATGGCTGTTCGTCCGCACCGCTCCGACATGCGCTTACTGGCGAGTTCCCAAATTATCTCCTTCTGCTCGTCATCTTCAATCCAGAATAGCGGGCTCTTGATAATTGTGGATATGTACTGCATGATTTCAGCTTTGCGCAGAGAAGCACGGGATTCCTGCTCGACGAGGGCCTCGGACCGCCGCCGGCAGTGGTTCCATATTGGTGGTGAAAGTTCAAGACTTCGGAGGGTAGTGAGAAGTATGGGAAATGATGGTTTTTGGAAGGTTTGGGGCAGGTCGAGTGCTGAGACGGTGGTCATTGTGATGTGTTCGGTTTTCGCATCGTGTTTCTGGAGAAGTTGAAGTTAAGAATATTACTAAAGTCAAGTACCCAATAAATCTAATATGGAAACGCAAAGTTGAAAAGTGGAGCTGAGTTCTACATGTGGTTTGTTCGCGTTGTCTACTTGTTGTTAGTCAATCTTCTGCCGAGACTTAAAGCCGTTGTAGTTACAGTGGATTGGAAAATTATTGGGGGAAAATGCCAATTCAATGCTTGAATGGTATATAGCTGAGTTGAGTGAGCAGACTTGGGAAGAAAAAAGTCGTCGAGTATGTGGGAAGAGAGGAGGCTGCTTAGCAGTTGTGCGCACATTCGGAATTTGTACATCGTAAGTGAATCAGAGCGTGGCACGCCAATGAAGAATAATAAAAAGCATTTGTATTCTTTGGACGTTGCAAGCCTCGGCCACGGGTACTCAAAGGTCTTCAAATCAATTAATCAAAGGTCTTTAAAATCAACGGTTGGATTGAAGGTCAACGAATCTGAAAATAGGCGCGGTGCCTAGCGGGAAGCTATCGGGCCTAGTAAAAAGGGACAGCTTTGACAGGCTTGGTGGATTGGTTGACTAAATTGTCGGTTTGGTGGCTTTTACAAGAAGACCCTTATCTGCCCGAATTTATCGGCATCATATGTAGGCGCAGGGAAAGCTTTGGTATCCGCCCGGGCTAACTATTATCCACTTCCGTTTTTCTTACTAGCCGACGATTTGACCGACGGACGATTTGACGGACCCTTGGTTTGGTGCGGCAGAAAAAGTCCCTGAACCAGAAATCTGTAAAATCCACCTACCCAAAAACTGCACACGAGATTGATTGCTCCCACATTCCTGCCCCCCAGTTCACGCCTCGGATTCCAAGAACAAAAAAAAAACCCACCGACCATGGCCCAAGGCACAATCAAGCAATCCGCCAAGGCCAAGGCCCCCAAGACAACGCACTCCAAGAAGCAGGCGGCCAAGGTCGGCAAGAGAGGCACCAAGCCGAGCCTCGACAGGGTGCACAAGAAGTTCACGTCGGGGCTGACGGCCAAGACGGAGGCTCTGCTGGGTGAAAGGGCGGGCCACCTGGAACTGATTGGGAAGGGAAAGAAGGGCAGGGACAAGAGGGCGACGCTTGGAAAGGGCGGATCGAAGAAGTTTGGTTGATGAGCGTGGGAGTGGAAATTTTCCTCGCGTCTTTTTCTTACACGTTCATGATGATGAGGAGGCATGGGGGCTGGTGTTTGGAGTTTTTTTTTTTTTTCCTTTTTACAACGGCGACATCTTTGGGCCATCCGAGAAAGAAAAAGGATTCCTCGTCAGAATCCCCGAAACCTTGTCCGACAACTCGGTCATGCTACGTACACTTCTCCGTCGTCCCTCACACAACAGCATCCGGAATTCTCCCCGCCGCGATAGCAGAGTCCTCTCTCACCATGTACTCTCCGGGTTAACAACGGCTGTGCGCACACCCGTGTTCTTCGCCCTTGCGGCTCGTGCTGCTGACGGACGGTACTATTTCCCGCGTGCGATTCATTTCCTCGGCCAGCTCTTGTCGTGGGACTCGTTTCAGGACGATGATGCAGATGCCCCCCCTCCCCGCCCCCTTCCACGGCGCATCCTCACCCGGCAAGAGGTCGTAGTGGGGGGACTCGCGCAGGTAGAGTGCCAGCCGGCGCGAGTTCTCGCGGCCGATGTTTCGAGGCAGCGGAGTGGCGGCGGCGGGACTGGAGGAGAGGTATGTCGCGTGGCGTTGGGGTTGAGGAAGACGGATGAGAGAGTTGAGGCGGGGCGGGTGAAGAATATTTACCACAAGTCGTGGGGAGACAGATGGCATGCGGGGGTCGTTTGTGTACTTGCTTACTTTTCCTGGGAAAGTTATCTGTTGTTAATATCCTATAGGCCATATTATCCATTGATCTTGCAAAATCTGCACTGCTTTATGGACCTAGATAAAACAGCAGTTGCTGTAACAAACTTTTGAAAACCCAACATTCGACATCGCCATTTTTATGATTGCCAGATCCAAACACATCTTTTAAGCCGCACCACCGCGACCGCCGACTCCCCACTGTGCCTGAGCCTGCGCGATATCAGCCGCAATAGGCGGCAGCTCGCGTCCTCGACCGGTTGGCCACGGCATGAACTTGATCTCGGCCAGGAAGCGTAGATACCTTCCGATATCCTCGCGGGTGATGCCCTCGCCGGCGCTGTCATCGATGCCAGTCCAGCGGTCAGCGTCGGCTTTGAGTACAGCAACGGCGTTTCTGTCGTCCAGCTCGGGTGCGCGCGTCGTCGACGGCAGGTTTGATGTTGCCATGTGGAACAGCGGCATGAGTGCGCTCTGCTCCTGATCCTTCTCGATGGACCCAGCTGACACGAACTCTTCAAGTCGCGCCTTCCACTCCTCGTAGTCAACCTCCGGAACGTCGTAACCGTAGTAGCTTAATGCAGACAGGAATTCGTTCATGCGAAGTCTTGGATGTGCCGTGGCGTGGACGACGTTGACGCCCGGTAGGGCATTGAGCGCCGCAGCAATGACCACTCTAGCGACATGGTCTACAGGCAGGCAGTTCTGTGTGTTGATTATCAGCGGCCTGGCTCGCAGCTGGACACAGCCCTTGCAGAGCCTGATTAGGAAATCATCGGTATTCGAAACGCCGTTGTGGCGGCTTCCGAGAATGTATCCGGGGCGGACGACGGCGCCTCGGAGCCCGCGCTTTCCGGCTTCCCGGACCAGCTGCTCAGATACCTTGGACGAGTTAGCTTGACAGGTGGCTCTGTGCAATCATCGAACAGACGTACCCATTTCGTTTGGCCATAACCAGTGCCGAGGCCAACGCGGCTACCCTGCATGTCGTCTGCCTCGAGCACCGATCCACGCCCAGTGGCAAGTTGATTATGGGAAAGGTTGACGTAGTGATCAGTGTCTAGAGTTGAGGTTGACGATACGAAAGAGAATAGCTTAGGCTTTCCCTCGTTGCAGAGCTTCATTGCGTCGATAGTGGACAGGACGTTGCTGTGCAACATCTTCTCATACCGGGCGATCCAATGGACGTATGCCCCGTTGTGAACGACAACATCTACGGTCTCGGCAACATGCTTCCAACTGGCATCCGAAAGGCCAAGACGGGGCTTGGAAAGGTCTCCAAGGACACAGGAAACCCTTTCGGCCCAGGAGTCCTGCCACAAGCCATAGCCTTTGAGCGACCTCGTGAGACGTTTTTGAGCGAAGTCAAGGTCTTTGGCTCCACGAATGTGCGCGACGAGCTTGGTGTTCTTCCTGTCCAGGATCTCCTTGACCAAGTAGGCGCCTAGAAAGCCTGTGGCACCAGTGAGGAAGAATGTGGCACCAGTCGATGGGCTTAGGGAATCCGGATCCAGGCCCTGGTACTTGGCGTCCAAAGTGTTGACCAGCTCGTCTAATGACTCGGCGTATGCGGTCTCAGCCGTCTCGTCGACCGCGACGGGCTGACCATTGCGCAAACGCTCCACCTGACTGGTTAGACCTCTGAGAGTGGGATCCGCATAGAGGACGCCGATGGTCATGTCGGCATTTAAATTCTTGCGAATGTTAAGAAGGAGCTGCTGGGCAAGCAGACTATGGCCACCGCAATCAAAGAAATTTGATTCGTGCCTAAGCTTCGTTAGCTACTTCTCATCCATAAAGCAGTGATATCTTCAAGTCAATCCCTTACTTCACCGTCTTGGCGTTGAGGCCCGGGATGAGAGTTGACCACTCCAATGCAATGGTCCTTTCCATTTCTGACAAGGCCTCCCAGCTCTTCAGATCCTCCTCTGAGGCATTCTCCATCATCTGAGCAGCATCGGGGAAGGGCAAATTGGCCGAGTCTACCTTGCCGTTTGGGTTAAGAGGCAGTTTCTGCAGCATGATGTAGATGGAGGGCACCGAGTAAGCCGGCAGGCGGGACTTGAGATGGTCTCGCACCACGGCCTGCATAGGGCGGAACCTCTTGAGGTAAACTACCGCGGGTCCCATCTCAACACCTTCATCTTGGATGTCCTCTTGATTATGGATCTCCAGCCAGCGTCTCCACTCCGCAATATCGGGAACAACGTAGCTCACAAGTTTGGGTTCCTCGTTCATGTTTCGTCTAATAAGAGTCTTGCTGTCTCGGATCAGGGGACTGCCGCTCAGGTTAACATCGATTTCGTTTAGCTCGATCCGGAAACCACGGATCTTGACCTGAGAGTCGATGCGACCAGACACAAGCACAGCCCCCGAGGGAAGATACTGGCCAAGATCCCCGGTCTTGTACATTCTGTCCCGCGCTGACTTGTAATATCGTCGCCAAGGTTCGCCTTTGTCATTGGCCTTTTCAGCTTCTACCCATTTCGCATTGTCGACGAACCAGTTCTCGACAAACTTCTCCCGAGTCTTCTCCGGATCGCCGAGGTAGCCTTCGGCCAATCCAGCGGCCCTGATGTATAGCTCTCCGACCTCGCCAACACTGCATAGCTTCGTGCGATCCTTTTGAGAAACAACGAGTACTTGAACATCCCGCATGCCCCAGCCCGCGGGAATCGTGTCTCCAAGAGAGTCGAGGGCTGTCGGGTCTTCTGCGGCAGAAGGAATTTCGAAATAAGATACCGCTCGACCTAAGGCTCTACTGTTAGAAAACCATGCGATTTCCCTATGGATTGACTAAGAGAAGATTGATGTACTTGTCTCTGTAGTGCCATACATGTTCACTATTGCGCATGAATTCGCCAACTGGCGAAGTGCTTTGCAGTCGCGGGCGGTAAGAACGTCGCCAACGAAGAAGACGTGTCGCAGAGACGGGATCTTCGTGGTTGCGCCCCCAACAAGAATCTGTCCCATGGCAGGAGTAAGATGAGCTACGGACGGTGACCATGTGTTCATCCATTCGCTCAGCCTTTCGTGAAGGATGTCTTCCCTGGCTGGGATGAGCAGCTGAGCGCCGAGGAATAGGGGCATCATAATATCTGCCCGCTGGGGTTAGCCTGAGTGGGAAGACGTCGACGATAAAAAAAGTCACACCTCTCTGAATGGGGTCATGGGCGATGCCAGATAGGCAGGCGAAGACACTCCCGGATGAGAGGTTGAAACGCTCTGCCATCCAAGGAAAGTATCTTGTCAAGCTGTAATGACGTCCCAGTACTCCCTTGGGTTTCCCTTCTGTGCCGGATGTATAGCTGAGAGTGCAGTTGGAGTCTGGACCGACGAGGATGTTGGGAGGTGATGAGGCCTTGGCGCGCGTGCTGGCAAAGGGATCTGTGCCCTCTTTGTTTCCACTATGCAGCAGGCCGGTGTCACTAAGACGGAGATCCATGATTTGGGTCTTGAGAGACAATTCTTCGTCGATATATTGCTGCACCGAGGGAGCAAGGGGACTGAGAATGATTCATTAGTAAAGGGACGCAATCGTGGCGGAGCTCATATCACGCTGTCAAGGAGAGACTCAAGTATAAAAAACACTTACCCATTCTCGTCCACGGCCTTACCGAGGGTGATCATAGCCTTGGGCTGCGAGACTTCGAGATAGACTGCGGCGATTTTAGTAAAGCTTTACATGCAAGAGCGGCAGGATAGCACCGACTTTGCTGCCTCTGCGGCGGGTAAAGAGGGTCGAGCACTGAGACTGTAGCTCCAACAGCCTGACCATACCAGTCAGCTGCCAAGTTCATTTGAGGTGAGGGTTGGGTATTGCAGGCCGCACCAAGACGCCCATGAAGGCGCAACACAACTCTACAGTTCGATGTGCAAAGATCATGACGACGTCGCCATTGGTAACGCCGGCATCGTGCAGGGAGTGGGCAATGGTGTTGGCCGCCTCATCGATCTGGCGGTAGGTGAATGTCCTGGTCGGCGACCTGGTCCAAATGTCAGAAGCTTGGTTCAGTGCCGATCTGGGGTATGTCTGTCATACGTAGAAGTCTTGGTCTCGGTCACACAAGGCCTGTCGGGATGAGCCAGTGCGTTGTTGTGGAATATCTCATGGATTGCGCCAACATAGCCGCTCCAGTCAAGGTCGACGGTGGGATCGGGCAGCTCGACCATGGTGGACTGACCGACAACTTGACAGATTAACTGACTGACTGACGATTTGACTGATTGACTCACTAACCGATGATTTGACGGAGTGACTGACTAACGATTTGGGTGATTGACTGACCGACTGACTATTTGACGGATTGACTAGCCGACGATTTGACTGATTGACTGACTGACGATTTAGCGGATTAGTTGACTGACAAGAATGGAGACTCTTAGGAACAAGAACAGAATGGATACGAGAACTTCAGAATTAGTGAAAGGCGGAGCTCCATACTAGCTAGCAAGAAAAAAAAATTCTAGAAAAAAAGCCCCACCAGTGCGAAAATACTGGTTTAGGTAGGGCCTAGACGGAAATCAGTGTTAATAGCACTGTGAAATTTATACTAGAATTTAAAAAGCTAATGAATTAAGAAAAACTAATAAATAAGATAAATCTTAGAGTATATATATTATTTTCGCTAGTTAGCTCTATGTAGGGCTTTAGCCTATTAGTAATACTAACATTGACACTAATAGTACTATAACTATTATAGCTATTATATTTATTATAAGCCAAAAGAAATCGTCTACTATACTACACTACATACTGTATAGTGTAGTAAAAAAAAAATCTATAGTATAGTATATAGTGTAGTGTGCAGTTGTCACGACTATAGTAGGAGAGATATAAACGGAGTGAAGGCTAAGGTTCTTAGTTATAGCTAGAGGACAACTACTTAAGGGTAAGTATATAAAAGTCTTAAACTTTAACCTTCTATATCTCTTATAGGTAATCCTTATCTAAATACCTTACTATATATATATAGCTATCTAGTAGCTACTTAGTTATTTACATAAGCTAAGGCTTATCTAAGGGCTTTATTATATAACTATCCTATCTATAACTCCCTAGCCTCTATGCTCCTAATATACTACCCCCCTAATATATAATTATCCTTAATTATAAAGAGCTACTTAGCTAGTACGTATTTACTATATATAACCTATGGTAATATCTATATTACTAGCTATACTATTAGTGCGTAGTATTATATTTACTTTAAATAATAAGGTAAATATTATTAGAACCTAGGTAATCTTTCTTATAATATCTAAATTATAGATAGCTATATACTTATTACTTTATTACCTCTAATATATATACCTTTATCTAATAAGTTATTAGCGCTAAGTAAGTAAACTACTTATATTAAGTTTTATAATTAGGTTAAATAAATAGGGTAATACACGCTATTTAAAATAAATAACTTTTTATCTAATATTAGGGATATTATATTAATCTTACTAGGAGTTTATAACTAGTATATATATTTACTAGTAGTAGCTATAACTATAAATATTATAATTCCTAGACTAGCTATATATAATATATAAATTACTTAGGGGTCTAGGGCTAATATAAAAGAGGCTTACTTTCCCTTACTTTTATATACTTTTCTTCCCTTTATATCCTCCCTTAGTATTATAAGTTACCCTTACTTATAAGCTAGTAGCTTTATAGCTTCTCTTATAGTAGTTACTAATATCTTATAGTATTACTTTATTATTTATATCTATCCTTATTTAAAATATCTAAATCCTCTTAAATACTAAAATATTAGTTACTTACCTTTTACCTATAAGTTTCTTATAGTATATTACTACTAACTTACTAGTAGTTAATAATATCTTTAATATAAGTAATTACTTTACTACTACTACCTTCTTTTATTATAAAGACTTCTATAATATTCCCTTTAAAGTTTTCTAGTAAGAAATATTTAGCTTCTAAAATTTCTATATAAGTATAATATCTAGGTTCCCCTAGTGCTTACCTTACTAACTTATAGCTAGTAATACTAGTAAAATAAAAATTCCCTATATTTACTATATATAGTAAGTTATAATATAGGCTATTATACTTAAAGATAGTAATAGTATAAAGCTATAATATATTATTAAGGGTAAATCTATCCTAACCTAATATACTAATTCTCTAAGTATAACTTTACTACTATCTTACTATATATTACTCCTAACTTATATAAATAACTTAATAAAATACACTTATTATATATATAATAATAAGGACTACACTAGGGTTTATTTTCCTTTTCCTATTACTAATATATATACTAATATACTACTACTATACTACTAGTATACTACTTAGTTTACTTAGTTATACTATATACTCTTTAAGTATATTAATACTTATAGTAATCCTAATAATAATCTATACTTTCTTAATAATATATATATCTCTTATTTCTATAACTTAGTTATTACTAATATACTACTAGTATTTAATATATATAAAGCATAAACTTTATAATATACTTCTAATTACTAAAAATACTAATAAGTATAAGTAAGTAAGGTAAGTGTAGCTTATAGTAAAAGTTATATATAAGGCTAATACTAATAAATAAGTTACTATATTACTACTTAATAATACTATTAATCTAGAAGTCTAGATTAATATTTCTAATAGTTTATATTTTATTATATAAAATCTTCTATCTATATATACTTTTTATACTCTAGCTTATAGATTTACTAACTTACTAGTAGCTTACTAGTAATATATTCACGCTTCCTACTTATATTAGGCTACTAGACCTCCCTAGTAAGCTTTATATATATATATATAAAGAGGGGGATTCTTCTAATAATAAGGATAAATCCTTTACCCTTATTATTACTAGTAAGACTACTAAGGGCTAGGTAAGTAATGTATTAATAAAGTAATTAGTGTAAAGTAATGATAAGTTAGGTTATCTAAGAAATTATCTAGATTCTTTTTTTATATATTACTACTACTATCTAAAATCTATTAAATATACCTTTATATCTATAAACTAGCTACTTAGTTACTACTTATAATTCTTAATAATATCTATTATAATAAAATCTCTTTTCTTTACCTAAGAATTCTCTAAAGCATTATAGCCCTTCTATTTAACTAGGTATTTCTAATATCTCCTATTATAATAATATAATATAATTCTTTTAACTTTAAACTCTTACTTATTATCTATAATATTATCTTATAGCAAGGATATATCTTCTACGCTAAATAAGTCCCTTATAAATAGTTTAAGGTTAGTAATATTAAAAATATTATATAAATACATTCTAAGTAGTAGCTTTAATTAGTATATAAGCCTATAGGTACTAATTACTTTTTTAATTTTATAATAGCCTAAGTACTTTATACTTAGCTTCCTACTAGGTTACTATAAGTTAATATTCTTTATAAATAATAAAACATAGTTACTTATACTAAACTTTATTAAGGTTTACTTCTTATTATAGTATTTTATATACTAGGCCTATAAGTTACTTAGGAGCTACTTAATTACTATATATCTATCTTTTAGTGTAATAGTATAAGTTTTTACCTAGTTATTTACTATAGGAATATCTATAACCACTTACTATAGTCCCCTAGGGTTATAGCCTTATAGTGCCTTAGCTAGGGTGTAGCTATAAGTTAAATAAGCACTTATATTATATATAAACTATACTATTAAAAGGTTATTAGCCTAATTAGTTTAGTTAAAGTAAGTAAAGGCTCTTAAATAATGCTTTAAAACTTAGTTTAGATATTTTATTTAACTATTTATTTATAAGTAAAATATAGTGCTTAGTTACTACTTAGTTATAATAAGATAGTAAAAGGTTATTTAAAACCCACTAGTAAAGGTTAAACTATAGTTTATAATAATACCCTCTAGAGTGCTATAATCCTTAAAAATATATTCTAAGAATATAGTAGCTAACTTATTACTAGTTATATACGTTAAAATAAGGATATAAATACTATATTTTATAAACAGTCTATAATAACTAAGATTATATTATAAGTCTAGTTTATATCTTTTATAGGTAGTAGCCCTATAATAAAGTCTATTAATAATTCTTAAAAAGGCTAATTAAGCACTAGTAGTGTAGCTAGCTTACTATAAGGTTTATAGTGCCTTAGCTTTAAAGTCTAGTAGCTTACGTAAGTTTATATATATAACTTAGTGTCTTTCTTTATTATTAGCTAGTAATACTAACTTATAATCTAATAAAGGGTCTTACTAACTCCTTAGTAGCTTACTACTAAGTTATTATAGGTAAGTAGTATAACTTCCTTTCTTATACTAATTAGAATAAAAACTTTATTCTTAAATATTAATAGCTTAGAGGGCCTAATAGACTATATTTATAATACTTCTAGGTTACTACTCTTAAGTAGCTTTCTCTAACCTATAGTAAAGTTATTACCTTACTATACTTAAAATAATATAACTTAAATTAAAGTCTTTAATTTTATGTATATAGGATAAGTATTATATATAAACTTAGAAGAGATTTACTAGACTACTTATATTCTTACTATAATACTACTATAAGTAGCTAGCTTATAGTATACTTTTAGACTTATAGATAAATTATAGCTAAGTAGTGTTTTATGAGGGTGCTTATATTACTTTCTAACTACTAACCTAGCTAGACTCCTAACCTATAGGCTTACTAGACTTATAGAAATATTAGAAAACATAGATAAGGCGTAACCTTACTACTTATAATTAGTAAACCTAGTTAGCGTACTACTTATAGGCTTTATAGGACTATTAGGTTTCTTAATAATATAATAAAGTTATATCTTCTTAAAACCCTAGAGGCTTAAATAGCCCTTATAGTATTCCTATAATAAACTATTAACTACGCTAAGTAATATAACCTTAGGGCCTATAACTACACTATTATATATATAGTGCCCTTACTACTTAGTATTTAAAAACTTAGCTAAGAAGTTAGGTAGCTATAAGGATATAGCCTTTGCCTTATACTCCTTACTAATATAATTTACTTTTCTTAATAAGGTATTAGTAGGGTTTAGCTTACTTATATAATATTTAATCCTAAAATTAAATAAATAAAGCTTATTTAACACTATTACCTACCTGCTAGATAGCTTTAGCTTTATAGCTAGGTACTTATAATTTAGATAGTTTATAATAACTATAATTTAATAAGTTAAATACATAAGGTAATATCTCTAGGCTTAAAATACCTCTTAGATTACTAATAACTTAGTATCTAAGGTTAAGTAGTAAAGTTTAATATTAGTTAACTTCCTTAAAAAATACACTACTAGGTGCTAGCTACCTAGCACTAATATTATAAGTATAGCTTTAATTACATAACTAAATATATTTATCTTTACTGTTGGATTCACTAAGGTCCTGCGCAGGTAATAAATCCCGTATAAATTAAAGTCAATGATAGTTAGTTTTCTAGCTAGGAAAGAGAGAGAAGAGAGGGAAAGTCTAGATGCTAGAAAAGTAAGCAAAATCCGTATGTAAGGCAAAAGAGGGGGTGGCAAATTAATGCAGCCAATTATATCACGTGCATCGCGCCAGACCTATAATTAGTCTAGTCTTTAGCTATAATTAAACCAATGAAGATCTAAAGGAATTAACACTAGCAGTCTCTCTTTTTCCTTTGTAGCTAAAGAGCTTAAAAACGTAATAAAAATTAGATTAAAGGAAAGTGTACACTAGTAAATTCCTTAATAGGAATCCGCTACTCTAATTAGCTATTGCGGTATTAGTTAATTAAATTAATCTGTTATTCCTTACCTAAGCTCCTGTCTCCTAATATTATAAGTCTCTTTACCTATCCTTTAATATAAATTATTAATTCATTTGAATTAATTAAAGAGGAAAGTAATAAATTTAGCAATGCTTTTATTATTACATCCGCTAGATTATTATTGCTATTAATCTATCTAACTTCATAGATCTTATGCCTTTTGTATAATTAATAAAGAGCTATAATATTAATTATTAGTCTTTTCTCCTTTGTGGTTCCTAGCTTTATAAGATGTTTATATAATAAAAAAGAATTAGTATAGAGAATTATAGGAATTTAAGGCATCTTCAATTAATCCGTGATCTAATATAGAGTCATGGAAATCGCGTAGGTAATATCTACGCCTTGAACTATACTGTATAACTTAGAGGTAAGCGCATTATAAGTAACTCTCTTACTCTTTATTAAGCTATATGTAATAATATTACCTTTTATAATAAAGGTATTGTTATCTTGCATTATCTCGTTGCCAATCATAATCACGTATCTAATCTATAAGCTTAGATCCTTATTATTAGTAAGTAATCTATTTACAAACATAAAGAGCTTTGCCTCCTTAAGAACTAAAGGAATATATCACAGTCTATGTTATTAATTCTTAATTTACTACTTAAGGCATTTATTAAGGCATGTAACCCCTCCTGAGTACGAGGTAAAACTGCTTAGCTTACTACACCCTAACACCCTATTCCTTCAACTTCTTTTTATCTACCTTACAAAGCTTATTGTTAGGCTTACCCTTATTTTTTAACATCTTCTCCCTTATATTATAAATACTATTAATTATCTTTAGGTTAGATTTATCTTCCCTTTCCTTTCCTTTACCTTTCTTCTCTTCTACAATATTATTTAATATTTCAGATAGTGCGGTGTCTTTTTTATCACCTTTGGCCATACTATTATCTGATCAGTTAGTCGTCAATTGGTTGATTGGTAGCCCATGACCTACTTGGTGATGTAAGGAATTGGATTGGCTGTAATTAAGGATAAGTTATGTTTTTTTTTTGGGGTTTAAGTTTACCTTAGAGCTTTAAAGGACAAGTTATAAGATAGAAGAGATGTAGAGAGATAGAACAAACATAGTCGCAGAGAAAGAGGGAATTATGTTAATTTATATTATGAGTAAAACTCGAATAGATCTAAGTTTAACTACGGTCGCGAATTATAACTATATCTTGCGTAATCGCAGCTATAAAGTTTATTACAAACTTTATATTAACTTTTTAGCCCCTAAATTTGTGGCTTAAAGCTTATTCCTTAATATTTTACCTAACACTACGGTGATTATTAAATTTGGTTGTTACATGTGGCACTAGCTAGGTATTGCTAGTAATTTTTTTAGTTCCTTGAAAATTAGATGCATTGGCCACAGCCAATGACCCCAAAAAAAAATTAAAAATCAATTAAGGCATGTAATATTTTCCCTAGAGGGTTCTTAGTGTTAAGCTATAATTAATAGGTTATAGGAAGCTTCTAGTTAATATATAGTTATAATATAGCTTCCTTAGGCTTATTATTCTACGTAGTCTTACTTTACTATTAGGGATTAAGGATTAACTTCCTTAATCTTCTAACTCTAGCCTTTCTAGGTTAATATTAGCAAGTTATTAGTGTTCTAGGTTAAAATACAACTATTAAAGATAAGGGGATTCTTAGCAGTTAATTATTACTTTTCTTTAGCTATAAAATTAGCCTTCTAGAGCTCTTTCTCTTCTTTTTAGAAGAAGTTATTATTACTTAGTCCTAATATATTATTAGTTTACATTCTAATAATGCTAAAGAGATTCTTATTATTTAGGGCTGTGATTAATAAGTAGGGATTGTAGGTTAAGGTTATTATATTAAGGTTATCCCTATAGTAATAGAAGTACATTACCTACTAGTAGGTTCTAGCCTCTATAATCCTATAAAGAGGTCTAATTAATTTAATTATAGTCCCTTCTAGAAAGAGATATGTAATTTGCTTTGGCAATCTTATAATAATTAGCCTTGTTAGCACTGTGTGTAATTAAGTGTAGGTGTAAGAACCTAGAAGGTGTGCTAGGAGCCCCAATAGACCAAAAGATCCGCCAATGCTAGCCGTTGCTAACATTGCACCTTACAATTACTTAAGACCTGTACTGTTGCTTGCGCACCCTGTGGGCTGCCCTGTGGGCCTCGCGCCCCACAATCCTACGTATATTGAAATGTAGGGAGCTAGTTGCCAGCTAGCAACAGCTGTACGGGTGCAAGCTCTATGGTCAGGGACTAATAGGGCTGCAACGTTAAATCAATTAACGCAACGTAACGGAAGGTTATGGCAGTTATTAACTAATAGAATTTAATTTAGATTACTTTTATAATATCTTATAGAGTAATAGAATTGATTTTAGATATGTTGTACAAGTAATGCGGCTATTATTAGTTAAGAGGACTAGCTATCTAGCTAGTTAAAAAGATCTTCTTTCTCTTATAGACTTACTAACTATATTAGTGGATCCGGGCCGCTAATAAGGTCTTACGGGCCACTTTTGATTTTCCGCAAAATTCATTTATATACAAAAACCAAAAAATCAACTTACTACTATACTAGCTAGTAACCCGTATGCACTAACTTTTGGTCTAAAAAATAACCTTATATAAAGAGAAAGCCCTATCTTTAAGCTTTAATTTACTATATATGAAACTTTTATATAACCTCTAGATAAAGAGAAAATCATTATTAAAGATAGCTATAGGGTAAGTTATGTGTAGGGTAACCTGCTTACGTCACCCTAGCTTACGTTACCCTAGCTTACCTAATTACTAGTGGCGTGGTTGTGGCCACACTTGTAGCTATAACGCAATTAACTAATTAGTTATCCACACGGTCGGTCGCAGCTGTTAACAGCTGCGACGTAGTCATTGACAGCTGCCCTCGCGACTATTGACAGCTGCAGTGTAGCTGTTAGACTTACAAAGCAAGCTAGTAATAAGAAAGTTCTTTAACTAGAAAAGGGCTAAAAATAGGTCTTATTTTTAACACCCCCTTTACAAAAGAATTACATTTAAAAGCAATTAGAAGTGTACAAAAAGACTATAGGGTAAAAACAACAACTTTTGATAATAACAGATAAAAGGGAAAAACAGGAAAAATAAAAGACCCCTTTTTGAATTCCTAGCTATTGTTAAATATAGCTCCCTTTTTAACGTTGTTTTTAGTTCCCTATTAAAGGGAATTAGTTGTTAGTTTAATAATTATTAAGCCCTAAAAGCTTAATAAAAGCCTAATAAAGAGGTCTAGAAAGAGGTTTCATAAGACTATCTGCAGGCATTGACTTCGTATCTAGATATTTGATCTTAGCTAAACCCTCTAAAACCTATTACCTAATATAGTTAAACTTTAGTAATGTATGCTTTGTATAACTATGTAAAGTAGGGTTATAAGCAGTAGTTATAGCGCCTTAATTATCGTAATATATCTGGATAGGGGGAGAAATAGGGGTTTTTAGCTCCTTAAATAAGCCCTGAAGCCACTGAAGCTCCCGGAAGGTCTCGCAGATAGCATTAGCTTTAGCTTCTAGTGTTAATAAAGCTATTATACTAGCTTTCTTTGATTTCTAGCTAATAGGTCCGCCAGCTAGCTTGAATAGATAAGTATAGGTTGATTTTGAGGTCTTTTTATTCCCTATAAAATCACTATCACAATAACCTATTAGGCTTTTGCTAACTAAACCTTTAGGGTCTCCCCTATAGATAATAGCAAGGAATCTAGTCCCTAATAGATACCTTAGCAGATTTTTAGCTGCTTTTAGGTGTTCTATATAAGGGCTAGCTAGTGTAGTAGATAACCACTGTAGCGTAAAAGCTGTATCAGGCCTTGTAAGCAACATTAGGTACATTATAGTCCCTATAATACACTGATAAAGCTTGATTTCGCTAGCTATTAAAAGCTTAGTTATCTGCGTAGCTAAAACGCCTAGCTAAAGAGGTATGCTAATAGGCTTACTATCTAGTATATTAAATCATTTTAAGGCTTCTAATATATACTAAGATTAATGAATTTTCAGTATTCTATTAGGCCTATCTCATATAATTTGAACCCCTAAGAAGAATTCAGCAGGCCCCCTATTTTCTATTAGATAGACTTTATGAAGTTCCTTTTTAAGCCTTTAGATATAAGATAAATCCGGTCTAATTAGAAGACAGTCATTAACGTATATAATAACGAAGGTTTTGGTTGAAGGATTAAAGAAGATAGCTAGGTTAGATATTAGAGGGTTAAATCCTAGGGATTTAAGCACTAAGATTAGCGCTTGTTGCTATTCCCTTAAGCTTTGTTTCAGGCTATATAAAGACTTCTGTAATAAAATTACTTAATCTTTAGAAGGTTTCTAGCCAAAACTTCTAGCTAATTTAGCTAGTTTAGGATTTGCCTCAAGGAATTCAATAAACCCTTCTAGAATAACTATATAAATCTGTTGTTATAGCTTACTATTAAGAAAAGCTCCTATAAAATCGATTTGTTCGATTTCCTAGTTATTCCAAGCCGCTAGGGCTAGTAAAATCCTCTAGCTAGAGGGAATGCTTGTGGCAGCGAAGGTCTCTAGGTAATCTAGGCCTTTGATTTGTATAAATCCCTTAGCAACGAGTCGAGCCTTATATTTTAAAGGATTATTTTCTTTATCCTTTTTAAGCTTATAAACAAGCCTATTCTTTAGTACTTTTCAGCCCTTAGGGATTTGATCTTTCCTTATAAATTTAAAAGTACTAGCCTTTAGAAGCTGTTCGTATTCCTTATACGTGGCTTCTATCCATTTATCCCTTTCAGGGCTGGATATAGCCTGCTTCCAGGTCTTAGGCTCGGGGCTAATAGGATTCTTTTCCTTTAGCTTCTCCTATACCTTAAAGCAGATTTCTTTTATGAAATCTAGAGAAGAAGGGGAACTAATATCAACATCCATAGGGTTGATATTAGGGTCGAAATCGATAATTTTGTCAAAATCGAGGTCCGAAGTCGAAATCTGATTTCCTGGTTGAGTTATTGTCAGGTAGGGGTGTAGATAGGTGATAAAAAGTGTTCAATTTTATCAATCAGAGGTGCAGACAACAGCCGACTTTTGTACCTAAAGGGTACACAGTGCGCTATAGTAATAACTAGTCTACGGAGGTACTTCTAATACATTCGTCTCCACTAATGTCTTATCCTAGTTAATGCGCGCCCCTCGCTTACATATCTAATGCTTTAGGGAGCTCTTCCTAACATACCCCCTATAGCTAAGATAACTATTAAAGCTAATAATCTAAGGTATAGGAAGAGATTATGAATAATCTCTAGTGTTATGATTAGGCAGGAATCTCCCTTATACTAATTCTATAGTAAAAGTCCCTATGTATTTAACCTAATAGAGGCTTTATAAAGCTATCTGCAGGTATCTTAGAGGTCTTTATCTAATTTACCTTAATATTCCCTATTACACACTACTCTTAAATATATATCTAATTTATATTAAGGTACTTAAGGCTAGTTTAAAGCCTTCCTTCTACATATTCAGTGATTTAGATCGTCTGCTTATTATTATACTAGATAATTAAAAGCGGCGGAACGCGTACGTTAATATCACGAAGTAGCTTACTAAGAGAAATACGCTCTTTTGCACTATAATTTAGGGCAAAGAGCTCTGCTTCTATGCTTAAAGTTATCACGTAATATTACCTTCCGGACTTCTAATTAATCGTAGCGCTATATATAATAAAGACGTAGCCTTATGTTAACTTCTAAGTCTTAGAATTATTGCTAAGTAAAGCATCTATGCTAGAAAACAACGTATTAAAGCTATCTATACCTAAATATCGCAAGCAGAGCTTCTTCGTGTTCTAAGCGTATAACAGAGTGCCCTACACTAGCTTAATATGCTTTACTAACGGATTTATTATAAAAGAGGCTAGCTTTAAAGCTGTAAACGCTGTATTAGGTCTTCCAATAATGCAAAGGTACACTAAAGAGCCTATAATCGCTTTGTAGTAGCTGATTTCTTTGTCTAAAGCTTTGTTGTTATTTAGGTAGATTATAGCTATTAGAAGAGGAGCTGCAATTAAGCTCTTCAACTCGTTATTAACAATATTAGGAATGAACTTCTGAGCGATCTTTTAAATATATAATTCCTGTGATAACTATATCTCTTTGGTTTCGTGATTTCTAATGATTTTAATACCTAGGAACTACTTTAATTCACCTTAGTCCTTAATATCTAGGCCGTTTATTAATTACTTGTGTAATTCTTCGAATTCTACTTCAGATCCGTTAGGGTAAAGCACCATAATATTATCTATATAGAAAAACAGGATAAAATCATCCTTTGTGAAGATACATAGGTTTTCTTTCCCTTAGATAAAGCTAAGCTCTAAGAGAAATCTTATTAAATAAAGAAACCATTATTAGGGAGCTTCCCGTAGCCTATATAATACTCTGATTATCTTCTAGAGATAACCTTTCGTGTTTATACCCTCTAGGGGCTTATAGAAAATAGGTTCTTTAAGTTCTACGTATAGGAAGGCATTCTGAATATCATATTGTTAAGTATTAAGATCATTAGCATAATAAACCGCAAGTAGTATTTATAGAGATTAAGAAGCGAGCGTTATAGCGTAGTTATTAAGGTTATCCTTTGGTTATTAATTACCTTATACTACTATTTAAGCCTTAAACTCTATAACTATGCCTTTTTTATCAGTTTTGTATTTAAAAACCTAGCTAAGATTAATAATTTCCTTATGCTTATTAGGATTAATTAGTTCCTTAGGTATATCCTCCTAGTAGTTTAAGGATAGAAGCTTTAAAAGCTTCTTTGTGATTACTTCCTTCTAGTGGTTGCAATATAGTAATGCTATTGCCTAGCGATAATAGGTAGGTTCTAGAGGCATATCTTTAATACGCAAATTATACTAAGTTCCTTAGAGTGCTATAGAGAAAGTAGAAGAAAACTATACTTACCTAGCTTTCCTTAAATCCTTTTATTAATATTTTCTAGTTATAATATTATTTAGATTAATACTATTATTACGTAGACCGCGATTCTCTATAGTCTTACTACTCTTAGTAGTAATTTCACTAGTCTCCGTAGTAGTCTCTACGTGTTTAGCTATTATATTACTTATAAATTCATTAATCTTACGAAATAGCGTATTATTACCTTATACCTAAAGCTCTATGTTCTCTATAGTAACTAGCGCCTTATAAGAAGAGTTAGGAGGGGTTAAAAGAGCACTAATATAGCTGCTTTCTTATCCTAATGTATAAGGTAGTATTTTTACTTTAAACTAATTGTTTTCTTACTCTATAACTAAGGGCTAAAAGTCGCGATTCTTCTCTTCTAGGTCTATTCCTATGAGGTCTTAACTAATTTCTTTATTAAGGTCTTTAGCTTTAAGCTCTTTAAGTAGTGTAATTATTAATATCTTCTCTTTCTAAGCTAATTTAATCTCTTCTTCTAGTTTAAAAAATAAGGCCTTATTAAACCGTACACACGCTAATATAATAACCTTATAATTACAAAGGGTTAGAACCTAGATAATATACTAAGATTTACCCTTATAACCTATGAGGTATCCGATGTAAGCTTTCTGCTCTAACTAAGGGATTGCGTTATTTGATTTAATATGCTCTAGAGCTTTCGTCGTTATAGGAAACGCTTTATATCCGTAGGCTTGTAGATACGAAATTGAGAGCTTTTAGATCTCTGATATCTGTGAATAGGTAGGGATAGGTTTCCTAGCCTAATTCCACTAGAGTTTGTATAGTGTAATCCATTTCCTATAATATTCAAAAGGCATTCGATTCAATAAATAAACCGCTGTGTTAAAGATCTTATTATTAAGTTCTAACAGGAATCTAGCCTCTAGACTTAACGTATAAGCTTTTTGCTTAACTACGCCCCTAGATCTCTCTGCCTTGCTATTCTAACTAGGTGTTAAGGGAGCTAAATTATAGACTACAATACCCGCGAGGGCTATCTTATCCTTTATATTCTCCGTGAAGAGGGCCTTTTTAATATTGCTATGCAAAAATTGCAGCTAAACCCTAAATTAAGTGCTTAGAAACGCTGCTATTATACAAAAGCTATTGTAAATCCTATCCTTTAATTTAAATAAGTAGAAGAATTGCATTAAGGTTGTAAGGTATGTAAAAACACACTAATACCTATCGCTATTCTAACAAGGAGAGTTATAGTACTCTAGATTAACTAAAAGCCTGTAACCTAGTCCTTAAGGAAGTCCTTTAGGTATAACCTGCAATCTCTAGCGCTTAGCTTTACCTGTAGCATAGATCTTGCACTCTATAAGCTTAGGTCCTATTAATTTGATACCTAAAGTCGCGTTTATAAGCTTTGTAAAAGCCCTTTTACCTAGATAACCACTTCTATAATGCTAGAGATCTACATCTCCTCTTGTAAGTAGCCTAGGAGCTCTGCTTAATATAGCGTTAGCCTCTTTTAGGTCTTCTAATAGCCTTAAAAGCACATAAAGCTTGTTAATATTATGTACCCTAGCTATAGGCTAATTTCCTTTGTAAAGAAACCCCTTCTTCTAATTCTAGAAGATACCTGCCTTTATTATAATTATTACTAATACTAGATTAATGTGAAATTCAGGAATAAACAAAGCCGACTCTAATATAATAGTTCTCGCTCTTTGCGATATAGGATCTGTGATAGATATGCTTACAGGCCCTTAACCTAAAGCCACATAGATTATGCCACTAGCCTTAACCTCTATTACTACATTCTTATCGAATTTAGATTGTTTAAACTATTAGATATTATTAAAGATATAAATATTTGCTCTAGAGTTATAAAGGACTATGTTCCTTCTTAATTCTAAGTTATTCCTAGCGTTTAATAAATTCGCGCTTTCCTTTAATAATTCCACGCGTTCAAAGCGTACGAATAATAATATATTAGCTAACTTTTCGCCTAGAGTAATAGCTACTAAGTTGTTCATAGGGTTCTACGAAGGCATAATAATCTTATTACCCTTCTTCTCTAGCTTCTAATTTATAGCCTTTAATTTCTCCTATGGGTTAGCCTTAAGATACTTCTTAATATTCTCTTTAGAGTTCTTCCTAACTTCCTAGTTCTTTAAAGTAGCTTCTAGCTTATAGAGAGCCTTAAACAAATTATAGGATTCCTACCACTTTAAGGTATCCTTTACGTTGTGATTCGTACATCTAGGGCACTTAGGCCTCTCTAGCTTTGTTAAATTATTTAATCCATTACTTGTAAGAGTATTAGTAATCTTTAGTTCCTTTAGCGGGGCCTTATAGTCCCTTTTAAACTTAGCGATGGCTTTAATTAAGCTTATTTTCGTCCCTTTATTAAGCAGGTTATTCCACTTCTTCTAAAATAACTTATATTTGCTTTAAAGAGGCGTAATAAACTTATATAGCATCATCTCTTTAGTCTATTAGGTCCCTAGGTCTAGACAATTTCTCTAAAGTACTTTAATTATCACAGCCTACTTATACTAATTATAGGTACCTTTAGCTTATAAATGATTATTTAAACGGTTCTCTATAAGGATTAGTATCTTCTTTGTGTTTAGCTTATACTGCTTATAAAGAAGCAAGAGTATCCTTTGGATATAATATTAAATAGACTCCTTCTCCTTAACCTTAGTATTAAAGTTAAGGGAATCTTAAATATTCTTTAAAAAGGTCTTACAAATATATTCCCTAATCTTCAGTATCTGTTTAGCTAGATTATAATACTTTATAAGCTTAAATTAAAGCTCCTTACATTTAAAATTAAAGCAATCCTTTATATCTTTATATACTAGCTTCTAATCCTTAAGAGCATTAGGGTTATCCTCTATAATCTCTAGTCTCTAACCCCTCTGTGGGTACACAGGTATTATAGGTTCTTTGAGCGATTTAACCTTATTTAGGTTAATATACTCCTAGACCCTATAGGATTCCATGTAATTCTTAATCTGCGCGAACCACTTAATCTAGTCCTTCTCTAATAATAACACTATATTTAGAGTTTCTTTAGATATATTAAAGTGGAACACACTATATAAGGGAAGCGTAGGATATGTTAATTAACTATTAATTGATATAAGAAGGGCGTTTATCTTTTGATATTGGCAAGCGTTAATTTAATTAATCTAACGGAGCTTAATAACCTCAAAGATAATAACAAATTTAGCAATAGAAGCCACCTAGGCTTATAACTATTAGGTAGGGGTGTAGATAGGTAATGAAAAGTGTTTAATTTTATTAATTAGAGGTGCAGATAACAGCTGACTTTTATACCTAAAGGGTACATAGTACGCTATAGTAATGACTAGTCTACGGAGGTACTTCTAATACATTCGTCTCCACTGATGTCTTATCCTAGTTAATGCGCGCCCCTCGCCCACACATCCAATGCTTCAGGGAGCTCTTCCTGACAGTTATAGGCTGCGCCTGTATGGGATCCGCTGGAATTAAGCCTTTAGGGGGTTCTTTGGGGCCTGTAGGTGGTTTTTCTTAACCTACAGGGATACCTATGTTATCTATAGGGTAATCCTTTAAACCTTGATCTAGATGTTGTTAATCTAAATCATTTTCCCCCTCTAAAGGGTTATCCCCTATAGAAATCCTAGGTAAGCCTTTAGAAACAGGGCCTATAGGTTCTATAATCTTAATAAAGCTAGTCTTTGTAACTAGCCTTTTAGAGGGGATGTACACTAGGTAGGTGTTAGAATCTAGTGTAGCTAAAAGCCTTCCAGGGATAGTCCTAGCTGCTAACTTCTAGGCTTTAGGTTGTTTTTCCAGGGGGATTAAAATCTCACAGTGAGATCCTATAGCTCTAATACTGCTAATATCAGTTGTATAAGGCTAATTTAGCTCCCTAGATAGCAGCTGTTCAGGGCTTTCATCCTTAGTGGTATTAGTAGTTATATTAACTAGGTTAACAACTGCAGGTAATATAAAACACCATAAAAATAACAGTAATTTTGCCCACTAGATAGTAGCCCTTAATCGATCTAGAATAGTACAAATTGAACGTTCTGCTAATCCATTTTGCTCATGGATATAGGGACTAGAAGTCGTAAATTTAATCCCTTTAGAATTCAACTAAGCTTAACAACTAGAATCAATTTCCTAGCCCCCATCGAAGTAAAGGTGCCTAGGATATTAACCTAGTTAATTTTTAAGCCCTCTAAAGAAGCCTTTAATAGCCTTATAAACAGTTAGGCCTTCCTTATTAGGTAATAAGATAACCCACTTATATCTAGTCTTTCAATCAACTAAAAATAAGCAAATTAACTGTTTATTGTACGGCGTAGGACTGATTTTTAGCGTATCCCCCTCTATTCAATCTAGAGCTCTAGGGGGGTCAGGGATAGCTAACTTCCTAGGTCTTCTAACTGCCTTAGATTGATCACAAGTAATACATCTAAAATCCTTATCCTTAATTTTAGAAAAATCAGGGATTCCTTTAGTTATAAGGCTAGTTTTCTTTAGCAAAGGAAGACCTAGGTGCCCTAATCATACATGCCATAGGCCAGCTAGTTCTAACAACCGTTGATATTAAAGATCCTTAGGGTCTGAATTAGGATCTAGACTAGGGCCCTCTTTACTAGTCCCCTACTAGGCCCCTTAAGAACCACAGGCCTCTTGGAGAGGTATTAGGGACCCTTTTCCTCCACTAGGGCCCTCTAACACCCCTAAATCTATTTCCTTAGATTTATAAGGGACCTAACCTAGGGCTATAGGCGAAGAAGAAGGGACTAATTCCCCTAAATCATCCCGTACGATTTCTTCAATATCATTATCATTTTCGTCGATTTCGTCTAAATCAGAAGCCCAATCCAGCTTTTTAGAGGGAATTTGAACCTCTATAGGGTAGCTAATCGGATAGCTATGACCCTTAAAAGCGGCGTAAGTAAAAGGTCGGATGTAATGAGAGTTATTACAGGGCCCTTTAGATAACTTTGGCGTAAATTGGTTTTTAACGTGAAAGAAAAAACCATGTTTTTCTATATCTAAGGTTGCAATACAAGACCTATCTTTAAGATAAAGTAGGTTTTTTATAAGGCAACCACTAGATATATAGTGCGTAAGTCCACTAACTATATTAACATTAAGCTAAGGAAAATATAGCGTATCTTTAAGCACTAAGGTTCTATATTTATTAGGATTCTTTTAATATAAGACCTTAAAAACAGCACTACCATGACCCTTAGCGTAAATAGGGCCACCACTAGTTATAATAGGGTTGGATTCCCCCTTTTTATAGGGGGTATAATCCCTAAAGACCTCCCTAGAATTAATAATATATATAGTTAAACCTGTATTATATAATAGGGCCTTTTTTATGTCTTTACTGTAATAATTAAAACCATTTAAGGTTTTAATTTCTTGATTTTCATTATCTAATTCACTAGAACTAGAATCAGAGCTACTATCACTAGAGCTCTTATAACTAGTCTTATGAAGGCTAGGCTTCTTATACGGTTTAAGAGCACCATTAGAAAGGTTGTAGTTTCCTAGCATAAAAGATCCCTCTCCAGAGGTCTCTTTATTATCCTTTTTATCTAATTTTTAACCTTTTTGCTTCTTTTTCTTTTTCTTATTAGAAGAAGAATTAGAATTAGAAGAGCCCTTATTTTCTTCAGAGCCTCCTTTCTTCTTCTGATCCTTAGGGGCTTTGTCTTTATCCTTAGCCCCTTTTTTAAGGTTTTTAGCCCTATAATTCAGGGCTTTGGATACCGTAGATGATTTATCCCTCTATTCTGCTAGAAGGTCTGCCATTAAAAATTGGAGATTTAGGGTATCTAGGGGAGCCCCTATAGCCCTATTCGTACGCATGCTAAATTGTTGCCTCTCAGCCCACTAAGGGAAGGTTAATTTTAGGGATTGAAGATATTGATTAACCTAATCTATTAGAGCAATTAGGACCCCTGAAATTAATAATCTAGCTAGTAGATTATTAAAGACTGCATTAAAGGACTCTAGAGTCCCCTTAAACTCTTGAAAATTCAGGTTATAAAATTCTGAATATAGGGACCCCCTCTGGATTTCAACGCTATGTGAATATTGCCTTACAAGTAAATTATAGGCTTCTTCAGGTGATTTTTGCTAAGTTATAGCGGCTTGGGGTCCTTCTGTATAACTATCCCTTAGTAACATAAGGATAATAGCTTAATCTAGATCCCCTAGCGCCCTAGAACTCTCCGGATTATCTAGAAAATTAGGCATACCTAAAGCTCTAAATTGGATAGTTAGGGCTTGTTTCCATTGTTCGAAATTTTCGGCTTCTTTAAGCCTAGCAGTCTCTGGAAAACTATAAACCCTTTTATTAAATTCCTTAATAATTGAATTATTAAAGGTTGCTTGTATAGAGCTAGATTCAGCTTGATTTTCTTGAATAGGCTGCTGATCTTGCTGCTAACTAGCGGGCTTATCAGATTCCACACCCTCTATACGACTATTTATAGTTATAGATAAGCTTTCTAGCTTCTCTAATAACTAGTCTATAGTTACTTATTGCTTAATAGCCTGCTCTTTTAGCTAGTTATTTAGAACCTCTTGCGCACTAGGGTCAGGGATAACAGGTCCCTTTCCCTTTCCTTTAGTATCCATTTTCCTTTTTATAAAAGGGAAAAAAACTTCTATATCATACTGAAATTCCTTTTTATAGAAGGGAATTACTTCCTTTTTCGCACGTCCTTCCTTTTTTATAGAAGGGAAGTCTTCTATAGCCATAATTGATTCCTTTTTATAGAAGGGAAAAGCTTCTATCTCGCGGATCCTTCCTTTTTTATAGAAGGGAAGTCTTCTATATTTACACACAAAGTGACCTAAACGGAATCTATAGTGATAGAGCCAGGCTTATAACCTATTAAAATGTAGGGAGCTAGTTGCTAGCTAGCAATAGCTATACGGGTGCAAGCTCTACGGTTAGGGACTAATAGGGCTACAACGTTAAATTAATTAACGTAACGTAACGGAAGGTTATGGTAGTTATTAACTAATAGAATTTAATTTAAATTACTTTTATAATATCTTATAGAGTAATAGAATTGATTTTAAATACGTTATATAAGCAATGCAGCTGTTGTTAGTTAAGAGGACTAGCTATCTAGCTAGTTAAAAAGATTTTCTTTCTCTCATAGACCTACTAACTATATTAGTGGATCTAGGCCGCTAACGGGGTCTTATGGGCTACTTTTGATTTTCCGCAAAATTCATTTGTATGTAAAAACTAAAAAATTGACTTACCACTATACTAGCTAGCAACCCGTATACACTAACTTTTAGTCCAAAAAATAACCTTGCATAAAGAGAAAGCCCTATCTTTAAGCTTTAATTTACTATATATAAAACTTTTGTATAACCTCTAGATAAAGAGAAAATCATTATTAAAGATAGCTATAGGGTAAGTCATATATAGGGTAACCTGCTTACGTCACCCTAGCTTACCTAATTACTAGTAGCGTGGTTATAGCTACACTTGCAGCCACAACGCAATTGACTAATTAGTCATCCACACGGTCGGTCGCAGCTGTTGACAGCTGCGACGCAGTCATTGACAGCTACCCTCGCGACCGTTGACAGCTGTAGTGCAGCTGTCAGACTTGCAAAGCAAGCTAGTAATAAGAAGGTTCTTTAACTAGAAAAGGGCTAAAAATAGGTCTTATTTTTAACAACGTACAGCGCCTCACAGTAGGCTTATGTAATATCGCGAATCCAAAGGTAAATACCTCTTTTTCTTAATAATAGAGCGATAGCTATAATAAGTCGTTAGCTTGCTTGTTAAATCGTTAGTAATTGCGTTAGGATAAATTCCTTTCCTTTGTTATTATAGCCTTATATAATAAGGTAGGATTTCTTGTATAGCAAGTCTATTCCTTTACCTTTAATCTCTCTAACTATATAAGAATTAAAGATTCTATAACCTCCGTGCTTTGCTAGGTTATACTTAATAAATTTAAATATATTATAAGCTTGTAAAGCATTAATCTTAGCTTAATTAGATTACTTAAAGGGTTTTCCTAGGGTTATGATTTTCCTTTCTTAGTGGAGTTAAAGAGAAAGGTTCTAATTAGCCTCTTCCTTTACTATAAGGAATACTATATTTAGTATCCCTCTAGTTATAGCTTCTTAAATAAAGGCCTTCTCCTAATCTTTATTTATAAGTATATAGAGCTAACTTAGGCTAATATTCTTCTTAGGGCTATAAGGTTTTCTTTTCCTTACTTTTATTTCTTTAGGGTAAGGTAGCAAGTCTTTAACTTAATAGCTTCCCTTTAGGGCCTTCTAGGCTTTATAAGCCTTTTCTTTAGACTCTTTCACGCTTATAAATTAGACTATAAGGGCCTTTCTTAGTCTCCCTTATCTTCTCTTAGCTAGTGCCTATAGCTTTTCGCCTTCTTCTATTAGGGGATCTCTTTTAGCAGTAGTAGTTAGTTATATAGTTACTTTTTCCTTTATATTATTAGGCTCTATCTCCTACTACTCTAGTCCCTCTATAATATATAAGTCTTTATAGTAAGGCTTTACTACTATAAAGCAAAACTTTACTAGGCTATAGGGCATGTTAACTATATAGGTCTCTCTATTAGTAGTAAGTAGCTTATAAGGGCTATACTAGCTACCCTTCTCTCTTTACATACATATATTAGCCTACAGGGGTAGCTAATATATAGGCGCTATATTAGGGCTATTCTAGGCTTTAAGGGCATTATAAACCTACTATAAAGCTAGATAGTAGCGGACTTTATTAGTAGCTTTATAAATTACTTTAGCATATTAAATAATAGAGATGCTTAGTAGTAACTTATCTATTATTTATAGGTAGCCTCTAAAGACTAGCAAGGTTAGGATAATACTATTTAGGCTTGCAAAGTTATTAATTGCTTTAATAGCTATTTAAAGGCATTACTCTAGCGCAGAGCATTGTTGTATTGTATTGTATTGTATTTTTTGGCCCTTCGATGTATTGTATTGTATTGTATTGCCCTATGTATTGTATTGTGTATTGTATTGTATTAAAAATACAATGCAATACAATACAATACATACAATACAATGTATTGTTAGGGAAAGTTAAAAGTGGGGTATTATATAAATTTATTATATAGTAGTTTTTTTAAGTAATCTAATTATAGTATCCTTATTTTTATATATAATTTAGTTATTTATTTAAAAATCTATAAAGTTTTAGCTTATTTAGAAAAGTAAGCTTATTTTAGATATATAATATCTTAGTAATATTCTTTTATATCTATTTTTAAGAATGCTTTTTTCTTAATATATTAAGGGTCTTTCTATGCTTATATCTATTTTCTATAATTTATTATAATTATTTATTTTATAAAAATACATTATAATACAATACAATACAATACATTACATTACAATACAATACAATACAATACAATATATTATTAAAAAGGTAAGGTAGTATATATACTTATTATATAGTAGATCTTTAATATAATCTAATTAAGATATCCTTAAATTTTTATACTATTTAGGTATTTAGTTATAGAATTATAAAGTTTTAGCTAATTTAGACTATTAAGCTATATATATATATAGGGTAGCTATAAATAGTATTATCTAAACTTAACTTATAGTAATATTTATTCTTTATATTTTAAAGGTTATCCTATCTTTCTAGCTTTTTTATAGGATTTACTATGCATTTTAATATAGTATTTTTGCTTTAAATATAATATTTACCCTAAAGAAATAATTTATAATTCTAAATAAATAAGATTAAAACTCTAATAAAAATATACTTATATATATAAGGAATTTATTATAAAGAGAAAATTAACACTTATTTAATAAATACTTCTTTTACTATTAAGCTATTTTATTATAATTATAATAAATTATATTAGCTTTTAACCTTTTTTAAACTAAAAGAGAAGGAAAAAACCTAGGAAAAGTTTATAAAGAAAGGTTAAAATATTATATAAAGAATAATTATAATATATATACTATTTTTTTTAATATTAAGTAAATAAATAAATAAGCTTTAAAAGTAAGTTTAATTATTTATACTACTTTTAGCTTACTTACTTAGTTATAAAGTGTTTTTAAAAGTAGGTCTTATTAAACACTAAAAACTAAGTATAATCCCTTTCTATAGTTATATAACTTTAGCTAAGAAGAGAAGGATATATAAAAGTGAATCTAAAAGTGGGTCCCACTAGTTTTACTATAAACCTAGTATTATCTCTTTACTTCGTTTTATAATTCTAGCTAAAAAACATATATACAAAAGTGGGTCTAAAAGTGGACCCTATTAGTTACACTAGAAACCTAGTATTATCTCTTTACTTAGTTATATAATTCTAGCTAAAAAGAAATATATATATAAAAGTAAGTCTAAAAGTAGGTTTTATTAGTAATACTATAAATATAGTAATCTCTTTACTTAGTTATATAATTTTAGTTTAAAAGAGAGAAACATACTTAAGTAAGTCTTATAGTTATATTAGGACTTACTTCTTATTAGTATAAAATTATAAATAGTATAATATTAAAAAACATAAAAAAGAAAGGAATTTTATTTTATTAATATTTTAAAAAACCTTTAAATACTAAATAACTAAAAAGTCTAGCTTTTTTTTATAGTAATTTACTTATAAATACTTATATTTATATTATATTAATTTATTACTTATTTATTTTTAATTAAACTTTAACACTAATAATATTTTAAGTTATATAAGTAATAAAAGTAATAAAAGTAATATATATATTATAATAATATATATAAGCTATTGTAAGCTATTATAAGCTATTAGAAGCTATTATATTAACTATATATACCTTATAATTAAGGAATTTACTTAAAACTAAAAAAAAGAAAATAAAATACAAAACAATACAAATAATACATGTATTGTATTGTGTAATGTATTGTATTGTATTGTATTGCAATGCTCTGCTCTAGCGTGAGTTCCGTCCTAATTAAGTCTATAATAATATTATAAGCTTAGCGTAAAGGTCTGTGATATCTCTTAACCTTTCTAATACTATTATAGGCTTTAATTAGTATCTTATTAGTCTTAATTAATATTAGTTAGGTATAGTGCTTAAACTTAGTAGAAGCGAAGTTATTACTAGCGTTATGTATAATCCATTCTGGAGGTCCAAGGTAAGTGTTAATCTAACATTCACGGATAGCGTCCTAGATATCTCAAGCCTTTTGCTTCCTTAGATTAAGGAATTAGGCTACCTAGAATAATATTACTAAATTAATAATATGAAGTACTAGTCGGCTATTGATTTACATGATATTAATAATGATCTTATAGTTAAATTCGTGGTTATCTTTAATTATAAACTTAAATCAACTAGAGGCCTTTCTATGCATCTAGTAATAGTAGTAGACTTTAGTTAATTCCTTAATTACCTAGCGTTTAACTTTGTGACTAGCTTAGTAAAGGATCTTTATAAGTTATTAAACGGAAGGGTAACTAAGTTAATAATATAATTAATAGATATCTCCTTTTAAAAGGTAAAAGGTAACTGTTTCTCTTGCTTCTAGTAATCACTAAGGATAGCCTTATTATTACATAATAAGTATAGTCTTATTACCTTAGATAAGTATGTTAGTAAGGTTATTAATCTTAACTTGTATTTTATTTATATTAGTGATTAAGAAGAAAAAAGGGGTAGCTATATTAAGGACATAGAATTTAAGCTCTCTAAGTTCCATAGGCATATAAAGGATTTCTCTTATAACTACTAATCTAGTGCTAAATATAATAATTTAGGGTTTATAAGGGGTTACCTTTAATAAAGGTATTAATCTTAATAAAGCCTTTACTTATACCTCTCCTATAGTTAACTTTCCTATAGCACTAGTATTAGGTATAATCCCTCTAAAGACCTCTTTAAAATAGCGTTCTTTAGAGATATAGTAAATTAAGCCTTTATTATACTCTTATAGCTTATAAAGCTCTTGCCTAAGGAATGCATATTAGAAGGCTTAAGTATTTAAGGTCACAAGAATATTAACGTTAGTAGCGTTATAGTTAGTTTATAATCTAGAGTAAAAGAATTATATAATACTTAGGTATACTATTAATAGTAGCTCCTTCATATTATTATTATTATCTTTAGCTTCTATATAAGCTAAAAGATATAATTCCTAATTCTAACCTAAGCCTTCATTAGGCTTATTATTATCCTACCCTTAATAGGAGGTAAGGAATGCCTAGAATCTCTTCTCTAAAGGGGGTATATAATATATTTTACTAGCTTACTAGTAGTCCTTTTCCTTTTAATATTCTTTAGCAAAGTAATTAAAGAACTAGCAGCTGCTCTTACCACATATAAAGCAGCGCTTAGTGCTTAGCCTAGGGCTCCATTCGCGATAACTTCCTCCGCTACAGGATTGTTATCCGTACTAATAATTAGTGAACATAGCCTCTAGAGGGTTTTCTTATTAGTACTAAAGGTATTAGGAGGACTTCTTATTTAATTCTGTAATAGTAATTACCTTATAGAGGTCTTTAGTAAGACTTTTAAAGCTTATAAAGTATATGTATTTTACTATCTAACATTTAGGCACACTAGCTATAGTGTTTAAGGCTTACTTATAAAGTTTAGTATTTACTATCTTAGTAAGGTATAGGCCTTTATGGATTTTCTTAAGGGTTAATAATATAATCTTAAGGCACTTAAGCTTGCTTTTATTAGGGTTTTTCTTAATTATACTCTTTAGTATTATACTACTTTACTTATAGTAATAGAATTACTAGTTACTTTTTATCTTAAAGTATTAATAAATATAGGTAATTATCTCTTTATAGGAATAGTTATTCCTAAAGAGGTAATTAAGGAAGTATTATTTAGTATTACCTATTAATATAATAAGGAAAGCCTTCTAATAATGCGTTTAAGGAAGGTTAATTCTATTACACTTATTTTTAAAGAGCGTAATCTTTAGCGTTAAGAAGTTATATAGCTTCCTACTATAGTGGTTACTATCCTTATATATCTTTATAAGCTCCGAGATTTTCTTTATAATCTAATCTTCAGAGGCGAATTACTATAAAGGCATATTTTGTTATAAATAATAGTCCCCTAGTTATTATTAATAATAATTATTAGGATAAAGCTATTAATTTAATAGCGATTATTATAGGGGCTCTTATAAAGGTTCACGTAGTCTTTAGGGTTAGGGAAGGTAAATTTCTAGGGTAGGTTATTAGGGCTATTAATATTAAGGCTCTAGGGGTTTAGAAGGTTATAGTCTCTCTTGTAATCTCTCCTATAACTAAAGAGATATTAAAGTTTAATAAAGCACTTCTTTAAGGGATACTAGGATTAAATATCCTAGGCCTCGCTTAATAAGAATGCTATAATCTCGTAGAGAATTATGTAATTCTCTAATAACTTCCTTTATAGCCCTTTTAAAGGTATCTTTAGACTAGCCTTTAAAGTCTTCTTAGAATAATTCCTATAGGTTATTATCTCTCTAACCTTAATACTTACTAAGGTTAATAAATCTTATAATCTAGTTATTAAGCTTAAGCTATGTAGTAGTCTTTAGATTTAGTTTAATAGATTCTTTCTAATTACTAGAGAAGTCATAAGTAAGCTATTAAAGGCATAAGGGTAACTCATGCTCTTAGGGTCTTTTAGGGGTAATAGTTAGAGCCTTACTATTACTAGTAGCCTTTACTCTTATAGAAGGTTTAGATTCCTTTGCTATCTTTAACTATAAAAGAAATATTACTAATTTGTTATTTTTACTACTAATTAAGCTCCTATGTTTACTTATTGCTATTATAAGGTTCTTCTTTTATATTTTAGGAGCGTTATTACTCTAATAAAATTAGAAGATTATAAAAACAGGAAAAATAAAAGAAAAAGTAGTAAAAGTAGCAAAAGTAGTAACAAGAATAAATCAATAAAGATAAAGAAAGTAACATAAGTTCTAAAAGTAACTAGAAAATAATAGGAAAAGTAATAAGGGAATAATAGGAATTACTACTTCCTATTTTTTATAAAAAGGAGGGAAGGAGGTAATCTCTCTCTCTTGCTAATAAGCATAGGGCAAATAGCACTAAGAGTAAAGGGGGTAAAAAAAAAGCAGTAAATGCTTGTGGGGAGAGATTAAAGGTCTATTAGAAGGTGGTGTGTTAAAGGGAATTTATAGGTAAGTCAGCTAGCTTAGCTAAGGTTATTTAACGTTAGGTTTAAAATAAATGCCTTATGGTAATAGATTTGGTTAGTTAGTTAGTGTTCTTATAATAGATAATGAAATTAACAATTAATAACAATATCCTAGATAGATATAATAAAGTTATATCCCTTAGCCTAAGGGTTAATAGATTAATTCCTTAGAAGCCTAACAAGCCTATAACTAGGATTCTAGTCTCTTCCTTTAGCATACTTATATAGTTATGCCTCTCTACCACAATAACCATTACGGCATAACAAAGGGTAGTAGTAGTAGCGTCTGTAAAAATGTCTCTTCTTATAATACCTAGCTTATCTATAGTTATAAAGTTAACTACTAATTAGTGTTAGATTTACTAAGGTCCTACGCAAGTAATAAATCCCGTATAAATTAAAGTTAATAATAGTTAGTTTTCTAGCTAGGAAAGAGAGAGAAAAGAGGGAAAGTCTAGATGCTAGAAAAGTAAGCGAAATCCATATGTAGGGCAAAAGAGGGGGTGGCGAATTAATGCAGCCAATTATATCGCGTGTATCGCGCCGGACCTATAATTAGTCTGGTCTTTGGCCACGATTGAACCGATGAAGATCCGAAGGAATGAACATTTACTCTTAGTAAATAAAGTAGGTTAAAGTATACTAAGATTAGTATCTCCTAGAACTTCTTTTAAAGTTCTCTAAACACTATAAGTTTACTAGGCTTTAGCTTAAACTCTACTAGTTAAATACCTTTTAGATAGTTTATTAGTAAGACTACTACCTTACTATACTATTTTATAAAGTATTAGTAAAACCCTATAAACCTAAGGAATAATTAAATATTAAATACACTATAAGGTATTAGCTAGGTTATAATAGCTTTAACCCTTAATAGTTTTATCTTAATACCTTTTTTAGATATAATAAACCCTAGGAATTTCACTTATAATACTAAAAATTAGCACTTCTTAAGGTTAATATAAAGATTTATATCTTAAAGTGACTCTAGCACCCTTTTAACATACTCTGTGTGTCTTATAGGGTTACTACTATATATTAGAATATTATTAAGATAAATAATATATAATTTATTTATTTATAAGTCCCTTAAGAGCGTTATTAATATATTCCTAAAAGGTAGCTAGTGTATTTACTAATCTAAATAGTATTACTAAGTACTTAAAGTGCCTATAGTAATAATAGAATGCTATCTTTTACTTATTACCCTTATAAATATATAGCTAGTAGTATATCTCTTAGAGATCTAATAATATAAAAACTTTTACACTTACTAGTTAATTAAGAATTTTAGAGATTAATAGTAAGGGGGCCTTATTTTTAATAGTAATCCTATTAAGACCCCTATAATTCATGTAAAGCCTTAATTTCCCTAATTTTTTTAGGATAAATAAAATTAGGGCTTTAGCTAGGCTTATTAATCTTCTAATTTATCCTTTCTCCTACGCACTTATAAGGTACTCCCTAAGTACCTCTAGCTCTTTTTCTACTAGGTTATATATAAGTCCCTATAGTAGCTATTTCCCCTTTTCTAATTTAATTATATAAGTATAACCCCTAAGTTCTAGGAGCTTACTAGCTAGATCTTTTAAAAAAATATTTATAAATTCTATATACTTCTCTAGGATTTACTATTAGGGTATATTACTATTTATTTCTTATATAAATACTACTAGCTCCTTATAAAACACTACCTAAAGTACTATTATACTTCTTAGTTTTTTCTTCTTTAGGGGCTAGATATTACCTAGCGCTATTACTATAACTATATTATAATTTAAGTTATTACTTACTATATCTCCTATTAGTAAAACTTTATTAGTATCCCTCTCTTTTATTTTAGGCTTAATTACTCTAATTTTTAGTAATACTAGTAATAGTATAATAAAAGACTACTTTACTACCTTATATAATTATTACTTACCTAAAGTAAATATAATATATTCTTTAGTTATTAGAAACCTCTAAAAACCTTACTTCTAGTCTATTACTATAGGTTTATACTCTAGGGTCTAGTTTATTTCTAAGAGTATTCCCTCTCCTATATTAGTAATATAGTAACTAACTTAGTAAACCTTTATATAGCCTATACTATCTCTTACCTTAACTAGTTTATATAAAATTCCTTAGTATAGGATCTTATTCTTACTTACACTTTCTAGTATTACCTTTACTTCCTTTATATTCTTTTAATTTTATTTTAATAATAATTTAAGGTAGATTATTAAATACTTACGCCTATATTAAATAGTACTAGTATTACTAACTAGTAGTTATCTTACTATAGGGATACCTATATTCTTATTCTTTTATCTATAGGTTTCTTTATAGTAAGACTATTATCCTAGGCCTATACTAAACTAATTAGAATTTTATTTAAGTCTAAAGATTTATTACTACTATCTTTATACTTCTTAGTAATATACCTATTACCCTTATAAATTAAGTAATTTACTACTTTATATTTATTTATACTATATCTAGGGTTACTATATTTATGGTATTTAAATAGCTTCTAGCCTATACCTTATTACTAGGAACCTTACTATAAGTTATCTATAAGGAAGCTAAAGTGTTATCTCTTATTATTCCTACTCTCTTTATTATAGCTTCTATTATAATTCTTTATTATAAATATTATTATAACTTTAGCTTTTTTACCTTAGCCTTATAAATAGCTCTAAGATATAGGGAACTCTTAACTAACTATATACTACCTTATAGTATTATTTAAGCTATTAAGAAATATTACTATTCTTAAATATAAGGGGATTTAATTAGGTAATTTAGCTTTTACCTTTATTTAAAGTCTTAGGAAAGATTAGAAAGATTAATTATACTTTTACCTAAGGTTTAGTAAGATCTTAGTAACTTCTAAGTACCTTATATCTTTATTTATTATACTAGTGTTTAGCTAAGATATAAATCTATCTTACGTATAAGATATATAGTTAACTATCCTATTTACTATTATATAATATATTTATTATTACTTTATATTATTAGCTAGGTAGCTACTAGTATATACTACCTTTATTCTATTATCCTAGAAGGTTCCTAAGTCTAACTAAAATAGTATATTTAAATCTTATAAGTATACCTATAAATTCTTATAAGTATTTCCTTTATATATAAGTACCTTATTGTTGGTTGCACCAAGGTCCTGCGCAGGTAATAAATCCCGTATAAATTGAAGTCAATGATAGTTAGTTAGTTAGTTAGTTAGCTAGGAAAGAGAGAGAAGAGAGGGAAAGTCTAGATGCTAGGAAAGTGAGCAAAACCCGTATGTGAGGCAAAAGGGGGTGGCGAATTAATGCAGCCAATCATATCACGTGCATCACGCCAGACCCATAATTAGTCCGGTCTTTAGCCACGATTAAACCAATAAAGATCTAAAGGAATTAACACTAGTAGTCTCTCTTTTTCCTTCGTGGCTAAAGAGCTTAAAAATGTAATAAAAATTAGATTAAAGGAAAGTATACACTAGTAAATCCCTTAATAGGAATCCGCTGCTCTAATTAGCCGTTGTAGCATTGGTTAATTGAATTAATCCATTAGTCCTTACCTAAGCTCCTGTCCCTTAATATCATAAGTCTCTTTACCTATCCTTTAATATAAATCATTAATTCGTTTAAATTAATCAAAGAGGAAAGTAATGAATTTGGCAATGCTTTTGTTATCATATCCACCGGATTATTATTACCGTTAATCCATCTAACTTCGTAGATCTTATGCCTTTTGTATAATTAGTAAAAAGCTATAATATTAATTATTAGTCTCTTCTCCTTTATGGTTCCTAGCTTTATAAGATATTTATATAATAAAAAAGAATTAGTATAGAGAATCATAGGAATTTGAGGTATTTTTAATTAATCCGTGATCTAATATAAAGTCATGGAAATCGCGTAGGCAATGTCTGCGCCTTAAACTATGCTATATAACTTGGAGGTAAGCGCGCTACAAGTGACTCTCTTGCTCTTTATTAAGCTATACGTAATAATATTGCCTTTTATAATAAAGGTATTATTATCTTGTATTATCTTGTTACTAATCACAATCACATATCTAATCTATAAGCTTAGATCCTTATTATTAGTAAGCGATCTATCTATAAACACAAAGAGCTTTGCCTCCTTAAGAACTAAAGGAATATATTATAGTTTACGTTATTAATTCTTAATCTACTACTTAAGGCGTTTATTAAGGCATATAATATTTTCCCTAGAGGGTTCTTAGTATTAAGCTATAATTAATAGGTTATAGGAAGCTTCTAGTTAACATATAGTTATAATATAGCTTCCTTAGGCTTATTATTCTACGTAGTCTTGCTTTACCATTAGGGATTAAGGATTAACTTCCTTAATCTTCAAACTCTAGCCTTTCTAGGTCAATATTAGCAAGTTATTAGTATTCTAGGTTAAGATATAACTGTTAAAGATAAGGGGATTCTTAGCGGTTAATTATTGCTTTTCTTTAGCTATAAAATTAGCCTTCTAAAGCTCTTTCTCTTCTTTTTAAAAGAAGTTATTATTGCTTAGTCCTAATGTATTATTAGTTTACATTCTAATAATACTAAAGAGGTTCTTATCATTTAGGGCTGTGATTAATAAGCAGGGATTATAGGTTAAGGTCATTATATCAAGGTTATCCCTATGGTAACGGAAGTACGTTACCTACTAGTAGGTTCTAGCCTCTATAATCCTATAAAGAGGTTTAATTAATTTAATTATAGTCCTTTCTAGGAAGAGGTATATAATTTGCTTTAGGATCCTTATAATAATTAGCCTCGTTAGCATTATGTGCGATTGAGTGTAGGCTTACGTAATATCATGAATCTAAAGGTAAATACCTTTTTTTCTTAATAACGGAGCAATAGCTATAATAAGTTGTTAGCTTGCTTGTTGTATTATTAGCGATTGCGTTAGAATGAATTCCTTTCCTTTATTATTATAGCCTTATATAATAAGGCGGGATTTCTTATATAGTAAGTCTATTCCTTTGCCTTTAATCTCTCTAACTATATAAGAATCAAAGATCCTATAACCTCCGTGCTTCGCTAGGTTATACTTAATGAATTTAAACATATTACGAGCTTGTAAAGCGTTGATTTTAGCTTAATTAGATTGCTTAAAGGGTTTTCCTAGGGTTATAATCTTCCCTTCTGTTATGGACTCGAGCTGTGAGCTCGGGTCAAGTCCGGCTCCGGAAAGGCTCCGGAAAGTATGCGCACTCTAGGCAAAGGGGTTAGGGCTTTACGTAGACCACGCACAGACCATATATAAGGGGATATATATATCCGGATGCTATGTAACACTAGTAGAGTTCTCCTTTCTTTCTATAAGAATAATATTCTTATTCTAAACGCTTATACGTAGTAGCTATAAGGCTAGTTCCTAACATATATTATTCTTCACTATAGAAACAACCTAGCCCGCGGATATACTATTACTACTAGATACAATAGGTAATAATAAGTTAACACACTTATAATAACAGGTAAAACAGTAGGCGGAGCAGATCTAGTACTTAGCTTATGTGTAAAATATAACACCTATACTAACTTAGATTAAGCAAAAACCCTTACTAATAGGTCCCCCCTTTAATAGTAATAGGGTCTTATTTATAGCCTAGAAGGGCCTTATAACTTATAAACTACTAGTAGATAGGGAGTTTATTAGTAGTGATTAGGATTAGTAATGTTTTATTTACTAGAACCTATTAGCTAAGGTCTAAGTATAAGTTATACCCTTCTTTAAGAAAGGTTACCTTAAGAACTTTTGTTTATCTTAGCTTCTTAATTACCTAGGGGAGATATTTAATAACCCTTACTAATAGGAAATAGCTATTATAGAACTTAACTAGTTAATATAATAATAGAATAAAAGGTTTAGTGACTTTTATATTTACTTTAAATAAAAGTTAGCTTTAGCTAGGGGGCTTAGGTAAGTAAACTTAGTAAAGTTATTTAAGTTATATATAGCGCTTAATAAGTAAATAAGGGACTATAGTATTAGGTAAGATATTCCCTAGGCTAACTACATAGTAGTAATAGCCTGCTATTAAAGTATTGCGCTAGATATTAAGTCTTACTAACTAGAGAAAAAGCACTATATATAGAAATAAGGTAATATAGCGCCTAGGTATAATAAGGCTAAGATATAGGATAAGGACACACTAATAATAGATATTTACTCTATAGGTATGTTAGGGACTTAATAAAATTCTAGAAAGTCTATAGGTTACTATAAGTTAGGTAATAAGAGGGGTAGTAAACAGGCTAAGTAAGTTACCTAGGATATGCTTAATACGCGCTGTGATAAGGGTTAATGCTTATAATGTGGCTTCTCTAAGTATTTTGCTATAGTATGCTTACTATATCCTACTGTCTATCCTTAGATAAAGTCTTCTATAAATACTTATAATACTAAAGAGATACCTGCTGTTAACTTAGATAATAAATCTATAAACTAGTTAGAAAAAGAGTAACCCTATTATTAAGTTATTTAATAGGGGATATAGGGAAGAGGTATATAGGGGCTTTATAGTATATAGTTATTACTAGTAGGGACTATAAGAAAATCTAGAGTAATATAGATTTAAGCCCTTTCTTAGTTGTTATATTAATTAATAAAACTACCTTTATAAATACTTAAGTTAATATAAGTTATAACTACTATACTACTATAAGTAAATACCTAGTCTAAAAGCTTTAATTAGAATGCCTCCCTCTTCTAACTAAGAGGTTAGTTTATACTACTATTAGTGTAAAATAAGGGGGAAAGGAGAGTTAGGAGAAATAATTATATATATAATATATAGTTTGGTTTTAACTAGATTTAGATGGATAGGAGATGCTAATTATAGTATATGTAATCCTAGGATTAACGAGGTAACTAATCCTAGGGATACTATAAATAGAATAGAATGAAATTAAGCTAGATATAGTATAGTAGTAAGTTTGTGTTAGCTTTGTAAATGGGTTATGTATATAGGCTATAGTAAATAGGAGAGTTAACTATCCTATGGTTTTAATTCTTAGCTTAACCTTTATGGGTTTAGTATAACGTGCGCGTAAGTAAAAGGAGAACATCTAGCTATACGCTATAAGCTTGCAGGAAATCACATTAATCTTATAGATTAATATAACCCTGGAACTTATAGAGGGGGAGCTTCTTACTTCCTTACTAGAGGTATTATAGGATTTTTAAGACTTATTTCTAGAAAGCAAGGCAAGCACCCTACCCCTGTATTAAGGGAAGTTAAACTATTATATTTAACTAAAGCGTAAGACGGATAGCAGCGAGCCTAACCTACTATAGGTACCTTTATATAACATACCCTAAGAATATCTGCTTAAGATCTAGAAGTAGGTGACGGACTTAATAGATAAGGGGTGAATCTAAGTAAGCTTCTTATTAGTAGTAGCCCTAGTGCTACTTATAAAGAAGCCTAGGGGTAGCTAGAGGTTTTATGTAAACTATTACATACTTAATAAGATTATAGAATAAGACTATTACCCCTTACTATTAGTAAAGGAAATACTATAGTTACTATTAGAGGCAAAGTAATTTATAAAGCTAGATATATAATTAGTATTCTATTATATACGTATTACTAAAGGCAAGGAACACTAGACCGCATTTTAGACTAGGTTTAGCTTATTTAAATAGCTTATGTGTCCCTTTAGGTTAGCGGGCGTGCTAGTAACTTTCTAATAATATATTAATAGCGCGCTAAGTGAGATACTTAGTGATTACATTACTATATACCTTAATAATATACTTATTTACTTAGGTGGTTTAAGGAGGGACTATATATAAAAGGTCTATAGTGTGCTAGCTAGATTATAATAGGCTAGCCTAAACCTAGATATTAAGAAATATATCTTTACTACTAAAGAGGTTAAGTACTTAGGGTTTGTTATTTAGGCAAGGAAAGCTATCTATTTAGATAAAGAAAAGATTATAGTAATTTAGGATTAGGAGGTACTAACTAGGGTTTAGGGGGTTTATAGTTTTCTAGGGTTTACTAACTTTTATTATAACTTTATACTAGATTTCTCAAATATTACAGGTCCTCTAATTAACTTAATAAAGAAAGGGGTCCTATTCTACTAGACGGAGGTATATAATAAGGCCTTTAAGGTATTAAAGTTAGCTTTTATATTATACCTAATCCTAGCTTAGTGGGATCCTAAAAGGGACATATTAGTAGAGGCAAATTACTTTAGAATAGCCCTAGGGGGGTGTCTCTCCTAGTTTAGTAATAATAGTATTCTATATTTAGTAGCCTACTATTTAGCTTAATTATAACTTGCTTAGTGAAATTATATAATTTATAATAAGGAGTTACTAGTAATTATCTCCTGTCTTAAGGCATGGTTAGCAAAGCTACAGGGCGTAAGCAAACTATTTATAATTCTAATAGACTATAAGAACCTTAAGTACTTTATAGCGCTAAGGGAGATATCTGAATGTTAAGCTTAGTAAGTAGAGACTCTAGCACTTTTTAATTTCTATTTATATTATAGACTAGGCACTTAAGTAAAATAACTAGATACGCTATTATAGCGTTATCTAGAGAGGCTAGGAATAAAAAGGGTAAAGGCACTAATTATCTAGTTAGTAACTAGTCCTATAAAGTTTTCCCTTAAGGGGAGGTAACTATATATTTACCTTAAACCTATTATAGTAGTAGAGGGGAGTACGTCTAATAGTAGCCTAACAGAGTTAAGGGTCCTACCCACTAGTAGGTTAATATTTATAGATAAACACCTTTAGTCTCTATGGGATTAGTCTTTAGCCTAGGATAAGGTATATAAGTTATAGATAGACACTATGGTGGTAAGGGCTAGGAAGTTCCTAGATGCTACTAACACTAGAGAATAGATTACGGATTATTAGATTAGCGTAAAGGGGTTACTCTAATTCCAAGGATAAATATAGGTCCCTAAGTAGGAGCTGTTAACTATAATATTAATATAGCGCGTTTATAACTTACCCTTATTAGGTCACCTAGGTTAAAATATAACCTTTAAGGCGCTTTAAAGAGACTTCTACTAGGATAGTATGTCATAGGACATGGCCTAGTTTATATAAAACTATTACTACTATGGAGGGTAAAAAAGCTAGTAACTACAATAAGGCTTGCTAAAACCTATTCCGCCCCCTAATAGGTACTAGTTATAAATATCTATTAACTTTATAACTAACTGTTGGAACAAGCATAATATTAACAAGGGTGCGCGCCTCTGATTGGGTGGGCGCGTTGCATCGCGGACCCACATGTCCGGCCTAACCGCGCCGCGATCGGGGTTAGCATATATGGCCTCTTTGCTAATAACCCTAATTAAGGCCCCTTTTCCTGTAATAAATAGCGCACTCTCTTTACTTCTATTTAATCCCTCTTTTACTTGCCTTAATAGACTAGAATATATAATAATTACATGCACTTTAGTTCACCCTAAAAACCCTACGCGTAGGTTAATAGTATCCTATAGATACTAATACTAATTAGTAGTTATCTCTATAAATACCATAGATTAGCAAGGTTTATAGAAGAGGTATTAGTATTAAGGACTTGCCTTATAAAAGAGGAAGTGCCGCTCTAAGATACTAAATATGCTAAGGAAGAAGTATATTCTAGCTCTCCTTTTACCTTAAGTAACTATAACTAGCTTTATACTAAATCTAAGCTTATTAACTTAATTAAGGCCTAGTTAGTAACTAACCTAACCTATCTTTATTTATTTAATTAGCGTGTCTATTATATAAATAAACCCTTAGAAGTGTGTTTATTAAATAATTAAGGCCTAGTTAGTAACTAACCTAACCTATCCTTAATTATTTAATTAAACCTACTAAGGGATAAAGACAATAGCTTTACTTATAATCCTTCAGACTTCTATTAATTCTCTATTTCCCTTACCCCCCTATTTACCACTAATATTATAGTAAAACATTAAGATTAACTAGAGGGATCTAGAGCCTAAGACATTCCCTCTAACTATAAGCGCACCTTCCCCCCTAAGGATACTAGAAGAGAAGCTAATCTATAAGTTACATCTTACCTCCTTAACTACATATCCCCTTGTTAAAATATATTGTTAAAAATATATAAGGCTTTGTAATCCTAGGTTCAGTCGGATCGGTCCACTCTTTTGATTTCAACAGGTTATGAGCCCGGTGGCGCAGTGGTTGTAGCTCACTGTAGCGTATTAGCCCGCCCACCACAGTGGAGCACTGCTCTGCGAGGCAAGGTTATAGGTTCGAACCCTGCCGAAAAAAAAAAAAAAAACTAAAGAAATTCAATTGCTAGTATAAGCCTAACCTCCAATAGGGCACCTGGATGTACAATTCCAGGGGGAGTGTTAAAATATATTGTTAAAAATATATAAGGCTTTGTAATCCTAGGTTCAGTCGGATCGGTCCACTCTTTTGATTTCAACACCCCTAATTTACACTAATACATTATGTAACAAGCACTAGAGAATAAGAAATTATTTAATCTTAAAGCAAACACTACCCCTAAAGAACTTATAGCCTAGATTCTTATCAAGAAAGTAACCTATAAATATAAGAACCTATACCCGCAAACCCTATCCACTATCTTTAGTAATAACTTCAAAGAATAAAAACAAGAAATATTCTAAGTAGTAAATCCTAAAGCTATAAAGAGACTTTAAGACTTTCTTTTCTTTAGCAGCGTCTACATAGACTTATAAAGTCACTATAAGATAGTAGTCTTGCTTAAAGATATTATTAACTATAATAGATTCTATAACTAGAAAGAAGAAGAAATACAGGAAGTTACTAGGAAGTATTCCCCCTTTAAGAGGTAAATAATAAAGAAGGACTTCTATAAAGACCTCCTTCCTATTAGTATCCCTTCTTTTAAAGATTAACTAAAGTAACTAATTACTTTACGTTATCCCTAATCCCCTTAACTACTATAATCACTCCCATTCTATTTCTAAATTCTATTATACTAATCCCTAAGTATACTAAGTATAAGGCAAAGGCATGATAGCAAAGGTAATCCCCCTATTATAAGCCCTTAACTACAACCCTAGACTCCCCTTACTTTCCCTCCTATAGTAAGATATTATAATCCCCCTCTATAGTCTAAAACCATAGCACCTCTTCTATAAGATTTAATTATCCCTATTCCCCCTTAGGAGATAGGCTAACCCTTATTAAAGTAACTACTTAATCTTAATAAATTCTATAGTAATAAGAGCATTAAGTATAGCGCTAAGGAGTATAATATTCTTAATATTAAGCTCTTAACCTATTAAAGAAAGTGTAAGATACTAGGAATTACATAAGAATAATTAGGCTATAGTTTTAAGTTTATACTAAAAGGAAGACCTCTATAGTACTTCTTAGAGAACCTTTTAGGCTAAGGAGACCCTTAAGATCTCCTAACTCTTATCTATAGGATTAGGTAGAAGTTTAAGATAGATAATACGTATTAAAAGAACTATCTATTATAGGGAAGATTACAACTGCTCACAATTATCTAAGAGAACCCTAGTAAATTAAAGATTAAGTGCTTTAAAGACCTTATAATAAAGCTTTTGAATCTCTAAAGGGCAAATCCTTATAGATCCTAGTTAGAATTAGACCTCTGTAGTTAAATTCTAAATGCTTATAAGGGAATCCCAGAGTGTAGGGCCTATATTATTAATCCTCTTATTAACCTCTAACGCTTTTATAAACGGATAAGGATGTTAATTAGTAAATCTAAAGCTTTAATTAATTAGTAGTAGTTCCCTATAGAAGCTAGCACTAAGGAACACTTTTAGACTAACTATAAGTATAATAGAAAAGGTAAGGAAGCCTAGTATAGTTAATTTTTATTAAAGAGCAAGCCCTAACACTTAAAAAAGTATTATATATATAGTAAAGAAGGTTATTAGTTAACTAAACACTTAGATAAGGACCGGAAGAAGGCATTCTAATAATTTAAGAATTACTCTCGCATAGACTTAATAGCTTCTTTATATAATACGTTCCTAATATAGTATAAAGGTAATAATAATCCTAAATTAGCTAAGGATAATAATATTAACTAATACCTAATAGAACTTGGTTTTAGCAAAGAAAATAATAATAGCTAAGTGCCTACAAGCTTCTTTACATATAGGACTACCTATAATAGCTATATAACTACTAAGATTCTCGCTAGTAAAGTAATAACTTATACTCTAGTTAAGAAGGATCTATTTAATCTTTAGGAACTAGATAAGGCACTAAGTGTATTTACACTTAAAGAATAATATTTATCTAGAACCTTTAAAGGTATTATAGCTAACATAAGCACTATAGGATATTTATTAGTAAGCCACCCTTAATTCTTAGCTTTATAAAGTGTAATACTAACTATCACGCTTAATAGGTTAGATACTAGAAAGGCAAAGATTAAATTCAGCCCTAGAGAACTAATTAAGGTACTTAGATTAATTAAAGTGCTAACTCTGTTTAGAATTATTCTCTTTTAGGTAATCCCTACAAACACTCCCTTTCTCTTATGCCTTAATAATATAACCTACCTAAAGATTAATTTTCACACATCAGAGAACATTCTATAGCAAGGGAATATTAAAGTTCCTATTATACATAAATAAGGGCATGCGTAAATACTTCTTAACAAAGAAAAAAGTATTACTTAGAGTTATCTTATAGAGATTAAGCTCCGCTAATTACATTAACGCTTTAGATACCCTTTAGTTTAATATCTTTATGATTTACTATGTAAATTAGGGTATAAGGTTAAGTTTAAAGCTATTAAGAAACTAACTAAGGTTTACTAGTAGTGCTAATTACACGCGGATAGCCCATATTAGTTCAAATTCACTCTTTAGGATAAATATGCTTATAATTATAAAATCATTATGGACATTATATATCTTAATAGTAACCACCCTATTCTACAAGTTATTAATACAGCTATATCCTTTAATATAGCTAGATTTATTAAAAATATCTCTATAAAGACCACATAGGAAGCACTTTATCTTTACTAGATTAATATCTATCTAGGCCCCCCAGATTTAATTATTATAAATACTAGAATAACCTTTAGAGGCAAGGAATTTAAGCAGCTTATATTATTAATAGTAATTAAGATTAAAAATATCCCTATTAAGGCTTACTATAGCATTAGTAAGGTTAAGCAATATCACAGGCTACTCCGAAAAGCTTATAATATTATCTAATAGGAATGCCTAATAACGCTAGAGCCTATAGCATTGCAAATAGTAGTTAAAGCTATGAATAACACCATAGGATTAAATAGTCTTATGCTAATAATCCTTGTTTTTGGCATGTATCCTCACATAGTTAAGGAATTACCTCTATTACTAGATATCACGCAGTAAGCCCTTGCAATCTAACTAGTAATAAAGGAAGTTAAGCGTATTTATGCCTAGCGGAAAGTTAGTAATACCCTTACTATAAGGAATAGTCCTAACACCTCTATAACCATTAACCTCCTGCTAGGATTACTTATATATATGTGATATAAAGGTAAAGGATAGGTAGGCCCTTATAAGCTATTAGCTATAGAGAGCAAGACTTACACTCTTAAGCTCCCTTAAGGCCCTAAGGCCTTTAGATTAATATCTATTAGGCCTTTTTATAAAGATCCTAATAAAGAGAGACCTCCTAAGAGCGTAGATAACTAAGACGCCTCCCTATAGCCTATAGCTACCTCTCCTGCTAATCCCCTAAGGCAAGGACCTGGAAGACCTTAGAAAAACCCCCCTATTATGTCTAATGTCAATTACGCAAATTAAATAAAAGATAAGACTAACGTCTTTCTATTACCTAAGGAAAGCTCTAACCTTAAGCTTGTAATCTAATTATATAAGGAAGAAATTATTAAGACCCCTAACGAACCCTTTAAGCTGTTTACTAAAGCTAAGATTAATTCTCTAATTAAATAAGGTGTGTTTAAATTTATTAAGTATAATAAAAGAGAGCATAGTAGAGTTCGAATTTTTAATTCTTGTATTATTAATGAGGTAAAGGGTAAGATGACGGATCTGTACGAGAAGTTAAGGCTTATAATCTAAGGTTATAGCAATAAGGAGAAGCTAGTAATCCTCACATAGGCCCTGATAATCTAGTAAGCTAGCTAGTAATTAATCCTCGTGATAGCACCTGTGTTGTTATTACTAGGCCTTATCCTCTGGCTTTATAATATTACATAGGCCTATGTACAAGTATAAACGCTTCTTAGTTATATAATCCTAGCCTAAATCCCTATCCAAATCTGTTACCTATACCCTATAAGTATGATAATATAAGTAATTAAGCCTCTATATAGTATTATAGAAGCTAGCACCTACTAGTGGGTAATATATTATTATTACTATAGAGAAATACTCTAGATAATAAACTTTATGTTTAACCTATGCCTGCTTGTAATAACAAAGGAGAACCTAACCTTTGTGTGTATAGGGATATAAACTAATAATATAATTAGACTATCTAACTGTAAGTTCTCTTAATAAGAGGAAGATTAATTAAAAGCCACTTCTTTTGCTACTAAATCAAAGTAAATTCTTTCTATAGGGAACCTACTAACCTTTAATAGTAGTATTATTACTCTTAAAAATAATATAATTACGCTAAGGTAAAAGGGCTAGAGTGGAAAGCTTTAGTTAATCTTACTAACTAATTTAAAACAGGCATATATAGAACAACAAGCTTAAGGCGCGTATATTACCTTAATTTACTAACCTAAAGCTTGCTTTAACCTCTCTATTACTATATAATACCAAGAGCTATTACCTTAAGATATAAAGAGCCTAAACTAATAGATTTAATAGTAAATTAATAATCTAAGCTAAGGATTAAGGTTTATACTATTTAATCTTAAGAAAGCAAAGCTTTTTGTATTTATAAATAAATTATTTGCTAATAACTAGGACCTTACTTCCTAGCTAGGCTACGTGCTTATCCTAGCTAGTAAAGTCTAAGAGGAAAGCACCTTTATAATCTAAGGTAATATTATATACTATAGCTTTACTAAGAGTAAGAGAGTTATAAGAAGTGTGCTTACCTCTGAAATCTATGGCATAGTTACTAGTGCTAATATAGCTCACGTAGTCTTAATAACGCTTAGGTTAATCACCTATTAATTAAACCTCCCTATAATTCCTATTATTATCTATACTAATTCGTACTCTTTATATAAATGCCTTATTAAGCTTAGTACTACAAAGGAGAAGTGTCTTATAATTAACATTATAGCCCTTTATTAATCATATAAGTAATAAGAGATCTGCGAGATTAGATAGATTAATAGGAATAATAACCTTACTAATGTATTTATAAAGGCATTGCTAAACAAGGCATTTAAGAGGTTTATTACAAGTAATAAGGCAACTATTAGGATAGAAGGGTGGGTTACGTAATTATAACGTTTGTGTTAATCTAATGAGATTAAAGGTGTTAAGAATTAGGCTTACTTATCCTTATATAGGCTTATAGATTAGATTTTATTGTTTATTATACCCCTTCCCCTTGCCCTTTTCTTATAATATTATTCGCGATTATTTAATCTCATTTATTCCTTAATTCCTATTCACTTCTCTTGTTAATATTATATGTTAATAATTATATCAAAAAGAGAGAGTTTCTAGTATTAGAATAAGTATAATATTAATAAGGGTACGCGCCTTTAATTAGGTAGGCGCATTGCATCGCAGACCCACATATCTAGCCTAACCGCGCTGTAATTAGGGTTAGCATATGTAGCCTCTTTGCTAATAACCCTGATTAAGGCCCCTTTTCCTATGATAAATAGCGCACCCTCTTTACTTTTATTTAATCCCTCTTTTGCTTGCCTTAATAGACTAGAATATATAATAATTACGTGCACTTTAGTCCACCCCGAAAACCCTACGCGTAGGTCAATGGTATCCTGTAGATACTAACACTAACCTTCTAGTAGAAACATAGGATTAGCTATAGTTTCTTATAGTTATTACTAATTAGCTCTTAAAGTATATCTAGTTAGAAGTAATATTATTAATAGAGGCTAGGGCGTGCGTAAAATAATTTAAATACTACTAGTAGCGTTTCTATAGCTTCCTTATATAAATTATTATAAATCACAGGTCGGACTAGCTAAGTAATTTTTAGATAGAAATTTATGATAGGGTTAGCGTATAATAGCTACTTTCTACTATATATTACCTATAGATAGATAGTAGTATAGAAAGGGTAAACTAGGAAGTATAGGCTATACTATATATAATACTATCTTTCTCGTAATTTAAATAGCTAGATTACCTACTAGCTTACTAGCTAGTATTAAATAACAAGGATTTGTTAGTAACTAGAATAAGCGTAAATATAGCACTCTATAGGTTTAATATAGCTATAATTTAGGATCTATTACCTATAGGGTAATCTGCTATATTAGCAAAGGGGAGGGCTTAAGCCTTTCTATAATATTTAAAAGATAGTATAGATTTAATATAGGCTATAATAGCCTTTGTCTAGTAATAATAGTAGGAGGATATAAATAGTAGTTATAGGCTAGTAAAGTAATTCTAGGTTAGGGACTACGTATAGCTTAGCCTTTATAATATTAAAACAAACTATCCCTATAAGAAGTTAGATTAAGTTATAGCTAAATATAAGGTACTTAAGGTGCCTATACCCTTAATAGTTAGGTTAGATATCCTAAGGGGACTATATCCTATCTTTTATATTAACTTAATTTAGCGTGTAGTAAATAATCCACTACTAAGCTAAAGACTAGCTAATAAACATTTACTACTAGAGCTAGTTATAATAGATACTAATAATAATCTTATAGAGTATTAGGTAAAGGAAATCCTTATAGCTAAGAACATACTAGGTAAGGGTTTAAACTAGAATATCTTAGTTAAATAGAGAGGTTATATATAGCTAACTTAGGAACTATTAGAAAGTATAGCATATATAGAAGCACTTAACTGTTTTAAATTATAATAAGGGAATATATAGATAAATAATAGCCCTAAAAGAGTATATTTTAATTTAACTAAAGATAGCTAAAAGATACCTAATTTCTATCTAATACGTGTATAACCTAGCACTGAAATTCCACTATAATATAAAATAATTTAGGAAAGGGGGGGGGTGTTATTATTATTGTTATATTAGTAGCAGGCCTTAGTAATAGTATAAGCTAGCTTTATAATAGTTTTAGCTATTTATTAGACTTAGGTATTACTTACCTTCTAGGCGGAGATAGACTAGGCTAAGTTATTATTTATAGTTCTTATACTATAAAAGAATTTAGTAGCTAGGTTATTATATTCTTAGTAAGTAAGCATTATCTAGGTAAGTATAAGTTACTATGCCTTAGAGGTACCCTAGGCATAGGCTATACTTATAGGGGAGAAGGCTAGGGGCTAGGCCTTAGCTAGATTAATATAAGTAGTAGTAAGTATACTATTAAAATATTTATAGTAGTAAATAAAAGTTTTTATAAGGGTAGTGTGCTACCCCTTATTATTACTAGTCTATAGTATAGCTAGAGTCTTAATAGCTTTTCCTATATATATAAGATTCTTAAGATATTTAAAAGTATAGTAAAGTTTTAGGTTTATGCTATATAGGTACTTCTCCTAGAGGTATATATAATAGCTAGCTTAATAATAGTAATAGGCCTAGTTTAGCCTTAGAGTATAGTTAAGGGTGCCCTTATTTTAGAGATTATTTATATAAGGATTATATAGAAAATTATACTTCTTACTATTAAAGAGGTTCTTATTATTAGAGTTTTCTTTTAAAATATACTTACTAAGGTAAGTATACTTAAATAAGGTAGGAGGGGGCAGAGAAAGGGGAGGGGGTGCGCTAGTAGTAAGTTAGTTAGAGAGGGAAATAATACTACTTATAATAGAGAGTAAACTAGATATAAGAAAGGAGCTTAAAGGTAGTAAGATAATTAATAAATAAGGTTAGAAAGGGTATAAAAAGAAGAAATTATAATAATAAGGAGGTAAAAGAATATAAAGTTAAGGGAGGGGAGATAAGGTATTTATATTTTAAAATAAATTAGTTAAGCTTTAATTAGAGTATAGGTTATTTATATTTATAAATAAAGGCTAGGAGTAAATAGGGGTGGTATATTATATAATAAGGGGCTAGATAATTACTAATAAGGGGGCTACTTAAAGTAAAGCTTAAGTTTAGTAAGTAATAGATAGGATATAAGATTAGGGTAAAGTTAAGAGAGTGAAGGAGGTAAGGAGATAGCTAGTAATAGGGGGGTTCTAAAAGAGGTAGCTAGTGTTTTTAGGGGTAGGACTAGAGTAAGGTAAGGTGCCTACTATACTAAAAAAAATTTTACTTTACGTAGCAAAGATATAACCTTACCTAGTAACCTACTAGCTTCGCTAGGCTGCTTACATTGCCTTACTAGGTTTTTCTATAGTAGCTACATAATAGGGGTCTAGTGTTAATATATACTTACTTTTTTATAGGAGGAGGAAGGGGGGGATAAGTATAGGGGTATATTATAGACTTAAGCTATAAGCTTAGGTTAAGTCTAGCTCTAGAAAGGCTCTAGAAAGTATATATACTCTAGGCAAAGGGGTTAGGGCTTTACATAGACTACGCACGGACTACACATAAGGGGATATATATATCTGGATGCTATGTAACACTAGTAGAGTTCTCCTTTCCTTCTGTAAGAATAATATTCTCATTCTGAACGCTTATACGCAGTAGCCATAAGGCTAGTTCCTAACACTTCTTAGTAAAGTTAAAGAGCAAGGTTCTAATTAGCCTCTTCCTTTACTATAAGGAATACTATACTTAGTATCCCTCTAGTTATAACCTCTTAAATAAAGGCCTTCTCTTAATCTTTATTTATAAGTATATAAAGCTAAACTAGGCTAATATCCTTCTTAGGGCTATAAGGTCTTCTTTTCCTTACTTTTGTTCCTTTAGGGTATAGTAATAAGTCTTTAACTTAATAGCTTCCCCTTAGGGCCTTTTAGGCTTTATAAGCCTCTTTATTAGACTCTCTTACACTTATAAATTACACTATAAGGGCCTTTCTTAGTCTCCCTTACTTTCTCTTAGCTAGTGTTTATAGCTCTTTACTATCTTCTATTAGAGAATCTCTTTTATTAGTAGTAGTTAGTTATATAGCTTCTTTTTCCTTTGCATTACTTAGCTATTACTTTAGTGAATTATAGGGCTTTATCTCCTACTACTCTAGCCCCTTTATAGTATATAGGTCTTTATAATAAGGCTTCACTACTATAGAGTAAAACTTCACTAGGCTATAGGGCATATTAATAGTATAGGTCTCTTTATTAGTAGTAAGTAGCTTATATAGGCTATACTAGCTACCTTTCTCTCTCTATATATATATATTAGCCTACAGAGGTAACTAATATATAGGCGCTATATTAGGACTATTCTAGGCTCTAAGGGCGTTACAGACCTGCCACAAAGCTAGATAGTAGTAGACTTTATTAGTAGCTTTATAAATTACTTTAGCACGTTAAATAATAGAGATACTTAGTGGTGACTTATCTATTATTTATAGGTAGCCTCTAAAGACTAGTAGGGTTAGGATAATACTATTTAGGCCTATAAAGTTATTAATAGCTTTAATAGCTATTTAAAGACATTATTCTAGCGTAAGTTCTATTCTAATTAAGTCTATGATAATGTCATAGGCTTGGCGTAAAGGTCCGTAATATCTCTTAACCTTTCCAATGCTATTATAGGCTTTAATTAGCATCTTATTAGTCTTAATTAACATTAATCAAGCATAATGCTTAAATTTAGCGGAAGCGAAGTTATTGCTAGCGTTGTGAATAATTCATTCTAGAGGTCTGAGATAAGTATTAATCTAACATTCGCGGATAGCGTCCTAGATATCTCAAGCCTTTTGCTTCCTTAAATTAAGGAATTAGGCTACCTAGAACAATGTTACTAAATTAACGATGTGAAGTACTAGTTAGCTATTGATTTGCATGATATTAACAATAATCTTATAGTTAAATTTGTAGTTATCTTTAATTATAAACTTAAATTAGCTAGGGGCCTTTCTATGTATTTAGTAATAGTAGTAGACTTTAGTTAATTCCTTAATTACCTAGCGTTTAACTTCATAACTAGCTTAGTAAAGGATCTTTATAAGTTATTAAATAGAAGGGTAACTAAGTTAATAATATAATTAACGGATATCTCCTTCTAAAAGGTAGAAGGTAACTATTTCTCTTACTTCTAGTAATTACTAAGAATAGCCCTATTATTATATAATAGGTATAGTCTTATTACCTTAGATAAGTATATTAGCAAGGTTATTAATCTTAACTTACATTTTATCTATATTAGTAATTAAGAAGAGGAAGGGGGTAGCTATGTTAAGAATATAGAATTTAAGCTCTCTAAGTTCTATAGGTATATAAAGGATTCCTCTTATAACTACTAATCTAGCACTAAATATAATAATTTAGGGTTTATAGGGGGTTACCTTTAATAAAGGCATTAATCTTAATAAAGCCTTTACTTATACCTCTCCTATAGTTAACTTTCCTATAGCGCTAGTATTAGGTATAATCCCTCTAAAGACCTCTTTAGAATAGTATTCTTTAGAGATATAGTAAATTAAGCCTTTATCACACTCTTATAGCTTATAAAGCTCCTACCTAAGGAATATGTGTTAGAAGGCTTAATTATTTAGGGTTATAAGAATATTAATATTAGTAGTATTATGGTTAGTCTGTAATCTGGAGCAAAAGAATTATATAATGCTTAGGTATGCTATTAATAGTAGCTCCTTTACATTATTATTATTATCTTTAGCTTCTATGTAAGCTAAAAGGTATAATTCCTAATTCTAACTTAAGCCTTTATTAGGCTTATTATTATCCTACCCTTTATAGGAGGTAAGGAATACCTAGAATCTCTTCTCTAAAGGGAGTGTATAATATGTTTTACTAGCTTACTAGTAGTTCTTTTCCTTTTAATATTCTTTAGTAAAGTAATTAGAAGACTAGTAACCACTCTTACTACATATAAAGTAGCGCTTAGTACTTAGCCTAGGGCTCCGTCCATAATAACTTCCTTTGCTATAGGCAGAGCTTTGCACTACACTACACTACATTGTGTAGTATTTGTAGTGTAGTGTAGTATACTACACTACACTACACACTACACTACACTACATACTACACTACAAGGGAATTTTTTCACTACACTACACTACATGTAGTATTTTGTAGTATTTGTAGTATTTATAATTTTTAGTAATATAATAGCTTATAATAGCTTATAATAGCTTATATTAGCTTATATTAGCTTATATTAGCTTTTAATAGCTTATAATAGCTTATAATAGCTTATAATAGCTTATAATAGCTTATAATAGCTTATAATAGCTTATAATAGCTTATAATTAGCTTATAATTATAATAGCTTATAATAGCTTATAATAGCTTATAATAGCTATAATATTATATTAACTTATAATATTATTAGTGTTAAAGTTTAATTAAAATTAAATAGTAAATAAGTAACTAAAATTAAATAGTAAATAAGTAACTAAAATATAAATATAAATAAGTATAAGGAAATTACTATAGAAAAAGCTATACTTTTTAATTACTTAGTATTTTAAGCTTTTTAAATATATTAATAAAATAAAATACTTTTCTTTCTTATATTTTTTAAAATAATAATAATAGTAATAATAGTAATAATAGTAATAATAGTAATAATAGTAATAATAGTAATAATAGTAATAATAGTAATAATAGTAATAATAGTAATAATAGTAATAATAGTAATAATAGTAATAATAGTAGTATAATAGTAAATAGTAATAATAGTAGTAGTAGTAGTAATAGTAGTAATAGTAATAATAAATTTAATATCTCTTTTTAAGAAATAATTCTATAACTAATTAAAAAAAAGTATAAACTCTAAGTAAAAGGCAACTATAAGGACCCACTTTAGACCCACTTTTATTAATTCCTTCTTTTTCTAAGACTAGATTATAGAAAAAAGCATAAAAGTTATTAGGAAGTAGAGGTATAATTATAAGGACCCACTTTAGATCCACTTTTATTAATACCTCCTTATTCTAAGACTAGATTATAGAAAAAGCATAAAAGTTATTAGGAAGTTAAGGTATAATTAGTAAGACCCACTTTAGATCCACTTTTATTAATACCTCCTTTTTCTAAGACGAGATTATAGAAAAAGCATAAAAGTTATTAGGAAGTTAAGGTATAATTAGTAAGACCCATTTTAGACCCACTTTTATTAATATATCTTTTTCTTTAGACTAAATTATAGAAAAAGCATAGAAACTATTAGTAAATAAAAGATATAGTTAATAAGGTTTACTTTTAAACTTACTTTTTAGTATAATATATAGCTAAGTAAGTAAGCTAAAAATAGTATATATTCTTAAGCTTACTTTTAAAGCTTTTTTTTCTAATTTTAGTAATAAAGGAAAATATATTATATTTCTTTTTAATATTATAAGAATAATATTCTAGCTACTTTTTAAAGCTTTTTTAAGGGTTTTTACATTTCTTTTAACTTAAAAAACCTAAAAACTTAATATAATTATTTATAATTATAATAAAAGAAAATATATAGCTAAAAACCCTTCTATAATATAAAGTAAAAATATTTATTTATTATAAATAGCTTATCTTTATAAATATATTATTATTAGATTTATTATCCTATTTATATATAATAGTAAATAATTTCTTTAGGGTAAATCTTAGATTTAAAGTAAAAAAAGTATATTAAAATGAATATTAAATCTAATTAAAAGGCTAGAAAGATAAAATAACCTTTAGAATTTAAGAAATAAATAAAGTTACATAGTAATACTAAAAATACTATACTTAGCTACCCTATTCCTATTATAAGCTTAATAGTTTAAATAAGTATAAACTTTAAAGATTTATAACTAAATAACTAGATTCTAATAAAAAAGAAAGCTAATATTAAGTTAATAAAGAAAAATCTAAAGAATATTATAAGATATTAATATGCCCCACTTTTATTTTTAGCCTTATACTACATGTAGTATTTGTAGTGTAGTGTAGTATTTACTACACTACAATTCACTACACTACATACTACAAGGAAAGTCAAAATACTACATTTACTACACTACATGTAAAGCTCTGGCTATAGGGGGATAATTACTATCCATACTAATAATTAGTAAACATAGCCTCTAGAGGGTCTTCTTATTAGGACTAAAGGTATTAGGAGAGCCTCTTATTTAATTCTATAATAGTAATTACCTTATAGAGGTCTTTAGCAAGACTTTTAAAGCCTAGGGAGTGTATATACTTTACTATCTAACATTTAGGCATACTAGCTATAGTATTTAAGGCCTGCTTATAGAGCTTAGTATTTACTATTTTAGTAGGGTATAGTTCTCTATGAATTTTCTTAAGGGTTAATAACATAATCTTAAGGTAATTAAGCTTGCTTTTATTAGGGTTTTTCTTAATTATATTCTTTAATATTATATTACTTTATTAGTAGTAATAGAATTACTAGTTACTTTCTGTCTTAAAGTATTAATAAATATAGGTAATTATCTTTTTATAGGAATAGTTATTCCTAAAGAGGTAATTAAGGAAGTATTATTTAGTATTACTTATTAATATAATAAGGAAAGCCTTCTAATAATATATTTAAGGAAGGTTAATTCTATTATACTTATTTTTAAAGAGCATAATCTTTAGCGTTAAGAAGTTATATAGCTTCTTACTATAGTGGTTACTATCCTTATATATTTTTATAAGCTCTAAGATTTTCTTTATAATCTAATCTTTAGAGGGGAATTACTATAAAGGCATAATTTGTTATAAATAATGGTTTACTAGTTGTTCTTAATAATAATTATCCGGATAGAGCTATTAATATAATAGGGATTATTACGGGGGTTCTTATAAGGGTTTAAGTAATCTCTAGGGTTAGGGAAGGTTAATTTCTAGGGTAGGCTAGTAGGGCTATTAATATTAAGGTTCTAGGGGTTTAGAAGATTATAGTTTTTCTTGTAATCTTTCCTATAACTAAAGGGGCATTAAGGTTTAATAAAGCACTTTCTTAAGCAATACTAGGATTAAATATCCTAGGCCTTACCTAATAAGAACACTATAATCTTGTAAAGAATTATGTAATTCTCTAATAATATCCTTAGATACCCTTTTAAAGGTGTCTTTAAACTAGCCTTTAAAGTCTTCTTAGAATAATTCCTATAGGTTATTATCTCTCTATCCTTAATGCTTACTAAGGTTAATAAATCTTATAATTTGGTTGTTAAGCTTAAGCTATGTAGTAGTGTCTAGATCTAGCTTAATAGATTCTTTCTAGTTATATAAGAAGTTATAAGTAAGCTATTAAAGGCATAGGGGTAATTTATGCCTTTAAGGTCTCTTAGGGGTAATAATTAGAGCCTTACTATTACTAGTAGCCCTTTCTCTTGTAGAAGGTCTAGATTTCTCTGCTATTTTTAACTATTAAAGGAAAAAGTAGTAATAGAAGTAAATTAATAGGGACAAAGAAAGCGATAGAAGTGCTAAAAGTAGGTAAAAGTAATGAGAAAAATAATAATGAATTAATAGGAATTACCCTTCCTGTTTTTTGTAAAAAGAAGGGAAGGAGATAATCTCTCTTTCTTGCTAATAAGTATAGGGCGAATAGCACTAATAATAAAGGGGGCAAAAAATAAATTGTAAATGCTTATACAAACAGATTAAAGGTCTATTAGATAAAGGGAATATTTATAGAGAAGTTATAGATATATTAGCTAGCTTAGCTAAGGTTATTTAACGTTAGGTTCGAAATAAATACCTTGTGGCAATAGATTTAGTTATTTAGTTAGTTTTCTTGTGATAGACAATAGAATTAATAATTAATAATAATATCCTAGATAGATATAACTAAGTTATATCCTTAAGCCTAAGGGTTAATAGATTAATTCCTTAGAAGCCTAATAAGCCTATAACTAGGATTCTAGTCTCTTCCTTTAGCACACTTATATAGTTATGCCTCTCTACTATAATAACCGTTATAGCATAACAAGGGGTAGTGGTAATAGCGTTTGCAGAAATGTCTTTTCTTATAATACCTAGCTTATCTATAGTTATGAAGTTAACTACTGATTAGTGTTAGTTGCACTAAGGTCCTACGCAGGTAATAAATCCCGTATAAATTGAAGTCGATGATAGTTAGTTAGTTAGTTAGTTAGCTAGGAAAGAGAGAGAAGAGAGGGAAAGTCTAGATGCTAGGAAAGTAGGCGAAACCTGTATGTAAGGCAAAAGGGGGTGGCGAATTGATGCAGCCAATCATATCGCGTGCATCGCGCCGGACCCACAATTGGTCCGGTCTTTGGCCACGATTGAACCGATGAAGATCCGAAGGAATTAACACTTATACTATATTTTTATAAAGCTTTATAGGTATATACTTATTATAAACTTACTATTAGGTAAGAAACCTAGGAATATAGAATTTATTAGTATATTTATCTAAGGGGTAATTATAAGTCTTTTACTTAATTTAGCTAATTATAAGTTTACTTCTATTTTTTTAAGCTATACTTCTATTTCTAAGATCTCTTATCTTATATAAGTATTATATAGCTAGGCTTATATAACCTTATATTACCTTTATAGCTAGTCTAGATTATTATTATTTCTAGATCTAAGGTTATTATATTAGTTAGGTAGTATTTACTATACTTTATTATATTCTATAATTAAAGTATTTAGATTATTACTTAAGTACTATAAGTTTAAGGCTTTCTTACTAAGTAGTATAAGTATATTTTAAGTAAATATCCTATAGCTTCTTTATATTTAAATTTAGCTAATAGTTTATTTTCCTAAAAGGGTTTAAGAGTTTAACTTATTATAATTATAGTAAAAGAGATATAAATAAAGTAAAAGCTAAGGTTTTTAGTTATAGCTAAAGAACTATTACTTAGGGGTAAGTATATAAAGGTCTTAAACTCTAACCTTTTATATCTCTTATAAGTAGTTCTTATTTAAATACCTTACTATATATATATAGCTATCTAGTAGTTACTTAGTTATTTGCGTAAGCTAAGGCTTATCTAAGGGCTCTATCATGTGACTGTCCTGTCCGTAACTCCCTGGCCTCTGTGCTCCTGATAGCAGTGTAGTGTAGTGCAAAGCTTTGCTTTAGGTAGGTCTTGTGCGCGGGGGAGTTCTGCTAATCGGAGCTGTACGGAAAAACCGTCAAAGCTGTGACTAGCTGTTTTCGGATAGAAAGGTTGCTTGCCATACACCCACACGTAAATCACACCTATCTCCTTAGACACGGTCCACCTTATGGATTAGTGGGGGCCCCACAGGCCCCCTGCTATAAGGCCAGTGACTTCATAAGCACACCAAAGTGTGGTGTAGTAGTTTGTACAATAAAAATCAGGAGTACATATATTATTAGCTTATTTATATATAAGCAAATATACCTCTAATTCACTTCTGTCCAATTGGATACAGACCCTGGTAGAAGTGACTCCACAAGGTAGACCATGTCTAAGGAGATAGTTATGGCACATTACCACCGCACACATATATATTATTTACACTAGTTAGCTCTATAGATGGCTATTGCTAGTACTCCTACTACTAAGTTAAAAGGGAAAACCCTATACTAGGAAGAAAAACCCCCTTGCGTCTGTGCACAGGCCGGCGCCGGCCCTGTGTTAGGTCTGCGCCGCTTGGTGTGTTTCCTGTCGTGGGTGTTTGTTGCTAGCTTACGCTAGCCTTATCACCGCACACATAACAAAGTCTGTTATATTCATTAATTTAATTACAGCTACGGCCAATTCGCTCAAAAACGCGATTTCTAGTGTTTTCTTTGAATGCGTACATATTGATTAGTCTAACTAGTTTATCCGACCTCTAAGAAATTCGCCCGGCTAGGCGGACAGGCAGACTGCCTTGTGTAGCCTTGCGACATCACGTAATATTTTTTTTGCCATGGCGCCCCATATAAATTAGGTGCGAAGGGGTGGGATGTGGGATGTGGGCGCATCACAATTATGGGTACGGATCTTTGCGGTTTTTCCGTACAACTCCGATTAGCAGAACTTGGGACGAGACTTTTAATCTTAACGTCCGTACAGTGGGTCTTGGGCAATTCCGGGCAGCGAGCATCATAACACGCTGTGGGTTCTGCGCTGACTTTGCTACGAGTTGCTCGGAATTACCTGGACCTACTGAAGTTCCACCCACGTTATATGTTATAACAGTAAGCTAAGTAGTCCTTATTTATAAATTTAGTAATTTTATTTTAAATAGCCTAAAAATTTTGAATAAGTAAAAAGCCTAACATATCTAAAATGCGCTATAAGAATGCTAGATTAATTTGTACTTAGGACCTTTAGATTAGAATATTTGTAACGCTAGGAAAAACTTGATTTTAATAAAATTTAAGTATTATACATAATTACTGTTAATTAAGAGCCTGTAGACACGCTTCCTATTTTGAACAAAGTGGATTATTACGGTGCATCTGTTAGTTTTAACTTTTGGACAAAATTATTATTGTGGTATTCTTTGCGTTCTGACACAGTACAGTGACCTTCGGTGAGATGGCCGAGTTGGTTATGGCGTAAGATTAAGGTATTTGTCTTATTTCTTATGGAGCAATCCGCCTGGGTTCGAGTCCCAGTCTCATCAGCCTTCGTTTTTGTCTTTTTGCTAATTCGCTATTAAAGTGACAGGATGATGGCGTGGGGCAGAGCAGTCAGAATAACTTGGTTAGAAGATAGGAACCAGCCAAAAGTGTAACCCCCTGCCTGTTCGCTAGTCAGGCTTGGGTGACCGAAGCACGGCGTTACAATGATGTCTCTCTATTGCAGTGAAATGACAAGGCTCTTCCAAAATCTTTTAGCAGCCTAGTTAGTAGCCTTAGGGCTGTTTTTCTTGCATCGTTTAATTCCCTCTTCACAGATGTCAATCAAATCTCAAAGTTCTCCTATGGCGACGTAGAAATGGTTGATAAGCTCTTGAGATCAATTCTAGCATATAAACAGCTTTTATCTCAAAACTTCCAACACCTTTCTTTTAGCTTAGCTTCGAACTAAAATAAGTCCAGGACAGGACGAAGAATAGCAGCTAACAATAGCATCAATCACACGCCACAATTGTGACTTTACCCATCATTGGGTCAAGAGGCGCTGCGCTATTGCTAGTTTATGTCAAGCAATAATCACTTCTTGATTTTTTGAAAAAACAAATTACTGCCGTGGTATTTTGTCTTGATTGTGTTATCAACTGCTTCAAGAGCCACCAACTACTACCTATATAAATAATATTCGGCCAGTGAGACGCAAAAATTGTATTTCTCTTGTATCTCCGTGCAAGTACAAGCAAGACCTTGTACACAGCAAGCAGTGCCCCTATAACAATCATCATTTTTTTAATAAGAGGAGTTAATAACAGAGTCTGACACGGTCCACACCTGACTGAACGATCGTATCATGCAGAGCGGGTGAATCGTTCGACTAGCAACACGAGGCAATGGCACCGGTAAAGCTTGCCACTACAGTTGACTACAAAAACATGAAAAGCCAGACGATAACAAAAATCTGCGATGCCTTCCGGTGCGCAAAAGTGCAAAAATTTTCAGGTAACACGTGACTTACACCTGTCTGGTCGCGAAGCCGGCCTTATGCTGTGGGCTAGTATTCTGTCCACCGGACTGCAAAAAGATCAGGAATCCACGACGATTTGACAAAAGAAATGGATTGATGAGACTGGGACTCGAACCCAGGCGGATTGCTCCATAAGAAATGAGGTATACACCTTAATCTTACGCCATAACCAACTCGGCCATCTCACCGACTAATATGATTGGGAAAGGCTTCACAATTTGCGTATTTACGGCTTACAATCAATTCTCACTCTCGGGAATTTTATCAGGACCCGAGCTTTGATTTCGGTGGCATGGCTCCTGTATAGAAGAGACTGGATTGAGCCTGCTGAACATTTCTCCATAACATTGGATTTCATTACCGAGGCAGCTATCTGCAAGGAACGAGACCTGCGGCGCAAGAGTACATAGCGTAGGCCGGTGACCTTCCCATGCCTTAAAAAATTAGATATTACGTTTGTCTTATTCTCTCCATCAAAAGCCAAGCCAACGTGATGATTTTTTTGAAATGACAGGGCTTACTTCCATTGCTAGCTATACCTCGTCAGAACTCGCATTGTAGTCTAAAGGACTCCTCCTGTGACGCAATTCCAGGAATTGAAGCCCATATCACCGATTGGCTTCTAACGACCCTATTTCGACAGGGTCTTGAACGAACCACGAGGATTCGACACCAACTGACTATCACATTAGCTATTACAGATAATGCCTAGCCGTCATGTTATGAGAGACTGCCATGAAAAATTTCAGAGCAGTTTCTTGCTGCACTCATGCAGAGTACTCGACTGACACGGGCTGAGCGCTTCTACGGAGTAGCAGTGATGGAGATTGGAAGGGATTCTAAGGTCTTCGGTTTCACGCTGGGAAGTTGTAAGACGTGCGTGCAGAAACGTCGCATTCAATGTCGTTCAAACATAGTGTGTACTATTATTGATCATGTAACGCACAATATCGGGATTGAACACTCCATAGGACTTATGATGAAGCCGAACTTGTACTAATTTCGGGCAACTCAAGTTTGAGTAGACATTCTCTAGGGTAGTCTCCATATACCTAGGTGAAAAATTTAGTCGTGCACGGACCAGTCCTGCGCGATATGGTAAGGACCCTCCGACTTTTTTTTTCTTCGCATATTTCCCCCTTGCCACATCCAAGAGTCTGCGGGCAGATTCAACAACCATGGACTGACTTATTCTTCCGAACTCACGAATTTTTTCTCTGAATCATGGCTACGTCACGAATATTTGTCAAGGGCCTGCCCCCTAATATCACAGAGGCAGAGTTTCGCAAACACTTCTCTGCGAAGAACCGCGAGATCACCGATGTCAAATTGATAGCTCAGCGTCGGATCGGCTACGTAGGTTACAAGAGCCAAGATGATGCGTCAAGTGCCGTCAAGTACTTCAACAGGTCATATATCCGCATGTCTAAGTTGTCGGTCGAGGCGGCACGACCGGTAGGTTCTTGCTTCACTTTTTGCCCTGCTTACTGGCTGCTAATGGAATGCTAGATCTCAGACCCAGCCTCGAGCAAAGGACACAATGCTTCCCACTCTTCCACTGCGTCATGTCGCCAGAGCGTCTCGGAGATGAAATCTGACAAAGAGGACACGAACCCGAAGAAGCGAAAGCGAGAAGAACCAAATGCGTCAGATGCAAAGCTGCGGGAGTTCTTGCAGGTCATGAGGTCTGGAAGGGAAGGTGTCATTGCAGATGAAACAAATCCCACCGTCGGGGCAGACCAAGTTTCTCGACCTGGGCAGCTTACTGTTCCAGAAGACGAGAGTGATGACGAGTATGAACAAATCCCATTGAGAAATGAAAAGTCGAGAAAAATAGACACCCATCAACACATGTTAGAGGCGGCTGCCCCAAAGCCACCAATGAAGGGAGAGAGGAATCAAGACGATGGCACACCCGTGAACATTACCAAGGGCAAAGCTGAGCAAGTTGGTTCAGACATAACTGATGATGGGCCACCGGCGACTCGGGCGACGGATGACGATTGGCTACGATCACGGACCAACAGGCTGCTAGATCTAGTTGAACCTAGTGACCTTGTTCCTGGGACGGTGCCTAGCCTGGTCGAAGATAAGTCCGAGCAAGACATCAGAATTGACGGACAAACATCGCATTCCACAGATGTGGTGACACCAGACATGACTGAGCAGGCGGAGACGAGTAAGGAGTTGGCAGAGGAAGATGCCGTCGGAACTATCTCTCGCACGTCTCGGCTTTTCGTCCGTAATTTGCCGTATAGCGCCACAGAAGACGATTTGCGAGAAGCGTTTGACAAGTTTGGTGCTCTCGAAGAGGTACGTTACCACGCCAATGTCTACTGCACACACCACCACTATGTACCCCCAATTATTCCGTTGTACAGGCGCAATGATGAACCCCAAGATAGGGACAGCTTATACTACGGTATATGATGTGAACCTGGGCGAATAATTTTAGTAGATGCTTCGATTGTCTGAGCGCATGCCTTCACTTTTCAAAACATTTTGTCTCTTCTCCGATGGCTGTTTATAGAGAACAGCACGATGACTGACATTTTGAGTTCAGGTCCATCTTCCCGTTACTGTTTCGGGGTCAACAAAGGGATTTGCTCTGATTCACTTTGTAGACCCGTCCAGCGCCCTGGAGGCATTCCAAGCACTGGATGGGGCAACGTTTCAGGGGCGTATCATTCACATCATTCCAGCCAACCCAAAACGAGAGCAGGGATTGGATGAATATGGGATCTCTAAGCTACCCCTGAAGAAGCAAAACATGATACGTAAGAAAGCAGAGGCCGCGTCAAACAACTTCAATTGGAACTCCCTCTATATGAATCAGATGCCGTCAACGCATCTGTGGCCAACCGGTTGGGTGTCTCAAAATCCGAGCTGCTTGATCCTACATCGGCTGATGCTGCCATCAAGCAAGCCATCGCAGAGACGACTGTCATACAGGAGACCAAGGCTTTTTTCGCCGCTAATGGTGTGGATCTGGATGCTTTCAAGTCTCAGAGGCGGGGAGACACGACCATACTGGTGAAAAACTTCCCGTATGGGACTACAACAGAGGAGATCCGAAAAATGTTTGAGGAGCACGGTCAAGTGCTCAAAGTTTTGATGCCTCCCACTGCAACGATCGCTATTGTGCAGTTTGCGCAAGCAAATCAGGCAAAATCCGCATTTGGTAAGCTCGCGTACAGACGAATTAGGGACAGTGTGCTCTTCCTAGAAAAAGGACCTAAAGACCTGTTCAGAGGGGATAGCTCGGAGCAAAGCAGCCTGTTGATCGATCAGCAAGCGACCGGGGTGCGGGGACTTAGCGTTGGTGAGCTGTTGTCAAGCGGCGATAAGGCGGAAGAGGTGGAAACGACCTCTCTCTTTATCCGCAATTTAAACTTCGCCACCACTACGGGTCGGCTGGCCGAAGCTTTCGAGGCTCTCGACGGATTCGTATCGGCTAGAGTCAAGACCAAGACGGATGCCAAAAAGCCCGGTCAAACGCTCAGCATGGGGTTTGGTTTCGCGGAATTTCGATCCAAGGAGCAGGCCCAGGCAGCACTCAAAGTCATGGATGGATACGTGCTAGATGGCCACACTCTGGGCGTGAAGGCATCCCACAAGGGACATGACGCAGCCGAAGAAAGACGGCGAGAAGATGGGGCCAAGAAGGCAGCAGCAAAGAGGACAAAGATTGTCATCAAGAACCTGCCTTTCCAAGCCACCAAGAAGGATGTGCGGTCGCTGCTCGGAACTTACGGCCAGCTCAGATCGGTCCGCGTCCCAAAGAAGGCTGACTACACGGCAAGAGGGTTTGCATTTGCCGACTTTGTGACAGCCCGTGAAGCGGAGAATGCACTAAATGCTTTGAAAGACACCCATCTTCTCGGGCGCCGGCTAGTATTAGACTTTGCTGAAGCTGAGGCCATTGATGCTGAAGAAGAGATCGAAAAGATGCAGCGCAAGGTAGGGGGTCAAGTTAACAAGGTAGCCCTTCAGCAGCTTACCGGCGGAGGGAGGAAAAAGGTCAATATTGGCAACGATGAGGAGGAACCTCAGTGAGGGCTTAATACCTTGTTAGGGAGCAAAGCAGACTATTTGGGTTCCCGCAAGTGCAATACAGCGCAAAAGGCCGACTCCCAATTTGCCCAACGTCCCTGGCCCACGCATCGCCTCTGTTGCTGCATCCCTTGGGAAGGGCAGTGTACCGGTTTTTTTTTCTAAACCGTCTCTCTCTTCCCCTCTTCCCCTCTTCCCCACTGGTATCCATCGACTGCTTGGACGGCGCCGCGCGCACACGCAACAGTTACGATCGCGATGTCTCAAGACAAAAAAAAACATCGCGTGGTCATGAGCTGACAGCATCCAGGAACCAAGAATGCGGCTCACGGGTCAGAGGTGTGTGGCGACCATTTTTTCGTCTGATCTCAATCTCTTTCGCATACCTGCGCGATTGTCGACGACGAAACTTTGGGAAGGTCTGTCTCTGCCAACGGGCGACCAGGACGGACTGCTGGTGTGCAAGACCCGCTTTGCTATCGACCCTCCCTCCCTTGGCTTCAAACGCCCTCGCTGCAGACACCTGCAGACACCTGCAGACACTTTAGCTGCCGCATGTACTCCGTACGTCCGTATGCCCATTGGGTTTGCGACAAGGTCTTCATTGGTCGAGTATATGTCCTCTTTTGATCGTAGACATGGATTACACGGACGCTTTTAGTGACGAACTGTCGACGGACCCCATCCCCGCCGTCTGGCCCGTCCTGGCTGGCCCCCCCCCCCCCGGCTTCTCATCCCATCCCGTCCTATCCCACCCTTTTTGGGATGTTTTGCAGATAGATCTGATCTTTAGGTTGAGGGGCGAGGAAAAACAGAGAGTTGGGTAGCCCTGTTGCTAGCCCTTTGTCAATATGATCCGCCTGGGCTGTCGATTCTCGCACCGATAGTCTTGGATTTATACAGTCTTGGATCCTCCCGGGAAATAATCCTGCGTTCCAGTCAAAAACATCACTCTCCTCAAATAATACATTTATCCCACCATTCCACATCTTCGGAATTCCTCTCAGCATTTCTTCTTCTCCAACTCGTCCTTCATCCTCACATTCATTCATACTTTGTGGCTATTGTTCGAGGCATTTGCGTTTGTACTCCAGACTCAACCGCGGGCTTTGTTCTCGTTCGCCACTCGTGCTGGCATTCCTTCTGCTCCTGTTCACCTTTGGCAGCAATGTCTTCACTCTTTCAGCCAAGGCCTGTGCTGTCATCACAGAATTACTCACAGTCTTCTGACTATGTCGACACGAGGCGTATGCACGCTCACGCTGGTAGAGCACCGTTGCGTGAATCCACAGGCAATGCTCAATCACACAACTTCAATGGCTTAGTCTCTTGCTACCAGAACCAAGTGGCATTGTCACCAGCTATGCAGTCAACTATTCCTGCTCCCTTGGTGCCATCACAATCGCTCGACTGCCTCTACAGAAACCCGACTCCTCGTCAACAGCCTCGATACCAGAGACGGCAAAAGGCTTCCGTCAATCCCCTCTACTTCTGGCCAGCTTTCCGCCAGTATCGCAATAGACAGGCACACAAAGATACCCAAAAAGACAAGGGCGGTGTATGGCGCCGACCCGAGCTGGAAGATGCCTTTGTCGACTGTACGTCGTCTACTCCTACTTTCCATGTCAACCGTCCAAAAAAGGTTCATGAACAATATGCTAATGCTCCGCTCGTAGCCGTGTTGCTTATGCCCCATATGGGCCGCCGGAAGTTCTCCATGGGTGGCAAGCTGCATGGACGCAACATGCTCATCAGCGAATACATCTTCACAATTTGCGTTGCCGTATTGGGAAGCAAAGAAATCTTTCGCATCGACAATAGCAACGACAGTATCGAGCAGATGGGACGAAAGCAAGTGTCAAGCCACATGCAGGTTGTCAAGAAGTTCTTTGAAGACCTCCGATGCTGTAAGTTTTGGCCCATGTCACCCCACCGTTTTTTTCTTTTCTTTTCTTTTTTCCCTCCCCCGTGTGCCACAAAAATTGAGTTTAGAGCACGGATGTTGACCAAGACCCCGCAACCAGTCCACTTCTTGTTCCCTTCAGAGGAGAAGAAGGAGCCCGGCTCCACCAACTCAGACGATTACTATGATGAAGAGGAGCAGGAGTCGTTCAAGTCGAATCCCGTTCTCACAGCCCTAGCCGAAGGGCGGGTGCCAGATGTCAAGCCCAACTACGAATATTTCTCCCAGCTTTTGGCGCTGCAGTCGTCGATTTGTGCACGACCCAAGACGTGCGAAATCTTCGTATCGTCGTCCGACATCAAGATTCGAGACGATGTTGCCTACGACGCCCACGGCACACCCTTGGACCAGGCTTCCTTTCCCCACCTGAACAAATACCTGAACTGTGACGACAGCCCTAATGTCCTCGGCAAGGACGTCTTGTTACACGAATACACCCGCTCCCTGGACCGAACCACATCAGCTTGCGCCAAGTCCGTGACCCGCCGCTGGCAGAATGATGCTCCTGCCATGTACGAGACTCTCGAGCTCCCATCCAGGGATGAGGAGTGTCTGCTGCTGGAGATGTGCGCGACTCTGGAGCTGCACGAGCACGCCAAGTTCCCCTCAGGCTCTGAGCTGACCGGATTCGTCGAGGTTGCCATCACCCAGCCTGCGCTCCAGACTCATCGCTGGAAGTGCGTGACCCGCTTGACCAGGCCCGCCGAACTCCACAGTGACGATGGCAAACAAGGCGTGTACACAAACGACAGCGGTATTCATCGCCGGGGGTGCAGCGATGCCAAGGTCGACTGCGACTGCCACACTCGTCCTCGACAGGACATTCACGTCCCCTTCCCTGCCGTCGAGTGGGCCAGTATCCTCAGCATGGCTGTACAGTACCCCGACGTGGAGCATCAGCGAATGAGGGAGAAGCGCCGCAAGTATGCCGACGGGGAGGGCAAGAAGGAACTGGAGCGAGCTGGCAGCAAGCGAAAGCGCTCCGAAGATGAAGGCGATGCCGCCTCCTGGGCTCGCCGAGAGCTCACCGGCAGCGATCTCATCTGTAAAGTTGCCATGTACCAGGAGCTCTGGTCTTGCGCACCCGACTCCACACAATGGACTCGCCAGGGCATCATCTTCTGGCGTTTCAACACGACGAATCAATGGCACAAGTATAACCCGGTGTTCAAGCCCGCTGGAACAACCTGGCGATGGTTGACCATCAACGACCCAATGTCCCGTTACCATCAGCAAAAGGCATTGGTCTATCCCCAGGTTGGCGTCTCGAGGGACGCCATCATGTCGCCCACTCCCTCCATCAATCAGCATCTGACTGCGACCATGAGCGAAACATTCAACTCTTGGAACCAGGGTGGCCACGTACACCACGCCCCCCATGTACCACCTTTGCAGACCCCCAACAATAGCATCGGGCTGTTTGACTCCTTCTCGAACGGGCTAGCCACTCCGCCCCCCACAGCCACAATACCCTCGGCATACTCTGCCGGTCCCTTTGATAGCAGAAGCGGCAGTTTTGACGCCAGGAGCGCCAGCTTTGATGCCAGGAGCGCCAACTTCGACGCCAGGAGCGCCAGCTTTGACGCCAGGAGCGCCAGCTTTGACGCCAGGAGCGCCAGCTTCGACGCCAACATGGGGCCCAACAACGGTGGCGGCGTGGCTTACCTCGCAGCCACCGGTCCATCGCAACACAACAGACAACCTTCACCTCTGGGCAACGGTCAAGGGTTCTTTGATGGACAGCAATCATTCACGGAAGTCAAGCCCATCAACACCGCAGTGGCTTCTTACATGACGGCCACTTCAGCCCTCGACTTGCCCAGCCAGCTGGTTTTCGACAACTCAGGCGTGGATGCTGGCAACATGCAGGGCTGGGACATGTCTGCTTTGGACGGCTGGTCCGCGGCGTCCGCACCAGCCAGCGCAACGACGGAATGGCCACCAACCCACAAGATGGAAGCACCGGCAGACCACCACCACACGGCCAATATCTGGGGACCCCCACAATGGCCACTATCCGCTGGGACAGCGCCAGATTCGCACGAGAGAGGTGAAAGCCCGCGACCGATGAAGAGGCGGAGGGAGACGATTGATGTCGGAGTACCCGTCACTGCTGGATGGTGATGACTTTGGCGCGAAAAACGTGATTGCGCGTCGTGTCTATCTGGTATAGATGACGATGCTGTTGCAAGATGTGAAACGGAGTTTTACCGGCGGTTTTCTTCTATTTCCTTCGTCCGTCTTGGATTCTGACAAACCGATTGGCGTTGGGGGAAACATTTCACGACGGGTTTTCACTGTCTATTTGCTTGAATGATGATAATACCACATAGTTAGACACTTAATCGATGAGCGTTTTTGATGAGCCTTTTTCGTTTCCCCCCAATGCCCTCCGCAACATGCCATGATTGCCATGAACACACGCCAGCTCGACCTTGCCACGCTATTGACGTGGCCCTCGAGTCGAAGCCAATCCCGCCTTTCTTCACCGCCAGGTGCCAAGGTGAGTGAGTTGACGGTATCGCGGCGCACTGCGAAATCATGAATCCCATGACTGCGTCTCTGCACTGCGTCTCTGCACTGCGGCTCTGCACTGCGGCTCTCTTGACTAAACAGACGCCCACCAGGGCCACCACCCATGGGTCCCTAGTGATCAGCATCTCCCGCGCGCCGTCTCCCGTATTCAACTTTCCCCCCTTCCCTTCCCTTCCCTTCCCTTCCCTCCCCCCCCGTGTCTCTTCAACAAGTGGAGGCCGAATGCAGGAAACACGCGGGTAACCCCTGACTAGCGACGCAGCTACCGCAGCGACAGCGACAGCGACAGCGACAGCAACTTGCAAGGGATAGATGTAGCATTGGATTACTAGTCCGTGTGTGGAGACATGGGCAACGGCAGACTTGGCTAGTGCGATCGCGTCCAGGGAAGGGAAGGCAAGGCAAGGGACACGCGACTTTCCTGCAAGCACTTTAAATGTACCAGGCTTTATTCCATTTAAAAAAAAAAGCATGAATGGAATTTAAATAGCGCTTGTTCAAGGAAGTACGTGGCGAGAGAAATGATGCGCCTCAATAAGGCGGGCGATTCGCTACATTAGAATAATAACTAACAATGGTACACCCCTTGACACTTCCATTTGGCCGACGACCAAGACATGGCGCAGGACAAAAAAACAAATTGTTTCTCGGGACGCACCGAGGAATTCGGAGAGGAAACTGGCAAGAGATGGTTGGGGGCGGCGACGGAAGATGGGAAATGGTGGAATCAGAATGACCCCGTCGTCAAGGGGTGCCGGGCATCTTACCTTTTGCCATGGCATGAAACAAGAGGAGGAAGAGTCGCTCGTAGAGAGTGGACGGACGTGGACGAGTTCGCGGGCGTGCACTCGGTTCTGCGCGCGCACGAGGCCACGCGGGTTCGAAACAGACGCGTTTCATCATGTGCAGCACAAAACAACAGTCTGACGGGCAAAGGGTGCCGGCGCTTGCTCCGACGTGGAGTGGAATGGTGGGCCGAGCCAGATGGGCATCAATCAGGCTTTGTGGTCGGGAAACTCGTGCACAAACAGCAATAAGCAAGATTGTTGTTGTTGTCGTCGCGCATGACGGTGCCAACTCGTGTGATGGGGAAACAATGGCCGGTGGTCGGCCTTGGGGGGAAACTTGCGACACGTTGTGCGGTCGCTGGCCGGAGGACTTGCATGGGAGGACATTTCATGCAGATGAAGGCCTGGAAGCTGTTTGGCCGCATCAAGCGCGACGTCTGGATAATGAAGAGGTTGATGAGAGGGTGAGTGGGTGGTGGGTGAGTGAGTGAGTGAGTGGGTGGTGAATGAGTAAGGAGTGAGTGAGTGAGGAGTAAGTGAGTGAGTGGGTGATCATGGGTCCGCTGCCAGCTGGTTGATTGGTGCCAGTAGGCGCTGTCATCTAGATGCAGTGGGGTCAACATGCATGCCCCGCTCTGCCCTCGATTGTTTGTTTCCATTGTCACGGTGTGGCAGGCATCTGCCATGAAACAACAGCTTCGGGTGCGTGCGTGCGTCCTGGACGTTTTGGTGCACAGGCGTTGGTGAGCCTTTGAACACGATGTCATCGTGTCTGGCCATCGTGCCCGGCCATCGTGCCCGGCCATCGTGTCCGGCGTGCCTCAAACACGTCTCCCTTTGGCCTGTCCCCTCGCGGCCACGAACAAGACCGACCGTCTGCACAACCTCCTCTGTCGTCGCCCGCCGGCCCAACGATAGGCTCCCATCAAAGCTCCCATCAAGGCTCCCATCACGCCGCCATCTCATGCCGCCATCTCATGCCGCCATCTCATGCCGCCATCCATCATGTCCCCGTTCTTGTTGTCTAGTGTACGGACCACGTAGCTGCATCCCGGTTCGGGTGCTTCGCTCGAGCCCCGTGGATTACAGAGCTCCTGTTCTTTACTATTACTGCGTGACCCCGTCCCGTCGCCTGACTCAGCTCTGTCCTTTCCATCATGGTTTCGTCTTTCTACCTGAATATCTACTCCAGCCAAGGGCAAGTTGTTTGTTGCATTGATTGCCATGGCAAGGTGAGGGAAAGAAAGTAGACCGCCACCCATCGTGAGGCTGATGGCTGTCTGATATCTTGGATCCTCTCACAATCCTCATTGATATTCATCACCTGCGTGCGTCCTGGTCGACTTGTGTACACAGGCTCGCTCGACGGGAACAAACGAAGACGCGCACACACGCACTGCCGCATTTTGGTCACCTCACCCAATCACCTGGACTCATTCACCTGGGCTCGTTGCAAACAAGCGGCAACCTCCAGCTGGCTGGTGGATCTGCCAGCTGTTCACTATTCGAGAGAAGCACACAAAGTCCATCACGCACCTGGACGCAGCTGTTGACACTTCCCTTGATCATCTGCTCAGGGAACGCATTGTTTTGTTCAGACCTTGCTTGCCCCGATAACAGCAACAAGCCCTCGACTCGATCCTTCAAAAACCCGACAAGATACTCTCTCCTCTCTCAACAAAACCATCACTGTTTCTACCTTTTATTTCCCGCGCCCTTCTCATTACCGCGAGCTTGATACCCGACTTTCTTTCTCTCTTTCATACACCTTCCTTCTCTTCTCTTCTTGGTTTCTCCTGGCGAGAAAATAACAGCAAACAAGCATTTTTACTGCATCCACCGGTTTTGGTTTTGGTCTACAAGAAAAAGTTGCACAAGATAAGAGAAAGAGACTTCTTCTGCCACACGCCAACCTAGGAAACCATTTTCTTTTCAGGATATATCTCACACGACGTGACAATGCGAACAAATACTTCTCGAGTCACCATGTATCGACTTGTTTCCACACTAGCTCTCACCTGCTCTGTATCCGCGCACTCGTGGATAGAGTACGCACTCCGGATCGCGCCCAACGGAACCATGGTTGGCGAACGCGGCTTCCCTCGCGGACACATTGATCGCGATAACGGGTTCAACGACAAAGTTCCTCAGCAACTGCTCCCTGCCAGCGGGCAGTCAGCCTACTCTGGGGAAGAAATCCTGAACAAGTTCCCCTTCGAGGCAAATCCCAAACACCCCTTGCTGCAGGCTTCCCCCGGTGAACATGTCGCCATCATTCATTTGGAGAACGGCCACGTCAGTCTGCCGCAGAACCAGCCAAAAAAACCTCACAATCGCGGCACCATCTTCTTCTACGGCACCGCACAACCCAAGCCACAGGAAAAGCTCTTTGACGTGCATCTGCGCTGGAACAAGGACGGCACCGGCGGCGACAAGAGGGGGGTCCTTCTCGGAACGAAAAATTACGATGACGGACAGTGCTTCCAGCCCAATGCCGGTGGAATCACCAGCGAGCGAGCGTCCAAATTTAGCAGCGATGGAGCCGATACCAAGAAAGAGCTGCCGTGCCAGTCCGACATCAAGCTTCCCGATGACTTGAAGCCCGGGAGTGTCTACACGATCTACTGGTACTGGGACTGGCCGGACCTGAACGCCGAAAAGATCAACATGGATAAGACCAAGGATGGAAGTTACCCATGGGCTGGGTCCTTCTTGCGAGGCGATGCTGTCCCGAACGGCTGGACAATGGACATGATCTCCAAGAACGAAAGCTATTCCAGCGTTATTGATATCAAGATCGTGGATGGACAACCTCAGGGCTTCGCGGCCAAGTCCAACGCCAAGGAGAAGTGGGTTGCGCAGCAAAACATCTACTCCAAAGCTATTGAGGCGCAGATGAGCGATAATTTCCAGGTCAAAGTTGGCGATATCGGAGGAGGCGGCGGCGGTGCTTCGGGGTCGTCTGCGTCTGCGCCTGGAGCTCCAGCTTCAACTGGCAATTCTGCCCCATTGCCAAGTGCAAGCGCCCGCGCCCCCGACATGCCCCCTGCGGCAACGTCTCCCGCCAAGCCCCCTGCGTTTTCAACACTTCCCGCCGGCAGTGGTGTCGTGACAGTCACGCAGACAGTCACTGTGCCGCCCACGACACTCATCAAGACTGTCTACCGGACGCTAGACCCGGCCGAGACGGCTTCAGCGCAGCCCGACGGTATTGAGGGGGTGACTGTCACTGTGGCAACGCACGTTCCTCCGCCGAATCAGCCGCCTGTGCAGATAAATGGGAGTAGCTCGCAGACATTATTGACTTCAGGCACGCCGACGCAGTTGCCAACCACGAATGGAGATTCCGCGCCCCCTACTTCAATCATTACTGGAGCAATGATGACAGTAACGCCCTTCCGACGTCGTGCGATCAGGCGCTCAGGTCGGTTTAACTGATGGCACACCGGGAAACTGGTCCGACCTTGGGGTCGGGTAGACGGGGAGGGGTTCAAGAATCATCATCGGCTGCAGCAGCCGGGTTCGGGGGTTCGGGTCGGGTACCAAGTCGATCCTTACACATGTACATATTTTGGTAGTTTGTCTCATATATACCATCTTGGGGGCATTCATGGCTGATGAAGAACTATCTACGTCTGCTGGTTCTAGACATGAAGCGGAGTCAGGAACGAATTGTTGATTGATGAGATGAAATTGACTGACTGGGCTTGTGGCCGGCCACGCAATGTGACTGATGTAGCGAATCGCATCTGTCCCAGTCTCTGCGAGCCGCGAAAGTGAATGTGTAGGTTCGTAGGTTTCTGCCCGACATACGGCCGGTTGCTCAGACTTGGTCTCACGAAATCCCAAGTTATACCGAGTCGTATCCCGTGAGACCGTCATGAGCGACGTTTGCTTCTTCACAAGTATTTCTCAAAATATCTTTGTTCCGCAGATTTTTTTTTTTTTTCGCCAATTCGTTCCACTCATCGCTCGTCCGGCGTGTGTCAAACGCGAGTTCTCGACTGGTTTCGATGAATCAAGCCGAGCCTGGACTAGCCTCGATTAAAGTCGCAATCGAGTTTTAAAAAAGTAGACACCACGAGGTGTCCTCGTGATATGAACACCTCGTGATGATTGCACAATGCGCCGATGCCACCATGCAACAGCCCAAGCCAGCGCAACAAGATACACGTACTAGACACACCAGCGCTCGTCACATCTCCCCGCACTGAGCAATCACCACGTCCATGTTCGGCACATCCTTCCCCCTGTACCCCGTCTTCGTAGCCTCCATCTTCCTCACCACGTCCATGCCCCCCACGACCTTGCCGAACACGACGTGTTTGCCGTCGAGAAACGGCGTGGGGACCGTCGTAATGAAGAACTGAGACCCGTTGGAGTTGGGGCCGGCGTTCTGTAGGTAGTCGACGAAAATTAGCATCGAACCGGCCATGCAATATCCCCCGCTTACGACATGTGCTAGGGAAAAAAAAAAAAAAAAAAAAGAGAGACGTACCGCCATGGACAATAACCCCGGCTGATCGTGCTTGAGCGTAAAATTCTCGTCTTCAAAGGCCTTCAGTCCCCATATACAGGTTGAGCCTGTGCCGTCGCCCTTGAGGAAATCGCCGCCCTGGCACATGAACTTGGGGATCTGGAAGGGGGCAGCATAGCATCTGTCAGCGCAGCAGGACGATGGAATGTGGCAAGGAACATGGCGCGTACGATGCGGTGGAACTTTGAGCCCTTGTAGCCCTGGGCTTTTCCCTGGGCGTCCTTGGACTCGCCTGTGCAGAACTGGCGGAAGTTTTCGGCAGTTTTGGGAACGACGTCTTGGAAGAGTTCGAAGGTGATGCGGCCGAGGGGCTCGCCTGATGACTTGTCAATACACGGCTTTGATAACCAAATTGATGTTGTTGTTGTTGTTGTTGCTGTTGTGTGGAAGAAGGGAATAAAAAACCATCCACGCACCTCCTAGTGTCATGTCGAAAAACACCCTGCGCAGTCAAATGTCCATCTCGTTCAGCTTCTCTTCTCTTCTTTGCCGGTGGGTGGGTGAGCCATGAAGTTCCATGACGGAGGGGGGGTTGATTGAGGCCCCCACTTACAAAGGGTTTCCCGACTCGGGCAGCTGTGTCGGCGGCATACTTGGTCTGCGGGATGAATTGGGCAACGGGGTGAGACGGGAAAGAGGTTCTGGTGTTGAGGGGGCCGTCAGATAGGGTTGCAGCTGGATTATTATTCCGAGCAACCTTGCGACGCAGATTGACTTGCCACGGCGGTAATACGTGGAATGTTGCAAAAAGTCGCAAAAAGTCGAGGTGGGGGGATGGAGGTGGGAGTTGGCGGGCGATGACAGAAACGGCCTAGCGCGGATTGGGGGACCCTTCACTTCCTTGGCTTTTCTGGCAGTCTGACCCTGCTTGTCGTGCTCCAGCCCAGATCACGATGGATGAACATGACCGCAAAGCTGCTACTTACAATATTATGCTCCCTAGGTGACGTGTTTCCTACACGGATAGCCGAGACTCCTGTCTAGGCTCACTCGCAGATCCGCTCAATATATTGATTTATCAGCACGGACTTTTATTGGTAAGGATTCATCGTCCTCACATTGACATGTTTCCTGGATTGCATTTGATGCATCCTGCAGCTGGCACATGGTCACTGCAACCGGAAAACAGCCAAAGAAAGAAGACCAGACGTTAATAGGAAAGCTGCCAGGTTCGTCTGTACTTTTCGTCTGCATTTCACTTGTCCACGATCAGTGTCAATCGAGTTTCTTCACAAGAGAACCAAAATACCAGCTCACCCCGCATTGCAAAACACGTCCATCCATCTTCACTGTGATGATGCTCCTGCGTATTCGAACACTCAACCATTGTTGTTTGCCGCAAAACAGAGGTCCTCGGTCAAAGACAAGTTTGGCGATGCAAACATATGTGAGCCGGTTTCACGTAGTATTCGAAGGGGTCCATATCTACTCGGCATTGTCCAAGTGACCGATGCCCATCGTTGTCGTATTCTAACAATATGCTTATACATAGCCCGCTTTGCCCTTTCTTAAAAATGCCAAGTCGCTTCACGCGTTCAAGAGGAGCCCAGGAGAAACAAGCGTTCGGAAATGGAGCATGTCTTTGCAACAGCTCTGGTCCAGTATAATAAAAACGAGGTTATCCGTCCTCCAATTCTTGAATCGCGGATGATCTGATAGTCTCTCAATCGTTCTGATTCCCCACGAGTCAACTGTTAATCGAATGACGGGCCATTTCTGGGCGCCTTTTGTGACGACTGGTTGACTGCCGCGATTCCAAGTCGTAATTATGTCGAGGGGAATCGACAAGAGCTTCGAGAAAGAGGATAATTGTCGAGTGAACTCTGATGCTGCGCTATACCGCCAGAATAGACTGGTCGCTGAATACCGATACACCATTTGAAATACTTCCGGGGGAAGTGTCGTCATTCTTGACATGCCAATGCCATGAAACATCTCAAGGTCTGCCGTAACGGCGGATCCTTCCAAGCAGAAATTGGGTGCTTCACGCCAAGGGAAATGCCAGGCGGTGACAATCCATAGATGGTCTAAAACCAAGGGCAAAATGCATCGCTGCTCGATATACTCGACACAATCAGTGTGCAAAGTCGCGGCCTCAGCAGAGGCGGCACACTTGCTGCAGGTGGGCTTACGACATAGATATATGTCGTCCCTGCCCGGGACACGATGGGCGTAATCAGGGAAGATATAAGGACCGCGGCTATGAGAGTACCCAGTCGAGTCGACGTTACCAAGGACTAGATGGGCAGGTTGTGGATTAGAATGGAAACGTCGCCAAGGTAATGAACGGTCTGCGAAATTACGCAAGACAACTCGCTCAGCGATTCCTACTGGGCCGGGCTGCCATGCCCAACGCTCCACTCGGAGTCGTCATTCGTCATTCGTCATGTTCAGACATTCGCGAAAGTCAGTCGAGTTCTTGATCATGGCAGGCTTGCTTGTGCTATTTATACAGCGGGGTCCCAGTAATTCCGAAGAATTTCCACCAGAGTCGTCGTTGCTGCTGCTTCGGATGTACATGTATGTCTAATCTAATTGGATACATACAGACCCCTATGTAGTTAAAGCGACTCCACAAGCTGTATGTACACTACACGGCCAAGGAGATAGACAGGCATATATATCAATAAGGTGTAACCCAGCTATCTGATTCTCCATAGTTGACCCTCGCGGATTCCGTCCAAAGACACTGTATGAAGAAGATGTTCTCCGTCCGTGCAGCGTAGGAGAAGCTTATCAACACGTCCTTCCCCCTTTTGGACACCGCTTCTGACGGTACGCGCAGGTAAGTTGTCCATCATCCTGTCCCTCATCACCCTTTCCCTTTGGACACGGCACGGGCACCGTCTTCTTTTCGTCTCTCCAAAATAGCCCAGTTGCCAATCGGGGAACGTCAAAGTCAAGATGTTGCCATTGGCTATTGTAACACTAGAGCGCAGTTAGCTTTTAGACTCTACTAAAAAGGGCAGGAATAATATGCGTCACGGTTATCTTACGCAATAGGTACCAGCATCAAGTCCGGTGTTTTTGCACTCATCAAGGTTTGCAAGTTTGAGATTCTTGCAGTACATAAGCCCGCTTTCCTTAAGTAAACCAAAGAAGTCCTTGGCCATGGCTGGGGTTAAGAGGAGCAAGAGGAGCTTCATTTTGGCCGCCTAGTACGGATTGGATTGGATTTGTAGGTGAGAAGTTGAAGGAGGAGTTTATGAATACCACTTTTCTTCTTCAAGCTATTCAAATGCTCTAGTAGGCTGCCTTTATATATACCTGCGAAACGGAATCTCTTCGAAACCTACCGAGTATATGTATGCGGATTTCTCGGGAGTGTTTTGTTACACCCGACCCACCTAGCTAGATCCTATGTACAAGTACTCCGTAGAGGCTTCTATCGCTACCATCATCGCCAGCTACAGAAGTCATCGATTCAATGCCTCTAGCATCCAATTTATCCATTTGAACATCTTTGGCATTGAATTTATCAATTCGGACCCCTGGAAGGTCACCTACAAGGTCACGAGCGGGCCCATAGCTTGATCCAACGGCAGATGCTATTGGCAGATGTAGCAAAAGAATCAAAATTTTATCAAACGTGGACGGGAAGCGGGGGAACCAACCACATGATAGGCTGCTAAATCCGTCGCCAACGGAGTATATGTGGGACGCCAGAGCCGGGTGAATTCGGCATTTGATTGACGGTGGTGGGCGGTTGGGTAAATTCATGCGGGATGAGCGGAAGTAGGAGACATGGCACAATTAAATAGTGTTTGGTGTTTGGTGTTTGGTCTTCGAACCTTGAGCTCGGTGCACGCGCGTCGCGGCGGGCGAAGAAATAAGCGACATTGGCTGTTTCTCCATGGTGACGCGAGAATCCAAGCCAGCGACATCTTTCAACGTGCCTGGCAGCATGATATATATATGCTGGGGTTGTGTGCGCAAGAAGCCGATTTTTTTGTTGCCTATGTATTATGTTTCCATCCATGCCTTGAAAGGGCTTCATGTTCATGTTCATGTTCTTGTTCATGTGCACGATTCATAATTCTTTCCATCTCCTGTCAGTTAGGCGTGTTGGCAAGTTTATCCTTTCTGACACGGACAGAGCCCGTCTACTCCAGTCTCCAGATGCCTTCCTCGTCAATCAGCGCCGCTGGAGCCCCAGGGGCCAGGAAGGGGTGGCTGTGACACCGGATGAATATCTGAGACAGATCACAGACAAGTAAGCTGGGTTTCGTTGACGAGAACATGTTGGGTTCGACGGCACCTTGTTGTTGTTGTTGTTGTTGTTGTTGTTGTTGTTCATCATCATCATCATCATCATCCTCTTCTTCTTCTCTGCCCTGAGATCAACCGCGGTTCCCAAGTCATCTTTGCTTCGTGGCGTCTGCATTGGCGACGAAACAAGCGAACCGACGGAACGTGTGTGTGTGCGTACATATGAATCGTGGCTGGACTGACTGACTTGGCGTAGCGCTGTGCGAAAGGGGCAGACCAGCTTGGGTGTGAGTGGGCGAAACTCGACCCATCTAGAAACACAAGAGGTCCTCAGAATATCAGAACAAGGCCGAGCGCTACATTTTCGTTCTCCAATGTCGCACGGCTGGAATGTTGTGCCGGCCGGATGTCGGTGGCATGGCCTGGCTCAGGATTGTCGAGGAACAGTCTTGAGACAGGTAGAACAGGTCTCACGCGGTCGACGTGTCATCCACTCGTGTTGCATGTTTTCCGCATCTATAAAATGCCAAAATTGCTCAGTGATTCGGGATAGAAGGCAAGCCACATCTGTCAACCACAGCCAGCGCTGTCATGGGTGTCAGGAATGGAATGGAATGGAATACACCGAACCTCGTGATTGGTTTTGTTGGTTCAATATTTTTTCTTGTTGTCAGTCCAACGCGGCCTGCCTGTTGGATCCGCAACGAGGCCGTCACCGTTGAGAAGATACGTTTACGTTGCGCACTGGTGAAAATGGTTTCCGGCAACTGGCAACTGGCAACGAATTTATCTGCTGAATCCATGACGATTCCATCCATCAGCTCCATCAGCTCCACGCAACGCAGCACAAGGCCAAAAAGAGCATCAGCATCATCTGCGGCGACGCCGGGCGAAAGTAGCGCCAGAAGGAAGGAGCGGACCCTTCTAGCTAAAAGGAGCTTGGTGCGCAATTGCCCCTCTGGGAATCTCTGGGAAGGCATTCGACAAGACTGCCAAACTCGCACATGGGTCGGGGCAACGTCATCATCTGGAACAAATGCACCGCAACCAATACATTTGATTGCAGAACCCGGTCGCGCCGGTGCAGGAGTTCGCTACATGCTAATAATCCGCATGTACCTACATGTATGCATGGATGTATGTATGTACGGAGTAGAGAGGGTGGCGATCGTGTTACATCAAACTCCGCATCAACCGTCGCTCGCGCGTCCCGCACATCCCGGGAGGCTCACTTGTATGCACATGTGCCCCACAGTGTCAAGGTGGACTGTGTTCACAGTGCTGGGCCGCTGGCCAAGCCCGGCCGGTTTTGTGTTTTGGCGCGGGCCCACTGCTGCCACTGCTGCCACTGCTGCCACCGCTGCCGCTGCTGCCCAGTGTCCAGTAAATTGTAATCCAGTAATCCAGTCTCACCAGCAAACGCCTCAAACTTGTCGTGGCTCGAGTGCTCAAACAGCTCTCAACAATGGCCTGGCTCGCTCCCACAGTGCACCTTTTTGGCGACCAGACCACCACACCCTGCACTGCTTCGCCTCTTTACCCACTTCTTCCTGCACTCCGCAATTTGTCACGCTTCGTCTCGCCGTCCTGTCTCTCTCTCTCATCCGGGCCTCTCTTTCCATCCTCTTTGTCATCCCCATCCATCCATCCCGCCCATCGCTCACGACCGCATCCCCTATTCTTGCGGTAGTCCATCGTACTCATACATCTTGAGTCGACCGTCACTGTCGTTCCAACGTTTTGCTGTTGGGCTCGCTCGCTCGTTCACTCCCCTTTGCCGGACCGCGCGATCGAGCCGGGCGTCTCTGTTCTTCGCCCGCCCGTGTTGGGACGAGGACACTTACTTGCCCATACGTTTCTGCACACGAGGTCACGGCTGGCGCAAATCGTTCGGGTTTTCAAGGGTAAACTTGGGGCCTACTGTCAATCTCGATTGCGGCCTCCCCATGCCGAACCAGGGCTGCTTGCACTCGTAGAGACGTTCGAGCCTCGAGCCTCGAGGACATTCGACCGCTCGACGTCATGGGCGTCGTTCACCAGATGCTGGGCGAGGCAGCCCTTCTAATCGCCAGGCAAGCCTCCGACACGTCCACACCATCTCGGCCGCCAGATGCAACCTCGACCGGCAGTCTTCAACCAAGCAGTACTAGCAAAAACAATGACAATGGCAATGGCAACGGAGGATCCAGCTCGCCCCTGTTGTTCTTCGTTGCCCTTGGATTCGGTGTGGTCTTTACGAACTTGTGGTAAGAATTTACGCAACTGCTATGCAAATGTTACGCAAATGTTCCCTTGGGCCGCCGCTCCCTCTACACAAGAGAGTACCCTCCTTCAAAACCAGCAATGCTCATATGACCCTAGGATCATCGTCGGCGTCAAGTACTGCTTCCGATACAATGCCCGTAACCGAGCCAGAATGACCAATGAAGATGGCGAGCCAATCACCTTGGAAACCGTTCACCGACCTCGCAGACGTCGTGAGAAGAAGCTCATGTCAATGGATGAAGTCAATGCCAAGTTTCCCATGATGAAGTACAAAACATGGGTATCGGAGCGTGCCAGGGAGGGGCTGCCAACCGCAGGAGGCGTTTCCGTCCCGCCAAGTAGAGCAAACAGCATTCGCGAAGCTGAAGGCATCTTACCCGAAATCGCCATTGTTAAGAGTCGCTTGTCGACGGACGCCCGCCCCCCCGACGCTTCAAAAACCGATGGCGCTGATTCCAACAAGCACGATGAGAAGAACGTCAAGGTCGGATTTGGACCAACAGAACCGAACGGACAAACGTCAACCAATGACGAGAGACCCGCACTTCTACGACGAACATCCAGCGAAGGAGAAGACGACGATGAGCACATTGATGCTGCCCTCCCGCCCGAGTGCCTCGCGGCCCCTGGCGACTCATGCGCCATTTGCATCGATACTTTGGAAGATGACGACGACGTTCGAGGGCTCACTTGTGGTCATGCTTTCCACGCCGTTTGTGTTGATCCATGGTTGACGAGCAGGCGCGCTTGCTGTCCCCTCTGCAAAGCCGACTACTACACCCCCAAACCTCGACCCAATCAAGAGAGCGATGCCAACGCAAACAACAACAACAACAACAACAACAACAGCGATCTCGATCCTCGCAATCATTCTCGCCTCAACCTCCCCGGTGGTCTGCGATCTGCATGGTTCCGTTCGAACACGGCATCGTCGAGAGATTCTGCGCCGCGTAGTGCTCGTCATGGCAGGTCACGGGGCAGATCAAACCGCATCCAACACCAGACTAGTCACGCAGAACTTGGCCGAACTCCCACGGTACCGTCGGAGCCAATAAATGGTGGTATGCTCTCATCGGTCCGTTCTGCACTCCGGTTTGGTCGACGGAATAACCATGCTCCTACGGCGACGCCTGCCACGACCGAGGTTGTCACACCGTCACAGCTGGAATCTGGTGCTCGTACAACATGACGTGTGAATAGTGCCAAGGTCTCGGCATTCGCATCTACCAGTTACGACGGGACGTTTCCTTGACCTGTTTCCAGTATTGCCTGCTACGCATATATCGTTGTTTCCCGGGCGGCAGGCAGGCCAAGAGCTTGGCGTTGAATCACATAAACGCCCGCCTGCCCGTCTCAGCCCTTGACGAGTATACATGTGGCTGCAAGAAACAATTCAACTTGTGTATATGAAACTATTTCTCTTGTACCCGGCATGTTGCATTGGATTTGTCGACACTCGGTTATCAAGATTATTTACGACGAACCCTTTCATACTCGGTGTAAAAGCTACGAAGAATTGGCTCTGCTGTCAACGAACACCTGCATATGGGGGGCACTTGCATCAGGTGTCCTCTCAGAGAGGGCGACGGGGGGTTGGTTGTCATGATGATGCGGGGCGATTAGGGCTCACGAAGACGGATATGTTATTCTCGGAAGCCTTTTGCCATTTTTTTCCCTGTCTTGTTCTCTTTTATCTGCCGCGGCGGAGTTTCGGTCGGTTATATGGCATTTCTAAGCTGGTTGGTTGTACTTGGTCATGGTAGCAATAGTTTTCAGCCACTTTGAATGGGTACATGTTTTTTCTTCTTCTTGCACCAGACAAGACTGTGAATGCCGCCGTGTGCTTGTTCGCGTAATGATTACGACGGGTGTGAAGTTGACTGTGCCTGACACGAGTTCGTCTGACTTTTGACCATGTTGCAACTTTTCCAACATGGCAAAGGCACAAGGAACATGGCACAAAACTACAAAAACGACCCCTTTTGAAACCTCGATCCGAAATTGGCACTCTTACTGATGAGCTCGGTCCGAGCCTTGGTCCCAATCTTGCCCCCGACAGCCATGTCCTTTTCCCTATCAAACGCCCTCTTGCTCGGATCGTCGTCGTCCTCAATCTTGCCGCCGCCGCCCGACGACGCCGCATGCTTCCTCCTCTCGCTGTGCTCGTCGTACAGGCTCTTTCCGCGCGTGGCGTCGATGGATTCAGCGATGCGCCTGTCCCGCTGCTCCTGGATCCTGTCCTTTGCGGGGAGGGGGCCGCCGGCGCAGGCGGACGGGGCTCGTCCCAGGAGGGCGTCCCTTTGGCGCCGCAGCTTCTCCTGGGGCGTCTCGGTCCATATCGAGGGGAGGTTGTCGGCGCCGGAGGGGGAGGGGGAGGGCTTGGCCGAGGACGGCTTGGAGGCGAATTTGCGGGCGCGCAGGCGGGTTGGGTCGCGCTCCGAGTAGGCTGTCTTGGGGGGGGGCGCGAGCATCCACGTGTCGCGTTGGGGGGCGGGTTCCGAGGATGGGAGCGTCGGGCCGATGGATGGGCGGCGGTGTTGAGGGAGGGAGGGAGGGCCGTAGTCGTCTTCGTCTTCTGAGGAGGAGGAGGGGGAGGGGGAGGGGGAGGGAGATGCTCGGTGTTGTGGTCGTGGTTGTGGTTGTGGTGGTTGAGCTGGTCCGGTATCAGAGTCCGAGTCGGAGAGGTCAATCTCGTGGGCGTTGGGGGGGATGGCGGGTTCTGCTTCTGGACTGGTTGCGGGAGGGGCGGAGGGACCAATGTCTTGGTCCGAGTCGGACGTGTTCATGTTGATTTCTTCATTGTTTGCGGCTCGTCCTGCGTCGCGACGTGCTTGTTTGGCGGGTGGTGATGGGTTGTGAGCATCGTCCGGGTCGGGAGTGCGCTTGCGCTTTGTGAATTCCGCAGGGAGCTGCGGCCCTATTGAGGACATAGTGTCGTGTGTGTATGGAAGCGCGCGAAAAAATGGATCGTCACGGTCGCGGAGAGGTTGGTTGGTGATGGTTGTTGGTGTTGGGAGATGTTGAAGCTAGAAGACGAAAACGGATTGACGTCGCTGCCCTGTCATTGGCGGAGGGGGGTGGGGGGTTGCCTTGGTGGGACCAGACGGGGGTGCATGTGTAAAAATAGAAAGTCCAAATTTATCCACGTGATATGATTCGTAATGTAAGGGTTATTTCGAATGAACATGTCGACATTAGGATTCGCTGACCTTGGGCAACAACATCTTTTCGTTGTTCCTCACGATCCATTTTATTCCCCAGCGGAACTCTATGGACGTATGAAGCAACGTAAATGTTTCTGGAGGGTGTTGGTCGGCCGACCATGTCGTCATCACAACCACGAATCTTCATCCTCGATGAAGCAACGAGCGCCGACATGGAAACGCATGGGACACTAGAAGAGAATCATGAAGGAACGCTTTCAAGGCTGCTCGAGAATTACTGTTGCCCACCCGTCTGTCTGCCATTGTGCGTTTTGGCGAGGTCGTCGTGCTTGGAAACGGGGGTGAGTGTCGTGGAAAGTGGTCATTCATCAACCAAACTCTTTCAGCTGCGCAATGGTCACGATGCAAAGCTCTTGGAGAATCCAGACAGGAATGTGCTGCTGCTACCTGCATGAGTACCTACTTGCATTCAGCTATCGACGCCACAGCTGAAGCAGGAGCATGGACTCTGCCAGGGCCAGTCCCAGGCAAGCAAGTACGGTGGGACAATTCTTGAGCTTGAGGGGTGGTAAGACGGCAGAATGTGTGCCGTCCATCTCGTGCAGTGCCAAGAAGTAAGCAATCCGTACAGATACTGTTTATGAGTAAGTTAGTCAAGTATCTGTTTGCACGGCCAAGTATGCATGGGTAGATTAGTTCGTGTGGGTTAATATTGATGCGCATGCTTTTAGGGTGTAGGCTATGCCCCTTTTCTGTAGTTATATAGGGTTTTCTCCTCTAAAATGAATTACCCTGACGAGCTAGAATATTAGATATGCATAATGATTGAGTACACGTGATTGTTCAAGTACTTGACCATTCCCCCGCGGCGCAGCCATCGTGGAACACTTGCATCGTGCGTTCTCTCATCGTTATCCAAAGCAACATCAACTCGTCATCATTGCTACTTACTTCGAATGCATTTCAGAGGGAGCAGAGGGAACATGTCTCACTCCGTGCACTCCGTGCTACCAAATTACTAAGTTAACGGTCCATTCGTACCATTTCCGAATTGCTGTCAACGCAGTCGTGAGTTGCCGCCCTTTGAACGTGGGAACTAGCAAGATGGCCTGGCAATCTTTCATCCCTTTTGCGGCAACAGACCCAGCAATGCTACCTCCATATCGGACATGTGCCGTGTCATGTCAGCGTAGCTCATGTCAGCGTAGCTCATGTCAGCGGTAACAAGGGCAGCGAACGATGCCCCTTTTATACACAAAACGAATGCCTGCGTCAATGTTTCCCATGCGAATGTTCACATGGCGAAACCGAAGCAGCCACGAACTTGTCGTTTTTCACTTTGTAGCATGCGGAGGTACTTTTTTGCCCACTTTGCCTACGCCGGCCAGAGTGCGTGCCGATAAACATACTGCTTTCATTGACAAGCCATGTCAGAAGTTGCCGTTCAGTGAGTTGGGGACTTTTTTGAGAATCTTCTCCTGTCGACAGTCATCATCCTAGCTCAAGCTATTCGATTGGTTCTTGTCCTGTTCTTGCTGCATCTAAAGGTGTGTTGTCCGATCCTTGCTATTGCTAAGTATCCCCAAGTACAACAAGTCAGCACCAGAGTCGTAACTCAGATATCATCATCATCATCATCATTGCAAACAACACTCGAGATGTAAGTCATTGGGAGAGAACCGAATCCAGCAACTCGACGAGTTGGGTGTCCCCGTTGACACATGCAGCAGTTGACAGTATCATCAAAGTCTTGACCATGAAGTTCTACGGCAAAGCTCTCCTCGCCCTCGTGGCCTCCTTCTACATCGGACTTGGTGCCGCTGCCACCGAAGCAGAGACATTCCTGGCCGAGAACCCAGACGTCCAAGTTGGTCGTGAAGCGCTCGCCAAGGCAGAGGCGGGCATCGGCCCCAACACATTCGGTGTCGTGAACAAGCCCGTCGACAACATTGTGATGCTGCAGGAGTTCGACGCCGACTCCAACGAGCGCATCTTCGCCGTCGCGCTCATTGACGACGAGAAGGCGGAGAAGTACTACAAGGAGAACAACAAGGACGGAGATGTCCAGGGACAGATCATGAAGCGCTACGACACGTCGTCTGTCGAGGCGGACAAGAAGAAGTGCGGCCGGGCTGTTGATGCCAACGAGCCGCGCTTCATTTTTGAGCGCGCCCCGCGGTGCGGCCAGTTCTGCAGCCGTAGCCCGAGCTGCACGGGGGACAGACGATGCCCGTCTTGCCGATATGTCGGTGGTAGATGCCGACACCAGCTGAGCTGCCAGAGGCGAACCTTGTAGAGTAGAAGGTGGCATATTAGTCAGATGGAGATAGTCAAGTCCTGTGACTCTTGCCTGTCATGACTCACGACCGTAGCTACGTCTCAGACGCCTCAAACTCTCAATACAATAACGCGTTGTTGTCTGCACGTCCCATCCTATTTGCTGTGAAAATTGTCACTGCCCCCACAACAATAGCAAGCCCAGGTAGTTGCAGATTGTTGGGTAGCATCACCGCACAGCATCGCCCCAAGCGTACAAAGCGGGCTGAGTCGTGGGCGTCGTGCGGCATGCATGGATGGCGTTGGGGTGGTGTTGGGATGGTGTTGGGATGATGTGGGATGATGTGGGATGATGTGCGCTGCAGCTGCTTCTCCGATACGGAAAGTGGCTGTGATGCTTCCTTCCGCCTCCGCACCAGCTCGGCATGGTTCCTTCCTCTCCCGCGGCAGTAAACACTAGATAAAGACCCTCGTTTCATTTCCCATTTCCCACAACTGGTTTTGTTCACACACGAGACAGAAGACTCATTTTTCCATACCATCTCTCCTTCTTCCTTGGGAAAAGAAAACCTCACCTCCAACCAAGCAATGTCCAACGCAGCATCCTCCGGCACCGCCGAGACAGACGCCTTCTTGCAAGCCCACCCCGAGGTGCAGGTCGGCCGCGACGCCCTGCGCAAGGCCGAGGAGAAATTCGGAGACGACACCTTTTCCATTGTCAACAAGCCTCTCGGCAACGTGGTTCTCGTGCAGCACTTCAACCCGGATACCCTGGAGCGCCTGTTCGCCGTCGCGCTGGTCGACGACGACAAGGCCGAGAAGTACTACAAGGAGACCAACGACGACGCCGAGGGGGACGACGACGACGAGAAGAGCTGTGCGGGCTGCGGCGCGGGATCGGGCCGGGCGCGCGTGGACGGGCCGGCGCGGTTCTTGTACGAGCGCATGGTGACGTGTGGCGAGGGTTGTCCAAAGGCGCAGGTCGGGAGGATGTGGCCGGCTTAAATGGGGCGCTTTTGTGAGGGATGTGGTGTTTTTTTTTTTTTTTTTTTTTTTTTGCAAGAGGAATTGGGGAGCGGATGGTGTCCTCCGTATTTGTGGTGGAAGCGGCGTTGGTGGTGATGATTCACGGGCGAGGACGGGGTGGATGGAGCGGCTGCTCGATGGCTTTTGTCACATGGTGAAATGGAAGTTTTGTTCTTCGCCGCGTCATGATGTACTGTGTCTACCCAACTGAGGTCATGCTCTACTTCCGTATGCTACTGCCACAAGGACAATTCGAGACAAGACCGCCATGTCGCGCACGAAGAACGGCCGATGAAACCGATAAAGCAGGGCTCCCCCCTCGCCGGCCCCTTCGCCGAGCGTTTCTCGAACAAGCTAGCCAAGCCAGTTCATGGACGTCGTGGGGGAACTCGGACTCGAGCCCAATCTCTGTTCTGAAACACAGGGGCTCATGACTCGGAAAACGTGATTGATTTCTACACACAGCAAGGACCGGGGTCGGAGTCGGGACTTTGAGACACGACTTATCCATATTTTTGTAAAGCTACGTCACCGAGCGATGGAGCATTACTGTTGGAATCCCGCCGCAAGCGCTCAACCGCATGCAGGCAACTTGGACACTAGGACCCACCTAACTAGTTACTTTTCTAGACCTTTAGTAGATGCATAGTATAGTTTGTATAGATAGATTACATACCCTATAGTATAGGTACTTAGTTATTTAAACCGTAGTCTATGCCCTCTTATAAGGTTAGGTAACTTAATCTATACCTTTATTTCTAATCCTAGCTACTTAGTCTAATATAGTAGTAATTGCTTAGTGTTTATAATATAAAGACCTTTCTTTCTAATTAATACCTTTATTAAGTTAATTCTAATTAATTAATTATTAAATTTAGTATATCCTAGTAAGAGGATAGGGTTTAATTACAATTATTAACATCGTAATTAGGCAACCCCTAGTAGTAAGGAAGATCTATATAGGTTAAAGTTTAACGAATTATAATAATAATAACATAGGATATTATTAAGATGTCTAAGGAAACTAACACTACTTAAGGCTATAAGCTAGTAGTTAAGCTATAGGAACCTTATTATTAGGACCTATGGTTTAAGATAATAAAGGCAAGAGCTATTAAAGATAGGATTTAGGTCTTTATTAATCCTAATTTAATAATAACTCTTAACTACCTACCTAAGCTGCTAATCCTAATAGGAAAAGGGACTTTAGTAATAAGAAAAGTAATAATTATAGCTTTAACTGCTTTACTAGAAAACTAGACTAAAGGGCCTTAAATATGCTTAAGAACGTTAATATCTAGAGTTATAAGTAATTAGCAGTAACCTTAAGAAAGCTCTTCTCCTATAAGCGTTACTCCTATTATTAACTTAACTAAAGAGGGATACTTTAAATACCCTTAATAACTAGATAATACTAAGGATAGCGCTTAGTATATAGTTCTTAATAAATAATATTAAGTGTTTAATAGTTAGTATTAGAATTTATTAAAGACTATAAGAGAATATTATAATTAGTTTATTATAATACTTAGAAATAAGTATAAGCAAATGATTCTATAGTATATCTTACTTTATAAGAAGCTTAGAGAGCTTATAAGGAATATAATACCCTTAAATAGAATGATTAGGTATTACACTAAGGTTAACTTTAATAAAGTTATTAAGCGTAGCCTAGTAAAGGTTAATATTAATAAATGGCTTACTAATGTGTTAATTAGCTATGAGTGATGTTTTTAAGCAAATTACTTAATCATAAAAGGTAACTCTCTAATTAAGATAATTAATAATGCTATTAGCACCTAATTCCCTTTAATTTCGGCTTAAATTAATTTACTAATCTTTACTGCTAAGATTAAGGGTAAAACCCTTAATTTCTACTCTATAATTACGAGGATTAGGTATCTAATTAAAGCCTAGGGAAGATCTTAAAGTAAATCTAGAGAATCTTTTAGAGTAAAGCTAACTCTTGATAGTTAGACTAAAGAAGATCTTAATAAGGGAGATAAGAAGCTACTTTGCATTTATTATAATAAGTATAAGGCTAAGAAGTTAAAGGACTCTTAGAAGAACTACTAAATACTTTGCTTGCCTAAGAATTAGACTATTAAGGAAAATTAATTAAAAAAGGTAAAAGAAGTAATGAATTAATAATCTAACGATATTAAAAAGGCCTATAACGCGTGGCTTAAGGAGCATAACGTAAAGGAAGCAAAGGAAAGTAAGCTAGAGGGTAATACTACCTTTATTACTATAGAGCTATCTTTAGAGGCTTTTTATGCCTAAGGGCGCTTATAAGTAATACTTAATAGTAGTACTTTAGTACATATCTTTAATAATAAACGCTAGTTTATTAACCTAGATTACGGTAATTAACTAAGTATCTAAGCTAGGTATAGAGTTACTAAGGCTCATAGCGTTAGCATAGCCTGGATTAAATTGACAAACAGCCAGACCCTTATGTTATTAAATACGTAGTATTAACTAACTTTCTTTACAAACCTTATATTACTTTAGTTACTTATAGTAAAAGGTATAAGGTAAGATAATCTTATAGGGATTATTATAGACCTAGTGAGAGGTAATTATAAGATCTTTTTAACTATAACCCTTAGTACTTAACTATGTATTAAAAGGGATAGCCCTAATAAGGCTTTTATAGTTAGAAGGGACTCTTGTAACCTAAAACCCCTAATAGCCATAAAAGCAGACCTTTAGCATGTAAGAATAGCTTATCTAGGTGAAAATATAATAGATTAAGTGCTTTAAAAGGTTAACATACTAATAAAAGAGCGTAGCAAGGGTAAATATGAGATTTACTACATAGCTAAGGCGTAGAGGTAAATATTATGAGTTCTATAGACGGATTCCCTACCCTTAAGACCTCTTTAGGTTATAACCTATAACCTCTTTGCTTAATTGCAGGGCTATAATAAGAATTATTATATTACTCTCTTTACTTATAAAGCAACAGGCCTCCGCTATATCTTTATAATTCTAATAAAGACTAAAATCATGTCTTGCTTTAATTAATTAGAAGCGCGCTACATAAGAACCTTTAGAATCCATATTACGGTTATTATTATAAATAGGGAAACTACCTTCTAGACTAAGAAGTAAGAGGTAGAAGTTACTAATAGAGGTATTATCATTAGAAAGTCCAGCCTAGCTTATCTACATTAAAATAGGCATGCTAAGCGGTCTAGGGGGGTGATAATAAGAGTTATAACGACTCTAATAACCTAAGCAGGCTTTCTAGAGAATCTTTAGCCTATAGCTATGGAAGTAGCTATTTATATCCTTAATCGCATGCCTAGAAAGTCTCTAGATTAGCTTTTACTATATTAAGCTTTAAATAAATAGCTGTGAGAGAATAAGCTTTAATAGAATTATCTACTAGAGAAGCTAGAAGCTTTATTAAATCACCTTTAAGCTTTTGGTTGTAAAGCTTTTGTAATAACACGGGATAGGCTTAGGAAGACAGGTCTAAAGCTATCACAAAGAGCTCACATTAGTTATCTAGCTAGTCACATCTCTTCTACCTAATATCTAATTTAGGTACTAATAATACAGAGGAATTGTTAGTTCTTATTAAGCTATATTACCTTTGATAAGTCAATCTTCTACGCTTAAGAAAAGGACCTTTTAATTAAGGAAAAAGAGCCTAAAAACGCCTTCTTTAAGAGCTTATGGAAGACTTTAAGGTTAATAATATAGATATAGGACATCCTTAAGATATAGGGCACCTATAGGCATAAGACTCCCTTCCTCTAATCTAATAGCAAAAAGATTAACACGGTTACAATTAACTAAATAATAAAGAAAAGGAAAAAGGAACTTAGGAATTAACTCTCCTAACTCCTCCGAATTTACCTAGCTATTAACCGGATTTTTTAGATTATAAACTAATGAATATTAATAGTTTATTAAATCCTTCTAAAATAGATCATAAAGACGAAGATCTAGATATTCCTAATATTAATAAAGACAACCTCCTTAAAGCTTTTGCTACTACCTTTGCCCTAGGAGCTAAGAGCGAAGAAAAGCCTTATATATTAAGACTTCCTCTACCTCCTACTTATTATAATTACTTAGCTAGGCACCCTAAAGAAAAGGTATTTATTAAAGCAAGAGATAAAGAGTATAATAAAGTTATTAATAATAAGGTTACTATTAAAGTTAGTAGATTAGAAGTCCCTTTATATATTAAGATCTTAGGACTTACTTAGGTATTTGCCTATAAATTAGATTAATTAGGCTACCTTATAAGGCATAAGGCTTAATTATATATACTTAGGAATTAGTAAGCAAAAGGGAACCTTTCTATAAGAGCTACTATATTAGCAAGCATCACATTTAGGCTCCTTATAGTAATTCTATGCTACTTTAACCTTAAAGCTTATTAGTATAATTTTATTATAGCTTTCCTAAACTTAAAGCTAGATAAAGAGGTATATTATAAGATACCACTAGGTTATAGGGATAAATAAGCTTACTTAAAGCTCTTAAGCGCTATCTATAGGCTACGTAAAGCTCCCCTTCTTTAGATAAAGGAATTAATTAAATAGTTAGTAAGTAAAGGATTTATATAGATCTTTAAAGACGTTTATATGTTTATTAAGGACAGATTAATTATCTTCTTCTATATTAATAACCTTATAGCCTTATTTATAAAGGGAAAGTTAGCTCTTTATAATAAATTTAGAGAGAGACTCTTTAAGAGATATAACATTAAGGACCTTAGCGAATTATAATGGTTCTTAGGGGTTAAAATCATTAGAGATCGCGAAAATCAATAATTATAGCTTAATTAGAAGTCCTATTAGAATAAAGCCGCGATTAAATTTAATATTAAAGTCCTAGAATAGAAGCTAATAGCACTAATAACTACTATTTTACTTAATCCCTTTAAAGGTAATATTAATCTAAAGGATTTAAAGAGATATTAATCCCTAGTTAGTACTTTGCTATATCCTATAATTATCACATAGCTAGATATTGCCTTCGTAGCATCATAACTATTACGGCACCTTTAATACCTAGGACCTTAGCATATAGAAGCTATAGAAAAGGCTCTAGAGTATAGTTGTGTATAGGGAGATCTCTTAATTAAATTCAATAGTAATTGTTGAAATCAAAAGAGTGGACCGATCCATCTGAACCTAGGATTACAAAGCCTTATATATTTTTAACAATATATTTTAACACTCCCCTGGAATTGTACATCCAGGTGCCCTATTGGAGGTTAGGCTTATACTAGTAATTGAATTTCTTTAGTTGTTTTTTCGGCAGGGTTTGAACCTATAACCTTGCCTCGCAGAGCAGTGCTCCACTGTGGTGGGCGGGCTAATACGCTACAGTGAGCCACAACCACTGCGCCACCGGGCTCATAACCTGTTGAAATCAAAAGAGTGGACCGATCCATCTGAACCTAGGATTACAAAGCCTTATATATTTTTAACAATATATTTTAACAGTAATAACCCTAAACTTAAAGCGTATAGTAATACTTCCTTTGCTAATAATCTAGTTATAAGGAGAAGCTTATAGGGCTACGTTATAAAGCTCTTTAGAGGTCCTATGCTCTTTAAAGTAGGAAGATAAGAGACTATAATAACCTCTTCTATAGAAGTAGAGCTCCTAGCATTATTATATTATAGTAAAGAGCTAATTACCTTTAAATAATTATATTAGGAAGTTAGATTATATCTTGGAGATAATACCCTTAAGATTAAATATGATAATATGCAGACAATTTGTCTTCTTAAGGAAGAATTTATTAAGCTTATAATATGACTACGCTATATTAATATCTATTATTACTAGCTTTGTTAAGAGGTTATAAAGGGAACTTTTAATATTACTTAGAAGGTAACAAAAGAGATAATTACTAATAGCCTTATAAAGCTACTAATAGGAAAAGCATTTACAGATTTTAGACAGGCACTAGGGCTTGTATAGTTACTAGATTAGATGCTTAGTACTAACCTAAAAGAGTAGGAATTACTAGAAGACCCTGCTATAATTAATAATAATTAGATTATTATAGAGATTGATTTAATTAAATTATTACAGGATGCCTTAATTACAGGCCTCCTAGGGGGATGTGTTAGAATCCCGCCATAAGCGCTCAACTACATATAGGTAACTTAGATACTAGGACCTACCTAACTAGTTACTTTTCTAGACCTTTAGTAGATATATAGTATAGTTTATATGGATAGATTATATACCCTATAGTATAGGTACTTAGTTATTTAAACCGTAGTCCGCGCCCTCTTACAGGGTCGGGCAACTCAATCCACACCTTCATTTCTGATCCTAGCTGCTCGGTCCAACAATTACGCAATTTTCGAACTGTGAGTTATTCTAGGCGTGATCATGGTACATGTACGCTATGTAATCTAATCCAGGTATGCTTCCTCTTCCTGCCCGTGACGTCGACCCGACCCCGTCATGATTCCGGTGTATCAATACGTCGAATAATTTTCTCTGCCGCGGGATTAGACCGAGCCTTGCTTGCCTTTCTGTTGGCCATGAATATCAGAATCAGCTCTGCCGCGCTAGTGTATTGTCCCAGAAGGAAGATGAAGGCGAGCATGAATCCCAATGCGACGACCAACTCGAATGGTAGGACCGCGCGGGTCAGGCAGAGCGTTATGCTGTTCAGATCCGCAAACCCTGTGATGAGAGTGGGGACCAGCAGTATCAGGAGAAGCTGGTTGGAAGCGTTTGACGCCAGCGTCACGTAATCCATCTTGACGGCCCCTGATAGGGGTTCGCCGGGGGAGAGCTCGGCCTGTTCGGCAAAGAAGTAGAGCACAACGGAGGCGATGGCAATGATCAGGACGATTATGCCGAGAACCTGTGAAATTTGAGATGTCAGTACCGTGAAAAGCTGCAAAAAAAAACAAGAAGTGGTTTCGATTCAAGGGGGGGGGGGGGCTTACACCATGGGCTGTCTTGAGATGACCCGATGCCGAACCCGCCACAAGACCAAATATGAGAATAAAAAGCAGAGACGGCGCAACGACAAACAGCATGAGGATCCTGCTTGCTTTCGATGTCCAGCTGGGCAGCACGTGTGGAATCCGCAGACGAACCACCATGTTGTGGAGACTCGTAGAGGTCAAGACAAGAGGTAGAGCGATGTATAATCCCAAAATGGCACCTCCGACTAATTTCACCCATATGTCAGCTCAAGTGCGCATTCCCCCACCCAGAATGAGAATGGGTGAGCCCCCCCCTAGATGGCAGGGCAAAAAACTTACTGTGAAGAACCAAGAAGGCGGCAAACCTCCCGAAAGGAGACCCGTTGATGGTTATAGCGCCGGCCATGCCGAGGAGAGAGCCACCAAAGTTGTCGCCGAGTACTTTGCCGTCAATCTCGAATTTGTGTTCCTGTGATTGGACACGGATAATGCCCTTGGGTATTAGGCCTTTGATGGCATCGCGGGTGTTATCGGTCAGATCCAGAGACACCGTGCCGCTCCTTTGAAGGCCGATGGCGATGAGAAATAAGCCAGCGATGCCATCGCAAGTTAGCACATCGATGCCCTTTTGTGCTAAGACGGAAATCGCATCCGCGTCGATGAATCTGGACAAGTCCAGTCTCAGTGGGTCTGCCTGACGACGGAGCTGACGCCCGACCAGGGCAAGAGACTTTGTCGACACGTCTCCAACATCTCTCCTTGTCTTGCCGGGACCAGAACCTGAGCCCAGGACAGGCGTGAGATCGATGCCCCTTGCGAGAAGCTTTTGCAGCGTCACGACGCCAGAACTTCCTAGCCCCTGACCAAAGCCAACAGCAGCACCGCCCACCGTATCATCAAACTCCACCTTTGTATCCGTGACCGGCGCATCGGGAGCTCTCGAGGTGCCATTGATGACGGCGTTGATACCGCCGATGGCCTGCACACCGTCTCCAGCCCCGGCAACCAGGCCTCTTGTCAAGCCATTGGCGACACGGGGGATATCGATCTTGCCCAAAAGTGCCTTCAAGCCTTCGGCACCGTCTTTGCCACCGGACAGAGCTTTGAGAGCTTTGCCGATGGTGTCGTTGGCGAGGAAGCGAGACGAGAGGCCCTCTCCGAAACTCTCGCCGAGACCGCCGACGTCTACTTCTCCCTGAGGAGCAGACCGTTGTTGCTCAGGTGCAGTCTCGGGCTGCAGGCCCAACCCAACTGCGCTGCCTCTTCCAAGTCCCCTTCCCAGCCCAGAAGCCAGGGGAGTGCCGAATTTGGACAACACCCCGTCAATGCCGCCGGTTATAAGGTTTCCAGCACCGTCGGTAATTTTCTTTGTCACATCGGTCAGGTTCAGGTTTCCAGTGAGTGCATCGCCCAATCCAAAGGCAAAGGTGCCAGCGATCTGGGGGATATCCTGCAAAGACCCTGGCGGAGGAGGAGGCGCGATGCTCTTTGCTGCGAGACCAAGGCCTTTGGCGCTGCCTGATCCCAAGCCCGCACCGACATTCAAGGCGGTGGCTCCAAGATCAAAGGGAGGCAGCATCGAGCCCAGGCTCTGCGCGCTGATGTTGATGCCGTCCATGAAGGAGTTGCTGAGCCCAAACGCAAGCGTGCCTGCAATGCCGGAGATATCTGAAGCAGACCTGGGTGGTGGTGGTGCCAGGTTCTTGTCTTGAGACACGAGCTTCAGTCCCTTGGCCGCGCCGCCGCCGAGTCCGGTTCCCACGCTGAGAGCAGCACCGCCGATGTCGAGATCGCCGGGTACAAGATTCCCGATGCTCTTGGGGTCGACTGAATCGGTAAGGCTTCTGGCCAGGCCAAACGCAAAGGTGCCGGCAATGCCCGGGATGTCCGATTGAGAAGCCGGCGGAGGCGGCTCGATGGCCGTGTTGTTAGTTAATTTCAGTCCGAGGGCCGCTCCACTGCCGATACCGGTACCGACTCCTTTGGCGGCTGCTCCAAAGTCAATGGATGGAAGGAGCGACGTCATGCCTCCCGTGAGGTTCAAGTTTGCGAGAAAGGCTCGGGATAATCCGAAACCCAACCCTCCAACGATGTCGTCTACGCTGCTTCCATTCAGCGACGGCTGCAAGTCTTTCTTGGTCAGTCCCAATCCCATGGCACCCCCGTTGCCGAGACCAGTTCCAAGCGAGGTGGCAAGGACACCTATGGGAGGCAGCTTCAGCAGATTATTGTTCATGGCAGCTTTGACTGTCGTTGCTGTCAGTCCAATGGCGGCGTTCTGGACGATGGGGTTGAGCCCAGAGTTGGTCATGCCGTTTTCCTGAGCAACTTGAAGCCCTGTCGTTTTCGAATTCGCGGCGGTCGTCAAGTTCAGGGCCTGAGCTGCCCCCTCTCCGGCACCGATACCGCCAAAGAAGCCCGCCCCGGCGAGATCACTACCGGTCCCGTTGAGGAATTTGCCGACTAGGTTGCCCGCAACGTTTGAAATGAGTCCACCGATGGGACCGCCGTCGCCGCCGCCGCCGCCGCCGCCGCCTGCCCCTTGTCCTCCTTCTTGGCCTCCTTTTCCTCCTCCAACGAGGTTTCCGACTAGCCCCCCCAAGAATCCTCCGTCTCCAAGCGCTTTAGTGCTACTGGTACCTCCGTCCGCTTCATCGCTAGCGGTCCTTTTGTCCAGTCTTCCATCACCCAGGCCGGGCACCAGTTCTCCAAGTAGACCAGCTCTCTTTTCCAACTTTTCCACGTCTTCGTCTTCGTCTTCGTCTTCGCTTTTGTCGGCGATTCCTCTCTTCAGATCGAGTCGGTAAGATTCATCCGTCTTGGCATTCATGTTCCTGACATGAGCGTCAAGATCGTTGGACAGCATGGTCAGCTCTGAAACGCCATATCTGCCTGCTGCTTTTCTCGACGTGTCGCTAAACATGCTGACCAGGGCCATGTACGCCCGTCGAATTTGACCATCTTCTAGAATTGCGCCCATCGCATCCGATGACATTGCACTCAGAGGGCTTGCTGATTGTGGTGTGTTTTTGGTCTCGTCATTAGCATTGAGATGAGAACCATCTTGTGCCAAGGCAAAGTGCATCATCCCAAGGAGCAAGAGAAGAAATGACGAGAAACGGCCGCAGCCTCCCCGGAATGGAGCGTAAGCCATCGTGAGATATCAGGCAAGCCGGCGGCAACGCAAACCAGAAGACTAGTAAAATTAAACAAAACAAAACAAGACAAAAAGAAGAAGAAGAAGAAGGAGAAGAATTAGAATGAACAGGTTTAGTTCTAAATGTAAACCATGAGGAAAAGGATACAAGAACGGAAGTGGAGGCGCAATGGGAGACACGTCGACCTGCGACGGATATCGAGACGCTCCAGTGTCAAATACTCCTTCTTGACTCGAGAAGTCGACGAGAAGTCGACGAGCGGGCGAGAATTTGAGTTACTAATCAATGGAGACCTGAGTGACAAGCGTCCCCGCAAGTTCCTGGGACAAGGGAATGTCAAGAAGTCGATGAGTTGTTTCATTTCATCTTGCAACTCACTCGGCGGCGTCCATGACCCAATTCACGATACGAGCAACAGCCTCTCGTCTTGGGGACTTCGGGGACCCTGGCACGAGTCGCGCTCGTCCATGTCTCACCCATGTGTGGCCCGAAGATCTGGTTTCCGCCATCTTACGGAGTATTACGAGTATTACTGCGAGGAAGATCGATTCATGCCGTGAGCCTTGTGTTTGGACTTTGTATCGTTGTGGAGTTTTGGGTTTCAAATCGTACTGGCGCTCCACATTGCGCTCCACCTTTATGCTCCTCGAAGCACATGGTCAACGCAACACCTCTCCTGGTTGGGAAGGGAACTCTGATTCCGCAGCTTGTTTCCCAGCAAAGAGTCCGAGCGCGTAGGGATAATGATACCGGAGGCAGGTTTCCGAGACGAAGATGAGATCTTGGTGGTCGGTCGAGGCCGGAAGGCGAAGGAAGCGAGCGGGCGAACGATGTGGTAATCAGAAGTCAGTGCAATATTCCAGGAAACAAGCCCCGCGGGTACGCGGGTGTTTTTCATTCGGAGTGAACGGGATCTCTGCTCTTGTTCGCTAGCATTTGTCATCTGGGGCCCACCCAGTAAGAATGTGCAGATTAGCAGCGCAGATCCCCCGCTCTATGTATAGATTAGTAATCATGTCAAGGCAGTCACATTACTTATGTATGATTTTTATTTTCATATATGAAAATCAGCTTTTCCTGACAAATTAAGAAAGTGGGATTTAAGAAAGAGGTAAGCTTCTTATCTGATTGACCTACATGATTATTACCCCGCTCGCCAACTTCTGATTTAGGCCTCGTGCATCTATCCCGACAGCCTTGTGTGACGGACAACGACTTTCAACGCGCGATGTGATTCGCCAAGGAATAGAGTCAACGGCCGCAGAAGGCCACGAAACGTGACAAACTTCGCTTTAGCAAACCATAGAGTCTTCTATTGCATTTCACACCTTTGACTCGGGGGCTTAGTATTCAAGAAGGGTTTTCCCTCCTTTGCGACCATGACTTTGCTCCCTCTTCCTTACACCGCACCGCCCCTCCCTTGACGTCTTGAGGGTGAGATCCACGGACCACGAGCCGGTACAAACTTTACACAAGTGCAAAATGCTTATAGCCAGACGCTCTAGCTATTTCTATTAGCCAAGATCCATAGAAACTTATAGAACTTTATCTAAATTACATGCATACTATATTACCTCTTATTTAAAATATATCTTTTTAACCAAGGCTATATAAATACCTGTTAAAGAATTAAATACTAAGAAAAAAGTAAAAAAAAAAGTAAAAAAAAATACTGTTCTTAGGTATAAACTTTCTACTTTATATAGTTTACGTATAAAGTCTACACTAGTGTAAAGCTTACATCTAGTAACAGTATAAAGTAGCTGCCCTATATAAATCTATATATAACTTATACTATGCAAAGTCAGTGCAAACTTTGCACTGGTGTCACGACTGTGTTCGGGGAGATATAAACGGAGTGAAGGCTAAGGTTCTTAGTCATAGCTAGAGAGCTACTACTTAGGGGTAGGTATATAAAGGTCTTAAACTCTAACCTCCTACATCTCTTATAGGCAGTCCTTATCTAAATACCCTACTACATATATATAGCTATCTTATAGCTACTTAGTCATCCACGGAACCTAAGGCTTATCTAAGGGCTCTAATATATAACTATCCTATCTATAGCCCCTTAGCCTCCATACTCCTAATATACTACCCCCCTAATATATAATTATCCTTAATTAAAAAAAGCTACTTAGCTAGTATATGTATACTACGTATAACCTATAGTAATGCCTATATTACTAGCTATACTATTAGTGCGTGGTATTACATTCGCTTTAAATAATAAGATAAACATTATAAGATCCTAGGTAATCCTTCTCGTGACCTCTAGATTATAAATAGCTACACACTCGCTACTTTATTACCTCTAATATATATACCTCTATCTAGTAAGTTACTAGCACTAAGTAAACAAGCTACCTATGTTAAATTTTATAATTAGGTTAAATAGATAGGGTAACACACGCTATTTAAAACAAATAACTTCTTATCTAATATTAGGGATATTATATTAATCTTACTAGGAGTTCGCAGCTAGTGTACGTATTTACTAGTAGCAGCTATAACTATAAATATTATAATTCCTAGATTAGCTACACATAGCACGTAAATTACTTAGGGGTCTAGGGCTAATATAAAAAAGACCTACTTTCCCCTACTTCCACATACTTTTCTTCCCTCTATATTCTCCCTTAGCATTATAAGTTACCCCTACCTATAAGCTAGTAGCTTTATAGCTTCTCTTATAGTAGTTACTAATATCCTATAGCATTACTTTATTATCTATATCTACCCTTATTTAAAATACCTAAATCCTCTTAAATACTAAAAGGTTAGTTACTTATCTTTTACTTATAAGTTTCTTATAGTATATTACTACTAACTTACTAGTAGTTAATAATATCTTTAACATAAGCTATTACTCCATTACTATTACCTCCCTCTAGTAAGAAGAATTCCTTAATATCTCCTTTAAAGTCTTCTAGTAAGAAGTATATAGCTTTAAAAATCTTAATATAAGTATAATATCTTTACCCCCTAGCGCTTACCCTACTAACTTATAGCTAGTAGTGCTAGTAAAATAAAGATTCCTTATATTTACTATATATAGTAGGTTATAATATAAGCTATCACACCTAAAGATAGTAATAGCGTAAAGCTATAATATATTATTAAGGGCAAATCTATCCTAACCTAATATACTAATTCTCTAAGTATAACTTTACTACTATCTTACTATATATTACTCCTAACTTATATAAATAACTTAATAAAATACGCTTATTATATGCGTAATAATAAGGACTACGCTAGGGTTTATCCTCCCTTTCTTACTACTAATACATATACTAACACACTACTAGTATCCTGCTTAGTTTGCCTAGTTATACTATACGCTCTTTAAGCATATTAATGCTTATAGTAATCCTAAAGATAATCCATACTTTCTTAATAATATATATATCTTTTATTTCTATAACTTAATTACTACTAATATGCTACTAGCGTCTAATACGCGTAAAATACAAACTTTATAATACGCTCCTAACTACTAAAAATGCTAATAAGCGTGGTTAGGTAAAGCAAGCGCAACTTATAGCAAAAGTTATATATAAGGCTAATACTAATAAATAAGTTACTATATCACTACTTAATAATACTATTAATCTAGAAGTCTAGATTAATATTTCTAATAGCTTATGTTTTATTATATAAAACCTTCTATCTATATGTATTTCTATGCTCTAGTTTATAGCTTTACTAACTTACTAGTAGCTTACTACTAACGCATCTATACTTCCTACTTATATTAGGCTACTAGACCTCCCTAGCAAACTTTATACGTATGTATATAGGGAGGGGGATTCCTCTAATAATAAGGATAAATCCTCCGCCCCTATTAGTATAGGTAAGAATACTAGGGGCTAGGCAGGTAACGTGTTAATGGAATAATTAGTACGAAGTAGCTATAAGTTAGGTTTCTAAGAATTTATCTAGATTTTTTTTATATATTACTACTACTATCTAAACTCTACTAAATATAACTCTATATCCGCGAACTAGCTGCTTAGTTACCGCTTGTAATCCTTAATGATATCTATTATAATAAAATCTCTTTTCTTTACCTAAGAGTTCTCTAAAGCATTATAGCCCTTCTATTTAACTAGGTATTTCTAACGTCTCCTATTATAACGATATAATATAATTCTTTTAACTTCAAACTCTTACTTATTATCCGCAATATTCTCTTATAATAAGAATATATCTTCTATGTTAGTTAGATCCCCTATAAACAGTTTAAGATTAGTAATATTAAAAATATTATATAGTTATATACTAGGTAGCAGCTTTAGTTAGTATACTAAACTATAAGTCCTAATTACCTTTTTAATTTTATAAGGGCCTAGGTACTTTACACTTAGCTTCCTACTAGGTTACTATAAGTTAATATTCTTTATAGATAATAAAACATAGTTACTTACTCTAAACTTTATTAGGGTCCGCTTCTTATTATAGTGTTTTACATACTAGGCCTATAAGTTACTTAGAAGCTACTTAATTACTACGTATCTATCTCTTAGCATAGTAGCATAAGTCTTTACCTAGTTATTTACTATAGGGATGTCTATAACCACTTACTATAGTCCCCTAGGGTTATAGTCTTACAGCGCCTTAGCTAGGGTGTAGTTATAAGTTAAATAGACACTTATATTATACACAAACTATGCCATTAAAAGATTATTAGCCTAATTAGTCTAATTAAAGCAAGCAAAGGCTCTTAAATAATACTCCAAAACTTAGTTTAAACGTTCTATCTAACTATCTATCTACGAGTAAAACGCGATACTTAGTCACTACTTAGTTATAATAAGATAGCAGAAGGTCATCTAAAACCCGCTAGTAAAAGTTAAACCACAGTCTATAATAATACCTTCTAAGGCACTATAATCCCTAAAAACATACTCTAGGAATATAGTAGCTAACCTATTACTAGTTATCCGCGTTAAAATAGGGATATAAATACTGTATTTTATAAAACAGTCTATAATAACTAAGATTATATTATAGGTCTAATTTATGTCTTTCATAGGTAGTAGCCCTATAATAAAATCTATTAATAATTCTTAAAAAGGCTAATTAGGCACCGGCAGCGTAGCTAGCTTACTATATAGTTTATAGTGCCTTAGCTTTAAAGTCTAATAGCTTACGCAAGTTTACACATATAACTTAGTATCTTTCTTTATTATTAGCTAGTAATACTAACTTACAATCTAACAGAGGGTCCTGCTAACTCCCTAGTAGCCCGCTACTAGGTTATTATAAGTAAGTAATAAAATTTCCTTTCTTATACCTACTAGAACAAAAACTCTATTTTAAAATATTAATAGCTTAGAGGGCCTAACAGACTATATCTATAACACTTTAAGGTTACCGCTCTTAAGCAGCTTCCTATAACCTATAGTAAAGTTATTACCTTACTATGCTTAAAATAATATAACTTAAATTAGAGTCTCTAATTTTATATATATAGGACACGCGTTATGTGCGAACTTAGAAGAGGTTTACTAAACTACCTATATTCTTACTATAATACTACTATAAGTAGCTAGCTTATAGTGTGCTTTTAGACTTATAGATAAATTATAGCTAAGTAGCGTTTTAAGGGGGCGCTCACACTACTTACTAACTACTAACCTAGCTAGACTCCTAACCTATAGGCTTACCGGACTTATAGAAATATTAGAAAATATAAACAAGGCGTAACCTTACTACTTATAATAAGCAGACCTAGTTAGCGTACTACTTACAGGCTTTGCAGGACTATTAGGTTCCTTAATAATATAATAAAGTTATATCTTCTTAAAACCCTAGAGGCTTAAATAGCCCTTATAGCGCTCTTATAATAAACTATTAACTACACTAAGTAATATAACCTTAGGGCCCATAACTACACTATTACATATATAGCACCCTTACTACTTAGTATCTAAAAACTTAGCTAAGAAGTTAAGTAGCTATAAGGATATAGCCTTTACCTTACACTCCTTGCTAATATAATTTGCTCTTCTTAACAAGGCATTAGCGGGGTTTAGCTTACTTATATAATATTTAATCCTAAAATTAAATAGATAAAGCTTATCTAACGCTATTACCTACCTACTAGATAGCTTTAGCTTTATAGCTAGGTACTTGTAATTTAGATAGTCTATAACAACTATAATCTAATAAGTTAAATACATAAGGTAATATCTCTAGGCTTAAAACGCCTCTTAGATTACTAATAACTTAGCGTCTAGGGTTAAGTAGCAAAGTTTAATATTAGTTAACTTCCTTAAAAAATACGCCACTAGGTGCTAGCTACCTAGCACTAATATTATAAGTATAGCTCTAATTACGTAACTAGATGCATTTATCTTTACTCTTAGCGGATAAAGTAAGTTAAAGTGTACTAAGATTAGTGCCTCCTAGAACTTCTTTTAGAGTTCTCTAAACGCTATAAGTTTACTAGGCTTTAGCTTAAACTCCGCTAGTTAAACACCCTTTAGATAGTTTATTAGCAGGACTACTACCTTACTATACTATTTTATAAAGCATTAGTAAAACCCTATAAACCTAAGGAATAATTAAATATTAAACACACTACTAGGTATTAGCTAGGTCATAATGGCTTCAACCCGTAATGGTTCTATCTTAATACCCTTCTTAGATATAATAAAACCTAGGAACTTTACCTTTATAACCAAAAATTAGCACTTTTTAAGGTTAACATAAAGGTTAGTGTCCTAAAGTCACCCTAGCACTCTTTTGACATACTCTATGTGTCTTACGGGGTCACTGCTATATATCAGGGTATCATTAAGGTAAATAATATAGAATTTATCCACAAGCCCCTTAAGAGTATTATTAATATATTTCTAAAAAGTGGCTAGCGTATTTACTAACCCAAATAGTATCATAAGATATTCAAAGTGCCTATAGTAGTAACAGAATACTATCTTCTACTTATTACCCTCGTGGATATATAGCTAGTAGTACACCTCTTAAAGATCTAGTAATATGAAAATCTTTACACTTACTAATTAATTAAGGATTTCGGAGATTAGTAGCAAAGGGGCCCTATTTTTAATAGTAATCCTATTAAGGCCCCTATAATTCACATAAAGCCTTAATTTCCCTGATTTTTTTAGAACAAATAAAATCAGGGCTCTTACTAGGCTTATTAATCTTCTAATCCACCCTTTCTCCTACGTACTTACTAGGTACTCCCTAAGCACTTCTAGCTCTTTTTCGGCTAGGTTATATATAAGTCCCTAGGGTAGTTGTTTTCCCTCTTCTAATTTAATCATATAAGTATAACCACCTAATTCCAAGAGCTTACTAGCTAGCTCCTTTAAAAACATATCTATGAATTTTATATACTCTTTCAGAATTTGCTACAAGGGTGTATTACTATCTATCTCTTATATAGGCGCTGCTAATTCTTCGTAAAATACTACCTAGAGCACTATTATACTTCTTAGTTTTTTCTTCTTTAACACATAGGTATATTCTACTACTATTACTATAACTATGCTATAACTTAGGTTATTACTTATTACATCGCCTATTAGTAAATTTTTATTAGTATTTTCTTCTATTACCTCTAGGTTAACTACCTTAATCTTTAGTAACACTAGTAATAGTGTAATAAAAGACTGCTTTACTACCTTACGAAGTTATTACTTACCTATAGTAAAAGCAATACAATCCTAGGTTATTAGAAACCTCTAGAAACCTTACTTTTAGTCTATTACTATAGGTTTATATTCTAGGGTCTAGTCTATCCCTAGGAGCATTCCCTCTCCTATATTAGTAATATAGTAGCTAACTTAGCAGACCTTTATATAGCCTATACTATCTTTTACCTTAACTAATCTATATAAGATTCCCTAGTATAGGATCTTATCCTTACTTACGCTTTCTAGTGTTATCTCTGTTTTTTCTATGTTCTTCTAATCCTATTTTAATAATAATTTAGGGTAAATTATCAAATATTCCGCGCCTATATTAAATAGCGCTAGCACTACTAACTAGTAGTTATCTTGCCATAAGGACACTTATATTCTTATTCTCTTATCTATAGGTTTTTTTATAGCAAGACTATTATCCTAGGCCTAAGCTAAACTAATTAGAATCTTATTTAGGTCTAAGGTTTTATTACTACTATCCTTATACTTCTTAGTAGTATACCTATTACTTTTATAAATTAAGCAGTCTACTATATTATATCTATTTAAACTATATCTAGGACTACTATATTTAAAGCACTTAAATAGTCTCTGGCCTATGCTAGGTTACTATAAGCTTCGCTATAAGTTATCTATAAGGGAGCTAGAGTATTATCTCTTATTACTCCTACCCTCCTTATTATAGTTTCTATTATAATTACTTAATATAAATATTATTATAACTTTAGCCTTTTTTCCTTAACCCTATAGGTAACTCTAAGATATTAGGAACTCTTAGCTAACTATATACTTCCTTATAGTATTATTTAAGCTATTTAGAAAAATTATTATTCTTAAGTATATAGGGATTTAGTTAGGTAATTTTACTTTTACCTTTATCTAAAGTCTTAGAAAAGATTAAAAAAACTAATTACTCTTTTACCTAAGATTTAGTAGTATCCTAGTAGCTTCTAAGCACTATATATCTTTATTTATTACTCTAGTGTTTAGCTAGGATATAAATCTATCCTAGGTATAAGCTAAGTAATTAACTAACCTATTCACTATTACATAACACATCCACTATCACTTTATATTATTAGCTAAGCAGCTACTAGTATATACTACCTTTGTTTTATTATCCTAAAAGGTTCTTAGGTCTAGCTTAAATAGCATATTTAAATCTACTAGGTATACCTATAAATTCTTATAGGTATTACCTTTATACATAGGTACCTTATACTATATCTTAATAAAGCTTTATAGGTATGTATTTACTATAAACTTAGTATTAGGTAGGAAGTCTAGGAATAGGGGAATTCTCTATATATTTATCTAAGGGGTAATTATAGGTTCTCTGCCTAATCTAGCTAATTATAGGTCCGCTTTTATTTCCTTAAGCTATACTTCTATATCTAAGATCTCCTTTCTTATATAGGCATTTTATAGCTTAGCTTATATAACCTTATATTACCTCTATAGCTTATCTAGATTATTATTATTACTAGATTTAGCGTTACTATATTAGTTAGGTAGCGTTTACTATACCCTCTTATATTTTATAGTTAAGGTATTCTAGTTACTACCTAAGTGCTATAGAGTTAGGGCTTCCTTACTAGGTAGTATAGGTATGTTTTAGGTAGATATTCTATAGCTTCTTTGTATTTAAATCTAGCTAATAGTCTATTTTCCCTAAAGGGTTTAAGAGTTTAACTTATTATAACTATATTTAAGGAGATATAAATAAAGTAAAGGCTAAGGTTCTTAGTTATAGCTAGAGAGCTACTACTTAGGGGTAAGTATATAAAGGTCTTAAACTCTAACCTCCTATATCTCTTATAGGCAGTCCTTATCTAAATACCTTACTATATACACGTGGCTATCTTATAGCTACTTAGTTATCCGCGGAACCCGAGGCTTATCCGAGGGCTCTAACATATGACCGTCCCGTCCATGGCCCCTTGGCCTCCGTGCTCCTGACAACCGGCTCGTGGATCAGACCCTGAATCACTCCATTGCTTTCTAGGTACCCCTCCCCACCTACCCCTCCTCGATTTCGTCACTCACCCATCGCATTCAAGGTCTTGTCGAACTTGTTATTTCACCCGCTCTTGAAACTACTTCCAGTCATCCGGCAATTTGTAGCCGTTTCCGTCTTACCACCCCGCTCTTCTGTCAGAAGCGAGCCCACTGAACGACTTACAATGGACAAGGTCAAGGAAGTCTTGCACGTCGGTTCCAAGAGTAAGGATGGCAAGCCCTCAGAACCATCTGCAGAGGCCTTGGCTGACCTCAAGGCCAAGTACACCGAAGCTGGCCAAGAACACGTACTCAACTTTTATGATTGCCTCAATTCCCAAGACAAGGCAGCTTTGTACGACCAACTCTCCGCCTTCAACCCCGCTTACGTCAATGAAATCACCAAACGAGCTTTGGGCGAAACCAAGTCAGACAGCCCTGATACCCTTGAGCCCCTCCCCGAATCCGCTCAGGCCAGTATCCTCGACTCGAGCGCAGATGATATCAAAAAGTGGTATGGGTCCGGCCTAGATCTCATCGGCAACAACAAGGTTGCTGTTGTCCTCATGGCTGGCGGCCAGGGTACCCGCCTGGGTAGTTCCGCCCCGAAGGGTTGCTACGACATCGGCTTGCCCTCTCACAAGAGCTTGTTCCAGATCCAGGCCGAGCGAATCCGCAAGATTCAGGAACTGGCTGCTAAGAAGGTCGGCACCGATTCATCTGCGGTTGTGCCTTGGTACGTCATGACCAGTGGCCCAACTCGTCGGCCTACCGAGCAGTTTTTCGAGGAGAACAAGTACTTTGGCTTAGACAAGGTCAACATCAAGATCTTCGAGCAGGGCGTCCTTCCCTGCATCTCCAATGAAGGCAAGATTTTGCTCGAGAGCAAGGGCAAGGTCGCCGTTGCCCCCGATGGCAACGGCGGTATCTACCAAGCCTTGGTCGTATCAGGAGTCCTCGACGACATGCGCAAGCGAGGCATTGAGCACATTCATGCTTACTGCGTTGACAACTGCCTGGTTAAGGTTGCCGACCCCGTCTTTTTCGGATTTTCTTCGTCTCTGAATGTAGACATTGCCACCAAGGTCGTTCGAAAGCGCGATGCTACCGAGTCGGTCGGTTTGATTCTTTCCAAGAACGGCAAGCCAGACGTTGTCGAGTACTCCGAGATTGACCAGGCCACGGCCGAGGCTGGGGACCCCAAGCACCCTGGACTCCTCAAGTTCCGTGCTGCCAATATTGTCAACCACTACTACTCGTTCCGATTCTTGGAATCTATCCCCCAGTGGGCGCACAAGTTGCCACACCACGTTGCCAGAAAGAAGATTCCCTTTGCCGATACCAAAACGGGTGAGACGGTCAAGCCTGAATCACCAAACGGCATTAAGCTCGAGCAGTTTGTCTTTGATGTCTTCCCCATGCTGTCTCTGGACAAGTTCGCGTGCATGGAGGTCTGTCGCGAGGACGAGTTCTCCCCCTTGAAGAACGCCCGCGGCAAGGGCCAAGATGATCCTGACACCAGCAAGAGTGATATCATGTCGCAGGGTCGGCGATGGGCCGCCGCGGCTGGAGCCACTGTTGTCGGCGATGGGGGTATCGAAGTTTCCCCTCTGATCAGCTATGTTAGTTGATGCTCTCCCTATCAAACACGTGTTACTGTGCTAACAATGGTTTTTCACAGGGCGGCGAGGGCCTCGAAAAACTTGGTGGAACGACCATCACGGCTCCTGCCGTGTTGGAGCGGGAGTGAAGACAATGGAAAAAAGAAAATTTTGTCTGTGACAAAGAAGATCAACGAGGTGGTTGTTACGTGCTAGAATTAACAGATGGCACGTGACGTAAACCCCCTATGTATGTTGAAGAGCAGCTTTAGCGTCTAGTTAGTAAGAACAAACAAGTTTACATCTATTTCAATAGGGTTTACATCGTGATAAGTGGTATTTGTAGTGCTTGCACTTAATAGCTTACTTTATAAGGTAATACTTATTATATTATATGTATTAAGTTATTTGGGTAATATTTTTCGGTTAGACTAGGTTAGGTATTCAGTACAAATGGTCGGGTTGGGTGCATCGACCTGGGTCGGGGAATCTCCGGCCCGCCATAGCTCACCTCATCCCCCGCCTGTGGCCTGCCAGCCGTTGCGTATAGTCCGCATGCTTGTGGAAGCTGGAGCTTTAGCTTCATGTGCAGTGCGCACACATCAAATCGAACCGCTCCTCGGCCGATCGAAAACAACGTGGGCAGGCTTGTGGAGCTGCAAGACGCATCTGTATCGTCCAAAGGGCTTACCAATTCTCGATTACTGCCTTCGCCGAGTCTGTCCGCGACCCCTGCGCGCGATAATTCTTGTACAACCCAGCGCTGCAACCCCCAAGATGTAATGGACATCAAACAATATGTCCGACCAAGAAGACAAGTCTCCTGTCGGAGAGCTTTTGTCGAGTGACGAATGTTCAATACCACCAGAACAAGATGCGGAGTCCGATACGCCTCAGCTTGAAGAGCAAGAAACGAGCGATGCCGACGAACTTGACAGTGCCAACCACCGACTTGACCTGCAAGACGGGCATGTCTCCGAAGTAAGCTCGATTGATGCAAGCTTAGTAGACTCTCTTCCTCGAAGGGCAGGCAGTCCTGTCGATTCAGTAATCTCAGGGCGTGGTGATTCTTTGCAGGTAAACCCGGACCATGAACTAGTCAAGCTGTCGCATTTATTCTGCCATTCGAACTAACCTAATGTGCAAGGGCTCATACATGTCATCACCCGGAAGCAGTGTTCTGCCCTCAGTAGCCTCTAGGCCTGGCCTTACGAGTCCCTCCCCGTCATTCAGGCCGTTCGATCGTCGATTTCAGTCTCGCATAACCTCTTCATCCTCCAACACGCCGCGCGCATCCTCGCCCGCTTTCCTCTCAGCCCACAGTCGCAATATTTCTCTCAGTTCCAACTTTCTCTTTGACCAGACCGAAACAGATACCCCCTCACCACCATGGGAAGTCGTACGATGGACGAGACTGAAGAAGATGAATGGCCAGGCATTTTCGGAAGCCGGCCGTCGTAACTTCGGGTCACCCACCTGTCTTGCCGTATCTGCATTAATCGCCTTGGGCACGTCCAAAGGCATAATCTTGATATTTGATCTTAATCAGAATCTCAAAATGATCATGGGCCCGGGAACCAGAGGTACGTCTCCCACGTAGGAAATTACCAACAACCAAAACCCTGAGGTGCTAATCATCATTACAGCTGTCGAATCTGGCACAGTTACCGCCGTCGCCATATCCGCAGACCATACAACTGTTGCTGGAGGACACGCTAATGGAAATATCTTCACGTGGGACACTAGCCGAGCCTCGAGACCATTTCTATTCATACCACACCTGGACGCAACCCAGGTCGAAAACAAGACAGCCGATGGTCATGTTCCAAACGCAGCTGTCATTCACCTTGGTTTTCTTGGAACGCGCCACACGGCTCTGGTTTCAGCAGATGACCGTGGAATGGCCTTTTCACATTTGGCATCCAGAGGCACCGGTGCATTGGGACGAACTGTCAGAACAACCAGGATATTAGGACGGTACCCAAACGTCCCAGCGCCATCTGGGAAGCCTATTAAACCCAGCACAGTTCTTGCTTTTGCCCCCTTGCCGCTCGGGAATATTGAGAAAGCGACAGACAGTTTGGGTCTCACTGCAATGCTTACACCGTATCTGCTTGTTATCGTATCCACGACTCCGATTGCACAGACACAACACAAGTCTGCCCGCCCAAAGGATGTCCCTGCGCATAGTGCAATGACTGGCTGCCTTGCTTGGTTCCCGGCTGTCAAGTTGAAAACTGCGGACACCCATACGCGTAGCGAAATATCCAAAGTCAAGCTTGCTTATAGTTGGTCAAACGTCCTCACAATACTCGACGTCGATGAGAGTGACGGCGAGGACAAAGACCAGCCTACATCACTCGAATTCAAAGCTAGGAGCAGGTGGAAATGCGAAGAATCCATTGCTGCCGTGCAGTGGCTCAACCGGTCTGTGTTGGCCGTGCTCACCATTTCTCAGCGCTTAATTATACTCGAGGACAGAAGCATGCGCATGACTGAAGCGTTCGATTTGCTGCAGAAACATATCTACCATACCGACCTCTTCTCCAGACAACTGCATACTCTCGTGGAACAACTCGACGAAGAAGATATAAGCATGCACGGAGTAGTGGCTGATGCATTTTATATGAGCCTTAAAGCCTACAAAGGGAGAATATTCTTGCTTGGATTCAATGAGGTATCAATCGGCGCCCTATCCAACTGGGCAGATCGTCTAATTGCAATGATGGAGGTTGGCGATTACGTTGGAGCCATACGATTAGCAACATCATACTATACAGGCGACGCAGATAAGCTCACAGTCGGGCTGCCCGAGGACGCTGCGCTCCGACACGCCATAGTTCAAGACAAGATTATGGAAATCATGTCTGCCTCACTGAAATATGTCTTCACGCAGAGGAAGAAGCGCAAAGGGGATGACGACGCGGATCACCTGAGAGAGCTAGCAGAAACTTGCTTCGCCGCTTGTCAAGCCATCGAAGCCCCCGAGTTCTTATTCGGCGACATGTACGAATGGTATAGCGAGGCTGAAGTCCAAGGTTTGTTCCTACAAACTCTCGAGCTTTGCATTCTTGACGAGACGATCACAGTCATTCCACCCGTGGTGGTCAAGGATTTGGTCAACCACTATGTGTCTCAAGGCTGGGAAAGTCGGCTTGAAGAGATGATATGCCACATGCAAACAGCCACTCTCGACCTCGATCAAATCACCCTTTTATGCAAGCAACACAGTCTGTATGATGCGTTGACCTATGTGTGGAATCAGGCTCTAAATGACTACATCACACCTATGATCGACCTGCTGAGCCTCCTGCTGCCTCTCATGACGGATGAGGGTAACGTAGGCGGCACCACAGAAGACGATTACTTCAGCGTGAATGCTCTGAAAATTTTCCCATATCTTTCCTACATCCTCACTGGAAGGGCGTACCCTAACGGTGAATTGATGGCCGAAGAGACAGCCTCCAAAGCGAAAGCAGAAATCTACTGGTTCTTCTTTTCCGGCAAGACCATAGAGTGGCCAAAGGGGAGCGGCAAAAAGTTTACAACACGACCAGACGATGATTCAGAACCTGCTTTCCCTTACTTACGCATGATACTCAAGTTTGACGCACCCAGTTTTCTGAGCGCCCTCAATGAGGCATTCGAGGACAGCTTCCTGAACGACCCGTCGGACAACCAGATGAATGGAGGATCCCGGATGGAAATGCCGGAGGAACAGATCTTTGGCATGACGATTAATCGTCAGTACGTCCTATCTATTCTGCTCGATGTAATGAATGTCAAGGATTTCGCTCCCGAGGACACCATCTACTTGGATATGTTCATCGCCAGAAATCTGCCCAAGTTTCCGCAATACCTTCTATTCTCTGGTTCTACTCTTTGCAAAGTTTTGACAGGCCTTTGCAACTATCCTGGCGACGATCTCGCCGAGGATGCACAGCTCAGTGCGGAGTATCTTTTGTCTGTATACCAACCCTCGGAGATGCAATTGTTCATGCCTCTGTTTAAAAGAGCAGGATTCTACCGAATATTGAAACGAGTTTTTCGGGTAGAGCACCAATATGGAAATCTCATTGCGGCATATTTTGAGGATCCCGAAGAACAAGAGTCGGTGTTTGAATGCATAGCAGACTGCCTGCGGCCGCAAAAAGAGCTCGATGCGCGGAAACTACAGGAAGTGCAACAAGTCATCGAGCGACACTGTCGTGACTTGCTAGAGCTTAGTCCTGAGCGGACAGCCAAAATACTGGCACGACAGCCGACAGCAGTCCATGAGCATGTTGTCGAGTCTGCAACAGATGACCCGGAACTACAACATGCATACCTGAAGGCTCTCATCGAACCCGATGGCGCCAATGATGAGCCTTGTCGTCAGGGTGATCAGGGCCTGACCGAACAATATGTGCAACTCATGTGCCGATTTGACCCCTCCCATGTAACGACGTTTGTCAGCAGTATGCAGCCTACAGACCTGAGGCTTGAAAAGTTGCTTCCAACAATGGAGGAGACTGGTGTTGTTGATGCCGCAGTTGTCCTCATGGCTCGAGATGGCCAGGTCAACCAAGCCATGGATCGTCTCATCCAGCATTTGTTTACCCTTGAATTGGCATTACAGGGCATCTTGTCCGAAGGCCGCGAATCTGACTCGGATGATGTCGAGGATCTTGATTCGGCTGTGATGGAGCTACTCGAGAGCCTTCAGAAGTACGTCCATGTGGGTATATGGCTGTGTCAGGGCCAGACGAAAACCTCCAAGAAAGTCAAGGTCGTAAAAAAGGGCAGAGAACTTGCAAATGGCAGTCTATCTGCAGACGAATCGTTGTGGCTGAAGTTAATCGACGCCTGCGTACAATTGACGCGGAAGCTTTCGCCTGCAATGCAAGATGGACTGCGCGCTTCAGCCTTGGATGGAGAGAAGGCCCTGACGCTTCATCGATCGCTTGTTCAGCACACGTTTACCGCCCTTCTGACGGCAACATCTAGCCAAAGCCAGGTACAGGCCGGCTCGAACCTGCTATCAAACGCGGGAAGCAACCTGTCTTTCTTGAGGATTCTGCGTGCCTTTCTTACCAATGCCGCCGCATCATCGCCGAGTTTAGCCGACCTGCGGGGCGTTTTGGGTTCCATATTCGCGGCGTATGCCTATGAAGAAACGATTCTACGACTATCCAATCGCCTACTGGAGCGAAGTCTGTTCATGAACGTAAATCAATCTGTGCAACTACGACTGCGGGGATGGCGACCAAAAGGATCAACGTGTGAGGCTTGCGGTCGGCGAGTCTGGGGCCCTGGCGTCGCAGGAGGCTCCGTATTTGAGGCATGGGAAGACAAGCAGGCAGCGGAAGATGCAGCACGAAGAGAAAGGAAGATGCGGGTTTCGGAAAGAGCAAAAGGCAAGCCAGGGGAGTCAGATGTCAAGAACAAGGGCAAGAGTCTGGACACTCGGCCATCCAGCATGCTGATGGAGCCAGACGCTGGCGTGGCTGGTAAGGATGCACTCCTAGGGCCGCTGGTCGTACTGGCATGTCGGCATATCTATCATCAGAGCTGTCTAGACGCGCTGCAAGAAAAGCAGGAGAATGGTATTATCGGAAGAGAGCGAGAACACAAGTGTCCGATCGATGGCTGAGCACAAAGAGAAGAGAGGCGCGAGATGTACCATTAGATGTATGACGACGAGATGAGGGCAGCATTTTTCTGCTGAATAATAATCACGAGTAGAAGACACAGTACATGCCCTTTTTAGAGGGCACTTTGACGCATGCTCGTGCAGGCTGGCCGGAGTACCGGCTCCGTGTCTCCGTGTCTCCGTGTCTCCGTGTCTCTGTCTCCGTGTCTGAAGTCTGGAGCCCACCCGGCTGGCGCCCCGAGCTTGGTTTTCCTCCGTCAACACCATCACCCATTTTGACGAGCGCAGATGGTCCGCTGCGCAGCTGCGCCAACCTGCGCCCATAATGTCAGCATCGTCCGAGGAAGAAGACGAGGATTACCTCTCCGACAATCAATCCTCGGGATCGAGTTCCGACCACGACTTCCCCCCGCGACCGCTGTCGCAAAACTACTTTGCGCCTCCATTCTACGGACGACCTCCCACGCCACTCCCTCCCTCGCCGTCCCTGACATCCGTCCTGCGGCCATCTCGCCCTACTACTCCCGATCCTTCCGACGAGGATAACATTGCGCCCGTTCCGCACGCGGCACCCCGAGTGCCGACATACGAATACTATGGCTTCGTTCTCTACCTCTTCAGCAGCCTCACGTTTCTCATGTACCTCCTCTGGAGCTACCTGCCCTCGCCGTTTCTCCACGCCCTCGGGATCTACTACTACCCCAACCGGTGGTGGGCGCTCGCCGTGCCCGCCTTCATCGTCATGCTGCTGTGCTACATCTACGTGGCCCTGGCTGCGTACAACACGGAGATGCTGACGGTGCCCATGCACAGCGTGGAGACGATTGTGGACGGCGCAGGGAAGCCGGCGGTGATTGATACCAAGGGACGTCTGAGGGGGAGCGGGAAGAAGGAGAGGAAATGCGATGGCAACGGGAGGTTGCGGTGGAGGGAGATCTGGAACGAGGGGACGGACGCGGTCATGGACATTCCGCTGGCGGGCGTGTGTGAGGTTCTGTACGGGGAAGGGAGGGGGGAGGCTGACGATGATGATGGGATTTGAGCATGTACATGTAGCATGTGTGCATCCGCGGCGAGGCTCACAACACAACAGACTGTAGATATTATGTACAACGATGGCTACAATGAATGCGACTTGATATTAATCTTATATGCCGCGTCGTAATAGGCTGCCAGCTGAGCTGCGTCGTGGAAATGGACCCACATCCCCCCCACACCCCACCACAGCCTTGCTGCAAGTCTACCACTACCAAGCTGTCTAAAAATTTCACCTTCGAGTTGAAAACATTCTCTGCTCCCGGCTCGCTGTATCGTATCAGGTCCGCCGCCGCCGCCGCCCAAAAGACCTGTGCCTAAGCGGCTCATCTGAAATAATCATGGACATTCTCAAGGTCTTGTCCCGCGGGATAAAAAAGACCAACAAAGGCGGCGCTGCCAAACACAATGCCACCTCCCATTTACCGTCTGCCGGCACCAAGGCCAACCCGCAGCTCTACCACGATCAAGTCCGCGGCATGAAGCGCAAGCGCACAGGTGACGAGCCTGGAGCTTCTGCTCCCGTGAACCTACCCGTCGTCGACTATTTTGCTCCAAAACAGGATATTTCTTCCGAGAGCAAATCGAGTGAATCGCCAATGGCCGAGCGAGCCGCGAGTCCGCAACCAGGACCTACCAAAAAGTTGACCGAGGACGAATGCCGCAAACTCCTGCGGTCGCATCGTCTCAAGATCACTCTGCTTTCCAAGCACGAGGAGCAGAAGAAGATTAAGAAGCCGAAGAAGAAACAAAGGGCTGTTCTGGAAGAGAAAAAAGAGGACAAGAAGAATCTGTTCCCTCAACCTTTGGAATCATTCGGCGACCTGCGAACGACATACGGAATATCGCGCACTGTCGCCGAGAACCTGCTTCGTCAGAGCTACCGGCTTCCGACTGAAGTGCAAATGGGCAGCCTGCCTCTACTATTACGGCCTGAGCTGGCTTTGAAGGGGGTGGAAAATTTGAGTCACGGGGTGGACTTCCTGGCAGTTGCGCCCACGGGAAGCGGCAAGACGATCAGTTTCCTCATCCCGGCGATCGACAGGATCATGAAGAGGCGTGAAAGGGGGGGCGTCCATGGCATCCGGGAGCTGGAGGCTGTGATTGTAGCCCCGACCCGGGAGCTGGTTCATCAAATAGTGAACGAAGGCAATAAACTTGTTCAGGGAACGGGGATCAAGATTGTGGCTATGAAGAAGGAGACGCAGCTGGCTGCTGGGCAGCAGCTTATTGTTGACGACGGCTCATCGGATGATGATGATGAGTCTGAGGAAGAGGAAGAAGAAGAAGACACGAAACGCCAGGGCCAAGGCAAGGGCAAGGGCAAGGCAAAGAAACCTCACCCCGAGACCAAGACGGACATACTGGTGACGACACCACAACTTTTGCTCAACTTTTTGGAATCTGGACCAAGTGGAACACACAAGGTTCTTCCGACAGTACGAGATTTGATCCTGGACGAGGCCGATGTGCTGCTGGATCCGCTATTCAAAGAGACGACCTTGGGACTATGGACGGCCTGCACCAATGACAAGGTGCGATTATCGTTCTGGTCAGCCACAATGGGCTCCAACATCGAGTCGCTGGTCACGGAGGAGCTCAGGACAAGAGCAGAAAACTCGGCGAGCACACAAAAGCCATTCGTGAGACTGGTTGTTGGACTAAAAGACACGGCGGTGCCCAACATTGTTCACAAGCTCACCTACACGGCGAGCGAGCAGGGCAAGCTTCTTGCTCTACGCCAGCTTCTGCACCCCACAAGCAACGACGACACAGGCCCACCGCTTCGGCCTCCGTTCCTCGTCTTCACACAGACGATTGATCGAGCGACGGCGCTTCACGAAGAGCTCAAGTACGACATCCCCTTGGAGGCCGGGGGCTCATCGCGCATTGCCGCACTTCACAGCGGCCTGGCCGACTCGGCTCGCTCGGCCATTATGCGCAAGTTCCGAGCGGGCGAAATCTGGGTCCTCGTCACGACCGACGTTCTCGCGCGCGGCGTAGACTTTGCGGGCGTCAACGGCGTCGTGAACTTTGACGTGCCCGGCTCTGCGGCCGCGTACGTCCACCGCGCGGGACGAACCGGCCGAGCCGGCAGAGAAGGCGGCGTCGCCGTGACGTTTTACACAAAGGAGGACATAGCGTTTGTCAAGACGGTTGCCAACGTGATTGCCGTGAGCGAAAAGCAAGCCGGCAAGACGGGCGATGGAGCGGGCGTCCAGAAATGGCTGCTGGACGCTCTCCCCAACGTGGCCAAGGCGGACAGGAAGAAGCTCAAGGAGCGAGGCGTGGAGTCACGACGGAGCAGCGGTGGTGGGCGCAGGGCGATGATTACATCCAAGAGCGGGTATGAGAGGACGAGGGAGCATAATAGGAAGGGCGCCATGGATGCGAATAAGAGGAGGAGGTTGGAGGGGCGGAAAGAGGAGGGTGATGATGAGGGTGAGTGGGCTGGGTTGGACTAGATGTAATCATGTAAATGAGAAGTCTAGAACAGTAGGTCAGCGAAAAATCATCTTTAGGTGTTTGTTTTAAAATGAACAATAAGGGATGTATGTTGTCACAGTCACATGTATGTAATTCGAACGTTTTTCATCAACCCAATTAACCCCTCCCTACCTTGACAGCTACAGTGTGACACCTTCTGGGTTCTCTGCACACTGACTGGCAGTGCAGTGACTGCTATGCTAATGAACGCTACCCCACTGGGCCACTGGGCCACTGGGCCACTGTACAACTGCACATGTACGTACCGCAACATTCCATCCAGTCATTCGCAGCGCCGGCCAGCGATTTGTTTCCCAACCTTCTTCATCACAGTAAAACGAAGGAGACCCCTTCGAGTCCGAATCCTTGCGTCAAGGGTTTCTTCGCCTCATCTCTTGACGTCTGCATGGCACAGACAGCCACAGGCCAACATGCTCAACCGCGAAGACCGTTTCTACGCACCAAGCGGCGAAATTTATCCAGGCGGCCCCAGCATATGGCATGTCATTGACTGGGATCAACGGCGGCTTGTCTCGGTCAAGATGGACCAAGAGCAGGAATCACCAGATGTGGCCTTTGCGTGTCTTTTGAAGCACATTGATCATCTACCTCCCGATATCTACCTCGTCCATCTTTCGCCCGAAGGCGACTTGCTCTCCTCGTCCAACGACCCAGAAGATGACGAGACGCTCTGTCCCTTCCGGCCGTCACTCGACGCAGCACAGCTGCCACCTGGCATCATGACCGCATCCCGGGCAGAGCTCCAAGAAGTTTCTAGACTTGGCCCGAATGTGGATCTGGTCATATATCCCAATTCCACGCGGCCAGGTGACAAGGTGACAGGCGCATTCCGCTCGCATGTTCAGATTTTCTAACGTCAACTTAGTTTGTCTTCAAGTATTTTTTCCTCTTTCAACATCTAGGCTTCTGTTGGCACGAGATGTGTCTCTGGTGTCGCCTCAAGCATCCAAATATTGTCCCCTTTGACAAAGTAGTCGTCGACGAGCTCGAGGGCCGTTTTGTCGGGTTCACATCAAAATACATAGCCGGCGGCACGCTCGATGAAAACAAGACGCGTGTTTTCAAATTGAAGTGGCTTCATCAACTCACTGATGTCCTTGACGAGTTGAACCTGAATCTAGGCGTCGCTCACCAAGACGTGGCGCCAAGAAACATACTCATTGACGAATCAACTGATATGTTGATGCTATTCGACTTTAACTTTTCCGCACGCATAGGAAGACAAGGGTATTCTGAGCATCGCAATGATGTCAAGGGAGTCGTCTTTACCATGTACGAAGTCATCACCCGTGATAAAGCTCGGCGCGACAAAAGACACGAGGACCAGGACGTATCAGCAGTCCAAAATTTGACCTGGGACAAGCACCCTGATGTACAGCTGGATCACCCCGTCTCCGAATTCCGCAGAGTTCTCGATGAGTGGTGTGAGCGGCGGCGAGAGGGACCCCAGATTACGATGAACACCCAAGCCCCCAACTTCCTTGACTGGCCGCCGCTTCCTGAGCCGCCGCTTACTGAAACCATGATAAATCGCGGACCAGATCTTGAGCCGCTTAAAGAGATGGAGAAACGATATGACTGGGAGAGAACTAAGCTGCTGCAGCAAGGAAAGGCGGTCCTGAACTGGCAGAGGCCGGCTCAGAAGTGGCCAGAAAGAGAGGATAAACTCAGGGGGAGTAGTCTAGAAGTGGCGAATGAGTAGCTAAAGTAAACAACGACCGGGTATGGACGTGTCGTGTGAATTTGTATTCGGACCTCACTGCAGCGACGCAATAGAAATGAGGCTTTTCGGTGCTCATCGTCGTCAGTGTAACTTCCAAGGCTACCGCTATTGTTTCCCCAGGGTTAACCATTTCCCACTTGCAACACGGAGCGCGGTGTCACCCCTTCAAACGTGCGAAGACCCTTGCGATGTACTGGGCCTAGTGCATATTGTGTTGATTCAATTTTTTTTTTTAGGGAAAATGTACGAGGATAAGATGGTCTTTTCAAGGAAATTCATAGAGGAAAACAAAGCTCTACATGGGCTTCCAGCCCTAACAAAGGAAGCCAAGGTCTTCCAGCCCTAACAAATGAAGCCAAGGTCTTCGGGATTGATTGACAAAACTTTAGCAGAGGAACCAAGTTCAGCAAGGTAAAAAACATCCATTTGTAGATGTTTTTAGGAACACCTGTGAACACCTGTGAACACCTGTGATGGTGCAATTTACATATACTAGGAAGTATTAACCCCCTATCTGCCTTTGTTCTGATTGGCTCATATCCCGGGACCAAGGGGTTGTCAACGGCACTGATGGCAAGGCTCACCAACACGGGTACCGATGTGGTTCTGGGGGGCCGGAACGGTGCAAAATCCGCTCTTTCCCGAAGCAGTGCTTTTGTTGCCACAAGTCAACGGATGCCGCCGGAAAAGGTGCCCGCAAACGGCGCTGTAGAAGAAGTACCATCCGCAATAGCACCCGGGAGCGCCGTTTGGGTTCTGCACCCTGTTTCTGTTGGCTGTGCGATTTATGCTGTCTGGTGCGATGGTTGCCTGTGCCATTGCGAACGGGGGACCTGGACTGGCTCTTGTCAGCTTTATTAGCCAGAAGCCATGAACGGCAACTCTATGCTCTCGTACAGTGTGTGATGTTGACAAGTGAAGCCGTTCACTCTATGCTCATACAGCGGTGCGTGATGATGATGATGATGATGATGATGATGATGATGATGATGGTAAACTTGCGCAACCCTCAAACAAAAGGGACAACGTCCCTATTTATCTTCATCGACCATCCATCGGGCCACCAGGCCAGAGGCAGTTCAACATATTTCCTGTCAAGACCTCGGCAGCTTGTGCTTCCAAACGCCGTTAGCCTTTGACGGCCTGTTTCGAACTTTGCAATGAAGCCGTCGTCTACTGCCACTGGGCAGCAGCGTCAAGTTGGTAAGCTCGAGGTTTCACCGCAGCATGCATGCTACATGCGGGCCGCTAGCGCCAACAGACAGACCAGTCGAGCAAGCGCCGTCATGAGGCCGTTTGAGTCGACGAAAACCAAGTAGTGGTTAATAAGGCCGGACCCCATGATGATGAGAGACAAGGCCAACATGTAAAACCTGCAGTAGTGATTTTCCAATCATGCAGTAGTCACTCGGCCTGGAAAGGAAGAGGTACCTTTCCACGCAACTTTATAAGAGAAGTGACCTCCTGTAATTCATCCATAGATGAGCTTCTACATACATTATTACGTAGTTCCATTTAGTGGACTGGCTAGCTCCTGTGCCCTAGTTTACTTGCATAAATTGCAGGAGGTCACTCCTCTTACAAATTTACGTGAAAAGGTACTTGTTCCGCTTTAGGCCTAGTGGCTACTGCATGATTGGAAGATCACTGCATCTCCGTACATGTATGTACTCCGTATGTACATACGTCCGTACGTGTTGAGAGAAGGCAGCTGGCAGCTAATTGATGATGTGCAGAAAGTCATCTGGAGGTCGCAGGCGCCAGGGTGGGTCGTGGCGGGGCGTTGCAGGTCCTACGGAGTAAGGATCCGTACATAATAACAAGCGCAAAATTAAGTGGCTAGTTGGCTGCGCCTCTTTTTCCCTCGTGCAACACGGGCCGCTGATTGGCCAAGTGGACCTTGTCCGCCAATTTGATGAAACGGCGAGGCGCATCCATTCATAGCTGGGTGGGAAGGGGGGACCCTCCGTACCTGCCTACTCAGGCACCAACTGAATTGCACATTTTGAAGCATCTGCGCGAATGTGTCCGAGTGCATGATGACATGTTTCGATGGGCATTTTTACCTCGGCATTGAATACGACAACTTCCCAGGCCGTCCGATTCAGCTGATCTGCTTGGTTCCCCTGCCAAGTGTGCAGGGGCTCCATTGTTGGAAAGACTGGACTTTTTTAATTTTTATTTATTTATTTATCTTTTTCAAGCGTGCTAGCCAGACGTCTGGCCGCGACGGCCACGACGGCCATGACGGCCACGACGAGCATTGCTAGAGCCGACAAAGGGCGCAAAGAGGTTTAGACGGCCTTCTTGCCCCTCGAGCTAGTTGGTTACTGAAGTGCCAGAGTGCGTGCTCAACTGAAGTGGTCGGGCTGGGCTCATTCCTCGCAGCGGCTATGCAACCCAACGACTTGACGGCGTGTTTTGGGCGGATAATACGGATTACGGACGTACGGATTACTCGGTGCAGCATACATACATTGGACATACGGAAGTACGGACTACCAAGTACGGACTACTGCCCATCCCCTTTTTCAAATTTGCGAGGCGGCAACATGGGCATCAGACTCAGACCCCCGTCAATCCATATGTATGTATGTACGGCATTGTCATGCGCCGTCATGGTGATATTACAAGTCCGTACGGGAGACGCCCCATTCCTGCCTTGTGGTGGCCTTGTGGTTGTGACCCAGCCCGGATTTCTCTCTTTTTCCTCTCTGATCTCTGATAAGAAGACACTGATATTCGCTGTTGTCCCGATCCTTGCTTTCTGTTTTATTCTTAATTTTTGTGAATCCCTTCGTTTCTTGCTTTTCCCCTTTTCTGGTGAGAGGGCTTCCACGACTGATTCACCTGCCACTCCTTTTTTTTTTTTTTTTTTTTTGGCTGCAAACTGTCGACCGGCTCATTCCCACCCCTGGGCACTTATACCTCCAGCCTCTTTTGCACATTTTTCTGTCCTTCTCCTGCCACCCAAGGTGAGTTAAAGTTGTCTCTGTTTTTTTATTAATAATTCGTCTCTTAAAATGGGTTTCCTTTTGAAACCATGTACATCTTATTTTGCTAATACTTGGGGGATTCTTTTAGAGCCTTGATCGTTTAGACACACGATGAAGTACACCATATCTGTTCTGCTCGCCTCGGCGGGCTGGGCTTCGGCTTTCAAGCAGCAGTGCTCCGGAACTGCCAGCAACGAGGGCGGAAACTGGTTCTGCGGCGCCGTGGATCAGATCATCTACCAGGGCATCAAGGGCAGCGGCAAGTTCCAGGCTGTTACGCACATGGGACCTACTGGCGAGTGCAAATTCGAGGATCAGCTGTTTAACGGTCCCTTGACTCCTTTGGATGACGATGTAAGTGGTTCTGCGCCCGCCGACTCACTTCACGAGACGTTGCCATTTTGCCAACACTCCTCCCTAGCTCTCCATTCACATCCGAGGCCCCATCTCGGTCATGGAAGTCGCCGTCTACAATTTCGCCTCCAAAGGCAAGGGGCATGTCGAGCCCGAAGTTGAGGCCGAGGCCGAGGATTCTCCCCAGGTCGCCGCTCATGCTGGCCACGGCCACGGCCACAAGCATCTTCACCGCGCTCAGCGTGCCAGGCGCAACATGGTGGTCGCCACCATTGACGGCAAGGCAGTCTCGTGGGAGAACAACTGGTTCGGAGGCGATGCTCCCACCGCCAAGCTTCCAGCGGCTCCTGCTCCTGCTCCTGCCCAGACCCCTCCCGTCAAGGCTGCAGCCGGCGCTGCCCTCAAGGTTTCCGGGTCCATTGAACTTGGCAGCTCTGACGAACCCAATTCCAAGCCCAAGGCCAAGCCCAAGGCCAAGCCCAAGGCCAAGCCTGCTCCTTCAGGCTCCGACTGGGATCGTGTCGCTTACTACAATGCTGAGAAGCAGATTGCCGAGAACATGATCTTCATGGGCCACTACGGTGGTTCCGGTTCCGGTGTATTTGACACGTAAGTTCCTCCAAGACCCTCACATCTTCTCCCTCTTCCTCCAAAAATAACAAACAAAATGAGAGAACCCCTCTAACATCAACCACCAGCACCTGGGGCTCATCCCTCGCCTACCTCAACGCCGAGGGCGACGGCGGCGCCTCCTCCCCCCAGATCCTCTCCAACACCCAGATCTCCTCCAACAAGGAATTCGCCATCTTCTCGGGCGAAAAGTGTGACGAGTCCTGCGGCTTCGCCCGCGCAAAGGACGTCGCCTACAAGGGCTTCGCGGGCGCCAACAAGGTCTTCCTCTTCCACTTCAAGATGCCCCTCGACGGCGACCGCGGCTTCAACGGCGACATGCCCGCCCTCTGGCTCCTGAACGCGCGCATCCCCCGCACAGCCCAGTACAACGCCTGCTCCTGCTGGAACACGGGCTGCGGCGAGGTCGACATTTACGAGGTCCTCACCTCCGGCGGCACAAAGTGCAAGAGCACGTTCCATCTCGCCAACGGCGCCGGCTCCTCCGACTACTTTGACCGCCCCGTCGACAAGTACATCAAGGTCGCTGCCGTCTTCCACGAGGAGACGGCCACCGTCTCCATCAAGAAGCTCTCCGACGACGTCGACTTCGCAAGGGGTCTCGACGATGCCACCGTCCTGCGGTGGTTGTCGCAGCCTAGCGATCCGAAGAATCTCAAGCTGAGCAGCTTGTTCCAGCTTCTTGGCAGTTCATGAGCATCTCTACCATGTGATTGATGCGAATGTTGGGCACGCGGTAGTTTTAATAGGGCCCAACGGGCGAGGAAATGCCCCTGGTTCGTGGAATAAATGGGCGGTTGGCTATGTGGGATGTCAAGTTTGTTTGTACGTATTTTGGATTCTACGTCTATTTATTCTCCTGTTTTTGTTCTTGGAACATACTGTCTTGGGATGGTGCAGATCCGAGATTCACCTGTATATTGTTGGCCTACGACTGATATCATTACGCTTGTACCGAGGTGCTGTCTTTTTTCATCATTGAATGTCCGTCTGTGAGGCGTGAATTGAAATGGATGACGTTGACTTGTGGTGGTGCCATGTCCGCAAAGAATATTTGCCTGAGTTAGATAAAACAGTGCAGGGGATATATTCCGTGTAAACCACATTGATGCCCCAGCCTGAGAAATATTGACTTTGTGTGTCAACGTAGATGTAGTAACAAGATGGTACAAGTTGCTCTAATATACAGTAGAATGACAAATTATAAAAAGAAGCAGCCCACGCCAACGCCTACGCCCACATCCACATCCGCCGTCTAGTCTACCCTCTCCATTCTATTCCTCTACGCATTCTTCCCTCCCTTGTCCTCCGACGACAACCCCACGACGTTGCGGAGCGTCCCGAAACTCAAGCAGTCGCTAATGCGGTTCGCCCCAGAAAAGAGCATGACTAATCGTTCTACGCCACACCCCCAGCCGCCAGTAGGGGGTAGGCCATAGTCAAGGGCCTTGATGTAGCTCGAGTCCAAAGGACATGTTTCCCATTCGTCTCCTTCTGCTTCTTCGGCCAACGAGGGCTGCTGTTGTTCGGTCTCGGCAAATCCGATTTCCCCATTGGGTTTGTTCACGAGGGTTCGGTGAGCGGCCAGCTTTCGCTTCTGCTCCTCCGGGTCGTTCTCCTCTTCGTACATGTTGGCGAGCTCGCGGCCGCCGACGAAGAGCTCTGCTCTTGCCGAAACGAGTTGGTAGGTTTGTGGGCACAGGAACCCCTTGGCGAGCGGTGACATGCACGCGGGGTGGTTGGTGATGAAGAGCGGCTCGGCAAAGGACATGGGCTCCAGGTAGACGGCGGCAAGCCGGTCGAGGAGCTTGGGCAGCGAGTTTGGCACTTCGCCGGGGATGGCGATGCCCGCGAGTTTGAGCAAGGCGAGGAGTTCCGGGAGAGCATTCTCAGAAGACAGTTTCGGGAGTCGAACACCCATGGCTTGTTCTAATCCGGGGATGAATTCCACCTGCGCGAACGGACGGACGAACTGACTCAGGTCGATCGGGGGCAGGGCGGTCAGTTGTGTCGAGATGAGATCTTGGGCGTGTTTTGCCAGTCCGTGGAGCAGTTCTTCCGTCTCCCTGATCAGGTCGGCCAGGTTGGTGTAGGCGCTGTAGAATTCACAAATGGTAAACTCGGGGTTGTGTGTAGCATCAATGCCTTCGTTTCGGAACGCGGGGCCGATCTCAAAGACCTTGTCTACACCACCGACGACGAGCCGCTTGAGCCAAAGCTCAGGCGCAATGCGAAGAGCAAGGTCCTTGTTGCGATATTCTGTGGCCTGGGTAACAAAGGGACGCGCCACAGCGCCTCCGGCATTTTCGGCCAGAATCGGCGTCTGGAACTCGAGGAAGCGTTTGGAATGGAGGTGGTCTCGCATGTATTTTGTGATTTCGGCTCGCAATCTCAACACATCAATCACTTGCTTGTTGACGAGCATGTCGACATGGCGCTCGGCCATTTTGGTTTTGGCATCGGTCAGCTTCTCCGGGATCTGCTCCATGGACGGGGAGAGCAGTTCTGGGAGCTGGCTGGCTTCGAGGGTCGGCTCCCCGGCCTTGGTGCGGGTGGCATGGCCGATAACGGCTACAACAGACCTTGTCAGCCAGATTGCCGGGAGGCGACGAGAATGAAGCCGGTGGAGGAAGCCCTACAGATGTGATCGCCAATCTGAATCAGGTTCCTAAATAATGAGAACTTTTGGATCCGTCCTTGCTTTTCTGATACGCATTTATTCTTGTTGATCATGATTTGCACTTTCTGGAATTCGTTCACAATGTCGAGGAAAACAAGGCCTTTGCCAACTACACGCTTTGACCGTACACGACCTGCCAATGTCACTTCTTCACTGGGCACTTGCTCATGTAGCTCCTCTAGGAATTCCGGAACGCTCTTTCGAGAGTCAGCAGATTCTGACCGGGGATACGGGTCAGGATAGAGTGGATCCTCGCTCTCGTGGTCTTTACGAAGCTCATCTCGTCGATGCTGCTTGAATGGTGACAGCGCCGCCTCGTTTGCATCTTGAACAACAGCGAATCTCGACGTCTTGTTTGGAATATCAGGCCCAGAAGACAGCGCGCGACTTGCATGCCTGGACAGCATGGAGATGGGTACCATGTCCCAAGACCGAGAGCTATCTATCCGCGTCGACCCGACGGTGCGTCTTGCGACACATTGCTGCGAGAGGGCCGACTGGCGAGCCAAGCGAAGGCACAGGGATGATCTCATTGCGCCTATTCGGAGTCATTGTTAGCCGACTCGTTTTGTGACTCGGATTGGCAAGCACACAGAGATGAGTTGAAACAATTTTTTTTGTCAGGCATTGGCATTGTGCTATCACACACGACCGAGGTCGCGTCAATCGCAGCGGTTCTGAAGCGAAGATGCAAGTTCATCATGAAAGTGGGACAAACGTCATAGAGAGATAAGAAAGACGGCGTAGACTTACAGTCATGGCCATGTACCTGAGCGGTTGGCCCCTAGGCTGAGGGAGCGTCAGAAGTGGCACGATGGATGCAATGAATGCAATGGATGCAATGGATGGAAGGAGCTTGAGGAAGAAGAGAAAAGTTTCTCGCGGTGGGCCGGATTTCCAAGCTTCCTGGTATTAGCAACCCCCGGTTAAGCAGCCCGCCCCGCCAGTCGCATGTACGGCACAGCCTCACGGCGTGGGGACCCACCAACGACCAGCCACCAGCCACCAGCCACCCGGGCTGAATTTTGTGCATCGCATTTGTCCCCATTTACCGCCGCCGCCAACACCACCACACTTGCTCCATCTTACCAAGTGACCCGTCTTGTCCTCGTTTTGCGATAGCCACGGAGATCCAGTCATGGCTCAACAGCCCTTGCCCACGTCGGCGCAGCCCACCGACATTTACGGCGGAGGTACGATGATGAAAGAAAACTCTCTCGCGCCATGATGATACGCGAAAGCGGTCCGCGCATCCAACCACACACTAACATTGCCGTCGTTATAGATGAGGTTTCCGCCCTGGTGCTCGATCCCGGCTACTGCAACACACGCGCAGGCTTCGCAGGCGAAGATGTGCCCAAGTCCATCCTGCCGTCTTTCTACGGTCACGTCACCAGCGAACCTCAACGCGACTTGTTCGGCGACGAGTGCATCATTCCCCGCGCTGACTTTGAGGTCCGCAACTACATGAACCGAGACAGCGTTGTCGAGGACTGGGACGTCGCGTCCAAAATCTGGGAACACATGCTCGTCAAGCGATTGCAGCCCGAACACGCGACCCCGCCTTCCAAGAACGGGCTGAACGACGAGGTCAAGGAGCAGGACGGCGAGGGCGACGTAGCCATGGAAGAAGAGACCGAGGCCCAGGAGAAGCCGCTGCAAGAGAACCCCGTCTTGATGACGGAGGCTCCTTGGAACACGCCCAAGTCCAGGGAGAAGGCCATCGAGATCATCATGGAGAACTGGGGGTGCCCTGCATTCTGGATGAGCCGCACCCCCGTGCTGTCTGCCTTTGCGGCCGGCAAGGCAACTGCCTTGGTCATTGACATTGGTGGCGCCAATACCTCGGTGACTGCTATCCATGACGGCATGGTTCTGAAGCGATCGATCCAGCGCTCTCCCGCTGGCGGACTGTGGCTCTCCTCGCAGATTCGCACCATGTGGGAAACCTCGGAGCCCAAGGTCCCGTTGACTCCCATATTCATGGTCGAGAACAAGACGGGCGTGGACGCGCTGGCCCCTGCCCAGGCCCGGCTGCGCCAGTTCCCGTTCCAGATCGACGATTCCTTCCGCGCCTATGAGGAAGAGCGAGTCCTTACCGAATTCAAAGAGTCGGTCGTCGAAGTCTGGCGAGGACCTGGTCGATACAGTGCCGCCGGCAACGAAGACTACGTCAGGACGCAGCCGGGCCGCGTGTTCGAGATGCCCGACGGCTACAACCAGATGTGGCGCGAGCAGCGCTTCAAGGTGACCGAGGGGATGTGGGACGAGAGTGCCGGGTATCCCGTCGCTGAGTCTGACCGTCTCACCAAGGCTCAGACGATTCCTGAGCTCATCCGGGCCTCCCTCGGCGCCATCGACGTCGACCTCCGCGGCAACTTACTGGCCAACGTGGTCGTCACCGGCAGCACCAGCTTGATCAACGGCTTCAACGACCGTCTGACAAATGAACTGACAGCCATGTATCCCGGCCTCAAGGTCAAGATCCACGCCGCTGGTCTTACGAGCGAGAGAAGGTTTGGTGCTTGGATCGGCGGCAGCATTCTGGCTAGCCTGGGAACCTTCCACCAGATGTGGATATCCAGAAAGGAGTACGAGGAGAACGGTGCCGGCGTCGTCGAGAAGCGATGCAAGTAGAAGAGGCAAGGGAAAAAAAAGACGAGCAGCAACTGGCCTGCCTAGACGGTGACATGAACCGCGGAATTCTGGCGTACGGAGTCACGAGGAGAGATGATGTGCTTCTTTGCGTATGGGAGTCTTTATTGATGAGACTCGACACGCCAAAAAAAAAAGTGTGTATCGTATGTAGATAATCACAATGAAATCCCACGTGTTGTTGCCCGTACGAGAAAGCCAATACAGTGAAGATGACCCAATGTACATGCAATAATTCCGACTTGACATGCCATCAAGTCTCCATCTCTTCATTCTTCTTTGATGCTCTCCCTCTCCGCCCTCCTCATCTTCACCCACGACCCCAGGTCCGCCCATATCCTCTCCTTCTCGGCCGGCAACAACGTCGCAGCCAGGCCGCTCGTGCTCGGCGCGACAAAGACGCTCGCACCAGCCCATTCCCCTTGCACGACACCCATGTTCTCTCGCCCATCCTGCCATCCATATCGAAACTGCTTGCCCACGGGTCGCCCGTGCCTCACGCGCCATATGCTCTCCCATATGCTCTTGCCCACCACGCACACGCTCTCCGGGCGCCAGCGCCGCGCCTTGCCCTCCAGGGCGGCCACCCCGTCGTCCATCTCCGCCCTGCTCAGCTCCGAGCCGGAACGGCTCGGCCTCGACACAATGTTTGTCAGGCCGAGGGAGTACAAGCCCGGCATCTGCCTGTCTTCCTCGGCCCTGCACCGCCGGGGCGTGACGCCGCTCGAGTGGAGGAGCTTCCAGAACAGATTGGACGGGTGGGCGTACGCGTGGCCCGTCAGGGCAGTCGAGATCCCGGGGTTGAGCCCGATGAACAGGACGAGGAGGTCGGGTGCGACCGCGTCCGGGAGGGGAGGCAGGTGGGCGTACTGGGAGGGCGGTGCGTAGCCTGTGCTGCTGGGGCGGGCGCGCTTCTTCTTCTTCCTTCTCCTCTTCTTCTCCTCGGTCGACGCTTCGTCACTTTGGTGTGCTGCTATGGTGCGCTTCGCGGGCTTGGGCGAAGGCGATGCTCGAGGGGGGTTGCGGCGCACGCCAGACTCGGGGGACGTGTATTTGAAGGCGTCTAGTTGGAGCAGGCCTTTGAACGTTGCGTGCGCGGGGGGTTGGTCCCCTTCGTCCATGATGATGATGGTGGTAGTGGTGGTGGTGTTGATGCGGGGTTGTTGGGAAGTTTTGACGTTTGTGCTTCGGATTTCCACTCGCCGTGATATCGGCACCCCGTGATATCGGCACCCCTTGATATCAGACTATTGATATCTTTGGGGATGGGCTTCCCTGACGATCAATCAGTCTAGAGGCAGCTTGCATTACATGCACGATACGAGATCTGGGACGGACGGGAACGCATCCAATGTTGATGTCCTTGAAGTTATTTGGGAAATGAGAACCAACAACTTGAACACAGCCAGCGCGTAGCTTTGTATGCCTCATCCCCTTTGATTGGAGGGTACATTTTGCGGCGCATTAAATAGTCGAGCAAGCACTCAACGGCCGTTTTTGGCAAGACATGTGCCGCTCTTGTAAAGCAGGCGGTGGATGGGTGGCATGCCCAGACGCCGTTGGCAAGAAAGGCAATAAGTGCTCATGTCAATTGGCAAAGTCTCGGAACATGGTGTGTATTCATTCGTAATTTCTCTTGTATTTGGCAGAGCTGCATCCCAGCTCCTTCTATGTCGACTCCATCTTTTTTGAAAGACGCATGTTGATAATCTTGTCTTGTCTACCGTCTACTCCTGCTCGCTGATGAACTTTTCGGTCTCGAGAGCCGCCATGCACCCAGTACCTGTGCGAGGGCGAATTAGTATTTTTGCCTTCCTTGACTCTTGTTCTCCTTGGGGTAATTCCATGCCCAGCAGACAAGAAGACAAGACAATGTTTGCATCATGGATGAACAGTCACACGGAGTGGGAAAAGTGTCAAAACTCACCAGCACTGGTAATAGCCTGTCTGTACCTCTTGTCCTGCACATCGCCGGCGGCAAAGACGCCCTCTACACTCGTCGTGGTCGTGCCAGGCTGGGTGACGATGTACCCGTCCGCATCCATGTCAACCTGGCCCTTTACGAGCCTGGTGGCGGGATCGTGGCCGATGGCGTAGAACAAGCCGTTTGCCTCGACGACCTCCTCCCTTCCCGTGAGGGTGTCCTTGACGACGAGGTGGGACATGAGGCCGTCGTCGGAGCCCCTCACCTCTGTGGCGACCGAGTTGAAGCGCACTGTCGTCTTTTCGTTCTTGAGCAGCCGCGTGGCCATGGCCTTGCTGGCGCGCAGGGCGTCTCTCCTCACGAGGACGGTGACGTGGCTGCCGTACTTTGTGAGAAAGGTGGCCTCCTCGGCGGCCGAATCGCCGCCGCCGATGACATAGAGCGGCTTGTTGCGGAAGATGGGCAGCGCGCCGTCGCACACGGCGCACGCCGAGATGCCGTTCTGCCAGTACTTGTCCTCGCCGGGGAGGTTCATGCGGCGGGCGGACGCGCCGGTGGCGATGATGACGGCGTCGGCCGTGTGCGTCTCGTCGGGCGAGAACTCGGTCGTGTACTTGAAAGGGCGGGAGGAGAGGTCCAGCGTCTGGACCGTGTCGGTGATGACCTCGGTGCCGAACCGCTCCGACTGGAGCCGCATGTTGTCCATGAGCTCCTGGCCCATGATGCCCTTGGGGAAACCGGGGAAGTTTTCAACGTCGGTCGTCGTGGTGAGTTGGCCGCCGGCGGCGATGCCGTTGGCCATGAAGCCTTCGTAGAGGACCGCTTCACGGAAACCGGGTGGTTAGTTTTGGGGACAAGGGGAGAACAACAACCAACAACCAGCAACCAACTCACGCTTCAGTTCTGCGCGACCCAAGTACACGGCTGCCGTGTGAGCCGCCGGGCCAGAGCCGATAACTACGACGACAAGTAAGCGAAACAAACCTTTGTTGCAAGTCAATTGTCGACAAGTTACGTACTGACAACCTTGCTGTGCATCTTTCGCGCCCCCTCTGGACAGACACCCGAGGTTCTCGTCTGAAACGCCGCCGCAGCCGCAATGGATAGCCCAGCACTCGAGCGCAAGGTCCGTCGAAAAGTTGAGGCGAACAGCTTGGCGGTTGGCGGGGGAGGGAAAACTTGGTGAGTGCTGTATTATTATGGGTTTCGCAAAACAGGTCGGATGCGGTTCGAAATGCCGTGACGGATGGGGAGGATGGGAGGATGGGAGAATGAGAGAATGGGAGGATGTGAGGATGGGAGGATGGGAGGATGGATGCATGGATGCATGGATGCATGGACGGCGGGGTGGCGGATTGGGAAAGATGCTGGTGGCGTTGGCGGGGCTTTTGGACGACTTGGGCTTCGGGGGATGGAACAGACGTGATTTCTGAGCTTCAGCGAGCGGATCAGGCAGGCACAGGTCATCACGACTGCCGTACACGTTGAGCGTCAAGGTTTGCTTCATCCATCTTCGCAATTCGCAATTCGCAATTCGCAACTACGGCCAATCCAACAACACGTAATGTCCACCACCAGGTTTTCTGCTCCCGGCCAAATCACCGCTGCCCGTCCTCCCCGGTACCCTTCCCAAACCTCGCCCCCAGCCCGCCGATATCTCTCCTGAAGAACTTGCCGAAATTCCTCAGATTCTCATTCATCGTCGCCTTCTCCGTGCTCTGCCCCGTCGTTGTCCCGATATCCCTCGCTGCACTGAGCAGCTTCTCTCCCAGGAACGCGGCATCGAATCTCGCCCCCGATGCCGCCGCCGCCGCTCCTCCAGCGTTTGTCCCCGCGCTGGTCGTCATTCCGCCCGTCATCGTGAGCGGCGTGAGCAGCGATGAGTTTTGGACGAGCTTATCGTTGCTGCTGCCGTCCCTGTGTATGCCGAACAGCTCAATGAGGTGAGACTGGTCTTGTTTGCGAATGCCCTTCAGTTCGAGAATCTTCTTGAAATTCATCTCGGAGCGGTCGCCGATGTGGATGAGGTAGGCCTGGACAAGAGCCTCGGGCGGTGATTGACGCACTTGGAGCGTTTTCAAGAGCGGATCCATTCGATTCATCGAGTGTTCGACGCGACGCACGAAGCTCGGGGGTGGTGTCTGTTGGGTAGAAGACCGGTTGTGGTAGGAGAGGAGATTGCCGAGTGATTTCGTGAGGGCGTACTTGTCAACGAGCATCTATCGTCAAAGTTAGTCGTCTTTCGTTTTGCCTCGCGCATCTGTAAAAGGCTGATCAATCTTGCCGTATACATGTATCCGCGCCATGTGTGTATGAGGGACATGCTAACCTGCTGTGCGCCAACCTCTGATATCGGACGACAATGCACAATATTGTTGATGTACGCCGTCGCCAGATGCTCGACCAGGTTGTCGCAGAATGCCCTCGCATACTGCTGCTTAGCCACCACACCCAGTATTTCTTGCGTCTTGGTGTTGACGTGCGTCACCAGCTCTCCAACATACGAGCTCTGGTCGCCCGCCATATCCATCGTACTCCAGTTGGTGTTCCTCATCTCCCGCCACGTAGCCTCGCAGTCCAACTCGACCATGTGCACCAAAGCCAGCACAGCAGCGCTCGCCACGCCAAGGAAGGCGTCCGACTGACAGGAGAGGTCCACCTTGGAGACGAGTTCGTCGTCAATACGCTTCTTGATGTTTTCCTCCAGCTGATTCGTGTTTGTGTGCCAAAAGTCGGCCGTGTTGAGGACCAAGACGGCATTTTGAATCGAGGGACTCTGTGGTCCACCTGCTGCCTGGAGGACATGAAGCAGAACCTGCTGCGCGTATTCGTCCAAGTATTTCGACAAAACCTTGGACAAGTCCAGCAGGCGATCGCTGGTGGATGACCTGGCGCATTGCGACAAGGTCAGCTTGTAAAAGTGGAAGAGCTCGATGGCGGACGGAATCACGGCCTGCGGGGAGAATTCTTCATCATCGGGCATGAGTGTCTGGCCGCGATACCTGGGTATCATGGACGCCAGCTGTCTGTCCTGCGAGTCCACCCACAGGCTCAGATATGGCTCAAACACGACTGAAATGAGGCCGTTGAAGTTGTGCGCCTTCTCCTCTGTTGAGCTCAGCGTGTCAATGCTCGCCCTGGGCTCGTTTGAGAACTTCTTCTCGATGCTCTGTTCAAAATCGAGCGTCTCCTGCAAGCAACTCAACAATAGATTGACATCAACTTTGTTCCCATCACCCCGCCGCATGCTCCTCTCCAGTATCCCCTTGAAGTCTTCTCGCGTCCCGTCACAGAAGGCCGTCGCCAACAGCTCGCCCACGTGCCAGTGTGAAGGAAATATGCCGGCATGCTCGTCTTCATGCGTCTTCATCATACGCTTGAACCAAGCATACCTCCGGCCGATGTTGTCCAGACTTCCTGCCTCGTCGTTGCCTCGGAAAACCTGTCTATATTCTCGCAATTCCGTGTTGACATACCAAGTAATGATGCGCGACTTTGCCGAATCCCCCAGCGCATCCATGACCAGGCAGGCTTCCACGAGCATGTTCTTCTTGGAAGCCACTTCGCTTTTGGCAAACGCCATCTCGAAGTCTTCGCACACTTGCTCCAGCAATTCTCTCTGGAGTTCCGAGACCTCGCGACTCAGCGTCGCAATCTGCTCAATGCTTCGATAGCTGTTGAAGTGTTTCATGAGCTGTATGACGGCCTGGAGCAGGCCGGCACATTCCCGGTATTGCCGAGTCTTGGCCAGCCCTCTCAGTTGCTCATACGCAGTCGTCAGCATCTGCAATCTCTTGAGCGCCGTCATGCTCAGCGTCAGGTTCCGCTTCGTGCCATCCAGCCGCTTAATTTCAGCCGTCATGGATGTGATGTTCTGTTCCGTTTCTATCGCTCGTGACCGCACGGTTTCAATTTTTCGGAAGAGCTGCGCTAGCTCGGTCTGCGCTGATTGCATCCTCTCCAGACTCGAGTCCGGCTTGTACGCTTGTTCGAGCTCGAGGCTGTTGATTTCGCTGGACAAGACATTGTGATGGGCTTTGAGGGTTCGCGATACCTGGTGGATGGATGAGACGGCCGATGGGTGGGCGAACAGCATGTTCAGATGCTCCATTGGGTCATAGTTGACTGGACAAGCGAGAGCGACAACGATTAGCCAACGAAGCTAGGCCATGGTTATACGGTTCATCGAGGACGTTTATTACCAGCATCCAGGGCGGATGTTTCCGCCTGATTCCCATTCATCCTGACAAATATAGGAGAGGTTTATCAATGTTTTCTCGCATGTCGACCCTTCTCGAGTCCTTTCCGGAGAGGGGTGTGGTGTGTTGACCTTGACGAGACCGGGTTTCGTCGGAGAAAGCTGTCCCCCTCTATTATCATAGCTCTCTCATTATGTATTGACGCTGACGCCAAAGCCGAAAAGTGGGTCCGGCGATACAAAAATCCCACACCCCCTTGATAAATGTTAAGATCAAAGCCCCCGGGGGTTCGTTACCCTACAGCGAAAGTGAGACTACCGGGCGCGATTAGACGCGTCGTTCAGTTTATCTTTGGCAATAATTCGGCCGTATCAACGCAACTGCAGGCTCGAAAGCCTCATCCTCGTCTAACAGATACGCTTCACCATGGTAGTCTCAATATTTCAATTGATGACAGTCGCCAAGTCACGGCATTCATAGCGGACACGTGCGGTTTATGTCCTGCGTTGATGAAAAAGGAACAAAGCATATATCTCGTCACGGTGAAATAGTGAGTTCAACAACTCGCTTTCAAGATCAAGTCAATTCTACAAAATATTCAATGCGCTGATCATGCCGCTACGCCAATGCTATCGGCACAAATTGCCTAATCCTCCTTGGGAGCTCTGTCCATTTCCAAACTCTCCCTTTCTTTGATGCCAGTGTCCTTGCTCTTCTTCCTCATTGAGAAGCGCCATGAGCTCATTCGACTCTCTCTACTCTCCTTTGACTTGGACGGCCCAAATGACGGACTGCTAGCCATACTGTCATAGCTTCGTCCAAACGAAGTGCCATCCTCGCCAAGGTCATCGGCGTCGCCAATGCTGGATCGTTGCTCCAAGGAAACATTGCGATCGGAATTTGCGGTGCTTCCTGGGCCCTTCTTGAAAAGTCCCGATTCCTTGCCGCGTCGTGATGAAAGGCTGAACTTGCTGGAACTTCCCTTGCGAAAAAGTTTCTTGACCACATTATCAGAGTCTTTCATATTTGACGTAGAGCCCGAGTTCATGTCTGATGGCGTGTTTGACTGTGTCAAATCCAACTGGAAAGATTCGTGTGACTCGGACCGGGGGGTTCCAGCATGGACGGAGTAAGTGTCTCTGGAAATGCGCGAATCTGAGAGGGAGTCGTCGTGGCTGTGTGGCATCTCAATGCTCGGTGTGATGGCGTCCTTGTCTTTGCCCTTGTCCCCTGCACGATCCTTGTCCTTCTCTTGGCCCCTCATTCCGAATATGAGCTTGAATGGTCGGGCTGTCGGATCTAAACGTTGTTTTATGGACTTTGACGAGTCAGATGGGGGCCGATCGGCAGCAGCGACTGGAGGACGCGATCCAATGACTCCGACGTGGCGAGCCAACAACTGAGGATTCCTCAGATCCTCATCATCCAAGATCTCGTCCTCTGCTGAGGCCAACGTGGTTGTCAGAACCGTGTTTGAGCCGTGTAGGGAAGGCCGTCTTGAACCGCTTCGGCTGGGCCAAACACTGTCGTTAGGAGACCAAACCCGATTCATCAACGCGGGCGCGTCACCCCGGCCCCCCCAGATGGAGCCGCTGTCCGTAGATGGGCGATCCGTGGAAGTAATGGACGATGGCCGAGAGTGGCCGCGCTCCCGGTCGAAGATGGTGGACACTCTAGGGCCTTTCAAGGAGTTGACGCGCCTGGAAGAGAAGGGATGGCGTGGGCTTTCCATGAAGATATTTTGGCCCGTGGAGGCTTTGGTGTTCCAGGGCCAATATTTCCATCGACTGTCCAGCGCCTCGACTTCCTCGGTACCACGAGGGAATGACTGGCTTTGGCCATGTTTGAGGGTGCCGATAGGCGGGCCGCCATCTTCAGTCACCTTGGATGCTCTGCCGCCTCTATGGAAAGTGGACAGGAGACTTGTGAAGCGGTGGCTGCTCGCAGGCGGCGCGATGGGCGACGAATTCATATTCAAGGACATTCGCTCACTCGCGTCTGTATACTGAGAGAATGGCAAGTTGTGGTTGGAGCCGTGAGGACTTGAGAAGGCATAGTATGATGGCGCGGGGGAAACAGGAGACTGGGGACCATCTTCATCTGCCGTAACCGGCTCGGGTAGTACTGGACTGTCAGAGCCCTTTACCTCGTCGGACTCCTCGGTATCATCAAATATGTTGGACGGCAGCAAGGTCTGGGCGGTGGGACTTAGCGGGCCCCCAGCTGCCTTGAACTCCGCTTCGGATTGCGCTGTGCCGTCTTGGTTCGTTGGCATATCCATGAAAAGTCTGTTGCCGAAGCTGATTTGGTTGAAACCCGCATGACCTTGAAAGTTTGGCTCGGCGTTGGTCGAGGGACGGGGCGGGGAGATCGGGGTACCTCCCAGACCGCCACCGGACCCGGGAAAGGTCAAAGTTTTCGCATTCTGGGTTGCTGCGGACGGATCATGGTCCATTACCACGGATGGTGGTTGATTGTAGAAACTGAGGCCGGCCTGTTGCTGTTGAACAGCCAACTGCTGAGTTAAGGATCTTATACGCTGGTCCAATAGGACTCCTTGCTTAGTTTCCGCCACTAATCGATCATTGAGATCTCTGCGAGCCGACTCCCAATCCCGTTTCAATATCATGTCCTCCTCCTTCCATCGCTCGTCGTTGGCATCGGGGAGGAGTCCTCTCATGACCTTGAGATCTTGAACCTGCCTGCCCTTTTCCTTAAGTTCGGCTTCCAGTTCAGCGCACTTTTCCTGGAGATGCGCGTTGCTCTCATCAAGGTCTTGGACATCGTGATCGCAGTTCTCCGCCAACTCTTTCTTCTGTGCCTCGAAGCCTTCGCGTTCCTTCTTCATCCGCTCCACCTCCTTCTCGAGCCTAGCAATACTGTCCCGGATCTTGGTCTTCTTAGATTCCTTCTCCTTCAACAGCTGCTCTTTCCTCTGTCGCTCCTTTTCCGCTATTCGCATCTGTTCCATGGTCGACCTGATTGTCGCTCTGAGCTGCGTTGTATGCTCTTCTTTTTCCTTTAGGGCCTGCCTTTTGCGATCCCTCTCCTTCTTTAGTTCTTCTTCTTGCTGAGTGGCTTCGGCTTGTTCTTTCGCAATCATTTGCAATGTTGTCTCGATCTCCTTTCGAATGTTCTCGAATTTGTGATTCAACTCAAGCAAGGACATTTCTGGCTCATTTGGATTCGAAGATTTTGCCTGAGCTTGATCCGCGCTCGTCACTGATGGTGAGTGACGCCGATTCATGGTGTTGCGCCGTTGTCCAGGGGCGACGCTTGTGATATCCCTAGGAGCATTGGACACTCCATCGAGCGCGGGCGTAGCCTCGACCGTGGGCAACGAATAGCTAAAGTCATTGGAGTCATCGGAGTCGTCGTTGGTATAGGCATGCGGCTGATCAGGGTCAACGAAGTTGGAAGGCAGACGTGAATTTCCCAGTTGGGGCCGACCATCCTTGCCAAAAGTCTTCAACCGGATGACGGGACTACCGGATCTGAAATTGTTGTGACCAACAGCTACGACCCTAATGTTGTAAAAGTGATTTGGCTTCAAGCCAGTGATTGTTATTCCGGCTTCGCTTCCAGTTGCCTCTCCCACTGTTTCATCATTGGTCAGTATCGAAAAATGCCACTCCATATCGCCCTCGTAGCAGGTTGCAATTACCTTGGACCCCATTCACTTGGATTAGATATCTTGGAGCAAGTCGATGGGAATGAGGTCGTGTCCAAGCCAGAGCGGCAGCGTCTGATCGAATGCCTGCGAGACATACTTCGGGGGCCTGGGGAATGTCTACACCAAGGATGTTGACAAGCTCAGACACAGGCTTCCAGACAGTTTGGAAGGCCCGATGAAGAAGCCTACAGGGACAGAGCAAGGGCGGCGCCATCAGCGGATGATCCAAGTGGAAGGCAAAATTTAAATGATGACGATGCCTTTTTTTTTTTTTTTTTTTTTTTTTGAAAAAGAATGGGAACAGAATCCGAAATGCCGGCCAACTCGACGATGTCGGCATGCCGACGACAAGGAAGGTATGTATGACTGTACTCACCAGACGACAGCTCCCAACGTCAGAATCATCTGAAAGCGCGCAACGGGCGTAGCACTGATGACGGCCGCATGGGCGGTGACGTAGATGCGATGCATCACTGCACGACCAAAGTAGTGGAGGAGAACGGCAGTGACGACGGCGTAGACAATCTTTCGCGTTCCAGCCAAGAATCTACGCAGCGACCAGAGGCTGAGGAAAGCGACGAAGAGCGTGATCAAGAGCAGGAGGTCCCATGACATTATTCTCAGGCCTCTTAGCGACGCTGAGAGAGGGAGAGGAGGGTCAAGGTAGTGGTGGTGTTGAAGGAGTGCGAGACCGGGCCGTAATTGTCGTGAAGTGGCCGGTCAAAAGAGTTTGGTGATGGAAAGACGGAAGTGAAAATGGCGTTGAATGTTTGGCGGAAGGTCTGGCAAGGTTCTGTTGAGTCTGTTCCAGTTTGGAGTGGGGGGGCGTCCCTTGCAGCCAATCCGCTGCTAGGCGGTGGGTATCCCAGCGCGACGGGGGGGGGCCTGGCTGGCAAACCCGTGGCGGAGCTGCCAGGCCTCGACGACTTGACGACGTTGATGATGTGCACCATTTCCATGCACACCATGCATTGCATAACTCGACGAACGGGGGAATGAAGAGGGGAGCACATGGATCATCTCCGGGCATTCGGCCGTGTGCGAGCCGCCGGGCTTTAGCCGGCTCCATGTACCTACTCCAACCAAAAACAGCTTGGCTAGGATCATGCATGCAGATACACGTTGGCAGAAGATCTGGTCTTGATGGACGTGAATGAGTTTTGTCTCTGCGCCTGGCGCTCAGCCGCAGTGACCACGGATCATCCCATTCCATCCGCGAAATTCGGTACCAAGTCTACGCAATACTCAGGCCTCAGGCCTCAGGTCTACAGAGATCCTTTGCACGCAGGAACACGGCCTCATTTCTCAGTGGTTGCCTGGTCAAGCTTCTTCTTGCAAGTAGTTCTGCAGCTTTCAATCAGTTTAGAAAGGCAAACTCATCGGGACTAGCATCTATTGTGGGCACCGTCCTTTGCCTGCCACTTATTTGCGCGTTCATCATCCCTTATGCCTTGCAACACCCACGGACCCTACATATATCATGGTTAGCAAATAATCACTGCGTACAAATGGTGGCCAAGAAAAAAGAGATCGGGAAAAGAGACAGAAAGAAGCGGAGGGGGAGGGGCAGGGAGAGGGAGAGGGAGAGAGAACACACAGTCCTAGTTCACACCGGCTCCAAACATCTCCTTAAATAAACTCTCAAAGCTGACCGAAAACCCCTGGCTTACAGAGCTTTATATATCCTTGGTCAGTTTCCTTGACAAGATTGGAAGAATTTTTGGATGTAATGAAGCTGATATACCCTGCTTTTCATCGAGACTCGGGGTGGTTTATACTTCTTCTCCCTCGCCCACTTTCTCCTCCTCTCGGTGCCCTCGTTATCAATATGCAAGACGGACCGTGTATTCGACATTATTTCCTCCTACTGTAGGCATCCTGTCCATGCATGTGCCACGCTTATGAAGACCCCGGTCGAATCAAACCAAAGTCCAAGAAAACTCTAGTCCAGCACAGATCTGTACGCATGATTGAGTAACAGCAGCAATGAAATGAAGCACGATATTGAAGAACGTATCAAACTTGGCAGTTCCACCTGGCTTAGCAGCTTCACTAGCATCATGTTTTATAATGAGCCTCATGTTGCAGTTGATATCACGTTTGCATCCTCTACCGCATCCTTAAAGACTGAATAGAAGGCCCCGTCATCTTGGAACGTGCATTCCGTGGGTGGGAGCGGAATCTCCGTTTTCTTGCAAAGGAATAAAATGTATTGCAGAATCTGTCTTTTTTTTTTTTTTTGTCGCTGGGGATACGTTATTGGAGGAACTATGATGGCTTTTTCGCAGACTGATTGCCAGTCGTGCGGCCAGAGGGTTCGCTCTATGAAAAAGCCACCCACATGGACATTTTTCTTGTCGGCGAGGATAACTGAGCATCCAGGCTCTCAACGGTGGTTTATTCCTTGGCAATATGAGCTTCTCCTAGTGGGCACATGCGGTATAACTCGGTGAAAAGAGTCCTGGAATGTGGCAAAACGCAAGCGACCACCCCTACTTTGGATGCCCGAAAAAGCTTATTCGACGTACGAAGAACGACCATGGCATATGTATTTCATATGTCATATGTCTTTTGTGAAGACTTTGATTGGCTACCAAAGGATGTGCCTAGTCGGAAGTTTATTCGCCTCGTTGTCCGCGCTTTTGACAGGCCACCCCCCCCCCCTTTACCTGGATGGAATGCAAGCTCACGGCTTGATGATCTGCTCAGATGACGGAAGAAATACTACTACTTGGCCGATATTGATATACAAGACATCTATCTATCCAAGCTGCAACTGTGGAACAAGGTCCATGGGACAGAGAGAACCCCCACCAGGCCGTGACAATTTCCGGCACCATGTCCTCCCTCAATTCACTTTGATAGGCTTCTTTTGCGAAAAGCAACCGCTCTCTTGCGCGACTCGGAACTCTGCGTGAAAAAGCCAGCACCGCCAAAGGGGCCGGCAGGGGCCTGATTGCGGACCCGAACAAAACAAACATTGTCGAGGCCGGCGACCTTGCCCTCACATACAGCGCCTTCTGGCATCTGGACTTTGATGTCGAAGTTGGTACTCGTCGCAAATGACAAGGCAAAAACGCCGTCTCCTGGCACGTTGTAAGTCATCTTGGCGGACTGGAAGGCCTTGGGGTCAGTCGCGGCCGACGTCGAGTCAATGGCCGCAGTAAGGGGTCCGGCGCCATCCTGATTGATCTTCACACGTAAAGCCGATTTTTTTTTTTTTTTTTTTTTTTCATTAGCTTCGCCGAACACCGGGTACAGACGATGGGGGCCATGCAACAAACCTGTCGGTATACAAGAGAGATCTCGCCGTTGTCGTTCGTAGTGGGAAGGCCTCGCATCTTGCCCTGACCAGCCATGTCGCCGACGATGGTTTCCTCGGGATAAGAAGTCCTTTCGCCTCCCAGGCCCGCGACCCCGACGCCGGGGAGGTTCAGGGGGGACTCGCCTTGGGCCGAATCCCGGGCCGTCAGACGCGGTTTCTCGCGGCGCCTGGTGTTGCCCTTGATGCCGAGGGCACTGAGGTCGTCTTCCGGGCCAGTCTTCTTCCTCCCACCCTTGTATGTGGGCGCGGTTCCCAGGCCCATGAAGGACGAGATGACTGCGTCTGGCTTGCAGTTGCCTCCGCCTTGTGTCCAACCAAGCGGCCCGTACTTGCCCTGGTCGATTTCGGCATCTCTAATGATGCCGGCGTCTGCTTGAGCGCCACACGCGTTGAGAATACAATCACGGGGTGTGCCGTCGAGGACTAGAGAGCACGGAAACTTGGTTCAGCGAGCCGAATGATTGATCCCCCCCCCCCCCCCCGAAAAAAAAATGCCAAGAGAGCTGGCCGTGGAGTTGTATCAAGAGTTGTCAAAAGAGTGCGCGGCCTTACCACAGGCACCAGGGGCGACCACGCCGTTGGCTCCCTTGGTCTTTAAGATGACGCCGTGCGCCGAAACGCCGGCTGCAAGAAGCAAGCATGTAAGCAAGCGACTCATTTCCGCGTTATACTGATGATGGCTGGATATTTGAGAAAAAAAAAAAAAAAAAAAAGAGAAAACCTGACATGCGGAATCTTGACTTACAAACAGGGATGGCCGATGCGTATATAAGAGTCTGTCTGCCGCCGACCAAAAAAAAAAAAAGCCCGAGTTCAGACGTACCTACTACCCAGCAACGTGAGCCCTGGTATGCAGCACGGACGACTGAAACCTCCGGGCGGTCATCAGCTGGCATGAGACTTTGGGCCAAAGCCACATGACGATGCCCACGTTAAAATCCAACTGCCTCGTGGAAATGGTGCCTGTCTGGCGAGGAATGCAGCTAACAATCGCTGTATAAAGGGAGAAGAATAGATAGGGAGGGGGGGGTGGATATAATCGCCGCATGCAGCAAGATTTGGCTATCGGTTCGTCAGGTATGTACAGTCTAACCCCTGAATGATTTTACACTCGCTACAAGCCCCACGCGGGGCAGTCACTATCAGCTGTGAGTGGCTAGCATGAGTGGAGCTGTTAGGAATATTACAGGGGTAAAAGGGTACTTAGTAGTACTAGCGAAAGACATGTAATCTTAAGTATCTTTTACCCTACCTATTAACTTTTCATTGGCTTGTTACCCCTGGTCATGTACCTCGTGTAAAATCATTCAGGGGTTAGACTGTACAGCCCCGTTAAGGCATGCGCAGCTCCGACGGTACCCAATAGGAAAAAGGTGGATATTTTGATACGACCACCCCCCGGGTCCATAAACAAGCCCTTGTTTATTCTCTAGATGCCAACTGCTTTTTGGTGTTACTTAAGATCGGTCGGTTGTCCTTGTCTTTCCAACGATTTCGACGTTACCCCCCCTTTCATCAGACCTCTGACTTTTTATCCACTTATTATTATTTACTTGGTTGAAAAATGAAGTTCCTTGGATTCATGTCCGCCTGCCTCGCGGCATCAGCAGCTGCCGCTCCCCCCCGAGAGGGAAGCCCGGCAACGCAATCGGAGCAGAAGCACCCCCCAGAAGCGCCGCCGACATGCCCTCGGCCTCGGCCAAGATGGTCGAGTCCAAGAGGGAATCCAACAGAGGCGGCGACGCAGCCGGCATAGCCGGCCTTCTCAGCGCGGCCCTGAAAGGCCTGCCGCCTCCCCTGGCCGACCAGGTCCAAGCAGCGGTCGCAGAGGCCTTCAAGTCCGGCGATTTCGGCCTCAATCTCCCAACCGATACTGCTGACAAACTGGGCAAGGGAGACTTGGCCGGGGCTCTTGATTCCATCGGGTCCGGCGCCAGCGGGACGCTCGAGAGTCTGCCCGGGGACGCCTCGAAGATTACTGGCGTCGGGGGCAAGAAGAAGTAATTACGTCCTGGATTGTGGAAATACTCATTGGTCGGATTTTGTATCTCATGTGCGCACAATGCTTCGGAGAACAAGCCCATGCAGCAACCCGGGGCTCTCGAAGAAGGGCTTCCGCGTTGATGGAAACGTTTTGGCAGGATTTTTGTGTTCTCGGATCAAGTGCAAAGCTTTTACATGTTCCGGGTAGATTATTCGAGGGTCAGGATGAAATTTGAAATTCTTTCCAAATTTTTGTTCATATACTTGTTTGAATTGTCTCCTCAACATGCGTGTTTAACCCCAAAAAAAAACCCTTCAAATCCCGGAATGCGGGTACATATTTCTTACCAAGAGAATGCTTCAACTATCAACTTGACCAGCACCTTGGACTGGTCGTAGCCACCACGTCTCGAAATCTTGGCTACACAGCATCGCACCTCGTCTGCCATGCTTGGAGGACCGCAGACCACCACCACTGTGCCACCTCTCTGTCCACGGAGCAGTTCTTGAAGAATCAGCATCAAGTTGGGCCGGGGTCCCACGGACAATGCGACGTCTACATCTCCCCACACCCGCTCCTTCTCATCGCCGTCTCCGTGCACGCCGAGCATGTCCTCCACCGCGTGGACCAGCGGCATGCTTCTCACCATCCAGCAGAGCTTCTTCGTCCCGTATGCTCTGATCAGGCCGTCGAACTTGTCCAGGAACGGGAGAACGCCCGTGATGCCCACCGCGCCCGCGATGCACGTCATGTTGGGGAAGTCTTGCGTTGGTCGCACGTGGTTGTCTTGCAGGAACGTCGTTCCCTCATTGTAGGAGCCCTCCACGAGCACTGGGATTCCGGCAAACGGTCCACTGGGCTCCTTGAGGCGAGCCGTCAGGCCATTCTGCCTCCTTATCAGCACCGTGATGCCAGGGCCTCTCTTCCATGTGCTGGGGTGCCGCCCAGCCACACCGGGCTGCCTTGATGCCGTGATGGATTTCCGGGTGGCTTGTTGGGGAGACCAGCGGGGAGCAGATGGCTGGAACGGGTTGGAGAAGCTGATGGAGTCGGCGGCATGGAGTGTTGCCTTATCGGAGCCGGAGCCGGAGCCGGAGCCGGAGCCGTGGCCGAAGCCGGGGCCGGGGCCGGGGCCGGGGCGATCGTCCTGCCAGGTAGTGACACTCCCGACGGAGAAAGGGTGACTCTCCCAAACTCGCCACTTGCTTATGGTGAGAAAGTGCAGGTAAACATGTCCCCGGGCGCTGACTCCAGGGATGTCGACCCTCACGTAGTCCTCATCTATGGTAGTGATGAATGCGAATCGTATGCCTCGTGGCACATAGCGCACAGAACGCATGACTCGGTCAAACACCCAGAAACCAACCGCAATGTACAGCCACGTCTCAGTGCCGCGTGTGTGTCCGTACCGGGTGATGAGATGCTCGTACAAGCCAACCAGTGCCAGGATTGTGATGACGATGTGGGTCACCACGAAGCATTCGTAGAAGCGACGCCGAATAGGGTGGATCGAGGTCACGATCAGGAGAGCGAGGCATATGGCGGCGACCGAGCCCCAGATCCAATAGGGCTGCCTCACCAACTCGGACATGGCCTCGCCCGACAGCCTCGAGCTCAGGAGGTACAAGTATATGAAGGTGTGAACGAGTGCCTCGACCACGCAGATGAAGCCGACCCAGCGGTGCAGCAAGAGGAAGGTTGTCCGGGACCAGTTGGTTACCCAGAGGAGGAAGTTGTTACGTCCGGCAAACAGGATGGCAAGGGCAATGTTCGCAAGACTCAGAACCCCCATTCGGTTCCCCAGGGACTTGAGCTCGCCTGTGCGGCTCAGCGCGTCTGACGAGAAGCACCGCTCCTCGGACATGCAATTGTATCCTATGCTCGCGAGCAGCACGTTGATTCCCCACACGTAGAGCAGGAACAGAGCCTGGCCCCTGGTCGGAACCAAGAAGAATCCGCCGAGGGGTTCCGAGTGTTTCGATCCCAGCAGAGGCGGATCAATCATGTATCCGCGGAGGGTGGCTACGAGCCCTGGCGACCACGGCAGGAACCGCAGCAATGACAAGCCCACGGGAACGAGAGCGCAGGTCAGGAAGATGATCAGGCCATAGCGCTGGTGGGTGACCTCTGTGGCCACGAAGATCTTGAGCGACAGGTATTCGCTCTTCAAACGGTTTATCGGTACGTATCCGACATAGTCGAGCGTCCTGCTGTTGTTGACGCTGGCTCGTGGTGGTACTCGGAGTGATGCCAAATCGGCGACGGTCCGTCGATACGTGTGGATCCTTCTGCTGAAGCTCCTGGGGCCGTCCTCTTTCCAGAAGAGTTCAAGATCTGACCATGATTGATCGAGGCAATGCTGCTGCAGGCAGTAGGCCAATGTACGTCGGTAGTAGGTGTTGTGCGCCTTGCACTCCTCCGTGGGACGCTTCGTGATTGTCCAGTTGCTGCCGGACGGGACATGTTGCTGTTGCTGTTTCTGTTGTCCGGCTCTTCCAGAATCCTTGCCGTGCGTATCTCGGCGTGTGCAGTTGAGCGGTGCCGAGATGCTGTTCTGGCATGCAAAAGCACATACGGGCTTGAACAAGTCGGTTCCATGGCCGATCAGCCCGTTGCTGGCGTTGGACACGGACACGTTGAGGGAAAGAAAGACGGAGACGAAGGCGAGGGAGAAGAAGCCATGGATCTTCATAATAGTGAGTGGGCGATACAAAAATTCAAATCCAACAAATGTAAAGGTTCCCAACCTGCAACATGAAACATGGGGACGTAGAGCATCGCATGAAGACGGCGTTTTGTTAAATACCTTTTTTTTTTGGCCCTTCAAGTGCCAATCTAGCTGATCCTACCACGGTACATGTCGGCGCCTGCGATCGGAATAGACAAGCCCTTGTGTTAGCGAGCCTATTTCACGATCGGGGGGAAAGACCATGGGCATGTTGACGCTTCGAGATAAGCCTGCAGTTTTGAGTCCTGTTAGCGGGTGTGCAATTGCCGTATTGGGCGAAAACGCTGTCGAGTGGGCCCCGGGTATCGAGGCCGTGTTTTTCCTCAACTCACGCCCCCCTCTTCCCCCGCATTTAGTTAGCCATGTTGGTGACACCAACCCCATCGTTCAAGTCAACGCAACCGACTAAAACTCAAAAACAGCCAAATTATTTGATTACCGAGCCGTTGGTTCGGTACCAAGACCGGATCCTCAACTCGGTGGCCCTGCTCATCGATAAGAGCAGCATCTCGGTTGAGCGGATTAGCAACCCAGAACATTTTTGTAAAGTCACTGGAGGATGCATTCGGATGCAGTCTCTTAGAGTTTGTTCATACAGCCTGCTACGTGATATGAATCAGGGTTCGAAAGTCAATGAGGTCAGCTTGGGGGGGGGGGGGGAGGGGTGAGAGAGCTTACTCACTCTGGCAAGTTGTAACGAAATTGATCGTTGGCAGTATTAGGCAGCAACCTGGGTCCGCACACCATCGATCTTGAATGTTCATGATACACAGGAGCCTAGTGTGGTTTCTCTTTCAATCCAAGCCTTTATGCTCCTCAATGGTTCGATCTTTCAGGTGGCATCTACTCAAACTGCGCAAGATTTGAGACTTTGGCAGCAACCTTGGGGGCATTGCACGGGGTCCTACTTAAGCTTTACAAAGCATAGGACTCCACTCTATCTCAATAATCATAGTGAGATGCAATTTTACGTACTTTGGCGATGAATGATGAATCTGAACCATCTTCCTGGCGCCTTTTTCCTCGGCTCCTCTGCCACTTCTTGGGTCAAAGTCTGCTGTTGAATGGTCTCGCAGCACCCGGATGTCTGTCATTTTCTCGAATTCTTGATTGCTCTTTTCAACACGACGGGTTGGGCCGCGGCACCAGCGGCTATCGCTGTCTGGTGATGGCCGGGTGGGGCGCCCAGGCCTCAGTTTCACACATATGTACGGAGTACTCGGTACGAATTACCGAGCGAAAAACTGTACGGATTACAGATCCGTACTGTACGGGCTACATAATCCGTTCTTATTTTATCATGAGTCAGCTCGCGCATGCCGGACCCTTGTCGTCCCGTCGTCCTGCCTGCCTGTGCCGTCGTCCCTGCCGCCCGTCGTGCCGTCGTGCCGCTGTGCTCGCCGCTGTGCTCGCCGCTGCTCGGCGCTCGCTCGCTTATTGTCAGGAAGAGCTCCCTGAAGCATTGGATGTGTGGGCAAGGGGCGCGCATTGACTAGGATGAGACATCGGTGGAGACGAATGTATCAGAAGTACCTCCGTAGACTAGTCATTACTATAGCGCACTGTGTACCCTTCAGGTACAAAAGTCAGCTGCTGTCTGCACCTCTAATTAATCAAATCGAACACTTTTCATCATCTATCTACACCCTTACCTAACAGTTATAAGCCCGGGTGGTTTCTATTACTAAATTTTATTATTATCTTTAAGGTTATTAAGCTCCGTTAGATTAATTAAATTAACGCTTGCTAATATCACAAGATAAACGCCCTTATTATATTAATTAATAGTCAATTAACACATCCTACGCTTCCCTTATACAGTGTGTTCCCCTTTAACATATTTAAAGAAACTCTAAATATAGTATTATTATTAGAGAAGGACTAGATTAAGTAGTTCGCGTAGATTAAGAATTACACAGAATCCTATAGGGTCTAGGAGTACATCAACCTAAATAAGGTTAAATCACTCAAAGAACCTACAATGCCTACATACCCGCAGAGAGGTCAGAGACCAGAGATTACAGATAACAACCCTAATGCTCTTGAGGATTAGAAGCTAGCATATAAAGATACAAAGGACCGCTTTAATTTCAAATATAAGGAGCTTTAATTCAAGCTTACAAAGTATTATAATCTAGCTAAACAGATACCAAAGATTAGGGAATACATTTATAAGACCCTTTTAAAGAATATTTAAGATTCCCTTAACTTTAACACCAAGGTTAAGGAGAAGGAGTCTATTTAATATTATATCTAAAGGATACTCTTACTTCTTCACAAGTAGTATAAGCTAAATACAAAGAAGATACTAATCCTTACGGAGAACCATTTAAACAATTATTTATAAGCTAAAGGTACCCATGATTAGTATAAGTAGGCTATAATAATTAAAGTACTTTAGAGAAATTATCTAGACCTAGGGACCTAATAGACTAAAGAGATAATACTATACAAGTTCATTGCGCCTCTTTAAAGCAAATATAAGTCATTTTAGAAGAAGTAAAATAACCTGCTTAATAAAGGGACAAAAACAAGCTTAATCAAAGCCATCGCTAAGTTCAAAAGGGACTATAAGGCCCCGCCAAAGGAACTAAAGACTGCTAATGCTCTTACAAGCAATAGATTAAATAATTTAATAAAGCTAGAGAGGCCTAAGTGCCCTAGATATACAAATCACAACATTAAGGATACTGTAAAGTAGTAGGAATCCTATAATTCGTTCAAGGCTCTCTATAAGCTAGAAGCTACTCTAAAGAACTAGGAGGTTAGGAAGAACTCCAAAGAGAACATTAAGAAGTATCTTAAGGCTAACCCACAGGAGAAATCAAAGGCTATAAATTAGAAGCTAGAGAAGAAGGGTAATAAGATTATTATGCCTTCGCAGAACCCTACAAACGACTTAGTGGCTATCACTCCAGGCGAAAAGTCAGCTAATATATCATTATTCGTACGCGCGGAATCATCAAAGGAAAGCGCGAATTCATCAAACGCTAGGAATAACTCAGAATCAAGAAGGAACATAGTCCTCTATAACTCTAGAGCGAACGTTCATATCTTTAATAACATCCGATAGTTCAAACAATCTGAATTCAATAAGGATGTAGCAATAGAAGTTAAGGCCAGTGGCATAATCTATATGGCTTCAGATTAAGGGCCTGTGAGCATATCCGTCACAGATCCTGTATTGCAAAGAGAGAGAACTATTATATTAGAGTTAGCTCTATTTATTCCTAAATTCCACGTTAATCTAGTATTAGCGATGATTATAATGAAGGCAAGTATTTTCTGGAATCAAAAGAAGGGATTTCTTTACAGAGGAAATCAGCCTGTGGCTAGGGTACATAATATCGACAAGCTTCATATGCTTTCAAGGCTATTAGAAGACCTAAAAGAGGCTAACACTATATTAAGCAGAGCTCCTAGGCCACCTACGAGAGGAGATACAAATCTCTGGTATTATAGAAGTGGTTATCTAGGCAAAAGGGCTTTTACAGAGCTTATAAACACGACTTTAGGCGTTAAATTAACAGGACCTAAGCTTACAGAGTGTAAGATCTATACTATAGGTAAAGCTAAGCGCTAGAGATCGCAGGTTACACCTAAAGGGCTTCCTTAAGGACTAGGTTACAGGCTTTTAGTTAATCTAGAGTACTATAACTCTCCTTATTAGAATGGCAATAGGTATTAGTGTGTTTTTACATACCTTATAACCTTAATGCGATTCTTCTACTTATTTAAATTAAAGGACAGGATTTGTAATAGCTTCCGTATAATAGCGGCGTTTCTAAGCACTTAATTTAGGGTTTAGCTGTGATTTTTACATAGTAATATTAAAAAGGCCCTATTCACAGAGAACATAAAGGACAAGATAGCCCTCGCAGGCATTATAGTCTATAATTTAGCTCCCTTAACACCTAGTTAGAATAGCAAGGCAAAGAGATCTAGGGGCGTGGTTAAGCAAAAGGCCTATACGTTAAGTTTAGAGGCTAGATTCCTATTAGAACTTAACAATAAGATCTTTAACATAGCGGTTTATCTATTAAATCAAACGCCTTTCGAGCATCATAGGAAATAGATCACACTATACAAACTTTAGTGGAATTAGGCTAGGAAAACCATCCCTACCTATTCACAGATATTAGAGACCTAAAAACCCTTAATTTTATACCTCTAAGCTTATAGATGTAAAGCGTTTCCTATAATAACAAAAGCTCTAGAGCACATTAAATCAAATAACTTAATCCCTTAGTTAGAGCAGAAAGCTCACATTAGATACCTCGTAGGTTACAAGGGTAAATCTCAGTATATTATCTAGGTTCTAACCCTTCGTAATTGTAAGGTTATTATGTTAGCGTGTGTACGGTTTAATAAGGCCTTATTCTTTAAACTAGAAGAAGAAATCAAATTAGCCTAGAAAGAGAAGATATTAATAATCACGCTACTTAAAGAGCTTAAAGCTAAAAACCTTAATAAAGAAATTAGTTAAGACCTCATAGAAATAGACCTAGAAGAGGAGAATCACGACTTTTAGCTATTAGTCACAAAGCAAGAAAACAATTAGTTTAAAGCAGAAACACTACCTTACATATTAGGGTAAGAAAGCGGCCATATTAGTGCTCTTTTAACCCCTCCTAACTCTTCTTATAAGGCACTGGTTACTGTAGAGAACATAGAGCTTTAGGTATAAGGTAATAATACGCTGTTTTATAAGATTAATAAATTTATAAGTAACGTAATAGCTGAACACACGGAGACTACCGCGGAGACTAGCGAAATTACTGCTAAGAGTAGTAAGAATATAGAGAATCACGGTCTACGTAATAACGGCATTAATCTAAATAACATTATAACTAGAAAACGTTAATAAAAGGATTTAAGGAAAGCTAGGTAGGCATAGTTTTCTTCTGCTTTCTCTATAGCGCTCTAAGGAACTTAGCATAATTTACGGATTAAAGATATACCTCTAGAACCTGCCTATTATCGCTAGGCAATAGCATTACCGTATCGCAACCACTAGAAGGAAGCGATTATAAAGGAGCTTTTAAAGCTTCTATCCTTAAACTACTAGGAGGATGTACCTAAGGAACTAATTAATCCTAATAAGCATAAGGAAATTATTAACCTTAGCTAGGTTTTTAAATACAAAACTAATAAAAAAGGCATAGTTACAAAGTTTAAGGCTTAAATAGTGGTACAAGGTAATTAACAACTAAAGAATAACCTTAACAACTACGCCGTAACGCTTGCCTCTTGATCTCTACAAATGCTACTCGCGGTTTGCTATGCTAACGATCTTAATACTTAATAATATAATGTTTGAAATGCCTTCCTACACACAGAACTTGAAGAACCTATCTTCTGCAAGCCCCTAGAGGGTACAAACGCAAAAGGTCGTCTCTAGAAGATAATCAGAGCTTTGTATAGGCTATGGGAAGCTCCCTAACGTTAGTTTCTTTATTTAACGAGATTTCTTTTAGAGCTTAGCTTTATCTAAGGGAAAGAAGACCTATGTATCTTTATAAAGGATAATTTTATCCTGTTTTTCTATGTAAATAACATTATAGTGCTTTACCCTAATAAATCTAAAGCAGAATTCAAAGAATTACATAAGCAATTAATAAACGGCCTAGACATTAAGGACTAAGGTAAATTAAAGTGGTTCCTAGGCATTAAAATCATTAGAAATCGCGAAACCAAAGAGATATAGTTATCACAGGAATCATATATTTAAAAGATCGCTTAGAAGTTCATTCCTAACATCATTAACAACAAGTTAAAGAGCTTAATTGCAGCTCCTCTCCTAACGGCCATAATCTACCTAAATAATAACGAAGCTTTAGATAAAGAAATTAGCTACTACAGAGCGATTATAGGCTCTTTAGTGTACCTTTACATTATTAGAAGACCTAATATAGCGTTTATAGCTTCAAAGCTAGCCTCTTTTATAATAAATCCATTAGCAAAGCACATCAAGCTAGCACAGGGTGCTCTATTGTACGCTTAGAACATAAAGAAGTTCTATTTATAATATTTAGGCGCGGATAGCTTTAATACATTGTTTGATGATGATAGCTAATTAACTAAGAGAGAAGAGAAGAGGGAGAAGGAGAGGAATCTAGCTAGAAGAGAAGGTAGGCGAAAAGGGGGAAAAGTGGGGCTGTAGTGCGGTGCCACTGCTAACGGAGCGGGGTAGCTCGCGATGCATCTAATCGCATCGCGTGCATCCCTTCGGTGACTCCACTCTTTGGCCACGGTCGGACTATCTATCGTCCGAAGGTCCGAAGGAAGCCACAAAAAGAAACATTAGAATTAAAAGCTAGTGGTATTAGCTATGTAAAGGAGCATCTAATTGCTAGATAGCATTCTTTAATAAACTTGCTGCGTACATATTATTTATTAAAGATAATGAAGTAAATTAAATTGCATTAAACGCAATTTATTTACCTATAATCTAAGACAAATTCGCAGACTTTATCACACTATAAAATAGCTATAAAATCCGTACGTAAAAGAACAAAGAGCACGTTATCTTAGGCATTCCTATAGACCTTTATTATATAGAAAACGCTTAAAATTAAGGCGTTTCTCTTAGTATAAATAATAATATAGAAGATTATATAGCATTAAATACAATGCTTAATCCCCTTAATAAGATTAATATTAACTAATTTCTTATATAGGAAATAGAAGATTAGTATACATAAGAGCTATAGTTACTTAGGTTTTATAATTAAGAGATTAAAGATTATACGCGTCTATATATATTATTCTATTTAGCGTTATAAGAGCGAATTTAAAATTATTAAGAAAGCAGCTAATAACTAGTCCTTTAACTTAGCCTAATTCCTCATAGGGGAATCCACGAATTTATATAACTTCTTTAATAAAACTATAAGCTATTATATAACTAAAACCTTAATAGTAACCTAATTTCTTAAGACCTTTAAGAATAACTTTAATAGTTCTAAAGTAAAGAGATTAAAAGTATTTAAGCCTATTATATATAACTTTTCTTCGCTAGATATCACGTTTAAATATTTCTTATATAATAAGCTAGAGAATTTTCTTCTATATTAGTAAGCTCCTCTCTATTAGTAAGCTTTTCTGTGTTAGTAAGCTCTTTTACATTAGTACGCTCTTTTATATTAGTATGCTCTTTTACATTAGTACGCTCTTCTATATTAAGTATAGATTATTATTCTTATTAAGATTGCTTGTCTATACAAGAATTAAGAGGTTTAGATTTGCTTTATTTAATTAGCCTTATTAGTAATAGGCTAAGGGAGGAGCTTTATAATAGTTCTTTTATATAAGGGGGTGACTTATTAGATTATAATAAATCCTTTTAATGCTTTATATGTTTTTTTATTATTATAGTAGTCTTTTCTTCCTTAATTTTTTCTTCCTTTATTTAGTCTTCCTTTATAATATAAAAATTTAGAAAGATAAGAATATAACTATCTTAAATCTCCTAATTATATGAATTTTTTTTCCTAAAGAGATTAATAACTATGTAATTTAATCTAATGTGTAATTAAGGGAGCTAATAGAAGCTAGATACCTTAGAATAAGCTTATCTAAGCTTATAGGGAATTTTTTTATTAAACTACTCTAAAAAGCTTAGTTATATAAACTTATATAGCTAGTTAGCTTTAGTTACTAGACTAACTTTACTAAGCTTGTTTTCCTATAAAAGAGGTTAGAGCTCTATAGGCTCTAAATAAAATTAGCTTTAGTATAATAGTAAGAAGTCTTATATAAACTAAGCTTAGTAACTAATTTTAGGATAAAAAAGCCTTTATTATAATAACTATATAAAAGTAATAGAATTAACCGAATATAAAGCCCTTAGGGATAGTTATATAAATCCTTAGAGGTAAAAGCTTAGGTAGCTTATATTACCTCTTATACTTATGTTTAGAAATATTTAGTAAAATTTAATATATAATCCCTCTTACTTTACGCCATAGGAATTAGCTATAATAATATTAATAAAGATTTTATATAGGAAGTTAATGTTTTATTATCTAAATTAATAGTAATTAATTAAGGCTAACGTAAGCTATAGTGTAAATAAAAAGTAGTATTTAGATAAGCTTTCTAAATTTCTTTGTGTATATATAATGCCTTTAGGCATTATTTTTATTACTAATGATTTAAGTAGCTAGGTATTATATAAGAAAGTAAAGAAAAGAATAAAAAGAGAAAGAAAGAAAAGAGAAAGAAAAGGAAAAAAAAAAAGAGGTAAAAAGGGGTTTAGTATAAAATTTAGTTATATACATATATGTAAGGATTCTTAGGCTAAATATAATTCTAAGGGTTACTTACTCTTACCTTATATAGATAAATCTATACTTACTAGCTATAAGTTAAGATATATAGTTATAAATTATATAGCCTAAGCTAATAGGTAGTAAATAGTTATACACTATAAGGAAAAAAAAAACCTATAGCTAAAAGCTATAATCCTAAATTTTTCCTTTCTTAATTTTTATAAAAATAATAATAATAATAGTATATATATATAGAATCCCTTTATTTTTATGCTATATACTAATGATTTTCTCTTCTAGTTAATATGCTTTCTTTATATATATTATAACTATTTTAATTACTTATATCTAATTTTAGTATAGACTATAGTAATAGTAATAGTAATATAGTAGCCTTTTTACCCTAAACTTACTTATATATATAGCTTTAATACCTTTTATAATATATAACTAAGACCTTTTCTAAGGTCTTATATATAGCATTCCTAGTATACCTTAGTTACTTTTAGCTTATATAAGCGGGAATAGTCTTAGCCTATATATTTATTTATAAGAGTAGTATACTATTTTTACTTTACCTAGCTATAATATATAATTTCTTTAAGATTAAGTCTAACTAAAGTAAATTAAAAGTAAGTAGCCTTTATATATAAATACTTTCTTAATTTAATTAAGAGGTATACTATATATAAATCCTTATAATTACTATATATAATAGATAGCATAGGATAGAGATAATCTTATTATATTATTCCTAGTTTATATATACTTACTAGGTTACTTTAGTAGTGTGTGTAGTAATTATAAATAGCTAGATTATATATCTTCTTATTCTAATAAAGACTAGGTAAGTTTACTAGTAAGAGATGCTTATATAGGATTAAATATAGGTTCCTAAGAATAGCTAGTTAACCTTATTAAAGGACCTAAGACTAAAGATAACTTAATTACGCTAAATAAGGATAAAACTATAGATAATCCTATTATCCTTTAAAGTTATATATATAAATTTTCCCTTACTTCTTTTGCTTTAAGGTTATATTATAGCCCTTTTATATATATTATAACACTATTAATAAAGCTCTTAACTAAGTGGTTATAAATAGAGATATTAGCTAGTAATACTAGCTAATTTAAAATAATAGCTAGCACTTTCTTATAGTATTCTAGGTTAGTAGCTTACTCTTATATATAAGAGTTAAGTAAAGTAAAGACTAGCTTAGCTTAATTTTATTTTATATATATACACTTCCTTAAATTTATATATAGATTTAATTTACTATTTACATAGCTTACCTGAAATTATAATGTGGGTTTTCTGTTTTGGCAGCCCTTTGCGGGGCCTGTCTAAGGTGCCACCGTATTGCATGAAGAACAGTAACCGACCCACTTCTTGAGTCCTTATTAAGTCCCTGTGTCACAGTCAGTCACGATGATCAGATCTCTCGGACACCGCTCGCCAGGGCAATGGAAAAGCAACAGGCGGGTTCGGAGCGCAACGACTTGTTCCAAAAGGTAGGCCACCTCCGTACTCGCTTTCTCTCCTTGTCCATTCGAAAATCGCACGCGCTTACCAACCTCGCGGGACAAGTTGAAACCATGCTGCGTTAAAATCAGCCAGTTGGCCATCCGGGACGGCGGAAGCCCTACCGCCCCAGGCGAGCTTCGTGACCTTACAAACCAAACATTGGACATTCTCAACAACCAGATTCGGAAGAATCCGGTGGCGTTGGATGAAAAGCTGGCCGAATATGTCTTCTTCCCGCTGTACCATGTATTCCGTCAAATGGACCAGTATCCTGCGCGGCTTACTGAGAACTGTATCAAGTGCCTCGAGGTCCTCATTCATCACGGTTGGAAGTCCAACATCTCCGCAAAGCTGGTGCAGCAAATCTTCAGCTTGCTTGTATTCATCATCGACGGAGTGCCTGCATCATCAGATAAGAACGGCCGCCATGTCCCCGAAGAGTTGCAGCTCGAAGCATTCCGCGCATTGTCGTCTCTTCTCACGACAGCGAGTCCATCAGCCAGCGCAATGTCAGGGCTGACGGATGAGGAATCAATGCCCGCGCTGGGTCATGGAATCACAGTCATGCTCGATGGCGCTTCTGCTGGCGTCAGTCCCCAAATTCAGGCTGAAGCACTCGATGCACTCCAACAACTGTACGCTGCTCTTCGCGACCAGGCTGCGTTGGCAAATTTTCTCCCCGGAACCATCTCCTCCATGACCAAAATTTCATCTTGCCCGAATCGTCATAAATCGGCAGTATTGACGAAGAGCTTGAACGTCGTGCAAGCTGTGCTGACCAAGGTGCTCGGGGATGTGAGGACAAGATCTATCCTCCCAAAGCCCGACGGCGAGCAAGAGCTGGGAACCAAGGACTCTGGCCAGGGGAAGGTCTTGACAACAGCATGGCTGAGAGCTACGTCTGCCCAGGTCAAGTCTGCACTGTCAACCATGATGAGATTGCGGGTTCATGATTCACAGAACGTTCGCGATGCAGTAGAGAGGCTGTGCATCTCACTTTTGGATGAATGCCACAACTCTCTGTCAAATTGTACCACCCTCTTGGTCGAGACTGCAATTGTCTTGGATCATGAAAGCAACGGAATCGACATGAAAACAGCAGCGACGCAGACCAACTTGCGCCATCTGGCGAGCATCTACCCCGAACTTTGCGACACAGTCAAAATTGCCGTGCATAGCTGGATGTCGAGCCTCCCACGTATGATGCAGTCTGGCGACGAGGATGTGAAGAAGACTGCTGTACATAATCTCCTCAAGGGCATAGAATTGATGCAGGATCTCGCTATTGAATCAACCACCCTGGAGGAGTCCCTGGGCAACGCTCTACGTGACAGCATTGTTTCGCTTATGCAGTCTTCCAAAGAACCACAGTCAACGTCACACCTGCAGCTGCTCGACGGCTCTCAACATAGCCAAGACCTATCGTTGGAGCAAACTTTTGCGCCAGTCATTTTGGCCAGTGAAAGCCAACGATTGCTGAGACACGAAGTCATAGGTCTGATCAGCCGTCTTGGCCCATCGTCTTTGACGGCATCCCTTGCCACCGGCATGATGGAACATGCGCGCGAGTCACAGTCAACCGACCAGATTGCGTCTCTCTGGCTATGTCACGAGCTGATTAAAGCAGCCAAAACATCTAATGCCGATGCGGGCACCTTTTTAGACTTGTCCACGTTGGCAGACTGGTCCGATGATGTCGAACTCATCTCTGAAGATCTTTACTCCTACTCGGTGCAGGTCCTCGAGTCCCGCGTAGACTCAGACCCGGCAGACTATAAGTTGGAGGCGATTGCGTTGGAGGTGGTGGCTGATTCTGCCAAGAGTCGAGGCATGTTGTTCAGACCTCACCTCGTCGACACTTTATTCCCAGTCGTCACGTTCCTAGGATCCTCCAGCCAGCTCCTCCAACAGCATGCCATTGCCGCATTGAACAGCATAGCCCTATCATGCGGCTACTCGAGCGTGTCAGACTTGATCATCGACAACGTGGACTACATGGTCAACTCGGTCTCGCTGAGACTCAACTCGCTCGACGTGTCACCCGCCTCAATGCAAGTTCTCATGATGATGATACGACTCTCTGGTCCAGGATTAATACCATACCTCAACGACGTCGTCGAGTCCATCTTTGCCGCGCTAGAAAACTACCACGGCTACACGCTGCTAGCCGAGAACCTCTTCTCCGTCCTCAAAGAAATCGTCGACCAAGCATCCCGACACGACAAGCGCTTGCTAACAAGCGCAGAACAAACCATGCACAATCACAAGAAGAAGCGCGAGCCAGTCCTGGACCTAGACGACCTCGTGGAGGAGCTGCAACGCAAAGAAGCCAGACGACTTCGAGACGAAGCCGAAGAAGCGTCATTTACCAAAATCAAAGGCCATCCCACAGAGCCCTGGAAAGCCGAAGAACCCTCACTGGAAGAGGAGGACGCGCACCAACAGCCACCTCCCGAGCCAGAAAAGGCCCCCAACTCGCCAACATACCAGCTTCTTCTCCGGATCGCATCCCTTACCCAGCATTATCTCACGTCACCGACGCCAGAACTGCGAAGATCACTACTGGAGCTCCTGACCACAGCATCATGCATCCTCGGCGGCGACGAAGACAATTTCTTACCCCTCGTCAATGCCATCTGGCCCGTTGTAATCGAGCGCCTGCGTGACCCCGAACCCTTTGTCAACATCGAGGCATGCCGCGCCCTCTCTGGACTCTGCCAGGCGGCGGGAGACTTTCTGAGTTCGCGGTTCAGAACAGAATGGCCCGACTGGCTGCGAGACTGGTGCTTCAAGATGAAGAAACAGGCCGAGAACGGTCGGCGGTACGCCCCGCGACCGAAAAAGGGCGCCCTCCCGACGCAAACCAAGGGCAGCATCATGATACCCATTCGATCGGGTGACGACGGGCTCGGCATGACAGGCAAAGTGGTGGAATCAAGGGATTATTCTTGGGCAGGAAGTCTAGGCCAGCACGCCTCGCCAGTGAAGACGTGGGAGGCGGTAGTGAAGCTCCTCACGGCCGTGGTATCCCACGTCCGCGTGGACGCCGCCATGTTCGACGACATTGTAGAGCTCCTCGCCGACGTGCTAGAGAAGAACGACGAGGTCCGCGAAGCGCTCGAGGTTATCAACGCCGACGCAGTCTGGCTCGCGAGATATGAGAGGGGGAGAGTGGAAGTGCTTCCCACGCCGGTCATGGAGGGTGCGAAGTTTGTAGACATGTAGGGTCGGTCCGTCTGTTGGAGGCAACAAGTTCTGCCACACGGCCACACGGCCACACGGCCACGCCTTTTTTTTTTTTTTTTTTTTTTTTTTTTTTAATAATCAATACAACGTCAATTATGCCAACAAGCGTCAAATCTAAATCTTTGCATTCCCCGTCAGATACCCCTCCTCCACCACCGCCGTCATCAACCTATTCGCAATAGCCTGCGGCGGCGGCACCCTCAGATGCCCCTCGATGGACTCCTTTGGCGCCGGCGTCTGGGCCAGCGCGGCCCTCACCTCCTCGACAGCAAACCACTTTGCGCTCTCCAGCTCCCCGTCGTTGAGATGGATCGTCTCCCCGTCCCCAGGCAACGCCTCGGCAATGGCGCCAATCATCAAGCTGGACGGCCACGGCCACGGCTGCGTCGAATGCACCACCACCCTGCCCACGCGCACGCCAGCCTCCTCCCAGACCTCGCGCCTCACAGCCTCCTCGACCGACTCCCCCGGCTCAAGGAAGCCCGCGAGGTTGCTGTGCCAGTGCGGCGGCCACCGCGACTGCCTCCCCAGCAGCATGCGCTCGCCGTCCGACGACACGACGGCCGCAATCACGGTGGGATCCGTCCGCGGGAAGCACGTGTTGGACACGCCATGGCGGGTAGGACAATCCGGCAACACAACGGGAACGGGCGTGTCGGAGGGGGCGGCATCAGCATCAGCATCCTTGAGGTCCGTAGGCGGACACGCGCTTGTAGCCCGCTTCAACCGAGAGATTGGCACGGCCGCAGCCCGCGCAGAACCGGTTGCGCGTGTTCCAGTCTATCACGGAGCGGGCTTGCGCAAACATGGCGGCTAAGTTGAAATCATGCGTCAGTCATCGCAGCCTTGCTTGCCATGTGTAAAAAAAAAAAAAAACACACATTTACACACCATGCTCAGAATGCAATGTCAAACTCCTCGTGTCCAAAGCCACCCACTTGTTCTTCTCCCCCTGACTCTTCACCCACGCCTCCCTCTCCCTCCCCCCCCTTCCCCTCGAGACATCTATCGCAAAGTACGGCCGCCCCCGGACCTCGCCGTGCCCCGAGCTCTCCCACACCATGTCGCCGCCGGCATCGCCGCCGCCGTCACCGTCGTCGTGTCCCGCGCCGGCCGCGATGCCCAGAAACACAACCTCCACCTCGGCGGCCACCCTTGAGGAATCAAACGCCCTGACGCGCTCCTCGTCGCTCCCGCGAGCCGCGGGGCTCGCCCCCAGAACGCCCTCGACCTCGCTGTACCTCAGCAGCGCGAGCCTCTTGCCGTCCTGGTCCGCCACGAGCGGCCTCAGGTCGTCCAGCACCATGAAGCGCGCGTGCGGGCTCGTCGCCGCCTTTCCGAGGAACCCTGCGTCGGAGCGCAGGAACGAGTACCGGTTGAGGCGGCTGCCGGCAAAGTAGTTTGTGACTTCCTTGCCGAAGCGTCGCGTGAGCATCGAGGCGTCGTTGGTGTCGTTGGTGTCGTTGGTGAGAGCGGGGTGCTCTGCCATCAGAGGAGGGGTGCATGTCATGGGGGCAATTATGTGATCCGTATGAACGGGCGGTTGAGGAGAGGAAAAGTCGCCGGGGAATCAGGATGCTGCGGGCGTAATATAAAGGTGGGCTTGCGTGCGGCGTGCGGCGTGCGGAAACGATGAGTAATTGATTGCTTTTGGTGTCTTTCGTGATGGTCGTGTCTTGGGGGTTGTCTTGGGGGTGTCTTGGGGGTGTCTCGGCCGGCTCGGCTGGCTGCTAGCCCGCCTGTGGAACCTCCCGCCGTTGACCTCAGATCGCATTCATGTCAACTCTAGCAAGTCACTTTCACGACTTCATAAAGACATTGTGACCGAGAACGACGAGCTAATTAGGTGCCAGGCTTAAAATATAATGCTGCAAACAATGATGCCGTTTCTACCAATGCTATATAAGAGCTGCTCTTTCCTAGCACTGACTGGCTGGTCCCCCCCCGCCCTTCGTCTTTCGACTAATCTTCACATCTGGAGCCCAACCATGGTGGACGGCTCAAGTGGAGGCGCAATTGGCTACTGTTTGGTCAATTCAAACAGCATTGGTAACTCCAGAAGTCTTCCCATGAACGAGGATCTCGGCTGGAGGTGCCATAGCAGCAGATATTCCAGCAATGACGGCGCCGAGAATGCTGGGCCAGAACTTGTTAATTGCGAGCCTCCCAGCAGTCCAATGGAAGAGAAAAAAAGGAAAAAACTTACACATTAAAATGAGCCAGCATGACGGTGCTTGCTCCAGGAAGATTGATTATTCGTTGTAGAATAAACGTTCCGGTCAATCCAACAAACTCGCTAAAAGCTCCCTCCATCGCGTCCCCCATCGCGTAGCGCAATGCTTCGGCGAGCCTCGCTTCGACAAGCCTCACTTCGTCCATGATCGTTTCATCAGAATTTCCGCGAGACCATGCAGAAGGTTCGCCCACGATTAAAGGATATGATACATTCGAGGTCGGCCAAACCTGATTTCCCGCGTAGACTGCGTGCGAGGGCTTTATCCATCCCAGCATCACCACGGGGGTCAAGACGAGCAGGGTGAAGAAGATGCCGCGAAAAACGTACAAGGGATCGACGGCTGTTTTCTTTGCGCAGAGACTGATGTTGACAGACATGAAAAAGGCAGTGATGAAGCAAACAGTAGCAGCAGCAGCAATGAACGGGTATAAGCCCCAGGCGGCCAGTCCACAGTTGAAGCGTCCGACTCGGCAGTCATTTTCGGCGACTTGAGTCCTGGTCAGGTGGTTTGTGGCCAGAGACATTATAATGAGAACAAAGTTGGTGATTCCATATGCCGCCACGAGAAACACCAGTAGTGTTTTGGTCAGCTTATCTCCGAACATTTTGCGTCGTGGATGATGGAAAAGATATGATGAATGATGTGATGGACGGAATGATGTGATGGACGGAATGATGTGATGAAAACAACGAATATAGATGGGGGCGATGGAGAAAGGAAGAAGAAGAAGAACAGAGCATCGAGGCTGGGGACGATCTTTGATTGTGCATTTCTGCTCTTGCCAACCTTGATAAATCAGGAAAACGAGAGGCAGGAGTCACTTGCTTGTTGGTGGAAGGAGTGCGTATGGAGGAGCCCATGTAGACACCAATGTGGGTATTAGCGGGAGGAAGTGCAGAGCAAGAAATACAAGCAGGTCCCATCAGGTCCCACCGCCCCAGGGCCATCAGAGAGCCATCAGAACCGTCAGAGCGCTAAAGACAGGCCTGGCAGATTCAAGGTTGCCTGCTACGGCGCTTGCTCCCCCTTCTCCTTCCTGCTTTACTTCTTTCCCTTGTCTCTTTCTTTCTTCCATTTTTTTTTTTTCCTTTCTTGAGAGAGGGGGAGAGAATTCACCGGCATACGTTCCATCTTGTCCTCATCTCTGCCTTGTGGCTCGTCAGTCTTTGATGAGTCTGGCATTGGCCCGCTGCTGCGTCTTCCCAATCACCAGCCAGCAGCAGCTCACATCGTTTGTGCGAATTTCGTCGCCCGTGAAGGCATCTGCGTTTCGCATTCGGCCCCCCGCACCCCGCACCCTTGTTACATTACATCACACCCCTTAATTACATTACACCCTGCATCTTGCATCTCGCATCTCGCATCTCGCATCTCGCATCTTGCGGCATGGCTCCTCCACTGGAGAATCTGCATCTTGATGTCAAGGCGATATCGGAGATTTTCGGGTAAGTTGAACAGAGATGCATGTCCAGGCAAAAAAGACAAAGCTGCATGTCACTCCCGGGGAAAGCTTCCGGTTGGCCAGCCGCAAGCCATGAAACCGCCAAATTTTCATGGGCGCAACCGTCACGCGATGGTGTTGCCGACAGAATTATAGAGGAGAATCACATCTTGCTAACTTTTCCTCTACTTCTCTTATTTCAGGTCAATATCCATCGCCTGCTGGGGTATGTTCACCACCCAGATCCCCGCTGTTCCTCCCGAAGCGAATGTCCGCTGACCGGGACCGGCTTTATCAGTCATCGTCTTCACCCCACAGTTGATCGCAAACTGGAAATCCGCCTCTGCAGAAGCCCTCTCGATCCAATTCATCATTGTGTGGCTGATTGGAGATGTTTTCAACATTGCGGGCGCAGTCCTCCAAGGCGTCTTGCCCACCATGGTACGCATTGGCTGGGCTGCCGCTCCAACCTTTTTCCCACCCCTCTTTTCCAGCTAGGTGCTAACGCCATGGGTTTCATAGATTATCCTAGCCGTCTACTATACCCTGGCCGACATCGTGCTTCTGGGCCAATGCTTCTATTATCGAGGCTTCACGCTACGAGACGAACCAACCATGCCCACCTCGAAATGCAGTCCCGCACATGCTTCCAATGGTAATGCGGACGAACGAACTGCTTTGTTGGAGGAAAGCTACCATCAAGAACGCCGCGGGTCTGACTGGACAGGCCTATCGCCAGCTGTGCCTCACATCTGTCGTGCCCAACCTGCACCTCCTCCTCCAAGCACTTTGCAGACCATCATTTGGAATGCTTCCATTGTCATCATGGTCTGTGCTGCCGGCATTTTTGGTTGGTTCCTCGGGGAGAAGGCAACGGGTGGCGAAAAGGAGTCATCGCCAGGTGGAGAGGATGCCCTCATGTTCAGTGTCTGGGGACAATTCTTCGGCTACCTTTGCGCCGTCTTCTACATCGCCTCTCGAGTGCCCCAGCTTATTCTCAACTACCGTCGCAAAACGACCGAAGGCCTTAGCATGCTCTTCTTCATCTTTGCTTGTCTCGGTAACGTAACATACGTTCTGTCCATCTTTGCTTACGAGCCTCAGTGCAGGCACCACAACTGCAAGTCTGGAGAGGCAGGTCGCATTTACGGAAAATACATGCTGGTGAATCTGAGCTGGCTGGTAGGCGCCATCGTTACTCTTCTGATGGACCTCGTTGTATTCTGCCAGTATTTCCACTACAGCAGAAGCGATCAGGATGAAACCGCCGCGCGTGATGACGACGAATACATTGCCAACGAGCTGAGACGTCACGCAGGAGAAGACGCAGGTTACGACCAACGACCGCTTCTCCAACGAGGCGACTCTGGGACCTCTTAAGCCTTGTTTCTCCATTATTAATTTCCAGCCTTGTTTCTCTATTTATTAACTTCCACTGACGACAAACGACATTGTACATGGCGCACACAATATTCAGAAAAATTTCATGAGCACAAAATTGGGAGGGCGGCTGTCAGTATTAAAGCTTGGATGGATGAAAGAGAGAGTGATCAAAAGTGTGGTTTCACCTGCGTTGGGGCATGGAAAGGGGAAAAGTAACAGATTGTACAAGCATACGCGATGTCCATGACCACATCATTGTACATCAGTTCAATCGATCGCATATATTGGAGACGTCAGTATTGCAGCCCATCCTGCTGTTGCATGCACATATATATATGATATCGCGTGTGAAATTCTCGAAATTGCATTGAGCTTCGTCCACCGACGGCCGAGTGCTGAGTGCGCGGCCTACCCTGGAAGAATGAGGAAATCCCCACGTCACACTAAATGTTCTCAACAGATCAACAGACGTTGTTAAATGCTCTCCTTGTTAAAAACCGGTGAAATCGTTGTATGACATGTATCTGTACTCCATACAGGGAGGGCAAATCAAACAAGTCCAACGGCCTGCACTACAAAATGTGCAATTCACATGAATTAAACGTGCCTCATTCCGTCTATATGCTTTCATAAATAGAACCCATGACAAACAACAAAACGCGACATACAGCTTGTTGCAAAATATCACCATTGCCGTATATACGTGGTCGTTCAGCGCATTACCAACATCATGAATGCGCCATAATATGTACCCCAATTCAAGTAGTGGAAGTCGAGGGCTTCGATACGTCGTCTTCCAGCTCGGCCGTGTATTTCGCCGTCCACAAATCCTGTTGTCGTGCCTTCCACCCAGAAATAGAAATTAACGAGGGAGAAGGGGGGGGGGGGGGAATTTCGCAGTCCTTAGCTCAAATGCACAGATGGGAAATATCTCGGTCCAGCATATCCCTTAGCCATTACGGTCTGAACATCGATATTGCTCGCAGCATCATGACGTGTACTCCACATTTTGAGAAGGATGAACCGCCCTGACACGGGAGGATCAAAGCGTATGGTACATTTCGACTTTTTCTTCTCGATGTAAAATCTGGCGTGGGGGACGAGTAAGCCCCCTCCTACTGCTCGGATGGCATCCTGTGTGGCCGAGTTGTGGGCGTCCCATGCCTCGGAGAGAGAAATGCTAAAAATGTCTCTTTCTCGGTTGCTTTGGTAGGGATTATGATGAGAGTCCGACGAGATTGGCAGTTGCCTGTGAAATGATTCGGTGAAATCAGATGAGGAAAACGGATTGCCAGTGTCTTCTGAGTCGGATGTTTCTGTTTCAAACGGCAAGGAACCAATGCGGTCTGGAGGTCGGCGAAGTGTGTGAGGCATATCATAGAGGTCCTCTTCGTCTGAAGCGCACTCGGTAGTTATGTTGAAGTGAGGTTGGTTGGAGATGAACTCTGACGGCATCTCTGGGACGCGGTTGTCAAATAGGTCGGGATCTGGTTGTCGTGAATGGGAGTGAGAGTGCCGCACACGCGTCGACGTGGTGCCATCGTTGTGGTGGCGAATGGAGACAATGTGCCGGGGGGTTGCGTCTCGCTCCGACGGCGGTCGCGACAAGGTAGTGCCGTCGGTTTGGTTTTGGGGCGGATGAGTGTACTGTATTTGATATTGTGCAGTTCGGCTTAAGATGTCGTCTTGCTCCATGGATATGAAGACCATGCCTTCGCGGACGCTTGAAAAATGGACCGTGTTAGGGCGGGAAAGGGCAATAAGACTAGTACGCAAGGACTTGAGCAAAAGGGACAGAAAGAAACATACGGGTGTGAATAATTCATCGCAGCAGGAGCCTTGATTATGAGCTCCTCCAGAGTAAAAACCGTTGCACCCTGGTGCCGCAGCACGATATTGCATCGGTTGCCTTTAGTGCAGTACACCGAAGTGTCGTTTTTGAGGATGTTCTCGGCAGCATATGACGATTCGTTGGAGAACATGCCACCGTCACAGCTGACGATTTCCATTCGTAGCCGGCCTGGTTCGATTTGCCCATACTTGCCATATCGAAAACCTCTGAAGCTTGGCACGAGGCGGTTGGAGTCAATTTTGCGGCGTTTGTTCCGGAGATTGTCATCGGGGAAGTCGTGAGCTCGAATAGTGGGGGACAATGTGGAATGCAACAAGGGAGTCATGAGATTAACATGATTCGTCATGTCAAGAAGCGACCGAAGCTGAGCGTTGGCCTCGTCGAGGCTCTGGTCTAGTTCGTCCAGGTCTGGAGGTCGGGAATGCTGATTTGGGCGAGTATCGATGGGCCGCAGGTGAGGGGCTAGGCGGGTTGAAGACGACCACGAATGATGCATAGAATTCGACTCTAGATCGTCCAAGCTTGGCGCCCGGTCATCGAGGCCTCGAATGCGCTCTGCTCTTCGAGCCGCGGCAGACCAGTACCTCGATGCAGGCCGGGTGCTAGTTGCTAAACTGCCTAATGAGGCCGACCCGGGTGGTGATGGTGGCCCAGATCCAGCTCGTGCCCGCTCAGCGTTCAAGTTCCGCAATGGCGGCAACCTAGGCGCTGATCGGGGCAGAGGGGGGTACTCCTCTTGAGTGTCTCGAGGGCGATTTTGACGAGGACCGCTGGAACCGGCCCCCGATCTGGAGGCCATTGTATTATGGCAATGCTCGAGGCAATCTTGCTTCTCGTTCAAAGGTACGGTGCTATGCTACAACGAGGTCGGTGTGGAATTGCCACTGCCGCCTCTTCCCCAAATCAAGCGGTGTAATCGGGTCTTGTCTTAAGAGTGAATCAGCGCCCGTTATGATGACGTCGGGCCGGTTTCGCGATATGGGGGGGGGGGGCTGTCCGCGTGTCGCTGCGAGGACGAAAATGCAGCAGCAGCCGTCGGGAATGAAGGTGAATGACACTGGGATACAAACTCCCACGGCGGTCGTTGAGACCGGGAAGGTCAGGTGAGAGTATCAGGCGCAGCCTGGCTGTTTGGCTTGAGCGCCATCAGTGAGTGGATGGACGCGGTGAACAGGAAGCGCCGGTGAGTTGGCTGAAATGTCTGGTTTGGCTCGCAAGGTTCGCTTGCTATTCGGAAGGAGGAGGGGGATCAATGCGGTGGTGGTTTGCTGGAGTCGGCGGTAGGTCGGTGGACGGATGGATGATGGGCCTCATTCGAACCCACATTTGGCTCGCATACACTCTCACCCACCTTCTTGCAGTCTCTTGCAGTCGGATCACAATACCCGGCCGAGGATCCAATTACACCGGGGGCCAAGAAGTGATGTGATGACAATGCGAGCCAACAAAAGTGTGTCGTGTCAGGGATTTAGGCCGTCAACCACTCACAGTCCGTCTTTGTCAGTGACGGTGCCGAGCAGTGGGAAGCGCAGAGGCGCAAAATTGGTGGAGACAAGACGCTGTGAAACCAAAAAAATAAAAAAATAAAAAAAATCAAGAAACCCCCAGAATTGATCAAAGAAAGTTCGCACAGGGCGATGGCGCGTTTCATTCAGCACGCCGTCTGGTCTGATGCAAATCAAAGTACGTTTAGAACGAGAAGAAGCACGCACCTTTTTGCCTACCCAGCCTGCAAGTGGCATAGCTGCGCTTTGAGGAAGGAGCCAAGCACCTGGGGTGGCTCGGAGGCTTGGTTTGGTGCTTGGGATCGATCATACGGAAGGAGCGATTGGGGCAGGCAGCAAAGCAAAGTATGTAGATTCGCCTCCCGGATAAGTCAGCCAAATCATCCTGCTAAATACTCCGTACGGATCCGTACACGACAATTCTTCGGCCAAGTCTCGTCTTACACGACGCCCGCGCCCGCCACTTGTTCACAAACGTCATCGCACAAGACGCCAGTCTACCAATGGAACATGTGAGTGTATTGTACGGACTATTTGGATGCACATGTAAACTGAGTCGTGGGAAGGAGCCAGTCCATTCTGGTGCTCCATCAGATCAGCATGCTCGTGCGTGTTGTCCTTTCCCCTCCCCACATGCCATTCATTCCGCCAATCAATGCGACCACCATCCACGTTCCTTATTACGTCAGCTTCGAGAATGAATGGAATCATTCCTGACAGCTCGTCTCATATGCCTCGACCCTCGAAAAGGCGCTGAGACGGCCCAGTCAGCTTCACAGCAAAACCTCGAGTGAATGGCGACTGATAAACGGCGGCTTTCTTTTGCTGTATTGATTCGGTGGATCGGCTCGCGCTCTGCACTGCGCCCAAAAGTTTGCACTTTTGTGCTTCAGCCCAACCTCATCTCATCTTGGCCTCACTTCACCTTGTTACTCTCACCGCCACAGCTTTCTCGACCCTTTCCCATTCCGCACTATCCCCGTTGAGCCGTTGGGGAAAAAAGACAAAAGTCGAATCGAATCATAGCAAATTTTCAGTTGACGACTTCACCATATCGTCCTAGCCCACATCACAATGGACCAGCGAAACCAAGGCCAAGACCACGTTGGCACCAGCACCGGCGTTGGCGCATTGCCTTCTGCTCAAAACATAGGTCTCAACGGCAACGTACCTGCATTCGACCAAGGCTTGCTTCAGACGACGAACTCTGACGCGATGGCGGCCATGATGGGCGCCCAACCATTCATCCAAGATCACGCACTAAGTGGTGATGCTCTGCCCGTGGGCGACCCATCGTATCTTATGCCTATGATGATGGCAAATGGTGGACCTATAGGGATTCCTCCCAACACAGTTTCGGCTGGTATGTGATATTCCCCTTTGTTCCATTCGAGTAACGCTATTTTTCGGCACCTCGCCTCGCTTCACCACTTTTTAACAGGTCAAACACAGATGATGTTGCGCTTTACGACAGACAAATTCGACTCTGGGGCATGGCGGCCCAACAAAAGATACAAAACGCTCACATTCTCCTCGTCACCATGCGTGGTCTAGCCCACGAAGTAGCCAAAAATCTCGTCCTCGCAGGTGTCGGATCAGTCACTCTCCTAGATGGGTCACCCGTTGCGGAAGCCGATTTGGGCTGTCAGTTTTTTCTCTCCGAAGGCGGCGAGAGCCTCGTCGGCCAGAACCGCGCAGAGGCTGCGAGCCATGCGCTCCGCAAACTGAACCCCCGCGTCCAAGTACACGTAGATCCTGAGAGCGTGACGGCCAAGGGACCTAGCTATTTCGCGGCGTATGATGTTGTCATTGCCACGGATCTCGGCCCAGATACATTCAACATCATCAACACAGCCACCAGAATAAACGGACGACCATTCTATGCCGCAGGGACCCATGGCATGTATGGATTCATTTTCAGCGACCTCATCGAACACGACTTTGTCATTGAGCGCGAAGCCAGCAACGTTGCCACCACCCCCAAGCAGGAATCTCGCACACGCTCCATTGTTGACGTCAAAACCAAGACCGAAGGCAACAAGACCATTGAATCCGTCACCAAGCGCGAACTTTACTCTACCTGGTTTCTGGCAAGTGATGTCGCCGTTCTGCCCCCCGAATATACCACCTCGAAGCGACGACTGAGATTCGTCACGCCCGCACTTTCATGTCTGCGTGCCCTCTGGGAGTTCAAGCAGTTACAGGGAGGCCGATTGCCCAGTAACAGGGACGACCTGAAGCTCTTCACGCAAATCGCAACACAAAAGCACAAGGCGCTCAGCCTGCCGAGCGAAACACTGAAACCAGAGTTCCTGCGCAGCTTTCTCCAGAATCTAGGCAGTGAGATAGCACCCGTGACCGCCATCCTCGGCGGACAACTAGCCCAGGACGTGATCAACGTGCTAGGTCAGTCGCAGCAGCCCATCCAGAACATGGTGGTTTTTGATGGCACCACCATGGAGGCGCTCATGTATCCTCTCCACCCAGAGCTAGATCTCGGTGCAAGCTTGCTCTCTGTCCCAAACGCCGGAGCGCAAAGCACACCCGATACTGGTGCCGGCGTCACCACCAACGACGTGTCCCTGTTTGGCACCAACGACGCCGCCATGTATCAGGACATGGCCAACATGCCCGTCAACAACATAGATATGAGCAGCACCGTAGCCATGCACAGTGCTCCTATCCAACAGCCCACCCCGACACCCGCCCGACCTCAAGTGCAAGCGCACGCAGTTCCCGCCCCCCCCCTCAACCCAGCAATCTGATGATGACCATCCTCAGGAAGGAAAACAAGAACTGCAACAACCCACCACCGACACACATCTTCCACCATCCGCATCCGAGGCACCGAAAGGCCAACCTCCTTCCTGAACACACGCGCACTACATACATACACCAGGTCAAGTCATTACAACCCGCCAGCTTGCTGATCACTACTAAGGAATTATATGTCCAAGAAAGAATCATGAGATTTTGGAAAAAAAAAAAAAAAAAAAAGGGAGCCCCCCCTAACTGTAAGAATACGTTTAGGAAATTAGCCATAGTCCACGCAAGATGAAGACTTGTGCTCTTTGGAAAAGAAAGACCAGCTATGCTAGCTAGCTACTGGCCAGGAAACAGTGGAGATGGGGAAACATGAATTTCTATTAGAGTAAACACATGGTTGAGGAAAACCATGGTCAGAAACACTAGACATGTTCGTTGTATCTTGAGTTACCGACTAGCGACTCCGAGATCCGCAGCTACCTAACCTACCTGGGTAGCCATGTGAACTAGAAGTTATCCATCCTACTTGTGCACCTCCAGATATGCGCGTATACTCATGATAAATCGTGCACCGCCCCCCACCCATTTGATCCATACTATATGCACATTGAGAAACAATCAGTTGCATCACAGTGCATGTAGTTCAGTACAACAAGTGATTGTATTCCTCGTGCAGTGCAAAACTTTTAGTCATTAAACGTAAGGATATGTATGCTCAACCCTAGAAAACCTCAGGATCAAACAATCTGAAGAACAAAACCATAAAGATGAAATCTAGACCAGACCAATCACAACATGTTCTTGCTATGCACCGCACCCTTGTATCCGCAACGGCTTCATTTCGCCTGCTTTCTATGGCCAAGTATTAAATTACCTTCTTTGGCCCCAGTTCAGGAGAGAGCTGGGTGCGAAGGGATATGTTGTGAGGACATACAGATGCGAAAAAAAAAACGCAAGGGAAAAGATGTATGGCGCATGATGTAATAACAACTCCTTGAACGCCGTTTGATGCCGCAGGGCGGAACAAGGCATACTCGGTGCTCTTGTTTTGTTCCCCTTCCGTTGAAAATGAGGACCGACACAAGAGGGTATAGTGGCAAATGCAGACAGTGAAACCAACTACAAGTCAATGCAAGGGGGAAGGGGAAAAAAAAACAACCAAATCAAGGCGCGGAGAGGACAAGCAGAGACGCCAAGAGACAATTGAAACGACCATCATTTGACGATGAGCCATGGGTATGCATGGTATCACCTCGGCAGTGGGGAATTTTAGGGACCAGAGCCAGAAGAAGCCTTCTTCTCGCTAATATCCGGAATCTCGATGGGCAGCATCTTGTCACCGAGTTTTGGTTTCAAGACCCTTTGCCAGGCAGATGACGACGGCTTTGCCTTCGAACTGTGTCTCCAAGCCGATGACTTCCGTCCCTGCCGTGGCTTGACATTTAAGATGACTACGTCTGCATCGTTTGACGTTTCGTTGGCCTTATCTCTCCGGGGGCGTAGACGTCTTTTCAATGGCGCATCTGCTGACGATATGGAAACTTCCAGGTTTGGAATCGCGCCAAAGCCAAACATGGACACTCTCTCGAGCTCAAGAGGTTGGTCGGGCATCTTGGCTGCCACCATTTCTACGTCTGGTCGCTGGAACTGTGGCGAGCTTTTTCGTGGGCATAGAGGCGGCAGTGTTTGCGGCGAGAGAAAGCGAATCGATTTGTACTTTGGCTGATCTGGAATCATCTTCTTCATCTGGGCCCGGTCCGGATGCTATCTGGACTCGTCCCTGTCGTTTGAAGGATCGCCCTTATCCTGCTTACTTCGCTTGCGATGCTGGTTTACGTTCCAGCCTCTGATCTGAGTAGGACCGGAACTAGGCAATGCAGCCGAGGAGCCCGTCTCCTTATGATCGTAAGGTATCGTCTTCAGCTCGGGCTTGTTCGACCATGCCCGGTGTGCGGGAACAGGAGCCGGCTGCAGTTTGCGATACTTGTTCGAACCTGCATCCGATGATCCCGACAGTGTCGATCTGTGGCGATAAGCTGCTCCTGGAGGACCGCCATGGGGAGTTCCCGGAGGACTCTGCATCATTGACCCAGGCAGCCCTGGAACATTGCCAAAAGTAGGCGACATCATTTGAGGCGCATAGCTTCCCAGAGGAGGGGAGCCCATGTGAGTCGGATTGCCTTGTTGCGGGTTAGGCAGAATTCTGTCACCAGGCAGGGACTGCAAAGGCGGAGGCTGATGCGCCTCTGCGATAGAGTATCCACGATGATATGACCGTGAGGGAGGAGGAGGAGGAGGATAATATGGGTGATGCATGCTTCCTCCGCGCAGGCCGGGGTCGTAAGGCGGCTCTTCAGGCACAGATTGCGTGCGCCCGCGAGGTGGTCGTAAGGGAGGCAAAGGCTCGGCGCCGACAGATTGAGAAAACGACAACCTAGAGCCTGTTGGTGGCGGTGGGGGGGGAGGATACGTTTGATGGCTGGGAGGAACTGCTCCTGCAGGAGGCAACACAGATGGAGATTGCTGCTGCTGCGGCCAGTATATTCGGCTGTAAGAGGGTTGGTGCTGGGGGGTGTCAGCTCCGTATCCGCTCAAGCGACGAGGATTATAGCCTGGATCAATAGGTCGAGGATCTGGCGGATAGGCAAGGGTGTGGGCGACTGCGGGCGGTGGCGGCGGAGGAGGAGGAGGAAGAGGAGGAGGAGGAGGATAGTAACCGCCATGGTCTGGTGCAGGCGGGCCAGGAGGAAGAGAACTGGGCGTGTATTCAAGCTGAGGGACAGGTACGGGATAACCCTGTCGCTCGTGTACAGCATTACTTGGAGGCAACGTCGTGCGGTCGGCTTGGCTGTGCGTGAATGAAAGAGGAGGCTCCTTGCCAAGTCTTGAGCTCACGGAAGCGTGGCTAAAGGAGGCAACAGGAGGAAGATCTTCATGCTGGATGCTCATTCGTTTCTCTGGCTCGGTAGGCATATGAGGAGCTGTCGATGTCGATGGTGGTTCAATTTCGCCAGCCGAGCCGGGAAGACGAGATTCCACATGGCAGAGTTCTGCGAGAAAGTTGAGGTTCACGCTCTTGCTCTCAGGAGCGGGAGGGGGGTCTGGCTTGGAGTCGGTAAACACGTCGCGAACGGCATCATACCGGGCAGGTTTTGGTGTCGGTGGAGCTGCGCGGGTAGCCTCTTGGGCGGCAACGTAGGCAGAAGCATACGTCAAAATTGACATCGCTGACAAAAGCTCGTCAGGCTGTTCGGGTTCCTTGAAATCAGACTCGGCTTCTTCGTCCGCTTCCGACGTGGTTTGCGACAACTGCGGCCTAGCGCTGAGTTCCTTCTCGGCTGTGCCCAGCGATTTGGACATGAGCTTTTCGTCGGGCTCAACGAACTCGGCAATGGACAAGTCTTTTGAGTCGATGTCCGCTAGTTTGCAGAACCGGCGAAGATTAGCCTTCATCTTCAAGCGCAGAGGTCGTTGTTGGGAGCGCCGTTCATTGATCGTGGACTGGAACGATCTGGAAGAATGAGATATACGCCCGGACGGATTTGCAATGAAGACGTTTGGCTTTCCCGGCATGACGTAGGGGCTGGGAGGCTCAAGTTCATTCCTGCTCGATGGTAAGAAGATTCCATATTTTGGATGGAGGCCATGTTTCTTGACCAACTCTTGGTCAAAGTCGTCAGGCCCGGTGACAGAGTAATCGTAACCATTGCACCAGTGGTCAAAGTGGATACCGTTGGCATTGGGCGTGTCGAGGTATTTGCCTCGCTTGGCACGAGTATGGCCCTTGGTTGAGTCATTGGAGGAATCTCTGAAGCCAATGTCCCAGTCATCAAATACAAACGGACGAGGTGCGAACATTCGACTGTTGATGGCCTTCTCTCTCATCGAGGGTCGCTGGTTGTAGGCACGAACGCCATAGTCATCAGGTTCTCCAATGTTCTTGGGCAGTTGAGGACTCTTCTCACGGGCAAGCTGTCTGTTTTGCGTGCGAGAAGTAGAGGAGACGTTCCCATTGAGCAAGGGAGGTTCTGGCGATGCAGGCACTGATTCCTCCTCTCCGTTGGCAGCCTCTGGATCCTCATCCACATTGGCGGCTGAGGCCAACAGACCTTTCATGGGAGCCGGTGCCATGGGTACAGGTGCAAGAAGTTGGTTATCGTCCACGTTGCGAGTCGACCTCTTTGGTGTCGATTGGCCGTCAGGCTGATCGGCAGCTCTGCGTTTGATGCCAGCGACGCCACCACGGCCCCTGCCCCTGCCTCGTGTGGGTGCAGACGAAGATTCCCTGGGGGCGGCGACAGCAGCTTCGGCTTCACGATGTTTTCTCCACATCTCAGTCCCGATGACTCTAGAGGGATATGGCACAAGATGGCCATTCTTGTAACACTCATAGATACCGAACTCATTGTCCAATTCAGTGTCAGAGATGACACGGTACTCATATTGGTCGTCACGGACCTGAGCGACAGCGAGTTAGTAGGACGCACACCAAGAGAGATGTGGTTGGGCGATGCAAGTGTGATAGGAGGCACAATAGACACTCCGGTTAGGGAAAAGAGATATTTGGGGGGGACGAGTTGAATACTTACGTCAACAGGCAAATCCTTGGCGTGAAGAGCGGCCAGAATTCGGAGGCGATTTTCTTGTCCTTCGTAAAATTGCTCAAACATATCACTGACACCATTCTAGAAGAATTCGGGGTTTCATGTTAGAAGCCAAAACAATACATGGTCACAGCCAGCACCTGAGATTTTTTACAGAAGGATGACAAACCTGAAATTCTTTCTCGGCGACATATTGTTCAGCGTCAAAGCTGTGTTTGGCCAAAGTCAGATCGCACTCAAGGCGTCGGTCACACTCGCGCAACTTATTGTCAAGCTTGTCTTTGAGCTGGCCGACAATGGGCAAGTACTCGTCGGCCTGCTTATAGGAATCGGGCTTCTGGAGCATATCATCAACGGTACGCTCAGCGAGTTCCTGAAGAGCAGGTTTCAGGGCAAAGGCAACAGCCTGATAGGTGGCCTTGAGGTCGCGCTGTCGTTCATAGGCAGCCTGTACACGCGAGTCGGAGAAGTTCTTTACTCTTCCTCTGCGCGTGCCACCTCGAGCACGAGAGGCAGTCGTGGATTTTGATATGGCAGCATTGGAAGCACCTCTGCCACCACCTCTCCCTCGCCCGCGGCCACCTCGCCCGCCCCTGCCACGACCACGGGTTGATGCCGTGAGAGGCTCGCGCGCGGGCGGAGAAGTCTCAACTGCCATGGTGGAAGCCGCGGAGGCGGGTCATGTATCTGATTGATGGATGTTGGACTTGAAAAAGAAGATTCAAAAACAAGACCAAGGCCAGTGAATGAGTGACGGAAAGGGGGGGGGGGGGTGTATGAAGTGGTGAACAAGTGCGATGAGATGCGTAGACGGGGTGATTGATGCAAGGCAAGTCTCCCGGTCTGTCTTGTGTGCGTGTAGGTATGTCAACGTGCGTGTGGAGAGAGGTTTGCGTGCGTGCGTTTGTATACGTCTGTCTGTCTGTCCGTCTGCCTGTGTATGTATGTGCATGTGTCTGAGTCCGTGTATGTGGTTGTGGTTGTGTGGATGTGTGGATGTGTGGTGTGGTCAATGGTGTGTGGCCAAAACCAGCCAAGCACGGCGGCGGCGCGTGGAGCCAGCCGTAGCTACGGACTAGTAGTAGGAGACGAGACGAGCAAGAGTGCGATGCGAGCGAGGGAGGGAAGGTGCGTGTGGCAGCAAGAAGAGATTGCAAAGTCTGTCAACGCCGACTGCCAACCGGCGCCAACGCGGATGAGGAAAAAAGATTTTTTTTAAAAAAAAAAAAGGGTGAGAGGCGTGTCTATCTACGGCGGCAGCACATCAAATTGCCGAGTGCAATGATGATGACAGACGCAGTGGAGAGAGGAAAAGTTGGAGTTGGAGCCTTGGAGGTGAAGTGCAAGAGAAGGAAAACGCAAAAGTGTAGGTACCCTTGTTCGGGGAGACGAGGCAATGGGAAGGCAGAGGGCAGAGACGGATGAGACGGATGAGACGGCGGTGTTGGAGTCTCGAGTTGTCGTCTTATTAGTAGTAGGAGTGAGTAGTAGGAGTAGGTTTGGTAGTCGGCACAAGGTTTCTCTGGTCTGTCTGGTCTGTCTGGTCTGTCTGGTCTGTCTGGTTGCTGCCTATGATGGGTCGGCCGCCGGGCCAGCCGCGCGCAGACAAGGCGAGGCGAGGCGAGGCGAGGCAAGGCAAGGCAAACGCAACGGGTGAGTCACAATGCGCAGCAGCGGCGCATCGGATAAAATAAAATCTAAACAGACACCGCTCGATGCAGCTGCTGAATCTCTCTGGTGATTGATGGAGGCGCTTCGGATCTGATGACGTTGCACGCGATGCGAGACGGCTGGCTTTTAAAAAGGCGAGGTTCGTTTGGGGTTGCTGTGCAATGAGACAATGAGACGGACGGGGGTGAAGAAAAGTTCCATGCAACAACGTACGGAGTACGGAGCACAGCCAGCGGCTCGAGGGGGAAGTCATTTACCGGCATTGCATACATAGGCATCTTGTCACCTTTAGTCCCTTTTCTCCGGGGACGCGTTTTGGTGTGGCACGGCACCAGACGCCTCTAATACGACTAAAAGAACTCAAAATGCCTACCTAGACAATGTCACTGTACCTATGTACACCCACTGTACCTGACTTTGGCAATTCGGCAGCCTCCAAGTCCTGTAAAAGCTGAGGTACAAAGAGGTACAATGGCCTCTCTCTCTCTGTCTCTCTCTCTCTCCCTCTTCCGGGCGGCAAGGGTAGGAAGGGGGGGGTGCCCTCAACTTGCCCCAGCCAGGAGAAAGCCGTGCAGTGATTGGCTATTCTTGCTCCTTCCGTCACCAGCAACTATGTACATGTAGTCTGATTTCGCGGCATCTGGCAGGACTGCGAACCGACTGATTGGCTCGGAGGAGGATAGTCCGATGGCCGTGAAGCCCTGTCTAACCCCCCTTAGGAAGGGCGTGCAGCTGCGTACCGAACCGGGCTCTCGCCATGCCATGCAAGCCCCACATTCAATCAGGGTTTGCGAATGCGGCATGCGAAAAGTCACGTTTAATGTACTCCGTACAGGCAAATATCTAGTTGTTGAGATTCCTGCATCACACACACACACACACACACGTATTTTATGTTTTGTGCCATGATCAATTGTTTTGCGCGCGCCCATTGCGGCAACAACAAATAGTGATGCGACCCAATCACATGAGAAGAGTTGTTTGCTCCTTTGCCCAAGAGTCATGGCATGCCAAGGTTGCCGTCACCATTCATTCCCTCTCTGTGCTACAAAGCGCGTGAACCTGTGTTTCAGCACTTGATGCGGTACCTGCATTTCGGCTTTGAGCATGTGCGTAACGCGCGCCAAAGCGCTTGGGGCGGCCGTGTTCCATGGAGACCTCGTGAGACGAAGGGGGCCAGTCCAGTCCAGTCCAGTCTAGTAAGAAAGACTGTACTGTGGCTTTCTTCTTCACCTGGTCATGCGAACCACGGTGCTAGGGATCGCAGACACGCACGTCTTTTTCCTTGTTCCCTTGTTTGCTGCTGTCCGGTTATCGATATTTGACGCGGTTGACAAACGGCGTAGGAGACAGCAAAGGTTTGAGAAAGAAAGAACAGATACCACCAGAGTAGAACCGTGCCACTCCAAGCGGCGTGATAATGAGCAGGTCCGCCCATGCGACGATTCTTGTCCCCTGACTACATTCGGATTACTACTGCCCGCGATTCAGGTTCCATGATGAGTTTTCACTAACTACGTACCAGGCACCTACCTTAGTAATTACATAAGTATTATGCACGCAACACAAAGAGGCCCTACGGACTTGACTTACTTCACCATCTATACGTATGTAACTCACGTAACTCACGTAACTCACGTAACTCCACTTTACTCGTCAGGATTAGGATTAGTAGAAACAAGGGGAGAAAAATGAATGCAGAGTGGATGGATCGTCCCGTAACCCGTAAACGGCACGTGAGATCCGCCTTTCTCTCTTACACCAGCTCCGTTCATCCCATTAGGGGGCTTTCCCGTCCACAAGGGTCCCTTTTTACGGAAGGAAGCACCCTGCCAGCCCCGTCGTCTCGCCCGTCAGCCGTCAACAGGGCCCCTGCCTTGCACCAAAGCTGGCAGTCGACCCAGGGGGTGTAAAAAAAAAAAAAAAAAAAAAAAAGGGAATAGCACAAAGTACAAGTTAACCTCATCTTCTGGAAGATTTCGTCAACACCCGAAAAAGAAAAAGAAAAAAACCCCCCACTTGCGCATATCATTCCACCATTTTGCGACAATCAGTCTCAACAACCACCCAAACAATTGAGCGCTGCCCCAAGACAAATATAAGCTGCCTGCCTCATGGCCAAGCGGCGCAGGCTCCAGCGCCACCCCGGCCCGAAGCCGAAGCCGAAGCCGAAGCCCAATCTGCGCGCGAGCGGCAAAGACGACGCGACCAAGAAGAAGGAGGCACCGCAGCCCAACAAGAGGCGCCAAACCCAAACCCAGCAGCAGCATGAAGAGCCCACCATCCCATTCGACCCCAACGACCGAATCCTCCTCGTCGGCGAAGCCGATCTGAGCTTCGCCGCATCCATAATACAGCACCACGGCTGCCGGAACGTGACGGCCACGGTGCTGGAGAAGAACCACGCCGAGCTCACGGAGAAGTACCCCTCTGCAGACGCCAACATCGCCGTATTAGTCGCAGAGCGCACAAAGACGGATGATTCAGATTCAGCCGCCGAACCGCGGCAAGCAGATGCTCAACAAGACGATGACGACGACCAAGACGATGACGATGACAGCATTCAAGAAGAAGTCCACCAAGTTGCTTCAGCACCCCCCCCCAACAACAACAACAAACTCCTCTACGGCATCGACGCTACCAAACTCCCCAGCAGCGTCGCCCGTCCACCCCACAACCGCATCGTCTTCAACTTCCCCCACGTGGGCGGTAAATCCACCGACGTAAACCGCCAAGTCCGCTACAACCAAGAGCTCCTCGTGTCCTTCTTCGGCAGCGCTCTCAAGGCCCTCGCGCCAGGAGGCAGCATCGTCGTCACCCTCTTCGAGGGCGAGCCCTACACGCTGTGGAACATACGGGATCTAGGACGCCACGCGGGCTTGCAGGTCGAAAAGAGCTTCCGCTTCCAAGCACGCGCTTACCCGGGGTACAAGCACGCCAGGACACTGGGCGTCGTGAGGAACAGAAAGGGCGACGTGGGTGGCGGCTGGAAGGGCGAGGAGAGAGCCTCGAGGAGCTACGTCTTTAGACGAAAAGGCGACGTCTCCGAGGTGAAGAGGAAGAGGCCGAGAGAAGACGACTCTTCAGACGAGGACGGTTGAGAGGAAGACGAGAAATGAACTCTGCATTTTCTGGCCTCATACTTCCCCCCCCCCCCCCCCCCCCTCTCCCATATTTTGGGCAAATCATACATACATGTATCCCAATCATCTTCGTCTTCTAGAGTATTACATGTCAAGTGGACCTTGTATATCCACGGTTCCATCTGTACACCCCAGTGCTGCCTCAGAACCAATTGCTTCACGCGTGATTCGAGAAACGGACAAGAAGCCCATTCCGTGCCATCCGTGGACCAGAGAACATCGTATCTGCCCGTCTAATCCAGTGCCCGTCTTCTTCAACTTCAACATACCATACACCATGTCAAGTACACAATCGATTCTTCTTCCCATGTTTTTCTTAAACCCCCATTATGCGTGAAAGCCTACGCTCTTGGGCTGGCATCTAGCCGTGAACAAATATATCAAATAAATCGGTTGAATTTTTCATCTTCTTCTTCATCGCATTCAGTTCATCGAGACGGGGCGATGAAGAATAAAAGTTAAAAATTGAGGGGGAAAAAAAAAAAAAACCATTACGCCGCCTGCGCAATGTCCTTGCGCATCTCTTCGGCCATGTCCTCTTTGTCCTTTACATGGTTGGCCTCGTCTTCTAGCCTTTGCGCTTCCTCGTTTTCTCGCATCAGCGCTTCTTCCTGCTCCTTGAGGGCTTCTTGCTCCTCGCTCAGTGGCTCGTCTGTCGCCGAGTCCGGCGGCGGAGGCGGAGGCGGAGGGGGGCTTGGTTCGGACATTTCTTCGGAGCGTATTCTTTTCGTGCTGGGGCCGTCAGAGGGTGTTTCCCCCGAGGAGTCAGGCAGCAAATCTGCTTCGCGCTTCCGCTTGAGGTCTTGGCTGCTGAGGGAGTCGGCATCCATGTCACTAGCCAAGTCATCTTCGCCCCCGTCAACGTCGTCCTTATTAGGGCTGCCCGCATCTTTGTCGTCCAAGCTGGTCATGGTCTGGGCCTCGCTGGTGGAGCCATCTATTATCGGGCCTTCCTTTTTCTGATGCTCATCGAACTTCTCCACAGCACGTGTCAAGAAATCCTTGACGTATTTCTTGATCTTGAGTGTCTGTTTTTCGCTGAGTGGTACTGTTGGGTCAACGACTCGTCTGTTCTTGTAGTCTGATGCTACGAGCTTCTTGGCAATTTCTTTGCCGAGTCGCTTCAATTCATCTTTGGGGAGTTTATGTCGAAATTTGTCCAAGACATGTTTTACAGGAGGGAATACCTGCGAAAAGTGTCAGTGAGCGTGTCGGCCAGCGTCAAGGCCCGCCGGGAGTGGCAGGGCCGGCGTCCTTTTCTCGCAATTTACCGTGTTCTCATATATCTTCATCTGCTTGTCCGTGGGCAGTGACCTCCACTTGTCCTTCTTGAACTCTTTGGACGATGTTTCCGAGTTTGACGGTCTCGTGAGCTGGGACAGGGCCTGTTTAGGGGTCCCCTCCTTTGTTACTCGATCGATGATGCTCTGAATGGCCAGTTGTTCTTGAATCGCCTTCGAAGGCGCCTTGGGACCTCCGTTGGCAGGCTGAGTTGGTCGACTCCAGGTTGTCTTGCCTTGCTTGTTGTAGTAGTACGTTGTTCCCCTGCCATCTTTGGCTGCGAACCAGCCCTCGGGAAGCGGGCCAAACCGTCGCGGTGGCCTGCCTGCGCTGTGCTGAAACGAAACACTGCGCTGTGGTGTGCTGTTCTTGGGGCCCTTGGGGGCGTCGATGGGTCGTGGTGAGGCCGTTTTTGGCGTGGACAGCGCCGTCTCGTCCTCGCGCGCTTGACCTCGACGATCGTCGAAGAGGTTTTGCACCGGAGCGCTGGGATCGAACTTCCGCCTCCGGATGCGGTATGCCAATTCTAGTTTGCTCCATTCCTCGAGCAGCTTCTTGGATTTTGAAGCGACTTCCTCGTGTTCTGATTTCGTCAATCCCTGGATCGTGGTCTCAATCTTGGAATCCTGAATCTTATTCCTGGTCATGCGAGGGAACTTGCCGAGAATGTCCAAGACTTGTAGCACAACATTGTCATCTTCAATAAAGGTATTGAGAGTAGTCTTCAGAATCTGGTACGCGTGCATGCGCATCACGGAGCGAATGACGCGGTCATCATGCGAGCGCTGAATACGCTGCAGGAGCTTGACAGCAATCCACTTCTCCTTGCATTGCAAAAGGGCTGCCATGACCTTGCGAGAATCATCCTCGTCCAGGCTGCGAGCTGAGATGCTTTCAACATATTCTTCGTCATCCTCCTCGGGCCTCTTGCGACGCGGCTTCTTGGCAATGGTCGTGTCCCAACCGTCGCCTCCATCGATGCCAAGAGCCTCGACAATGGCAGCCGGTAATTTGGTGGCACGCTCAGTCTGCGTCTTGCCGCCGATGAAGCCGACACAGTTGGACTCTCCACAGTAGCAAGGCTGTGGTTCAGCACCGTAACGATCGACATTGTAGTTGAACACCAACTCTTCTCCGGCCCGGATCTTGCGAAGTGCAAAGATGCCCATGCGGAGCTTGTCGCCCACCACCCACTTATCCACGTAACAATTGGGACTGCATGAGTGGTTACAGAACCGGCCCAGGTTGCCTTTCCGTGTCGCGTCCACAAATTCGCTTTTGCTGAGAGACATGAAGTAGAAATGTTTGATGCCTTCCTCGTCGTACTGCAACATGCGCCGGCGAAACGTGGGCTCGTTGATGACTTCGCCAACGTACTCGTAGATGAAGTCGTTGGGTTGCAGGTCCGAATCAGCTCGTAGACCGTAACCCTTCTTTTCGGTCTTGACGACGGCCACATTCGCCCACTCCTTGCGTTGGAACCGCTGATTCTGACACCCACCACCACAGTTGCCTGCACTGGCGGCGCATTCCATTTTGGTGGCGCGATTGATGCAATCCGAGTCTTCGCCGCACGCATGGTTTTCTCCTTCACCTAGAAGGGCAGAGTCAGCGCGGAATCCATGCATACATGTGGACATCTTGAATACTTTGCACGATGAGGAGAGACAAAGAAGAGGGTACAGGACAGAAAAAAACGTACGCCATTCCTCAGCACAATCACAGTCCAAAGCGTCATTGTCCGTCGAACCGAGGTGTTTGGACCCATAGAGACAGTCTCGAATAACCTGGAAGCCCTGGCACGACTCTTCCGTCACATTGGGGAGGTGGTCAAACATCTGATATTCAGGCTCGGCGGCGGTCTTTTGTGAAGATTTTCGCGATAGCCGTGGCTTCCCGGACGCAGGGGTGTTCAAGCCCTCGCTTTCTGATTTGACGCCATTGATGGATGCTGGAGAGGCACTCGCCTTGAGGGCCGAAACTGGGGTGGATTCTGCAGTGTCCATGGCTTCTGGCAATCCGTCGGCGGTGCCGTCCTCAAGCTTGATCCTACTCATTCTGCCGACCGCATGCTCATCATCCCGCATGACGGCATCAAGCTCAACAAAGGAAGCACGATTGGGATCAAACAAGATTCGTGATCAGTCCCTCGTAGTAGCTGGTTGCCAGATTGAGCCCGGCACTCTCGCGGACAGAATGCGATGCAGGGTGCAGAGGGGACGCGCGCGCGTCGCAAGGTTTTGGGGGAGCAGGAGCAGCCAGGAGCAGGAGCGTGGATGAGGACCGAATGCTGGACGGGGTTCGAGCGAGAGCGAGGAAGCAAGGAAAGAGGTCAAGCTGTGACGATGTCGAAGTTGAAGTGCATGCGGCCCTGCACCCGTGAGCTCGAGAAGGCAACTTGACAACCGAAGGCGGCGAGTGGAAGGGTGAAGAGGGTCGTGTGCGTCTGGAGCCAACATGCAACATGAGAAGTTCTATTGACGGAGTACGGACGTAATATTAATATGGCAGGCGGGATTCTAGATCCCACGTACACCCCACTGTATGTACAGTGAGGGTACATGTGCAGTGGGGGTGTACAGTGAGAGTGACTGAACACTGAACAGCCATTACAGCAGGTATACCCCACTGCACAGGTAACAAATGCACCAATTCGAGTACCTGTGCACCTGTGCGCCGAGAGAGAGTGACCTTCCATCCTCTATATTACAGCAAACCTTCCCGATCGATAAGAAGTCGGCTGGCCCCGGAAATAACAAGCCCCAATCTACCCTGTTTGTTGGCTTGCATTTCACCCATTTCACACAAGCACAAACTTCTGCCTCATCAAAACTGAACGTCTTCTGGTGTGTCTACGCTTTCTGCGGCACATCATCACTGCATCATTCCTGCAATCGACGGAGTCACTCGCTAGTTTTCTGTTCAAATCACTGCAACAAGTTGATGCCGATTATTTATACCAGTACACTGCGTTTCTAACACTACAGAAAGTCTGTGATGATTCTTATGTCGTGTGGATCATGAGCCTTATCCCATACCAGCCAATTTAGCTGTACTGGCAAGAAACAGGCTTTTCGTTGGGAGAAACACAGGCATCGAAGCCCAAGCATCCCTCATTGCCACCGGGGTTATGCACACCCTTGAGCCAGACACTCCAGGCGCCATCGATAGAGTTGGGGCAAGCTTGGAGGCCGGTGCCATCGAAAAGGAGGGCGCCATTTGAAATGGACCAGCCGTCCGCCTCGGAGTTGCGGGGGAAGTCGTGGCCAGCGTCGACGTAGCCGATGACTCCTTTACCTGTCGCATTAAAGTGTTAGTGTCGTGGATCGACCGACACAACGATTTGTGCCAAACCCGAAACAAGGCATATCACCACCGTCGGGCTCGGGGTTGGGGAGAAAGTCATCACATACCCATGCCGGAGCGATCAACAAAGATCAACTGAGGCTTGTTATCGTCAGAGTACAAGAACAGCTTGGAGCCTTCGAGGTAGAGCGTAGCCCTGTTGTTCTCGCCCTTGCAGATGGCGTTCTGTTTGGGAAGCTTGAGAAACAGGCCCTTCTCGGCGGCGCTCAGGACGGCTAAGTGGATGGGACTGTCGGGTCGAGAAGCTGTGACTTCAAAGGCCTTGGGACGGACGGGGTTGGTGGCAGGAACAGCGAGGGCTGAGCAAGCCATGAAAATGGAGGAGACGGCAGCGGAGAACTTCATATTGACGGTGGTCGTGAGGTTGAATTAAATGATACAGAACTGTGCTTGGTCGCTTGTTAGATGTGAGAGCAATGTCGTGGAGGATGTACGGACGTAGACTTGGTGTTTGATGTCTTCAGATGAAGAGTTGGGAAAGACAGATCCCATGGCACCTTCTTATACTTCAGTGTCTATGCCCTCGATGGAGAACCCAATCTAGCAATAGTCCCCGTTTAACGAGTACGAGCTGCGAATTACATCGTGAGCCATTCCCGTAGGAAATTTCGTGCAGATCATGACGTCCAAGCCACCCCACGGGTAATGGAGCATGGGAGGGAGGGAGGGAGGGAGGGCATCATGTCGTAGGCCAGGCTGTCTTCTAATAATAAACACTACCCTTTGGCCAATAACTACGGATTAGGTCGAGCAGCATTCACACCCTTTGCTGTTTCTGGCGTGGCACAGTGAACACTTCCCCCCCTAAATTATGTATATTACATACACAAATCTACAAGCCCCAGTTTTTCGTTCCTCTCTAACAGCTGTAATCAGCCGTAAGTGCACTATAGTAACCCCTAGATTGCTTATAGAGCAAAGGATACATTATTTCCTATATTATTTCCTGTATCAAGTACAATTGAAAAATCAAGGTAGCCATGAATCCTAGCCCATATTCCCCTTTCTTTCCCGGCTAACATCCAAATGGCTGAATTACCCCTGTTATGTAGATTTGTCAGGGGGTGTACTGACTATCTGGGGCTGCGGAAACAATGTTGGGGTCCGAGAGCAAATACGAGAAGGTTGTAAGTCGCTTCGACTATTTTTAAGTTAGCCCAGCGGCCCAGCTCGCCAAGTCATGAATGGGGGGCATTGGGGCGACATTGGCAGACGTCATTTTTTTTTTCAATGATGGAAAGGCTCGGACCAACTTTTGGATACGCTTGATGGGGCCTGAGCGTGGTGGCTATTGCATGTACTCCGTATACGAAGGAGACGCAGCAAACGGGATTGTTTCTGAATTGCCGTGCCAAACGAAATGCTTCACAGACGATCTGGGATTCCAAAAATGATGACATGAGTCAAATGACGGCCGTCCGCTGGACACAGCCTTCAGCCGACTTTCTCTACATCCGACCCCGATATCCATAATAAATCTCGGCTATATCTACGGCGTAAAATCATCCCAACTTTGATGCGAGCCGAGTCCTCCGTAATGTACGGAATACTCGGTACGTACGGATCACTCGGTTAGGCCCCTAAAAACATAAAAACATCTCTACATGCAGCCGGTGATGTCAGCACACGACTGCCGTCAGAACATTTCCTTCAAAAGGGAGACTGTCCGAGATAAGGTCAGGGAGAGACTTGTGCACTTGTGTACATAGAGCAGGAATTGGGCATCAAAACGTGGCAGACAAAGCAATGTCGCCGTGTTTCACAGCAGAACAGGAGAAGCCGGTCTGCAAAACAAAAGGATCAAATTGCCGTTTCTTGAACAAGCCAGGCCTCGTCAGAGAATTCTTCTCCATCTTGAAAAGGGTGGGTCCTTTTGGATGCCAACTCACTTTGCATAATCCGTACGGAGTACTCCGTATGTAATCCGTACGGAGAAGAGCATTTACCAGTCGCTTGGAAGGAGCAACCCAGCCTTTATAAAAAGGCGGTCGGACTCTCTCCATGTTGCGACTGAAGATGAGTCTGTGCCATTGTGTCCCCCTCTTTCAAGAATTAATAGGATTCATCTCAACAAGATGAGATTGGCACAGGACATGCCTTCTGAGTGGCCATCCTGATGATACCTTCCTACCGTGGGAGGCCCTCGCAAACAAACTACCTCCGCCATGCCATGCTATAATGCGTGCACTTCTCATCCGTACGAGCATGTGATTGGTACAAGAGCCCTTCATCGAGAGTGGCTTTTTGTGGATGAGCCACCGGCACGAGGCCACGCAGTCGCTCACAAGAATGAGCCCGGCTGCTCTCAACTAAGCATTTGCCGCAACAATCGTCCCCGATTTCGACCATCGAGCACGGAGAGATGGACCGCACAAGGCCACACCTACATACATATTGACACCACTTGCCGGGCCCAGGTGTCTGTCTGATTGAATGCCTTGGTGGTGCGAGAGCGAGAGCGAGAGCGAGTGCGAGTGCGAGTGCGAGTGCGAGTGCGGGAAGCGCAGAAAGGCAACCCAGCTGGGGCGAGACAATTCAGGTTGGGGAGGGTGAGCGAAACAGGTCAGGCGTTCTGGATTCATCGTGGGATTGGCCGTGGCGAGGGCCAGAGTCCCTGCTTGCGTTGCGTTTCTTGCGTTGCGTTGCTTGTTGCGTTGCAGACTGACTGCACGTCACCGCACCGCGAACAAATGTCCTAGACGACAAGGTGGGCAAGCGGGGTTCAAGTGTCACCAAACTTCAACTACAACAAGGGGAAGCAACATGGTTGGCACTCATCGTTGCTACCTACCAAGGCTATCATAGCATCTGGAAGCCTCCCTTTGTCTCTCTTGTCGCACGTCTTCCGGACTATTTCTCGGTTCAACGGCCGAATCGGAATACAAACACCATATCAACTCGACATGCAAGCGCGAGAGCCTTCAAACTAACCCAGATTGTGGCATCAATTGAGAGTCGCGACACATTTCGGACCGGGAGGAGCCGTGTTGTCAATCGCGCCAATGCATCTATCTAGCATGATATGATGTGATGATATCATCGCCATTCCCAGCTCCGCAAGATTGACCAAGAACGATTCATCCAAGACTCGTCCACGCACGTCACGAAGCCGAAACTCACTTACGATGACAGGAGTTGACCGGTTGGACGGAGGATCTTTTGCTGCGTGCCAAATAGCTGATCTAAATTCGGATCCTTGGTCACCTCGACTTCTTGCTCCCTCTTATACTGACTACTCTTCTTACGGACTACACACGCCTCCAATGTGCAGCAGGTAATATTCCAAACCAGGGCGGCAAAGATGGTGTGGCATCCAAGTGAGCGCCGATTCCAACCACATCCGCTGGCTTTCTGGCGGGCTGCCATCCCATCGCCGCAGACCCATGTTCGTTGCAACCCTGGTCAACCATCATCCGCACCACCATAATAGTCACCCGGGTCACCGTCAACAGTGCCGCGCCGCCATCGACAATAGAAGACTCTTGGTGTGGCCCAAATGCCGCGGGGCTAGATTGTTCACGTCTGGTACATTCATTGTCCTCTGTGGCTGCTAGTTGCCTCTTGCAAGAACCAAGGAAAAGCCACAACCTCGTCGGGTGCAAGTGTCCTCAAATCGATACCGACAAGGCACAAAATCAATACCTTCTGATGCTGGCCTTGTCATGTTACCCAGCCACGCGCTGACGCCCAAGTTCTAACTCTCCTGGTCTGTGTTCTTTTGTCGCCGCTCCAACCTGCTGCATGCTACGAATCGCCATTGCACAACCCGCTTGTCGCCTCACGCCTCACGTCTCACCGTTGCTGCGTTGTTCATTCTCTCCTAGCCATCGTCACACAACGTGATATCTTGCGCGCTGTTGCACATCTGCCATTGGCCGTTTTGTCGGTGGCTCTTTAAGGAACTGATCGTGCCAGTCCAGTGGTCCTACTAAGTTTGTTGTATGCTGAGGTCCTCGACCAACGCTTTCATGTGAACCGACGAGGGGTTCGACGGATCTTTACCCAACAGTTTCCTGGCGAGCGTGGTTACTGCGAATTGCAACCTGGTGTTTACATAACTCGCCCTGTCCGAGTTTCCGCATATAAAGAATTTGGTGACAATTGGCGACGTCGCAACTCGTGGGAGCCGTCCAATAGTTGGGAGATGCATGATCAGCACGATCAATAATGTCCTGAATGGTGGCATAATAGCGATAACATTTTTCTATTCTTCTACTGTGTAGGTCACCTCCAGCTCACTTCTGGCCCGAGAAGCGGCGTTGCCAACGCATAATAGATTGACAGAGTTCCAACATTTCTTCCGACTCCGGTTTCATTTGACTTCATATCATCCCTTCCCCCCCCCCCCTTCTCTCAGCTTTGCTTTCAATTCTCACTGGCTGGCCACATAGGCTATGGATTCCTCATTTACGAGAGAGGAAAAGGTATGCCTCATTAGTACCCAGCATCCAAGAGATAAGAACTACGACTGATTACACATATCCTTCTACACTGCAGCGATTTGTGCTTGCTGAGATACTAAAATCCAGCGATGTCGGTGTTGAGCATTTATGGCGGTTCATTGAAGCGAACCAAATTGTTCCTAACTGGATGAATATGCAAGTTCCGCTAGGTACGTTTGCCGCCTGCTTCTGCGTGTTAAATCCCCATTCCTCGGAGCCGTCTTTCTTATGCGCCAACAGGTAGAAGTTTGAGTCAGTGTATTCAGATTGTAGATCATATGAAGGACTCGCCATCTCAATCGAAACGTCTATCAACTGGCAGCTCAGGTGAATACAGTCGCGGCCTGCAGTTCGAACACGTGTCAGGCGACTTGGTCAGCCCTCGACTACATCAGGTCTCACCTTCGAGCACTTCGACACCAATTGCAATTCTGCCACGGCCTTCCACAGACAATGGCCAAAGCTGCGTATCTGCCGCTCGGCCTGCGCACAACCAAAACAAAAAGAGAGGACGGCCGTCTCGGGCGGACAAGGCGAAGAGGAATCTGAATCCCAAGCTTCCGCCACATCTCGCCCCCCGTCCAGAACAAGGAACTGGACATCGGCCAATCTTGCCAGCAGCTCCTCGGCAAGATGGTGAATCGATACAACCAATGCCGCAGGCCCTCCCACAGATCCAGTCCGGGCCTTCTGGCGTGGAAAGAGACAAGAAGAGACGGCGCTTGGGTGACTTTACGCAGATCCAGCAGGCCGGCCCTGCCACTATCAAGAACAACACAGCTCCCGCAGTATCTAGCGGCGCAATCTAGCGGTTCGCGCATGAGATGCCGAGAGCAGCTCAGTTACTATCTGGCATACACTGTCACCACTCCATTGGCATTGGTAACGCGCAAAGTTCGACGCCGACTCAACTCGTCCAATCTTTAGCTCGGCAACATGCCCCTCGTCTTGCATACTCAGTTGCGGAGGCTGTTACAGCTGATCTCAGCGGACATGGCTGAAGGTCAACTTTACCTGCGGACGGCTCTCGTCAGTTCTGTCAAGATGAGTCTTTTTTTTTTTTTGATTTGCTGACCTCGTGGTCCTCATCTCGCTTTGCTCCATGTCTTCTTCTCAACACTTACTTGTCTGGTGTATGGCCCCACTTCAACACTTATTCACGTTGTCGCATATTAAAGTTCTTCTTTTCCCCATTGTACGATTCAAATGGCGGTCGTGCATTCCCCCCTACTCTTCTCTCCCTGTTTGTCATTCCTCTTTGACATCAGCCATCCATCTATTCTACTTTGCCAGGGCTGCAGTTCCATCGATCCATACGTTGTTTGTTTTCGCTGTTGCTCATGAGGGAGGTGGTCACGGCATGTACATTACAGCATTCGAGTAGAATCATAGAGAAAGGAGTGCATGTAGGCGGTCTTTGTTCTGTCGTTGCATGGTTGTCGGTCCAGAACGCTCCGTCGAGATCAAATGAGGACATTGTTCGCTTTGCTACCTCCCGTGCCACTTGCTGTCTAGTTAAAGGGGAGAAAGAGGGGCGATATCCATCATGACTCATGTCTAGCACTGATTTCAAAGGCGGGTTTCTTCTTGTTTTGTTTAGCAATCGCAATCAATTTACTACCGTCCTCCAGTCCTCCTTTTATCCCTTATCCCCCACCACCATCCAGCTCCGAATTGCTTCCTCGTCTGTGAATAAACAAGTTTTGTGAGGTTCATACAGTGGTGACATGCATGACTCCACGATTCTTTTCCTAAAACCCAAAAAAAAAAAAAAAAAAAAAAAAAAAAACCTCTTACGTCTTCACTTTGTTAGTTACTCGGGCCGGAGACTCCCTGATCCTATCATAGCCATGCCCTTGCATGGATGCATATTTTTCAGTGGTGCGTTGCCGAGATTCGTAGGGTCCACGTTCCTCTCTTGACTCTGTAGGAAGGGTATCATAATTGTTCCATTGTGAATTTTTTCTTACATTTTTTTTTTTACAGAGCTTTGGCCACCTTCTCAAGAGCTTCAATCAGGATATCAGCGTGGTGCTCCTGGAAAATGAGCATGGGTCGCAGTCGAACGGCACTGGCACCACTGCCGCCAATGTTGATGCCGAAGCCCTTGGCCTTGTTGAGGAACTCGTCACGCTTGGGGTTGTCAAAGGCAATGAACGTGCCCTGGCCCTTGCCACGGAGGTTCTTGAAGTGCTCAGGGTACTTGCCGGCGAGACCCTCGAGTTGGCCATAGAGGTAGTCACCAACCTTGGCTGTGTGTTTCACAAGGTCCAGTCGCTCAATTTCGCTAATGATGGCGCGGAAAAGGAGAGCCTTGGATGGATCACCCATCCATGTGTTGAATTGACGGTAGGGCTTGTTGGGGCGGAGGTCCTTTGAGCAGTAGTAGTAGCCGGCGGTCTGAGCTTTCTTGGAGAAGGTGACCATGTCCGGGGGGTCCTGCAGGTTCCAGTGCTCGTGAGCCCAGAACTTTCCCGTGGCACCAACACCGGTCTGAACCTCATCAGCGATGAGGAGGATATTGTGCTTGCGGGTCAAAGCACGTAGCTTTTGGAAGAAGGACGGGCTCGCGTGGTTGTCACCACCTTCACTCTGAATGGGCTCGACAACGACAGCGGCGGGAGGTAGGTGCCAGGTTTTGATCAGGTGCTCAACTTCATCCAGGCTGGCTTGCTCGGCTTCCGCGTTTTCCTCGGCGTGCTGGTCGAGGGGATATTTGAGCTGGGGGAAAGTAGCCTGTGGCCAGTCGAAGGCGGGAATGTCAAGCTTGTGGATTGGCTTGGATCGTGTGGTGGACAAGCAGCCGAACAGGCGGCCGTGAAAACTGGACTTGAAAGAGAGGATAGAGAGCTGAGAAGAACCGGGAGCCTGGTTGTTCATGACGCTCTCGATTTCCTGGGGCGTGAAATCGATGTCCGGGCCGCCTCGCTCCTGCTGCCGCCTGTACATGAATGCGGCCTTGTAGGCAATTTCGTTGGCATCGGAACCGGCCATGGCGGTGTAGACGTTGTTGAGGCCCTTGGGAGCCACCTTGAGAATGCCAGATTTCAAGACACCGGCCCACGTATGGGAAGGAAAGTTGCCCAGAGCAGGACGATTAATGATGGCGTCAACCATCTCGGGGGTTTGAGCAACCTTGCGGAGCTCGGGGTTGTTGTAGCCAACGGGTATAGAAGCAATTTGAGCATAACTACGGTGTGAAGGTCAACATCATGTTGGTGGGTGTTAAGAGTCGGTAGGGTTGCAGGAGGAGCGCGCATTGCCACTTACACGTCCAACAGCATGTTGCCATCGGGGTCGGCAATGTAGTTGCCTTCGCTCTGGGTATAGTCGGCCATCATGTTGACACTACGGGTTTCAAAGACGTCGTCAAGCTCCTTGAGAGCCTCGACCGCCTTGGGGCCAGGGAATTTGGTTTTGAGGATAGGTGCAGCGGGCTCATCTTTGTGAAAAGACTTCACGGCAGCCATGCGCATAGCTCCAGCAGTGCCGAATGGCCTCTGCGCCACGCCAGCGCTCAGAGACTGCGCCACGGCAGGTCGGGCCGCGTCAGCAGCACGGAGAGCCGACATGGCGACGACGTGGTGTGTTTTTTTTTCGCGCAGGAAAAGGAAGCCTCGGATGTGGGAGTTGGGACAAGATCGTGGAGAAGGTGGAGAAAAGGAAAAGTCGTGGTAGGAAGGAGCGAGGAGCGAGGAGCAAAGGCGGCAACAGCTTCCGGAGCTCCAAAGCCTTTTATCGGTGGTTCAAGACGGCTTATCTGTGGAGACGTCTCTGATTATGCGGGGAGTCGGGAGGGGTCGCCCCTGCCAGTAGCATGCTTATTTATGTACGTCCGTATTCCGTATTCCGTATTCCCTCTTGCCTTTTCTTCTCTTATTTTACATAATACGGGATCCCGCTCGCACACCCCGCTTCGCTTCTCTTCCACCAACAATGAGCATCGTCACACATTTGACCCGCCGGTCTGGAAAACAATTGGCTGGTGCCGCGCCGCCTTTACGTATTAGTCTCCGTCATTCCGGGTTTGGGACAAATCAGTTCAGTTGTTCAATCGGTAGGACGCCACCGACATCGGCGGGTCAACGCAGCATGGTTCGACAAGCTTCATCGTGGACGATAATCATCCAAACAATACTCCGTACTCCGTAATAATAGGTCCGGATCCGTAGGTCGCCCTTGATCTAAACTAGGGCCCTCTCAGTCTCGACCCATCGACCCATCGACCCATCGACCCATCCGCCGGCTCCGCCCAAGATGGCACGACGACCGGCCCGGTCCCACACCCGCCCGAGTGCCCAAGCCGGTCAGCTTTGTGCAGAATATGCACCCACTGTACGGAGTATTACGGAGCATAAAATACAGCTCATACTCCGTACAGTACATATATTCAGCATGTACAGGGGGGGGGAGGGGCGTGAAGAAGAGGACGGCCAGGTGCCATGATATGGTCCACAAAAAAAAATTGCAGCTCTTCGTCATTCTGCTCATGCCTTGCTTGAGTAAACAAACTGCTGGTTTCATTCCCAACCCTCTGTATCCCAATGCTTCTTCTAATTATGTAAGCGCACCCTATCATTACACAACGCCCATGAAAAATGTCATTGCTAAAGTCCCTAATGCTCCTCTTCTAAATACGCCGATACCAGAGCTGCGACCGCTCACTAAGGATACTGCCACGGCTTTAAGGAATGCTTGTGTACGCCAATCCGTCATGCAAAAATGGAACCGCCGAAACCCCCCCCCCCCCTTTTCCCCAAAAAGCAAGATTCGGGCACAGACTGTCCAGCTGACCCACGGAGAAATGTGTGAGCGCCGAAGCTTTTACAAGCCAGATCGCTATTCACCATTCTCTTCGAGCTCTCGCATATACTTGACAAAGGTCTTCTTGTGAATCTGTTTGATCAAGTTAGTCACGACGGGTTGACGGATGCAGAATCGCCCTCCACTCACCATTCCTCTAAAATGACCATTTTTTGAAGCACAAATGTATCGCAGACCGAGCTTGACAAAACATTCATACACGAGATCCATAGGGGATCGAATGTCCAGAGAGACGGGGGCCTGCAGTAGCAGAGTTAGTCAATGAGGATTGCTCGAAACTGGGAATGGCAAAGTAGGTCGGTACGAACAGGGTCGATGTACTGAGTAAAATCTGTAGGATCCACATAGTCATCCTCGCCCTCGTCAATGCTGGGAACTCTATCCATGAGGCAGAGACTCGTCTGCTCGTCCTCGAGCTGATCCAGGGCGAATTCGAGATCTGGGGCCGGAATAAGCCCGACCAAAATTTCGTGGCGGATAATGGGCAGGCCACCATCAATCTCACCAGCGCGGTGCAACAGCTCGAGCTTGGAGCGCAGCGTAGAGGCTGGCACCAGTGGCGAGTTGGAGATATCAATGACTCTCTCACGGCGGGTTCGAGGGAGAATATCAGCCAAATCGCTCGTGAAGACTGGCTTGTGCTTGTTATCCAAGAAGGGATAGGCATTCATGCTCGTCAATAGATCCTGCAAAATGTACGTCAGTTGGGGTTATTCGGGGGTCGGCAGAGATGCAGTTGGGCCTACATAAATGCTGTTTGGTTCAAGAGCATCTGCAGTCCATTTGGCCACCAGAATTGCGATCGAAAAGGGAAGGACATAATCCAAGCTTCCTGTCAACTCGAACAGAATGACGGCCAACGTCACCGAGAGCCTGGTGACGCCACACATGGTAGCACCGGCGGCAATGAACGCATACACTCCGGGCTGAATGCATGAGCCGTCGGCCGCCGTGGCGCAATTGGCGAATATGGCCCAATCAGGAACTGTGAGAACAAACCACTGCACCAAATGCCCGATGATTCGGCCCAGCAAGCCACCCACTACCATGGAGGGAATGTATATGCCTGCGGGTACTTTCTGTTGCCATCGTGTTAGTCAAGGGGGAGGAAACAAGGCTCGTTCTCTGCACCGACATGCTCGCGGACATTGCATAACTTACGATGCCAAAGGTAATGACTGTGAGAAACCCCTTGATCAGAAAGGCAATCATCAGAGTCAGCAGGATCGACGGGATGTCGTTGACAGATTTTGGGCAGAGACCGAGCTCATCCGTGTTCTCATCATTAGCGTTGCAAGGAGATGCCAAGTTGAGCAGCAGCTTCGCAACTGGCTCCTTCACCAGCGGATTCCAGAAATTCAGCAAGGCCGTGACCAGGGCTACAAGAAAGACTTCCAACATGGGATACGTCTTTATGGGCCCTATGCGTCGGAAGGTCTGGGCCCAGTACTTGGAGGCCTTGATAAAAAGCGCCCCGAGAGCACCGCCCACTATACCAACAACGATGAAGCTCAGGAGTTCGAAGTATTCCCAATCAACCAGATACCTGACCTGAAACATGACAATCTTATGAGTGCCATACGGATTGAGAAACTTGAGTGACAATGCCGCGGTGATGCAGCAAAAGAATGTTCTGAACAGCGTCTTGGCAGGGAAAAAATACGCCACCTCCTCCAGCCCGAACAAAACACCGCCGAGTGGAGCGCCAAAGGCAACTGCAACGCCGGCGGCGGCGGCGGCAGACAGAATCTCTCGGCGTTTGGCGTCATTTCGGTCGTATTTCGCGAACAGCCGGCAGGCAATGTTGCCTACACAAGTAGCAATGTGAACATACGGGCCCTCTTTGCCCAAACTCAATCCGGACCCCACGCTCAAGACCAAGGCCAGTGATTTGATTACGAGGGTTTTAAACCCCAGGAAACCGTGCAACACGAACCCGCTGAGAATGACACGGACTTCTGCAACACCACTGCCAGCAGCCGAGTAGTACACCATGGGCGGATTCGACTGTGATGCTTCGTCTTGTCGACTTGGGCTCGTGTTTTCGTCGCTTGGATCATGTCCAGTGCGCTGGGGTACGGCGGCCAAGTTTTCATCCAGTGTCGTGAGCTGGTATGCAGAGGGTACCACGGTTTTCGTCCACAGTGCAATCCAACAAGAAAGACAGGCAAGACCGACGACGGATGCCAAATATATCGAGAAATTGGTCCACATTTCGCCCAGTGGATTTGAACTGAAGGCTTGAGACCAACTTTTCCAGTTGTCACACGGCCCTCGGGGACAGCATTGCTGTGTCTGCATGTCAGCTGACTACGTATTCTATGCATCATGAGACCTGACGGAAGCTTGTTCACCTTCTCGTTCAAGTACCACGCCGTGGCACAATAACCGTCCTTGAAATCAAATACCGTCGCCTCGGCCACATCAACGACATAAACAACCAGAGCAACAACGAATCCACAAAGGGCACTCAATATCCACCCTTGGGAGCCATCCAGAGCAACACGAACTCGGCCCCAAAAGTCTTTTCTACTACGTAGAGCCTTGACACGATGGGAGTCGGCTATGGCATCATGTACCCAGTCGGTGCTTGTGAATTGATCGTACCACACCCTTTCATGAGGAGCGATAGATGCTTTGGATTCGACCATGGATGTACTTCGGTCGGCGAGGGCTTGCATGAGCCTCTGGCCCCATGAGCCATGTCTGCTATGGTGTCTGGTTTGACGCACGCTGCCTATTCATGACAATAATGTTAGCTCAAGGCGGAAAAGCACGTGGTTTCCGATGATCTGCTCTTGGCATTTTTCCAAGACGACTTACCCGTGTAACTATGATTTCGAGTTAAATGTGCAAATCGGGGGGAAGGCGCTCCGTCTCCTCGTGTTCTGGCTCGGGCCGTATTAGGGAGCAAAGGCGAGCGCTCGTCGGGCTCCATATTATTGTGAAGACCAGCACCTAGGAGATTGAGTCGTCGAATTGCTCTTGGTGATGCTGGCGCCGAGCCATGGTTAGGGGCCTCGCGGTCGTCGGCCATGGCAACTCTTGTTGTCTCGCGACGCTGGGTATTGCGCAGAGTGCCTGGGAAATTTTTGTGTCGGGGGTTTTTTTCTTTCTATTTTTGGGTTCAAGAAGAGAAGAATAGGGTGCTAGGATCGTCGCGAGTTGCGGGTAGGTGAAACAGTTTTCTAAGAATAATGTCGGGTGCAACGAGGACCCGACCAAGTCGCTTATCGGGGTTCGCTCGTGATGCGATGCGCACGAAAGGATGGTGGAGATTGACACAAGACGAACAATTGTCGAAAGACGTGAACGCAGATGGCTCAAAGATCACTCAGGGTCTTCCCGTGTCGTCTCTATTTAGGGGTTGGACAAGTCAGGATGGGTAAGAGAAGGCGGGAGGAAAGTGATAGATGGCGAAGGTAGCACCAGCACCGGTCGAGGACTCGAGATGCAGCACAGACATGGGACGGAGCTCCTTCCCACAGCAACCGTGACCTGGAGCTGGCGTGCGAAGTTCAAAGTTGCATGTCAGTCAGCACGAGCTCGGGCGACAGTTTGGGTCGGTAATAAAGGAGTCGATCCTCAAGTCGAGTCGATCGTGATGCAGGACAGGTGATGATGAGGCCGGTGGCTCGTATGTATAGTTCAAGACGACGGGCCAAGCCTAGGAGTACATGTAGTACATAGAGCCGAGCCGAGCAGAAGATGTCTCAACTTGATGCATTTGCCCCAAGCATCAGCCTCGATTTGTTTGATGGAGGCACGAGGATCGCCTGTGACGACCGACTGGCTTTGTTCGGCTTTGCGACCCCTGTCGGCGGTCAGATGAGAAGTCCCTGGATCCACTAGGCCAAGAAGGGGGACACGAGGCAGTCATAAGTTCGTGGTGTACGTAGTCATGGTGTAGTCATGGACTCATGGTGCGGTCATGGTGGTTGTCGGCCATGTTGCATCCCGCCAGGTGCCAGAGCTTGCCAGAGCTTGCCAGAACTTGCCAGAACTTGCTGCTCAAAGCAGATGAAAAAGACATCCGACGTCACTTGTCAGAAAAGTCATCGCTAGCAATCCATGTCTTTGTACAATGTATGCATGAAACATTCGCCCCCCGAGCTCCTGCAGGCCCAAAGTGGCACAGAACCAGGGGGACGCAACCCAGTGCTGCTGCGGGGCCAAGTACATTGTACTTTGTAGATTGTAGATTGTAGATTGTATGTACATGCAAGTCACTCTCGAATTCTGCACTTTTTTACAATCCATTTAGAGCTGGAGCACGCTTCTTATCTTATCGCCCCAGCAAATTTGCGGGGCCGTGGCAGAAAAAAGTTGTTCCCGCTAGAGTGCGTCGTTCCATTCCGGCAAGCCGTGATTTTCTTCTGCCCAACTCGCCCACAATCACCTTGTTCAAGCCCGAGGGCAGTGTCTTGATAATGGCAAAAAAGAGAAAGGGCTCCGGTCGCAATGTCGGCCCAAAGGGCCCGAAAGACCTGGATCCCTCCGATGCTCGACTTGGCCCTATTTCTACCTACGAGGATGTCGCCGACTCGGAAGACGAGTACTTCATGGACCGGGACACGATTATGTTGGACGACGAACCAGATTCCAAGAGGAGAAGGAAGACAGAGGCGGACATGGAACTTTCCGATGAAGAACTCCTGCCCTATCAAGATTCGGACTCGGACTCGGCGGACTCGGACTCTGATGATGATGATCTCGAAAAGGAAACACAGTCGCAGCCAAAGGCTACCAAGGGCTCCAAACGGAAAAATCAGGACGGCGAGGACGACGGAAATCCAGGTGAAGATGAAGAGGGAGAGTCTGGCTGGTGGGGATCTTCCAAGCAAGAATACTATGACGCCGATAACATTGAGACCGAAGCCGATGCCCTTGAAGAAGAAACCGAAGCTAAAAGACTGCAGAAAAAGAAGCTCTCCAAGATGACAGAAGAAGACTTTGTATTTGACGGCGACGAATGGCTGGCTGGTGAATCCGAGGCCGAAAAAGATGAAGACAAGGTGGTCGAGGTACTCAAGGACATCGAGGTCACACCCGATATGAGCGCGGAAGAGCGCGCACGGCTTTTGTCGACAAGATATCCCGAGTTCGAGTACTTGGCAAACGAACTTGAAGAGCTTCAGCCGGTATTGGCCAACCTCAAAGCAGATGCTGCTGAACAGTCAAGGATATCAATCCAAGTCATCAAGTACTGGGTCCTAGGCTGTTACGTCGCCGCCTTGACCAGCTACTTCGCCATTCTCACATCCCCGGCGAGAGATGCGAGCAAGTCTCAAAGGACTTTGTCGCCTACTGATCTACGGGACCATGATGTCATGGAAACCATCTTACAGTGTCGCGAGGCTTGGGAGCGGGTCAAGAACTCGAGAGCCGCGCACAATGCTGCGGACGAAACTGCCATTTCGCTGGCGACAGAGGTGGATGGTGAATATGCGTTGGATGATGGTCTGGCTTCGCTAGATCAAAAGAGGGAGAAGAAGGCGTCGGTTAAGAAGGACAAGGCGGCGGCGGCTGCTGCTGCCGCCAGGCAGGCCAAGAAGCTTGAAAAGGCCAAAGCCATCGAGAGCAGCCTCGCTGATCTGTATAACCTGCCCCTGCCCTCTGGGAAGTCAAAGCGGAAATCGGCGACCATGTCGAAGGAGCAAAAGGATGACCACTCGGACTTTGGCGAAGAGGAGACCCTGGATGCTCGCGCCGCGGCAGACAAGGCCGCCCGCAGGAAGAGCCTCAAGTTCTACACGTCACAGATTGCGCAAAAGGCCATCAAGCGTGCTGGAGCTGGACGCGATGCTGGAGGAGACATGGACATACCTCATCGAGAACGTCTCAGGGATCGCCAAGCACGACTGCTCGCCAAAGCTGAACAGCGAGGCAAGGGAGGTTCCAAGCATGGCGCTGATCTCGGCGAAGACAGTGACGGCAATGATGACGGTGCCACTGCCAATGCCATCCGCGGCGACGAAGATGAATACTACGATATGGTGGCTCACAAGTCAAAGAGCAAGCGCGACGACAAGGCAGCTCGATACACGGCCTACGCAGCCGCTAGCAAGGCAGACAGAGTCGTGGAGATGGAGCAGATTGGTGAGGATGGCAAGAGAAAGATTACATACGCCATTGAGAAGAACAAGGGCCTGGCACCCAAGAGGAACAAGGACGTCAGAAACCCAAGAGTCAAGAGGAGAAAGCAGTACGAGGCTAAGCAGAAGAAACTGAAGAGCATGAAGCCTGTCTGGCAAGGTGGTGAGCCCAAAGGCGGATACAGAGGAGAGCTGTCTGGTATCAACACCGGGGTCATCAAGAGTGTTAAGTTGTAGATTCAACCCGCCAATGTTCCGTACACGTACACGTACATATCTACATAGATTACACCCACACTGGTCGTCGTGGCCCTCGATGGGTTTTTTTTTTCCTTTTCCGCCATGATGCTTTGTGTTTCTACTCGGTGGGTGCGGCATCTGATGTTTGTCTGGTCGTTTCTTTTCGCTGGTCCCAGACGAGCTGCGCTTGCCCCACCAACGCCAAGCTAATCACATCCCATCGAATTTCCATCAAATTTCCCATCAAATGCATGCCATGCCAAGCGGCCACGACACATACTATTCATGACAGCATTGATAGGTGCATCGTGCAACCATTACAACACCAATCGACGACGACACCACAACTCCCAGCTTCTGTTGCTTGCTGGCGCATCGTGTCTCGCATTTGCAAAACTACTTCTGGGTTGCATTCTCCAATGACGCACTGATAGAATCGTTCAGCCAACAAAGCGCTCATCGCCGCAATGGCGTCGACAATCCCCGACCCTGCGACACTCGGCTCCTCCGCCGACATCTTCTCCGGAACTTACACCCTTCCGCAGATCCGATCCCTTCACAAGTCGCTGCATTCTCAAATCGAAGAAAAGTCGGCCCGTTTACGGACCCAGGTTGGGAGCTCGTATCGCGAACTGCTTGGTACCGCAGACACCATCGTTCACATGCGTCGTGAGAATGACCAGGTGCAGCATCTCCTGGGACAAATGGGCGGCCGTTGTGGACGAAGCGTAATCTCTTCAAAAGCCGCGGGACTGGCGAAATTCCTGACGAGAGAGAAGAGCCCCGGTGCAAACGAGACGGCTAGACTGAGGCTCCTCGAGTCCTGCAATCTCACGGCGGGAAGGATCCTCCACGGCGGCGGCATCGCCGACAAACAGATGGGAAAGGGGGAGAGGCTGGTGATTGCTACCAAGATCTTCGTGATGAGTCGGTTACTCGTCAAAAACCTGAAGGAAGAGGCGATAGCCCAAGACGTCCAGCAGGCCACCGATGCTGCGAGCAAATCACTCGACTCGCTGCGAAGAAGGATCCAACGAAGCGTTGAGCGGCTGCTGGAAAAAGTGGACGACAATGGGGATACCGAAGATGTCATCAAGGCTCTCTCCGCTCACAGCCTTGCCAATAGTTCAGGCGCAAAACATGTCATCCGGCACTTCCTTCGAGTGAGACAGCGCGCCATGGAGAAGACGCTCGACATGGACCAGGACGAACGAACAACGACAACAGAAGATGTGGTTCACAGCCTCAGACTCTACACGAGAACTATTCTCGATGTGCAGGCGTTGGTCCCCCTCAAGCTTTCGCAAGCTTTATCAAACCTGAAGAGCCAACGGCTCCTGGCGGATGCCTCGTTGAACAAAATCGAGGGATTGCGACTAGACATCTACGGGCGCTGGTGCAGCGAAGAGATGCGGGACTTTACGCCATTTGTCAGACACGACGATCTGGATGCCAAACAAGCGAGAGAAATGCTGAGCAATTTTGCAGAGCAGGGGGGGGAAGTGATTCTGTCCGGTTTGAAAAAGACACTCAATCACATGGCAGACTTCAAATCCATAATCGACTTGCGTACACAAGTGCTGCAGCTCTGGATCCGCGACGGCGGCAGAGCAAGAGGCTTTGATCCGCAGGAAATGCAAGACGACTTGCGAGAGATGATCAATGCACGACTCCTCGCGGTGGTGGAGGCAAAAGCAGCGAAACTACGCCTCGTCGGCTCGGAAATCAAGGCCACTCTCGAAGGGTGGCAAGACGGTGTGTCGGACAAGAACAAGGGCCTCTGGGACTGCGACGACGGGTACGATGTCGCGCTATCGAATGGCGCTGCGCCTTTTCTGCAAGAAGTCGTGTCGCGACTACACGGCCGCAATGATGCCGTGTCCAGGGCCTCACATGGCTACAGATCGTGGTTCCACATCATTGATGATGTCAAGACGGTGGTGGAGCAGCTTCGCAAGCAGCGATGGGACAACGACTACGAGGAGGTCGAGGACGAGGACACGATTGAAGAAAGACAAAGGGTTCTCAGCAAGGAGGACCCGACGAGGCTGCAGGAAAAGCTGCACGAGACGCTCGATGCATCCTTTGACGCTCTCGAGAAGCAGATTCATCAGCTGTGGGAACAGCACAGCGAACATGGCTCCAGCGGTGCCATGTCAATCTATCTCATCCGCGTGATTCGAGATATCCGCGCACAACTGCCCGAGCGTCCCGCGGTGAAAGGCTTTGGTCTACGCATGGTTCCCCGTTGGCACGGCCGAATTGCGGCCATGGCGTCTCGCTCTGCGGTCGAGGACTTCATCACCAACGGACTGTCGGATAAGAGCGTGGCCATGAAGCCACTCTGGGAAGGGCAGCCACCTCTCCCAAGCCAGCCCTCTCCGAGCGTCTTTCATTTCCTGCGCAACTTGTCGCTGTCCATGACAGACCTAGGCGTTGATCTGTGGACGCCCGCGGCGGTGGGTGAGCTGAAGAAGCAAATTGGCGAGCAACTGTGCGAGGCATGGCGTAGGGAGCTAGGGAGTCTCACAACGGACGAGGACTCGAAGGACAGGACGGAAAGGACTCAGCAGCAAGCAAGCGAGGATGGGGGAAACAATGGCGAAGACGAAGAGCCAGTGGCAGTGGCAGTGGCAGTGGCCGTGGATCAGCAAGAGTCAAAGTCTGTGGACAATGCCAGGGATGTATGTACACAATGGCTGTTTGAGGTGGCGTTGCTACGATGCTGCCTTGGCAACGGGCAGGCCGACGCGGCCAACGACTATGCCAAGTTGGATGAGGAATTATTCGAGAGGAGCGGGCTTGACGGAGCGGCGAGGAAGAAGGTGGCCAAGATGGCGGGCGATTTCTGGGGGAGAGTCACCCTGTTATTCGGCTTGTTGGCATGAAGCAGAAGATGATGAGATGGGGGGGGGAGGGGGTTGTGGAAGAATAAAAACAAGTGGCTATCTACTCTTTTGTTCACGGCATTCGTCCCCCCGCCCTCCTCGTCCTGACAAAAACCTAAGCTCCTTGAAATCGTGGGGAGGGGGGGGGGGGGATACATAGTCATGGGTTTCTTTTCCCCTCCCTCAATCACAGCTTATGTCTCTTCTCACCACTCGCCATCTTGCGAAACTCCTCCTGCGGAATCCCCCTCACGAACCTGTCCAAGCCAGCAAACACCTCGTGCACGCTCTGCGCATTATGCACGTCCACATCCGGCCTCCTCAGCAACTTCTTTATCCCCAGTATGCTCTCGGCATTCAAGTGCTCGCCCAGCCGCTCGTCCACCTCCCGCAGGACCCTCTCGCGGAACATCCCATCCTCGCCCTCGCCAAAGTCGAAAATCTCATTGACGAACCCGCACGCCTTGAGCTCCCCCGCGGGAATCCGCTTGCTCATGAGCAACGCCTCGTTCGCCCTGGCAGGGCCGAGGCGCGACGCCAGCGCGCGCGAGGCACCCCCCTCCGCGACCAGGCCCAGCGACGAAAAGGGCGTGAGCAGAAAGGCGCGCGGCGTGCAGTACACAAAGTCGGCCCAGCCCACGACGGCGGCCGACAGGCCCACGACGGGCCCGTTGAGCGCCGCCACAATGACCTTGGGGTGGTGCGCAAAGGCGTGCGTGATGAAGAGGTTGTGCGCTACGAAGGTCTCGAGCCACGTCCTGTGCGCGTCGGCGGACGTCGTGGGGGATTCGCGACCGATCGAGACGTCTGCGCCGCTGAGGACGGATGTGATCGATACATTCAACAAAGAGAAGAAAAAAAGGACTTGAAAGAACTCACGCCGAGAAATATCGTCCCCTGCCCGTAATGACCGTCGTCACGACCTCGTCGTGCCTGGCAATCTCGTTCATGCTCGTCGCCAGATCAAAGTAGTGGTCGTGCGATAGCGCGCCCAGCTTCTTCTCGTTGTTGATCGTGACGACGGCCACGCGGCCGCGGTACTTGACGCTTATGACTGGGTTAGAGGCCATTTCCAACTTTGAATCTTGTTCAAGAGATACAGAGCTCTGCTGTTCCGAATGGGCGGCGCGTTTTCAGGAACGGAGGGGGATTGAGGTGATGGTCCGTAGCCGCGGTCACATGTAGGTGCTCCAATTCCGCCCCACATTATCTGGGATACCTCGGCCCGTGGAAGAGGCGGGGGGGCGTGCATCATCATCATCATCATCATCATGGAATCGTAGACGCGCCAGGGTCCAGGGTCCGAATACGAACTGGGCCTGCAGAGTCCACGCTCTTCGTAAGTGAGAATATTTATGCATGTCTATCATACGACCAGGTAGAATAAGAACGAAACCGAAAAAGAAACCCCGCCGGATTGGATGCCCTTGCAGAGAGACCGCATCACCAAACGCCGCTCTATGTATGCATCTTCCCAACACATGTCTTTTTGGTATTTTTCCCTCCCGTCACATCTTGATACCAGCTCCGTCCTACTTACGACGTGGTGCTATTGTCCTTTGTTTGGGAAAGTGCAATGGCAACGTCAGTCTCGCTACCTGTATCGTCTGCACCCCCCCCTCGGCTTTTTTACTAACAGGCCTTACGCGGCAACCTATCTCGTGAAAGTAATTATTCATCCCCCTTTGGTCTAGTCTCAAGTCGTCTCTCAGATTCTGTGTGTCCACTTCAAAATTGTCCACTATGCAGGCAAACACACAGCAGTGCGCTTTGAGAAGATCAATGTGGAATTTTCTCAGGACGCCAGCGTCTGAGAATTTGCGGCGGATGTTTTCCACTACTGCTTCGGGTGCGGGTGACAGCAGTTCGCGAAGCTTGTCTCGTGGGGGGACCTTTCGCGTGTTCCGTTGCTTGCCTGGCGTGGTACTCAGATAGAAGGTGAGCACAAAATTGAAATATCGGAGCACCCGCAAGCGTGTGATGGCATCGTTGTTGGTGGCAATGGCGTTGACTCTGGCGGCTACGAATCGTGACACCGTTTGAATGCCTTCCTTGTGTTGGGCTCTCTCCTGCCATTCTCTAATGGGTACGAGATTGAGAATGTCAGCTCCGATGATGGAGTTCGGATCATATACATCTTGGATATCCTGGGCGTCGAGGTTGGCCTTGGGCACAGGCTTGGCTTCGTCAACCTCTGCTTGCAGCTGTTCTTTCGTGGACATTTGCGTGGTAATTTGACCAACAGATTCCAGGACTGCCTTTCCAGCCGGATTGATCTCTGCAGGGGCATCTCCAGGCTTGCTTTGTGGCGCAATAGCGTTGAGGGCCTTCTCACGGATAGCCTTCTTGGCCTTCTTCGTACCAAATGTTTGGCCCAGGTCAATGCGACGTTCCATCATGCTCTGGTAGAGCAAGTCAGTTTTCTTGCTTCATATGTACCATTTCTTTCAGAGTCATGGGGACATTCCCGTACCTTGTCGATTTCACTCTCGCTGGTGGAAATTTCTGCAACCTGCTTGGCACGAACTAGGCCTCGGACCACCATCCTCTTTGCCTCTACAACGTCTAGTTTTCCATTTTTGGGGTCGTAGACTCCGACAAAGTGATTCAGTAGCCGAGCAGATCCCCTGGGTTCTTCTTCTCTCGCCGTATAGTCTAAAGTCTGGTGGGTTCTTGAGTGCAACAGTAGTTCCTTGGTGAAGCCATTTTTTGACTTGGTCTTGGGGCTGTCTCTGGGTTGGTACGGGTGGAAGGCCATCTTTTGCGAGATTTCGATACCCGGCGTTGTAGCTGGACATCCAAAAGTCAATCGCAAGATGGAAAATTCTTGTTCAAGAACAACATCACTTACCAATTACAGGCGGGCAAAACTTGGGTCGCAGCACCGAAGAAACTGCCACTGTTGAGGGTGGCACATCCAGCACAACCTTTTTTTTCGGCTTTGCAGACGACTCGCTGTCTCTCTTCCGCTTCTTAGGGTCATTTTCCTTCATTCTAAAATGCAAGTTGGGACAGTCTAGTGCCAGTGTATCCGAAACCCTCGACAATAAAAGGAAAGGCAGGTTGCGAGGCCCCAGACGACGGGCTTCAGGTCTTCAGGTGCAGTGGGTTGATTGTCGCCCAAAAAATTTTGGAACCCACCCGTCCGTCAAAAGAGTCACAGAAGTCAAAAGAGTGGCATAAAAATCTTGGGCCGCTCATTACCTGGGGCGGTGAAGACGAGCGGTCGGACCCCACCACGACAAGCCTGCCTGGTGCTCGCTTAACAAGTCCTGGTGCACGGAACGTTGGATCGACGTCACTGCTCGGTTGCGGTGAGCATTGACAAGCTGCCCACAGCGAAGCTCAACCGAGAAAAATACACCAGACCGATGCAGCACAATTGCTGTAGACGGAGGGCTCTTTATTGTTGTTGATCAATTGACCTGACGATGGGCAGCGGAAGCAATTGTATGTTTTTTTTTTTTTTTAAAAGTGAATGTGAAATTGCTCATTAACATAATCCCAGCTCGGTTTTGTTTTTTTAAAGTTTGGATATTCCGAAACCATTTGCGCAAACGTTCACGTGCATATAAGTGCAGGCCACGATTCGAGTCTAGAAGCAAATTGTGTTTTGTTTATTTGTCAGAGCAACGTGCCAATCTAGTATTCAGCAGGCGTCCTCGCGTGACAGCTTGCTCCTCGTTGGCGATCCCTGAACGCCTTCCTAGTACCCGACCGTTTCCTTGACCATTTACCCATCTCTCATCACGCCCATAAAAAACATCGTAGCTCGGATTGGTGGACTGAGCTCTCGTTGATGTAATCCCAAAAGGTAAATCCCTATCGTGACCACCAGCCGCCCTGCCCCATCTCCCAGCTTCGTTTGTACATGTCCTTCGGACGTAAGGATTCGAAAACTTCATGAAAGATGCGTCAAGCCAGGTAGTAGTGCGAGGCGTTTACTTGCTGTGGGGTTGTTAGCAAAGTGATCCAAAATGTCACCAAGAACTGAGGGCAAACTTACGATCGCGCTCTCATCTTTCTTCTCTTTCGCTTGAGGCGACGAACGCGCTTCTTTCTCCACTTGGCTCTCATCTTGACCGATCTGCGAATTTGTTATTCAACCTGTAATATGTGTTGCAAGCGCGTGCTGGTGACATTGCCAGTGATCATTGCATGCTTCACCAGAAGATTGACAAAGTCCAGCAATGTCTCTAACTTGCGCGAGACTAGAATATTACTTACTGATTCGTGGATGAGAATCGTGCTTGGATGAAATGCAACGGAAAGAGGGAGCGGGGGAAATTCAAGAGGTTAAACAAAGTCCCCATGTAGGGCATGAAACCCGCTAAGGTCACGTGCGTATATCGCTGCGAAAAGTGGTTCGGCTCAGTGGTGCATACGCCAATCAACAAGCAACGCCGGACGGTGTATAGTGGATGCGTGGCAGTTGTTGCACTGTGTATGGGCATCCTCAATCTCACTGAACGTTGGGAAGGAACAAACGGGAGGCAGTTGCCATCCAACGCTCTAGGCATTTTGAGCGCCTCGCAAAGAAAAAAAAATTGTACAATTCTGTGACGTAGAGGAGGCTTGAGTTTTCTTTCATGTTCATTTCTTCGTAGAGTTTTTTGGCCGAGAAAGCGCAACATGAATGCACGTTGAAATCTATCATTTCTGGTCCACGTCCACTCATACACTATCACCATGGAGGCAAGTATCGAACTTGGCCATGAGACTGTTTCACAGCATCCTGTCGCTCGCCTGGAATACATTTGCTCTCGAGATGGCCGAGTGACAAAAGGTGTGAGCTCTATCAAAAGGCAGATTGCTCAATGAGTCCTCGTTTCAACTAAAGTTTTTTTTGCCAGGCATGATATCAATCAGAGAAAATGACATCTTCAGAATTGGAAGAGATCCTAGGTCAAAGTAAGGTCTGTTGGCCAAGCTTGGCAATGAATATGTCGCTAAGGATTCCAGCGATTTCGCAATCAAAAGCGATCGTGAAAGCTTGGTTTCCAGAAATCATTGCGAGATCTACACCGTGGTCTACGAGAAAGGCATCAATTTTGTCTACGTGCGCGATCGCAAGTCATTCAATGGAACCTACGTAAATAAAATGCTGGTTGGCAAAGGGCCAGGTCTCTGCTCCGGCTTTCTCTTGCAAGACGGCGATACTATTGAGATCCTTCCTTACTGGAAATTTATTCTTCATCAAGAGAATAGTCCACCCAAGATTGAACTGAGCGAGATTCAGTTGGCAGAGTCCATGGTACGTATACCCCAACCGACCAAACGCCCGAAATTACCATCAACCGACGTATCATTAGCTCTTCTCAGACAAGTACTTGATTTCGAGACGCTGCATCGGACAAGGGGTAGACGCAAATGTGTTTTTGGCGGAGGAAACTGCCACACGAAGGCAGATTGTCTGTAAAGTGATGAATCTTGATGAATATCAGAATCGCCTCGTTCGTGATGGTTCCAGGCGGAAGCTACAAGAAGCGGATCTTCTACGACAACTACGACACGTCAGTCAACGCATGATTTGTTTTCGAAGGGTTCACGCTACTGACTGATTATAGCCAAACATCCTGGCATACGTGGATTCGATATCCTCACCTCACTCCCTGTACGCACATTTTACCCATGCTGATTGCACTACGATCCCAACTAACAGCTCAAGCTTCATCTTCACCGAACTCGCTACAGGAGGGGATCTCATGTCCTTTATTAATCGACAGAATGGAGTCAAAGAGTTTGATTGCCGAATCATCATTCGACAGGTACTGCGAGGCTTGAGCTATCTTCACAGCAAGGGAATAATTCATCGCGATCTCAAACCCGAAAATATTCTGCTCGCATACTCGCCGAAAGTCGCCTATCATCGGATCATGCTCTCTGATTTCGCAACTTGCGCAGTACCAAGGAGAAGCAGATTGAAGACGATGGTTGGAACAGCAAATTATCAAGCACCGTGAGTCGATACGTTTGAACTCGCCAGGCTACTCTGACCATGTCTGACCCTTTTTCGAGGGAACTGCACGCAGCGACACAGGACCACCAGACGCCGGCAATCGACATGTGGGCAGTGGGCATAATTACTGCCATCATGCTGACGGCGAGCCTGGATATTGATGATGTTATTGCTAAACTCTGCCATAGCGACCAAGACGCCATACTTCAGAATCTAAAATGGAACATCTTCCTACCAGATCTGAAGCTCAGTAAAAACAGCAAAGTATTTGTGTGGCAATGCCTTCAGAGGTCGCCACAGGACAGACAAACAGTTCTCGAAGCCGAATGCCACGACTGGCTGTGTACCCCAGAGGAGCATTTAAGATTCTTCGAGCAGCTTGACCGCAGAATTCTTGGTGAATGGGAAACTCAAGCGGAATTGTCGCCGATGCCTTTGCAGCTCCCAAGCGTTTTGATGGGCTCATTGGCGACGGAACAGGGTCAAGACGAGCTTTTCAAAAGTTATCTCAGCCTAGCCCGCCGCCATCCGCTCCTACAGACCGAATTTTCTCATCATTTTCGAAATTTCATTTTCAAAAACGAGGCACAAAGAGTCATACCGGACAGTCAACCGTCCAGAAACGCGGATACGCAACAATCGAGAGGGGTGCATGATAAGAGCCCAAATCCAACGTTGGTTTCACAAAGCACTGCAACTGACGCTACAGGACCGGCTCAGAATGCAGCATATTCACCAAAGCAGAACCTCGCTATCCGAACGAAGAGAAGGCTATCTGAGCCATGCAGCGCGGACCATAAGATGAAATCACCGCGCAGAAAGACAAAAAACTGAGGCAAGATGGATCGATTTCGATACAAGCATCGATTTTGCTGCTGAATGATGATTTACTTTATGAAATAATGTACGGGACTTCCGAGAGACTATCGAGCCAACGAATGTGAATCAGTCTAGAAAGAAGTACATTGCTGGATCCTAATCAAACCCATCTTTACAAGCAAATGAAAAGAACAATTTCCGAAACCCGATAAAAAGGCCATGACAATTCCATTGTCATTAGCATAACACCACCTCTCTCTCACACCTGACCCAAGCGAAGGACATTATACGCCCCCCCAGCCTCCTCGCCGAGTTTCCCAAAAGTCAAAGGCTTCAATTCCGGCCACGTCCCCTCATGTCCTTGTGCATGCTTACTATCGTCCTCCGCGATCAACGGGCGCAGCATATCCCGAACCAGATCAACCTGCTCCCTGGCGTCCTCATGAGTGCCTAACCTCTGGATATCATTCATCGCAGTCTTCACCTCGTCCCTCGTCAACGGCCTCTCTCTTTCCCTCGTCAACGCCTCCGCAATGCCCCCCATGCCCATCCCTTCTTCCCCCCCCTTGACCACACCATAAGCCACCAGATTCCCCCTCCTCACAACGAGAACCTGGTCCGCCAGCGCGCTCCCATCCAAGAACCTCGCCGCATCAAGCAACCCCCTGTACGAATCATCGTGGACCCTCTCGGGCGTCAGCCTGACGGGCAAGTTCCTCGACTGGCCCTCGGGCAACTTCTCGTAGCACCGCACCAGTATCCCGAGCCTGCTCAGCGGCGCCGGCACGGCCAACAGCACCACCTCGACCCTGTACCCGGCGCTGGCAAAGATACGCACCAGGTCCTCAAAGTCGTCGGGGTGTCGACACGCACTCTCCAACAGAACATCGATCCCCCGCCGGGTGACTTCCCGCGCCGCCATGGCCAGCCACTTCCTCGCGTCGGGCCCCGTCGCCGCAGACGCGAGATGCGGCGCCGAGAGCATCAACCGCGCGTACTCGGGATGATACGTCTTGTACGTATCGGCAATGAGATGCGCGATGCCACCCCCGCCGCCGCCGCCGCCGCCGCCGCCGCCGCTCCGCACCAGACGCACCGCCGACAGGATGGTGGGCGACAGGCGCGTCTTGCCCGCGCCCGTCTGCCCAACTGCCAGAATGGCGAGGGGCGGCTCCCACGAGCCACGCCGCGGGAGGTTGTGGAATTCTGCGGGCAGGATCTCGGACTGGAAGATGCGGAGCGACGTTTCTCCCGGGAGGCGGTGGGACGAGAGGTCGGGAGGGGAAGCCATCGTATCGTTGTGCTCTGTTTCAAAGGGACTTGAGTGGAGTGGCGGGGTCGTCGGGGGTGCCCGTGCCGGTGAGTGAGGGTTCTCATCGCGCGCCACCGGCAAGGAGAACCAGCTCCATGCTACGAAACTACGAGTCGCCGTCGGTAGTTTGCTTATTGGAATTCAACTTGCAAAAGGGGGTGCCCGCCACCAACTTGATTGTTTCACAGCACTGCACAACGCGGAAATTCGACTCTTCAACATGCTCTCTCACAACTGCTGCCATCTCTTATTCATTCATCAAACGTACAGCAGTCTATCGATGGCATTCCCAGAAGCTCCAGACCGAATGCATACGCAAACAAGAAAGAAAAAAAATCATGGCGCATCTCGTGTGGCTCATAGCTGATTCAGCATACATCGTCCGCCAACGCAATACACGACAACAAAAGCCTGCAGGCCTGCAGGCCTCCTTTTGCCAACTTCATGCATGCAAGACAGCAGCCATCATCAGCTCTCTGCTTGTTACACCTCAAAGACCGCAAACCTTGATGAGCCTTGGTGCTCAACTTTCAAACCAAGATCCCTTGACGCCAGCTCATGTATGACCTTTGAACCCTTGAGCCATGTGGTAAATCTCAAAACCAACCTCCGGGCTCACCCAGAACACAAATTCCAATTCCAATTCCAATTCCAATTCCAATTCCAATTGTGCTTTTTCCAGTTTGGATTTCAATCTCAATCTCATTTGCTTTCCGTCTGTTTCTGAGCAAGTTTCTGTATCAAAATGCTTCGTGCAGCTAAATATCCGAAACGCCGTAGGAAATCAAAGCCAAAGTCAAATTAGAGGCTTCACATGTTCCGGATAAGGAAGAAAAAAAAAAACCCCTCGTCACCGTCACCGTCGCCGTCACCAGGCTGTAAAATTCGAGTGTGTGTCAAGTCGCGCCAGGGGGAAAGTCGCAAGCTTTCTTCAGCCGTGGGGCTATTCGAGCATCTCTCTGTGCGTTCTCTGTAATGTCCATGTTTCCTGGAATGTCTTCATCTTTAGTCATCGTATTGTGCCGGCAGGGATTCCTTCATCCGGCTTCTCGGCATATGCAGGAATCACGCCGAACCATGCGATGGTACGCTACGCGGTGTAACGTCGCCACTTCGTCGACGTGCAGCTTGCAGCTGTGCGTGGTGTTCCTTGGTGTTGGCGTCGGCAATCATTCTCTGCTTCTTCGCCACCGCAGCAAGGCGGCCCCTGATCATTTTGATCACTGTGTACGTCAACGGGTTAATTGAATGTGCTCTCCAAAATCGACACTTGTACGGAATTATGCTCGTTCAACTTACTTTTCCGAACGTGAGCCTCCTCATCGCCATCCAAATCACTGCTAGACTCCCTGGGCAAGCTCCTGGCCGGCTCTCTGCCAGAAGACAGTCGTCGGGCAACCCCATCATCGTCGGTATCCAGCACCGCCTCAAGCATTCGAATTGCCGTGACATAAGATATTCTGCAACCCGGCAGATTGTCGTTTGTCACCTCGTCAATCGCAGCTGCGCGACTCATTTCGAGGGCACGATCATACATCAGCTTCTCGGCGCTGATACCCGGCGTCAGATATACGTGTTTTGCTGTAGACGCCGAAGAAGACAGAGAGTCGGTTCCCTGGTCAGAAGGATGACTCGGGTGGTCTTCTGGCAGCATCCTTTGCGCTTCCAGCAGCTTCATGCGGACAATCTCAGACTTCTCCAAAACTTCGTTGAAACGCTGTCGCACCCATTGTACAATTGCATTGATGCTTTGGGTGACGTTTTCGGAGACTGCCGCCGAGACGCCGCTGCCACCATCTGCCCGGCTCTTCTTGGACCACCACATGCTGGCAAGGTCCATGGCCTGAGCGAGCAAGGTAAGGGACTTGACGTAGAGAACCAGCGCTTCCTCAGAAAGAGATACGACGGCCTCAACGGTGAGGCCTTCCTCATCTTGGGAAAGCTGATCGATGCCAACACCACCAAGACCGTGATCCATTGAAGGGGCAAGAGGAACCAGCTGCTTGTATTTGACTTCGGCAAAGCCGTAAACACAATCGCTTCTTTCGGCATACTCTGCCATGATGTCCTTTGTCCTGACGTCCTCATCCGCCGACAGCGAACTCTTACCGTCTCCGATAAGACTGCCAGGGGATGATGGCGTTGGGTACGCTGGGAAAGGTTGGTACATGGGAGGGGAGTGACCCTTGCCACGGACCGGGGCAACCTTGAAGCCAAACAGGCGCAGACTGGCGTCTTGGATCGCCTTGGAGATGGCGCTGGACGCTGAGCTGGGACTAGCAGAAAGCGTCTTTTCGTACGAAGACCTGCGGTCATGGACGACACGACCTTGGGCGACAAGGGCGGTTCGGGAGGTGGGCGTCGGGATGGCGCCGGTCGTGGACGTCGGAGCCCCTTGTTGCGTGCTTCGACGTACCATCTGTGCCGAGCGTGGTCCTGACCCTTGGCCGGCCAGCTTCTCGTTGGCGGCCAGCTCATCTGCCAGTGCGTTGACCTCAACATGTCTACGTTCGACTACAACGTAGTCTCTCTCGAACATGACCTCTTGTGCCGCCTTTTCAGCTTCACTGAGCGGCTTGCTGCTCGATGACTGCCTCAAAACACGGGGCGATGAATCCTGAGATGGGTGGCTCTGCGGCACCATGTGCTCCCGAGATGCTCGATCCGTGACGCGAGGGTGATTTGGCATGGAAACGGTATGATGTGGTGAGGGTCGCCGAATACCCAGACCAGCTCCGACATCCCGAGGAGAGCTTCCGGGTCGCTGGATATCCGTTGAGTGTCTTCTGCTGTGTCGACCATCGCCTGGGCTGCCCAATGGTGGCGACCGCGGCGCCGCTTCGCGTGAGCAAGACCCAATCGCTCCAGCATCTCTTGGGGCAACTGAACTTGGGTGACGAGTCTGGACAGCTCCAGGAGACGGTGGATACTCCTCTCCCTGAGGGATGGGCTGTAACTCTCTCTTGGGTTGTTTCGGAATATCGTCCTCAACAAGACCTGGGATGTCGCGTGTAATGACGGGATGAGCGAAGAAATTCTCAAAACTAAGACGCTCGACAGGGCTTCGTTTCAACAGACTGCGGACAAGACTTTTAATCTCGGAGCTGATGATGACTTCCCTGGGAAACTTGATGACGTCCTCGGCAGCCTCTATCTTGCGCAGGAGTTCAACATGGTTTCGTGCTCGGAAGGGCGGGCGACCCGTCACCATCTCGTACAGAACAGTCCCTACCGACCACAAATCGGCCTTGGCATCATATCGCTCATAACGAAGAATCTCCGGAGCCATGTATAAAGGTGAGCCACAGAGCGTATCAGCCAGCGAGGTGGAAGGCAAGACTCTTGCGAATCCGAAATCGGCAAGCTTGAGCATGGGCAACGACGCCAGACCAGCGACGGGTATCAGAGAGTCTTGACTGGCTGACATTATGGGTAGATTTTTGTGGTCCCTGAAGGCCTGGGATGGGAGAAGGAGGAGATTTTGGGGCTTCACGTCTCTGTGAACATAATTCTTGCTCCGTAAGAATTCCAAGGCACTCGCCAGCTGCTTCAAAAAATGGCGTATGACCACTTCGTGAAGACCGGAATTCGGCGCACTGGGATACTTGCGAGCCATGTCGTGGGTAGCAGGGTGTGTCGATAGCTTGTCTCTTTTTTTAATGAAAAAGGACAAATCACCCAACTCACAATATTCCATAATCAGATTGATGTGAGTGGATGATTCGAGACAGTCGTGTAGTGCAACAATGTGAGGATGTCGTAGTGTCTTCAAGATCTGGATCTCTCCGTAAAGGTTCTCTCTCAGCTTCTTGTTTAGCCGTTCGAGTTCGACAGATTTAACGGCCACGGCTGCTTTTGACTCCTGCATTCACACAGACAAGACATTAGCATCCGTCCTAGCACTCAAGTGCACAACGCGTTGACGTGTTCATCGAATAGACATGCGGCATATTTCAGGGCCATGAAGAGCCATGGCAACGCACCTTGTGCCAGCCCATGTATACTTGGGCAAAGCTGCCTTTGCCAATTTCCTTGTCGACGATGAATTGGCCGATAGCCCGTCCGTTGGATCGCCTTGAGCCGGAAGACGGCCCATCTTGACGGCTCGCCATGGCTTCCCGACGAGCTTGTCGATGACAGGAAGCTAGCTGAAGACGGGGTGAGCCCGTGGGCCTACAAGAAACGAGGATCGGATCGAGCGGTTGGAGTCGTCATGTAGACAGTTTGGATTTCGCTTCGGAAAGACGATTTAAGAACTGAGCTGAGGAAATTGATGAGGGGACGGCCTAGGAGATGGGAGAAGGATTCGAACAACAGGAAGGCAGAGACAGGACGTGCTGAAGGCAACAGGGTGAGTAAGCGGGCGTGATGGGGAGTGGCCGGGGGATGTTGAAGATGCTCTAAGTGGCGGCAGATTTCCGATAGGCCAAACAAAGGCCAGAGCTGCTAGGCAGGCAGGCTGTTAGTGCACGGCGACAGAAGTGTGCTAATAACCGAGAAAGGGTGGCGTCTGAGAAAAAAAAAGACTATATGATCAAAACCCAGAGGAAATAATAACGAGAGATGAGAAGGCAACTTTGCTCTTCGTGGAGGCGCTTTTTTGTAGAAATAGCGTCTGCGATGCTCGGGGATCTTGGGTCTGGGTCTGGGTCTGGGGGAGGTGACCAACACTGAGACGCCGACGATTTTTAACGATGACGGCGCCTAGACGCAAAGCAGAAGTCAAGCGTGCAGGCAAGTCGAGCTTTGTGCAAGGGGTCTGTCTGTCTGTATTGCTGAGCAGAGAGATGTCTTCCTGGACGTCGAAACTAAGGGTAAAGGCACATCTTGATGTCGTTTGCCGAGAGACGGAGAAACAAGATGACAAGATGACAAGGTGACAAGGTGACAAGATGGACGAGGGGTCCAATGTTGGATGTCGCGGGTGAGAGCAGATAAGAACGAGATAGTGGGCGCGTGAAGGGACAACAAGGATAGCAGCTGGAAGGCAGCGATCCACTTTGAGACTACTGTATGTATGTGAGAGAAGTGAGAGAAGTGACTGACTGGGTGGGCGGACGAGAGCTTTGTTTGAATGGCGGAAAGTACAAGCACGAGCACGAGCACGAGCAGAAAACTGGAGACTGGAGACGAGACTGGAGACGAGACTGGAGACTTGTGGACTGGAGACTTGTGGACTGGAAGGATGGGGTGGATAAAAGCGCTGGTGCGAATTGGACGACACGAGGATGCAGAATACCCACACTGACATCTACGGATCCGTACGAATTACAGTGGCAGGCAAAGAAGCTTGAATCAAGATGACGGGTACGGAGTAAAGAGAAGGGAGGAAGAAGAGAGTTGTGCGATTTGATGGGGGACGGACAGAAGCGTTGCTGTGAGGGGACGTGGCCGGGTGGTGGTCATTTTGCTCGGTACTTGGTTAGGCTGGGGGGGGCGCATTGGACGGGCATTTGGAGACAACGGGGCCAACCAGAATGCGCTCGTGACAGGTTGTGGCTCCATGGAGGAATCACATTAAGTATTATTTATTAGTAATAACCGACTTGCGTTGTCACTATGCATTCAGGGTCGAATCGCGCCTCACTGCCTCCCGTGGTCCGTGGACAACGACCTTGGAGCTTGCTTGCTCCCTGACAAGCAAGCCATTGCGACTTCGCATTGTTGCTGCGGCACATACAACTCTTTAATCAAGGATTATTATAAGCTTACTGTGTAATAGCTAGTATCTATTAGGAGCATACCTTACATACATATGTATGTAGCAGAGTTCTCGTGGATCACACCCTATGTAATCCGTAAACATGTCGTAAAGTTTGTCCCGGCCTTCAATATCCACTTGCGCAAGCCGTCGTGGGCATCAACCCTCTTCAGAAATCTGGCGCCATCCCGCCCCGTGCTGACATCACCACTAGCATCATCTCTCGCCACAGCCTGCCACAGCTTGCCACAGCTTGCCACAAGAGGTCTTCACGAGTCAATCAATATACTCCACTCCGTACCCGTGGGCCGTGGCACACCCTCAGTCACCCCAGAGCTGCCCCGCCAGCGAGTCGTGCCAACCTCACCTCGTCAACGTCAACATCATAGACGTCGCTTTCAACCACACAAACGATAATTTAAAAAAAAAAAAAAAGAAGGAAGAGGACCACCATGCTCCTGATAGGCCTGACCGGGTCCATCGCGACTGGAAAGTCCACCGTATCCTCTCTGCTCCAATCCCCGCCCCACCAGCTCCCTATTGTCGACGCCGACGTCATCGCACGTGAAGTCGTCGCGCCCGGCACAGCAGGCTACGCCGCCATCGTGAAGCACTTTGCGCCAACGACGCCAGATCTCCTCGTCGAGCCGTCAGACGCAATGCCCCAGGACGGACCCGACGGCAAGGGACGGCCCCTGAACAGAACTGCGCTAGGGAAGCGCGTCTTCGGCGACAGCCCTGCGCTGCAAAAGGACAGGGCGGTGCTGAACAGCATCGTGCACCCTGCTGTGCGGAAGGAGTTGTTTAAGAGGGTCGTGGGGTGCTATCTACGCGGTCACTGGGCGGTCGTGCTGGACATCCCGCTGCTGTTCGAGAGCAAGCTCGACAGGTTCTGCGGCACGACCATGGTCGTGGCAGTGAGCGATCCCGAGATCCAGATGAGGCGCTTGATGGAGAGGGACGGGCACCTGAGCAGGGAGGATGCGGAGAACAGGGTCAAGAGCCAGACGGACGTGAGGATCAAGGCACAGAGGTGTGCTGAGCGCGGGGAGGGAAACGGCGTGGTCTTGTGGAACGATGGGTCTAGGGACGAGCTGGCGGCCAGGTTGGACGAGGCTATGCGGAAGCTGAGGAAGTCGAGTCCCGATTGGTGGTCGTGGGTGTTGTTGGGGTGTCCGCCGTTGGCCGTCGTGGTTTCGGCGTGGAGGATTTGGCAGAATACGAGGATGAGTAGGCGATGGGAGAAGTCACAGATGGATGCGAAGGCCAAGTTGTGAATGATTGTGAATTGGCTTGGGCTTGGGCTTGTGTTTTATTTTGGCATCTCAATCAAGTTAGGAGGTTTTCATTTTCATTTTATTTCAAGTCTTGGGGCGGAGACTATAATGTGCTGGTCTAACCTGCACTGGGACGTCCAAATGGTCTATATAATCGCACGTGGTTAGAGGCACGCGATGACCAAAAGAAGTGGGTTGTGGCACGATTTTAGTAATATGGACGGGCGGGGCCACGGATAAGGTTTTCTGGAAGAGCAGCAACCGCAGCAACCTTGGTCACCAACAAACAAACCGCGACCGCGACCTGCACTGCACCCTTCCGTCCCCTCCTGCTTTCTTTGTCTAGGTCTTTCAGGAAAATATATAGGGTATTAAAGCTAGGGACTATATTTCTTTATAATTCAAGGAACTTATTCATCCTAGCCCTTCTCTCATTCATTTCCTGTCCAAATATCCCATTAGCTCAATTCCCCGTGTCATGTACTCCGTAGATTTGTAAAATAATTCAGGGCATATACTCCATATTGCAGCCTGTACATGTAATTAGGACCAAGAACGGTCCGCCTCGGCCTACCACACCACGTGGAACAAACAATCCACCCTACGGACTACGCCGTAACTTTAATCAGCAACCACGATGCATGGGGAGCTGCACTTGTTCGTCGCGATGCCATACATAATACTTTTGCATGTCATACTTGCCATGTTCTGCGCAAAAGTTCAATCCGATTCCACCGCAGCTGACTGAGAGTTCGCATATTTAGTCTGACCACGCCCCCACGGTAAAGAACCTGACCCATCCTACGGAGCAGTAATGTACATACACATATGTATGCTGGCCTAATGATGACCATGCTAATCCTAATCAATAATGGGAAGGTCTTCCTGACCGTCAAATCGTATCCACATCGTACACCGTACGGAGTGCAGTCTGGAAATACTCCGTACGTGGCCGCTTGTCGGGTCGGAGAGGGGAGTCGGGTGGCCGACCACGGGTTATTAAAAAGACTGCTCTGGATGTGTTTGGATGCGAGTTCCTCGCAACGTTTGTTTTCACTCCTTTTATGCAGCGTGCTGTAACTGGCTGCTTGTTTCTGGTCGTTCCCTGGACATGTCCATCGACTGCGGCGGTTCTGAGAATCAGGGATTGACGAGGTCTGCCCTGTCGTTTCCTACCCCAGAGTTGGACGGGTGTGCAGACTTGATCACGGGCTTTCCTTGTCTTCCATGACACGACACGACAAACATGCATGCATGCGTGCACTACACGACATGACTGATGCACAAAAAAACATATACGTTCTATGGAAGCAGCCTCACTATCCAAGTTCTTCCTCCAATACGCTACATCATGAGGTCCCAATACCACGCCCGAAAAAAAAACAGATATTCAACGCCGACGCGCCAGTCTGGAGACACCTCGATTACTTCGCCGACGCTTCTGATTCGGTAGTACATGTCAATGCTCCATACAGGACTGGGCATTTCCCCGGTTTCCCATTGCGCCCTTCATGATGCCATATAGCCGTGGCCGGCAATCTATGAAGGCCACGACCCCTGTCCTGTTTTCAGGCCAGAGGGGGTATCTGTGGTATGACAAAAAAAGAACAAGGAAAAAAAAAAAAAGAACCAAAACGAGAAAGGGGGAAAGAAAGAACCATCATCATAATCATGATATCCAGGTCCGCCTTTTTCTTTTGCTGACATGCTCATCAAATACTACAATTTGCTCTCTTGCGCCACTAGGTACGCAGTTTCTTTCTGGAAGTGGTCATCGTTTAATGACCTCCGGACTTCTCAACGGTGGGAAGCTCCTGGATGGCTGCCGTGATGATGTTCAGACCCTTGCGGAGCTCAGCCTCGGTGATGACCAGAGGAGGGGCAAATCGAATGATATCGCCGTGGGTAGGTTTGGCCTGCCGCAAGACGCGCTGGTTAGATGCTTATCGTGACGCTGGACTAAGCACGTTGAAGACTGTTGGAACTTGAACTTACTAAAAGACCCTTCTTCTTTAGGAGCATGCAAAGATCCCACGCAGTACGGCCAGAGGCTGCGGACTCATCAATGACAATGGCATTGAGAAGACCCTTGCCACGAATAGTCTTGATGATGGGAGACTTGAGAGCCGCAAGGCTGTCCCGGAACAGGTTGCCCAGACGTTCAGCGTTGGCAATCATGTTCTCTTCCTCAATGAGCTCCAGAGCTCGGATGGAAACGGCGCAGCCCAGAGGATTACCTCCGTAGGTTGATCCGTGAGTGCCGGGCTCTACAACCAACATGACCTCCTTGCTGCCCATGACAGCACTGACGGGATACATGCCACCGGAAATAGCTTTGCCCAAGGTAACCATGTCGGGCTTGATGCCGGACCATTCGGATGCGAGCATTCGGCCAGTTCGTCCAATGCCGGTCTGAATTTCGTCGCAGATGAGGAGCACATTGTGCTTCTTGCAGAGAGCATGGACCTTGGCGAGGTAGTCCTCGTCTGGTACGACCACACCAGCCTCTCCCTGGATGGGCTCGACAAGAAAGGCAGCAGTGTTCTTGCCATGGGCCTCAAGAACCTCGTCAAGGTCGGCGACGTTGTTGAAGCGAATTGGTTTGCCCGTTGCAGGGCAAATGGCGCCAATGTTGGGAATGTAAGGACCGTAGTTATCCTTGGACTCGGGGTCGGTGGATAGAGTGATGGCCGTCATCTACCAAGGCACGCAACGCATCAGTTTGCAGCTGTAAAGAGGTCATGAATTGGGGGTTGCGTCATGCGCAGCGACAATGAAAGCCGTAAAGAGCACAACGAGGACAGGTGAGAGACTCTTACCGATCGACCGTGGAAGTTGTCGGTGACACAGAAGACGAGCGCCTTGTCCTTCTCAACGCCCTTGACCTTGTAAGCCCACTTTCGGGCAATCTTGACGGCAGTTTCGGTGGCCTCGACGCCGGTGTTCATGGGCAGAACCATGTCGTAGCCAAAGACGTGGCGAATCTTCTCGGCCCACTTGGGGAAGACATCGTTGTAGAAAGCACGCGAGGACAGCGTCAAGCGGCTGGCCTGCTCCGTCAGGGCTCTGACAAGCTCGGGGTGGCAGTGGCCCTGATTGACAGCGCTGTAGGCAGAGAGGAAATCAAGGTACTGACGGCCCTCGGGGTCCCAGACATTGACGCCCTTTGCCCTGGAAAAGACGACGAGAAGAGGGTGGTAGTTGTGAGCGGCGTACTCGTTTTCGGCCTTGATGGCCGCCTCTGTGGAAGTGGCGTGGTACTGCGAGTTGGCACCGGCGACCTTGGGAGCGTCGGCCTCTGCGTGGGGAGCCATTTTCAGAGCAAAGGGGATTCCAATTGAAGGCTTTGATTGTTTTGGGATGGGCCGTTGTTCTCTTTCCGATCTGATGGCAGAGATGTCAAAATGCTGCCAAGCAAAAAAATATGGTGACTTGTTGGTGGTTAATACTGAAGAGACGTCTACGTCGGTAGAAAGTAGAATGCGAAAGACGACGGGAACCAAAAGTGGCCACTCACTGGCCACGGGTCTTGGCTGGTCTCAGTGGTCTGAGCTGGGCCCGAGAGGGGTGCCTGGGTAATAGTATTCCTGCTGCCCGCACTCCCAACCGTGCATGAGCCAAGTATTGGGGGTTTGCCCCCCGCTATTATGTGTGGTGGTGCCACACACACACCTGGGCGGTGAAGTGGTACCAAAATTGATAGGGATAATGATAGTTATATTCCTTCAGTCTATAGTCTAGCTAAGCCCCATATAATTATGTTTAACTATTACGTAAGCTATTATCCACCTTAATAGGCTAGCCTATTTTAAGATAGTGTTAACTATAATACTATAATTCTTCTAAAACACTATAAGCTATTTACCTTCTTAATTATTATTCTTTATCCCTTACTAATTCTATATCCCTTTCTCTAGATCCTAATTAGCTATATCCTATGTGTTTAGTCTTAGAGATTATAGTCTTTCCTAGCGTAGGATATATATCTTTAGATTATTAATATAAATCTTTTAACCTTATTCTTTGCCTAAAGGTTTAATCTTATATAACACTAATAATAACTTTCTCTTAATTATTAAAAGCTTTCCCTAGGTCTTATAAAACTTCCCTTTTAACTTATTCTCTTTATTAATTTTCTCTTATATAAGATTACTTACTTTAAACTATTATAGTAGCTTAGAAAAATCTCCCTTATTATTTACTTTTTAAGTTTAAACTAATTCCTTTCTCTTCTCCCTTAAATTAGAGTGCTATAGATTTATTTCTTAAACTAAGATAGAATTATTCCCTAATTCTAATAAGTCTATCTTATCTTAATTATCACTAACTCCTATGTGTTTAGTAAATAGATTAAATCCTAATATTAATATTACTAGAGTTATCCCTATGCTTAATATAAATTAATTATTTAGAATAACTATAATGCTTAGAATAGCTTAGTTTTATAAATTAAGTAACACTTTATCCCTTTTAACCACTTACTTTATTAATTATTATTTCACTAGGTAAACATTCTATTTAGCAAGTCCTATAGAAAATAAATAAAAGATAAGTCTAAAAGTAACTATTATACTATATTTTCCTATGGTTAATTTAAAGTTTAGATTTTTAAAGTAAGATCTATTATTATAGTAAATTCCTCTTAGCTAGCTAAAAATAAAGCTCTAGTTTCTATCCTATATCTAGGTAACTAAATCTCTAGTAGCTTTATTATAGGATTAACCTAACATAAACCTTATTATATAGTTAATAGTAATTAGCATATATAAGTCTCTATTTTAAGCCTTAGGAGTAATAGGTCTAAGGTAATTTATTATAACTAATACCTATGGTTCTAATATTATAATAGTTTTTAAAGCTAATCTTAGTAACCTAGTTCTAGTTTACTAGTAAATAAGACAAGATTAATAGTAAGACTTAATATCTTTTGCTTTATCTAGCTAGAAATACACCCTATAAAGCTTTTATATTATAATAGTTAGGCTAAAGTACCTTACTATATTATAAGCTTATTAAAGTTTTAGTAAGACCTCTTTAGAGATTATATATTTAGCTAAAGATTTATTAAGTTTTAAATAATAAAGTTTTTAGTCTATAATTTAATATTTTAATACTTAATACTAAACTAGTTTTTATTATTTAGTTAGGATTATATAAGGACTATAAATAATTAAAGTAAGAATCTCCCTATACTATTTAAAGTCTAACTATTCCTAAAGCTTAGTTCTAACTATCTCTAAAGTTTTATTATCTAATCTTTCTCCTTCTAGTATAATTATTATATTTATTAAAATTATTACTAGTTATTCTCCTATAGCTAGGGATATATTAACTTCTATTTTTCTCTTTACTTTATATAGATTAAATCTAAGTTTCTCTAGTAGTTATAATATCCTATTTGTAATCTTTATAATTTTTATTATATTAGGACAGTGTATATATTCTATATTTAACTCTTATAGAATGTTTACCTATTAAGTAACCTTCCTATAAACCTTAGAGAGGTTTACTATTAAATTAATAATCCCTTTATAGTCTATATATACCTTTAGTAAATAAGGTAAACTATTAACTAGCTATTATATCTCTTTTAATCTAATAATAATAGCTAATATTTCTTTTTCTAGTATTATATAGCGTTTTTCCGCGTCCCCTAATCTATATAATATCTATATAATAATTTAAACCTTTATAAAATTTAAGTCTATAGTGCTTATACTAGGTTTTATATCTTCTAGCTAGAATAAAACTCCTCTAGTTCCTATATCTAAAGTATCTATTACTAAATAAAACTATATCCCTAGCTAGGCCCTAAAAGTAATATTTACCTAAATACTATAGTAAATCTAAAGTAAAGCGTTTTAAGCTTCTAGTGTTTATTTAGGTTTTTCCTTTAGAACTTTTACTCTCTAGACTAATAGCTTCCTAGATTTTATAACTTTCTAAACCTCTTAGAAAAAGACTTTCTTAATAATTAACACTAGATCTAATTTACTAGGGATAAACTTCCTTAAGAAGGGCATTAGGTAAATTAGAACTAAGATTTTATTCTAGGTTTTTAGAGGCTACTATTAGAAGTATCTTACTAGGTTAGTAAATCTTTTATAATATTTCCTTACTAGTCTAATCTTTCTATCTTTAATAGAAAATCCTATATAGTTTACCTTTAATATAAAGAGAGTTATCTTATGTTTACTTAGTCTAATTAGTGCCTAGGTAATTCTTAGGAAGTAATATGTCTATAAGAAGTTAAAGTAATTTTCCTATGTTTTAGAACCTAAGTAGTAATTATTTATATAAATAAAAAACAAGGTCTTAATATCTTCTATATATTCTAATATTAATTTGCTTTTAGATCTATCTTTAAAGAATAAATGCCTAAAGGTAGTGTCTCTAAATCTAGCGTATGTTCCTAGTAACCTAGTTAATCCTTATGCTATATTATTATAGTAATACATTCTATTAGGGCTTAAGAAGGCTATCTTATGTTTATTAGGTAAATAAATTCTAATTACCTAGAATCTATTTAAAGTATTTACTTATAAGATTATTATTAACCTTCTATAATAAATTAAATCTAAATTAGCTTCTATATTATAATAAGGATAAGCTAATTTAACTGTCTTACTGTTTACATTATAGTAATTATAAACCACTTAAAAATCCTTTCTAGGCTTTAGGGCAAATATTATTAGGGCTACCTATTTTAAATCTCCCTAGTAAATAATACCTACTTTCTCTATAGCTAGAAACACCTTCTTTAAAAACTTATAATATATTCCTAAGTACTAATATTACTTCCTTTTCCTAGGCTAAGTATTTAGAATTAAGGGAATATAGTATTATAAAAGGTTAGTTATATAAATATCTTTAAGCTTCTTAATAAAGCAATCTCTAAATATATAATATAGCCTTATAATTATTATCTATTATTTTATAGTCCTTATATAGTTCCTAAGTGTAATATTAGACTAATTAAACTAAGAAACTATAGTTTTAAATACTAAGTTTGCTAATAGTTAATTTATATATAAATTCTAGAATCTTAAGGGGTACCCCTTAATTTCCTAATTTCCTATATAAATATCTAATTTACCTAGTCTTACACTATCTTATATAGCTTTCTCCCTATTTATATTATAAACTAGCGCCTAACTTATAATATTTAAGTATATTACTAAGTCTATACTATAGTTCTTACTATCTTTAGTTTTACTAGTTAATTCCCTAATCTAGTTATTTATATAGTAATTCCTAATTTTTAAGGGGGAGGCCTTAATTTTCTCTTTTCCTATATAAATTAGGCATAAGGGATATACTAGAGTATATATAGCGTAATACTATCCTTTTCTTATAACTAATCCCTCTTACTTATATTACTAACTACATAAATACTAGTTCCTATCCCTAGTTTCTTTTACTAAACTTCTAATTATTATATTTATATAGTAATTTTTATTCTCTAAGGGGTAAACCTTAATTTTTAGGTTTCCTATATAAATTAAGTTACTATTATATCCTAGTGTGTTTACCTCTAGATCTTAAACCTTTAAAATACCTAAGTCTAATGTATTATATAACCTATATCTAATTTCTCTAGGTAAGACTTAATTTTTATTATTTATATAGTAATTCTCACTTAGTAAGGGGGTACCCTTAATTTTTAATTTTCCTATATAAATTAAGACCTTACTATGTCTAGTGGCGTTTACCTTATGTTTTTCCTATAGCATAGTACTACGCGTATCCCTTAGGATATTAAATAAGTTAAGATTATCTCCCTTATCTTAATCCTATTCTCTATCTATATTAATCTTTATATATTTTTTATTTCTTCCCTTATTAGTTTCCTCCTTATTTAAGTCTTCTAAATTATCTCTTATTAAGTCTTCCTAGGATAATCCTAATTCCTTACTATACTATGCTTCTCCTATATCTTATTTAGAGTAGTTATAGCCTATGTTTAAGGATAATTCCCTTTTCTATAATGCTTTATAATATTTAATCTAACTCTAAGTAATTATCTAATAGGCTAATATAGGTTTTAGTTAAGGGACGCTAGTATAATAAGAGGTAAATAATTTAATTTCTATCTTAGAGCTTAACTTAATAGCTATTTTATCTATAATAATATTTTACAGTGGTTTCTAGATAACTATAGTAGTAGACTTTAATTCTAGTTTACTAATAAGAACTTATTTACTAGTTATTTTCGCTATATTATTTAATTCTAAACTATATAAACTATATAACTCTATTTCTCTTTTACTTATAGTAATATTATTCTTCCTATTAATATCCCCCTTAGTCTTCCTATCTTCCTAATATACTCTTTATTTATACTTTATTCTCTAAGTATTCTCTACTAGTATTCCCTTAAAGCTTATTATTTTAATCTTATTTACTAGCTATAGTAAATTAAGAAAACGCAAATAATTACTAACTTTATTATTTATAATACTTAGTTTTTTAACTCCTAGTTCTTAGCTTCTTCTATAATCTAGCTATTTAATCCCCTTAGGAGCTATTTAACTTTCTCTAGAATTTCCTAGTTATCTTCTATAAACTCTATAATCTCCTCTAGATTTATTCTCTATAGTAGCTAAGCTTTTATATTAGATCTTTAGAATAAGTCTAGGCATAAATATATTAGTAAAGTTTAAGTTTCCCCTTTTATCCTAGTAATTATAATCTTTTCCTATCTATAATATTTAATAGTATTTACTCTTTATAGCTAAACTTTTCCTAATAATATATTCTATTCCTAAGCTAGTATTATATAATATTTTAATAATACTAGGATTTCGCTTACTATAATCTAGAGGTAAGTATAGTAAGAAATCTATTAATTTCTATTATTTACTATTTAAATAGATTATTTTTCTTAAAGTTAAATAGTTAGAAGTCTATGTCTTTTTAAGTAGCTCTTACTTACTAATTTCACACTTAAGCCACTATTAAGTAAGGCTAAGTTACACTAGATGCCTTTAACGTAAGCTATAATATATCCTAATATTATTAGAACCTTACTATTTAGCTAAGTGATATTATTCTATGCTATTATAGTATTTATTAAACCTAAAGACTTATAAACTAGTATATTAGGGTATACTACTTCTTTATATAGTTTTATAAGATTAGAAACTATTAACTTTACCCTATTGCTTTTTATTTTTTAATAATATTATATTAAATAACTTAGTTACTATTAAATAATTAGGGCTATCTAAAGAAGTTATAAAATACTAATAGACACTATAGTTTTACTTAACTATTTTCCTAGGTTAAATAGTAAGACTTTATATTCTTTAGTAGCTTAGATATTCTCTAGAGCTAATCTTTAATAGGGTTAGGGGTTTAAAGTAATATTACCTATTATTACTTCTCTTAAAGTAAGACTAGTAGTAAGTTTATAAGGGTTTACTATAGTTTTCTCTAGATATAGTTATAGCGTAGGAAGTATTTATTAGAATTCCTTAGCACTTATCTCCTAGAGTAATTAACATATACTTAGACTTAGATTATTCCCCTCTTATATAGTCTTATTTAATTCTAGAATTTCTTTAATTTATTACTATAATAGTTTATTTAATATATTCTTAGGTTTAGTCCTTAATTTAATAATTCTCTTAGCTAGTCCTCTAGTAAATACTAGCTTATTTACCTTCTCCTTTCCCTTTAGTAATATTATAGTGTTAACTTATCTTACTTTATTTTTCTCCTAGATATAGCTTAAGGAATAGTAGTTTAGAAGTAATACTATAAATAATTAGAGTTCTAAATTAAGAATATATCCTTTAGGTAAGATTAGTTAGTCTATTTCTATAGCGCTAATAAAATTAGTTTAGTTTAAGTTATCTAATTCTCTTTAGTAATCTCTCTTTATTTATAGCCCTTTATAAGCCTACTAGTCTTAGTGTCTATTAAAGTCTTTAGATAAGTATTTATCTTTCCTAGTGTAGTTATAACCTATATATCCCTATTTACTACATAAGAAATACTAGAAGAAGTCTAAGTCTCTCTAGGGTTTATCTTAAGGATATATACTAATATTATTTCCTAAAGGTTTTCCTAGAGATTAAGGTCTATTATTTAAATTATATTTTAATTAATTATATTAACTAGCTGTTTATTAAACATTCTTAATAGCTTAAGCCTAGAATACTTCTAGTTATCTTACTAGCTTTGCTATTTAGTTAGTAGCTTATTTCTCTTTTCTCTATTATTTTTCTATTTATTTCTAAAGAGGTCCTATCCTAGCTATTAAGACTTTATCTTTAAATAGTTATAATATCTTTTTAGAAGCAAATAAGTAATAGTTATATAGGATAATTTTTAGGTTAAATATTATTAAGTCCTTTAAGGCTATGCTATTTATTTACTTACTTAATATAAATAAATAGTCTAATACTCTCTCTTATAATTAAGTATTTACTTCTTTATTTACTAGATAGGTAATAAAGTTAGTAAAGAGAACTTATTATATATTAGATTTTAATTTTAAAGCTAAACGCTTAGCTTATTAAATATAAGTATTTAGTGTCTTACTAGGTTCTTATGTAAAACTATATACCTCTTACTAAGTAAAGATCTTAATAAATAGATTAAGGTTTTTAAACTTAGCTAGGAATTTTAAGGCTATTTATTCCTAAGTCCTATCTTTATATTCTAAGTCCTTATACTAGAGAGCTACTTTCCCTTATAAGCCCTAGATAAATATTAAATATATAAAGGTGTTAATATATTCTTTTAGAGCTTAAGCTATTATAGCTATTATTTTACAATGTTTTAGATATTCCTTAGCTAGCCTATCTTTTAGTAAGCTAGAGAAAGTGATTCCCTTGCCTATAGTTAGGTTTATAGGGAAGAAAGAACTACTTATATTAATTATCTATCTAGTTTCTTTAATTTTAATAAGTTCTTTAAATTAGAGTAATAAAGAAGGGAAGAGTAATAAGATTTTATTTACTAAATAAGGCGGTTTTAGAGGGCAAATAGGGCTAATAGGGCTAGGAATAAACTCTAAGGATCTTCTATTATCTTATTCTAAGTCTAAACTTAAGTCTAATTCTTTATAAGTCCTAGTGTTTAGTTTTGCTAAAGCCTAATCTTATATAAAGTAATTAAGATAGGAAATAGGAGTTTAATAGTTTCCTAGGATAGATTAGTGTTAATAGGGTATAATTCTATTAATAATATATCTAATCCTTTAACTAAGGTTAGATAGTAAAGTTAGGGTTTTTTATTAAAAGAGCTTATAAACTTTATTATAATAAAGTTTTTAAGAAGGTAAGAAAGTGAAACTTTATTATAATAAAGTTTTTAAGAAAATAGAAAATATTTAAGGCTAAACTTAAATTATTATATATAATTTATTACTTAGTATTTACCTAGCCTAAGAAAAGAAAGAAAAAGAAAAGCTATTCTAGTCCCCCCTAAAATAAAACCTTTTTACTCTTACTCTCTTTAACTCCTTCTTACTAAGTCTAAACCTTCCTAATCTAAGTAATCTCCTATTATAAATATAGTATATAATACTTTACTTATACTATACTATCTAATTAAAAGATTAAATAAGTAACTAAGTAAGGTTAAAAGTAAGTTAAAAGTAAGGGTATAGTTTATACGCTATACCTCTAATTATAGTAATATAATTCTCCCTATAAACTAATGTTTTTAAGGTTAAGAGCTACTATAGCTAGTTTCTTAAAGTGTAAAGTTTAGTCTTTAGTTTACACTATATTTAGCGTGTTTACTAGAGTATTTATAGTTATAATACTATATAAATATTATAGCTTCTTAGTGTAATTACTTTAGTAAGTAAACACTCCTAGTAGGTTTTATAGTATATCCTATAAGTGGTTTTCCTAGTTTATAGTACTTCCTATATGCTTCTTAAAGTTATAAGTTTAAGGTCTATATTATATTATATCTATTATAATATATACTAGTTTTCTATTAACTAAAGGTGAAATTCCTATGTTACTAAGTATGTAAATACGCGTTCCTATGCCTAAGTTCTATGGTTTAGGTTAAATTCTAAGGTTAGAAAATTCTCTAAGGTTATAACCACTATTCACTATTATCTATCTTCTATTTGCCCACTATATTATAGTGCTTATTTTGCTAAGTGTGTAAATATTATTTCCTAGGGTTAGATTCCTAGGCTTAAGTAAAGTTTATAGTATTCCTTAATTCCCTAAGTTTAAATGCCCTATTTACTAGTGTTTAGTCTATATTTAACCTACTAGTTTATAACTACCTAAATTAAATAAGGTTATAATTATTTACTATCTAGGCTACTAGTATTATACTATACTAGCGCTATAGTGTTTTATTAATTATTCTTTATGCTTATTCTTCTAGGGTTATTCTTTATTTAGGTATTTAGCCTATTTATTTTCTATAATAGGACTTTCCTATTCTTTATTATAATATTCTCTCTCCTAATAATTAGTCCTTATTACCTATCCTATGCTAAGTAACTATTAGCTATTTTATTATAGGTATTCTAAGAACTTTCCCTAGTAGTTATTTATAAGTTTTATATAGCCCTATAGTTTTATATCTATTCTATTAAGTCCTATAGTCCTTAATATTCTTATATTATCTAATAGTAGTGTTTTCTAACCTTAGCTAGATAATCTCCTTAAATATAGTAATAACTATAGCTATATTCTATTATTCTTCTATATTATTTCTAGCTATAGTTATACTCTAATAAAGTTTATAACTTCTCTTACCTTTAGTCTAGTTTATAGTTCTTTAATTATTTAACCTAATAATCTCTTAGAAGTTATTTATTATATATTCTTAGGTATTAGATATTTAAGTCTAGTAATAATTTAAGCTAACTAAAGGGTAATATAAAGTCCTAGTCTTATTACTATAAAGTAGTACTAAAATTAATAGGGATAATAATAGTTATATTCCTTTAGTCTATAGTCTAGCTAAGCCCTATATAATTATGTTTAACTATTACGTAAGCCATTATCCACCTTAACAGCGGGCACGTCCAATCCTGGCACCTGCCCGAAGCGGCGAAGCCAGCCCTTTTCCCAAAACCCGCCCTCACTGCCGTCACATGGCCATCTGAGTGAAGCATCATGGCAACATGGCAACATGGCAACATGGCAACCCCCACATCCGATATTCTTCGCAACCAGCGCAATCGACCGATCTTTCTCCAGAATCTCCTCATCATTCGCCTCGTCAACGCCTGGTGGATCAACACCTTCTTCCAGCCTGATGAGTATTTCCAGTCCCTCGAGCCCGCGTGGCAGCTTGCCTTTGGCTCCAACAGCGGCGCCTGGCTTACTTGGGTATGTATACCTCAAGATACCTTGTACACGATCCGTATCAACTTGGGGGAAAAAAAAAAAGAAAAAGAAAAGAAAAAGAAAAAAAGAACCCCCCCCCCCAATAAAAGCTAACAACGACCAACAGGAATGGCATCATCAACTGAGGTCCTCGCTTCACCCAGTCCTCTTCTCGGCAGGCTACCTCATCGCAGACTGGACGTCAAAGCTGCTGCCAACCGGCAACACACTACGGGCTGCCATCGTCGTCGGGTCGCCCAAAGTACTGCAAGCTCTATGTGCTGGTCTCTGCGACTGGTTCACATGGCAGCTTGCGGTCAAGATCTTTGGGCCAAATAGCAACACGTCCTTTTTCGCCGTACGTCCACTGCACATCCCGACCATCTGTCAGTGCCAGATACCAACAAGCAAATCCCTCCCCCTCCCTGCAGCTATTTCTTCAACTCTTCAACCCATGGCAGTGGTACTGCTCCACGCGTACCTTTTCAAACTCCTTGGAAACAACTCTCACTGTCATGGCACTGTACTACTGGCCCTGGAGCATCTTCAGCGCCGCAACGCCGACCAAGGAGAATCCGAAGCCGGTCAATGTTTTGGGGAACATGGGCAGTCTTCGTCGCTCTCTCTGTCTGGCCGCCTTGGCAATCATTCTCCGACCCACCAACGTCCTCATCTGGGCCACCATAGCTGGCATGGCTTTGACCAGAGTCTCATTGAAAGGCCCCTCGCCCATGACATGGTCCATGGTATTCGTTCTCACTCGGGAAGCCATCCTGTGTGGCTCCCTGGTTCTCGGCATATCAGCTGTATCAGATTACTTCTTCTTTGGCTTCTGGACATTCCCGCCCTACAACTGGCTTAACTTCAACTTGTCCAAATCCCTAGCTGTCTTTTACGGCCGAAACCCATGGCATTACTACCTGTCTCAGGGGTTGCCTCTCCTCTGCACCACCAGCTTCCCGTTTGCCCTATGGGGGCTCTGCAGGCCCGGCGCCGCCACATCGTCCATCAACGAGAAAAACGTGCTACGAGTTCTCTCCTCCGCCGTATTCACCACCATCGCCGCCCTGTCCTCCATCTCCCATAAAGAAGTCCGCTTCATCTATCCTCTCCTTCCTATTCTCAGCATCCTCGCCGCCCCATCCGCGGCGTCCTTCTTCACCTCCCTCCCTGCGAAACATTCCAAGGCCACCAGCTCTCGCCATCGAATCCGCAACAAGCCATGGCTCCTCGCAGCGCTGACCATCAACTTCATCCTGGCCGGCTACCTTTCCTTCCTTCATCAGCCGGCTCCTCTGAACGTCCTCTCCTACCTGCGTAGAGAGTACGAGCGCATCCATCCCGCATCCGCCCTGCTAGCACACACCACCCATCAGGCACCACCAACGAAACAAGACGAGCTATTCGCCTTGTTTCTCATGCCATGCCACTCTACGCCCTGGCGATCTCATCTCTATCATGCTGGCCTGGATGCCTACGCGCTGACCTGTGAGCCCCCGCTGCATACACAGCCCAACACCCCTGAGCGGGAGAATTACCGAGACGAAGCAGATCGGTTCTATGACAACCCCAAAGAGTTCCTGAAGACTGAGCTGTTTGTGCCGGAGCGTGGGATGCGCATCCCCCGATATATAGTTGGTTTCGAAGGCATCGAGCCCTGGTTACTTGAATTCCTGGACAGCAAAGAGGGCAAGGCGCTTGGCATAAGATTGCGTCGTGTATGGGGGGGATTCAACGGCTTCTTCAACGAAGACTGGCGAAGATCAGGCCGAATGCTCGTTTGGGATACGGGTGTTTATGACAATGCGCCGCCTCCGGAGAAGAAGAAGAAGAAGAAGAAGAAGAAGAAGAAGAAGAAGACGCAATAGAGGATAGGAAACAAGGGCGGCATCGAACATCAGGTCACGCGAGTGCACAGATGTTCAGTGTCGAGATGTTGTGAAATGTAATTGTATAGATTGGTTGATTATGTATGACTTGTCGAAGAATATATCCACCATGGGGATGGGGCTACTACATGTCATGGGTTAGAAAAGGCAGCTTACTCACTTTCCCGAACTACAACACCTTCCATTTTCCCGCCGCGCATGGAAATTAGTAGCGGATGCTGCAAAATGTTGAACAATAAATGAGAAACTAGGGCCCTGGGGGGGGATTGGGGTTGGCGGAGGGGAGGAATCTGACAAGGTGATAAATAAAGATTAAATAAAAACAAATAACAATCAAAGCAGCAGCAACCTCCATCCGACTCTTTTGGAACCCCTCTCCCTTTCTTTATAGGCCTTGCATGAAGCATACGCGTCATCACAAACCTTCTTTTCGTGCACCACCGCTCTCGTTCGTTTCTTTTCAGAAATGCCGGGCTCGCATAGACTGAGCAAAAAGAAAAAAAAAAAGAGAAAAAAAATACACCATGTCGGTGCCGCCATGAGTGTAGGTACTCGCGTGATGCGGACAGGCGCAATGTCCAAGCACAAATAACGATCGGACGACAAGCAACAAGGGGAAGCACAAAGTCCATGGGAAAAAAAAAAAAAAAAACTGTTCGAAGAGCAACCGTCGCTCCGTGAGCAGCTGGTTTGGGTATTGCGATAGGCAAAATTTCAATATCCAAAGAAAACGCCCAAGTCATCATCACACCATGTATCCCGTCTTATTCTTGCCTAGGTAACAGTTCTGGGGTTCGATTCCGTAGCCACAATCTCTGATGGCGCGGCGGCTGGCTTCGACTCCGCATTTTGAGGCCGTGCTATTGATTCATCATTCGCCGCTCGCTGAATTTTCTCAGTGGGTGTTTCCTTGGGCATTTCCGGAACAATGTCGAGCTGGCGGCTTTCGGTGGCAGATGGCTTCGTCTCCTCGACAAATTTAGCCCCTTCTTGTGGTGCATCATGAGCGTCATGAGAAGAAGCCACAGGGGTAGCAGCCGCCGAGTTCAAAGTTGACTCTGAGGGTTCTCCTGGCCTCTCCCTTGATGTCTCGTCGTCGGGTGGTTGTTCTCTTTTCATGTCCAAGCTCTTTCCACGAGACTAGGGCAGCGCCTAGTGCCTGTCGGTCAGCATGTCGATCCGCAGGCGGTGACTTATTACGGCGCTGTTCCGCGTTTTCCTTGGCCTCCCGATACTTGTTCTTGATCCAGCCAATGGGACCTTTGGGGTCGTCTTTGCCATTATCTCTGTCACCATCGTGGCTGCTTGCGATATCGATGGCATGCGATTCTGACCCGCCGTCCTGTGTGAGGCTTTTACAGGGTCTACTGCCCCCACTGCCGATAGTCGTCGTGCTCGTCTCAGCACCGGCGTTTGACCAGATGTTGGTAGGAGGCGCGGCCCCCGAAGATCCAGAGGAGCCACTGTTTTCATCTTTTCTGGCCCTGGACAGTCTCCAGCGCTTCTTCTTCTCCGTATCAGGATTCTCCGATTGAGTGGCCGAGTGACCCTCCGTCATCTGATCCAAATCAGAACCCTCATTGAAGGAAGAGTGGATCGACGCAGGCGGTGATTTTGTCCCTCGCGTACTGTTGTTGTCAGGATGTAGGCTGTGAGAGGTGTTTTGTGATGCGCGAGGAGTGGCTTCGGATGAAACCTCGTCCTGTTGATATAGAAGCGAAGGTTTCACCACCGGTGCAGAAGTCTCGCGCAAGTCAGTTGAACGCTCGACAACATGCCGTGGGACTGTAGATTGCACCATCGGGTATGTCGGCGCCGCCGGAAGGACTATTTGCTCCGGCATGTATTGAATAGACTCCATCGGGTTGGATGACTCGAAAGCTGGCGAGGCAGCATTGGAGTGCGGCAAAGAAGCGTTGGAGCTGTGGGCGCTCATGTTTACGCTGCCTGGTATCCTCTTCTTCTTCAACTTGTTTGGCTGTCTCTTCTCGCTGCCTTCGGCAGATGACCGCTGAAACAAGCTTTGAAGGTGTCTCTCCTTGGCAGGGGCCGGAGCCGACTCGCGAGGAACATCCAGCAATCTCTCTTGACTTGGGCCTGCCACTGGGGCTGTTCTACTGGCCAGCAGCACAGGCGAAACCGTTGCAGAGATGGGGGTTGTGGCTTGTGATTCTGGTATAGACATGACTGGTCTTACTGGAGTCATGGGCTCCAAGCGGGCTGGGGAGTGGTGACCAGGACTGTCGACTTTCCTGAACTTGCCTCCTGCCAAGGCCGGCGACTTTTTGGAGGGCACAGTGTTGCTTCTTCCAAGCCCACCGGTGGTAGCAGTGGCGTGAGATGGGCTGTGAGATCCAGCACTTCCTTCGCCTCTCGAATGCTTGGAGGACACAGATCGATTTCGGCGAATCTGACCCTCTTTCCTGACACTGTTTGCGCCCGCACTAGCATTGGAGGCGGTCCTAGTGACACCTCTGACGTCCGGAGTTGTGGGCGTCCCCGATTCGACTTCCTTCTTTGTATTCTCATCGGCAGCGGTGCCTTGCATTCCAATCAGAAAATGGTCTTGATTCTCTATCAAGAAAATCAGGACACATTGGTTCAGACGGTACTCCTCAGGTGCCATTGCGTGATTGGGGTGTGAGAGCATGCCCGGCTGGAAGATTGCAGCCAAGTTTTGGGAGTTCATTCGATTCTCGTCCGATTTGGCAGCGAACACGGCGAGCAGGTCGAGGATGTAAAGGAGAAGCTGTCTGTTCAGGGGCGGCAGTTCCGTAATTAGCTGTTGATATTTCTTAATGGCAGCTAGTTCGTCAAAGTTGTCCACGAATTGGGGGCCTTCGGCATCCCCTGAAGGTTGCTTCGTAGCGCCTCGAAGAGGATCGCGGAATTTCTCATATAGGCCCAGAGGCACCACCGGCTCAGGCAGATCATTGAGATACCGGCGGAGGACGTTGGCGGCGTCGTGTACTGTGTAGCCCTCCCAGACAAGTCCTTTGCCGTATCGATCAGGTGAGTTGAAAACATGTTTTAATTCTTTGATGCGTTTCTCTGAGCCGCTGAGTCGGAAGATACCTTCAACGCCAGTCGCTGTGAGAAGTTAGTAGATGGAGACGCGCAAGTATCGCGCTTTTGGCAGGTTGGAAATTACCCTTCTCTTTAAGGAAAACGCCGCATTTAGCGACTACAATGGGAACATAGCCATATATATAGCTTTGACCGTTCTCGTCGATGAGAGAGATTGCGACATTGGCATATGTGATGCTCTGACGCAATGGGACTCCGAAAATGCCGGGTGCTCGACTCGTTTCTGCTACGCGTGTTGACATGTCAGCACATAGTCTTGCATGGGAGAATAGTCAGAGGAGCGAAGCAGAAAAGGGTGCCGCTTGTTGTTCCGAGAAGGAATTGTGGTTTCAGAATGGGACCATGATGGGAAAGACAAGAGAGAAGACAAAGAGAAGGTCGCCAAGGGAGAGAAGGGCGATTGTAGCCTAACATCACATGGCCTTCATCAGGATCAGGAGGCAACCCAAAGACAGAAAGCTTTGTGGGCCCAACTCCAAGCGGTAAACTGAAGACGATTTTCTCCTCCCATTCTCCTCGGTCCACGTTCACTATTCTTACCTGGAGGCTGTTCGTGCTGCTTGGAAGGTAGTTTAAATCCTTTCCACCACGATTTCAGGTCCCTTTTGTTAGGCGGCGAAGCTGGGGTAGCTCCAGCTGGCGACGGACGATGCGACGAGCTCGCTTGATTGGCCGTGGGAATCGGAGAGGCCATTGTGAAGAGATTGCGCAGGAGGCCAGAAACCCGGCGACGCTGAATACAATCACGCTGGCCGAAGAGGGCTGCAGAGGGCTGGGCGACTACGTCAGCAGCCGGCTCGAGTCCAGCTTCCGCTCCTCGACGCCCTCCAGACCGACCGTGCGACGGATGGCGGAGTGGTATTGTCCCTGCAGCGAAGGCTGCGTAGAGCGCGGGTGGGTGATGAGGATGTTCCGGTCGTTCAAATTGGGATCAAGTCAAGTGCTCACTCGTGTTTGGTTGATGATGGTCGATGATGGTTGATGATGTGCGACGATGCTTGAGCCAGCGCTTCAGTTTCGCGATGACGACGACGGCCAGCGATGACTCGGGGAACTCGAAGCGACGAACTTGTGGGCGCAGGCAAAGGTGGGCACTTTGTGTGTGGTAATAATGGGTTTGGTGTGGGAGCGGTGGGAGCGGTGGTCGTGGTGGGAGCGGGAGCAAGCAGCGGGAGCAAGCAGCGGGATGGAAAATGAAAGCGGAAGCCGCATCGACTTGAACTTTTTGCTTGCGTTGCGGGTCAGTTTGGTTTCCGGGCCTGCAGGGTGGCGGGTGTGGTGGTTGTGGTGGGTGGCCGTGGTGGGTGGCCGTGGTGGGTAGGGCACTGAACAATGCCTAATAATAGCCTGTAATCCGTACATATGTATGTACGCAGTACGGAGTAATTCCGAAGAATTTCCACCAGAGTCGCCGTTGCTGCTGCTTCGGAATCGTGACCCACTGGAATCCGTACATGTACAAGCTACATGTAGAAACCTTCGGCCACTTGCATACCACCTCGATGGCGTGGTCGACTTGTTGACTCCATTACTGGGATCCCGGATAGATGATCTGAATTGGTGGCTGCACTCCGCATTGACTTGCTTGCTTGCTCGACTGGAATCCAGCGACCGAGACCAGGACATGTTCGGCCAGACATTCCCATCACATTTCTTCGCCTCAAACTCCCCTCGATAACCCCAATAGCTGGCAACTTGAAGTTGCATTGATTGATTGATCGCATGCCAGCAGCAGTATTATTCCATATCCCTTTTCAGTCCATCCGAATCACTTCCATGAATCAGTCGGGGTCGTATCAATACAAAGGTGCTTCAGCAAAAACGATGATGCGGACCCACAACCCGATTGATTAACCCATCATCACCCAAAATTTCCATCGTCATCAGGAAGCCAAGCCCATCGATCCCCCTTCAAAACCACAACCAATCAACCAACCCTCCCAAATCCAGCCCCCCAACGCACCCTCCACCATGGACATGTCCGTCTACCATCGCCCCCCCCCTTTTTCCCTCCGAATCTCGAATACACAGAAGCTAATTCAATCCCACCAGGTTAACACAAGCCGAGCAGCGCACGCTAGAGCAGCGTATGCAAAAGCGCCAAGTAAAGGAGTTCATGGGCGTACGTATCCATTTTCTCGTTGACCCCCTCCCAAAAAAAAAACCTTAGCTAACGTATTCCCCCCCCCCCCCCAAAAGGCCTTCGGCGGCCTCGTAGAACACTGCTTCACCTCGTGCGTCGACGACTTCACCTCCAAGGCTGTATCGACCCGCGAAAACGGCTGCATCAACCGCTGCGTGCTCAAGTGGATGGCTACGCAGCAGCGCGTGAGCGATCGCTTCCAGGAACACAATGCGCAGCTTACGCAGCAGATGCAGAATAAGTGATGTGCCTCAATGGGACGGAACCGTGTGTGAACTGGGGTTGAGAAGCACCGAATAATTGGGAAGCGTTGGGACCGTGAAGAGGACGGTTCTTCTTTTGCTGGAACAACCCGTAGGTGTAGGACATGTGACGATGGCAATCAGGGAGGGACATGTATGATATCAGGGAGGGACGCAACATTGTTCGCGGGATATGGGATACATGGGCGCTGGGATAAAGCACCTATTGCGATTAGATGGGCTGTACTTGTATGGAGGCAACGGGACAAGTTGCACAATCGGGGCGGGATTTAGCACTGTCATAGTGCGTGGTCCTGCCTTGTTGAAAATCAGCTGAGAAAATCTTTCATCTCTTGCATGACGCGAGCGCTTTCTCATTGCAATCACTGGTTCCGCGCGCGTCATCTGACTGCAAGTTTTGTCAATATCTTGGCTTAATATGCTATATATATCAGACTCGCCACAACTTGTCTCGATTTTTACAAGAAATTACTCTTAAATAACGCGGCCCATTTTATTCCAACGCCTGTCCTGGTCCCAGTACGTCCCACCATCTATCAAAATGCTCCTCTTCACTGCCCAATAAAGTCATCTTTGCTTCTTTCTGAGTTCCCCGGTGCCAGAAAAAGAACAATTACGATAATTCACCCACGCCGAAACTTGGGCCATCCACTAGTCCAATCGAGTTCGGCTTCAACTCTCAAGCTCTTCACTCAGAACGTCTCTTACCGTCTCGAGCTGCGAGACCACCTTTTCCTCCAATATGTTCTCGCTGCCACCCGCGATCCCCGGTTCTCTGCGAGTATTTTTCCAATCTGTTTCGCGGGCTCCCAACGGCAACAGCCGCTCTTTGAGTAACCTCTTACTCGATAGCCAGAATTCAACATTCTCCAGGACACTGGTTGCGTCCCATTCAATGTTTGGGATGTCTCTGTTATTGTTTGCTCGCAACGCCGAGATAACTCTAGTGAGCAGCGCCAAGGAGTGTATCTCGGAAGCGGCTAGCAGAGTGAGATATTGCGGCGAGGAGTTTGATCTCGTTCGAGATGCCCCGGGTGCCTCGAAGCGATCCGCGCTGGCGTCTAGCAGATGAGAGAACTGATTCAGCACATAGGTGATTTCGGGGGCGAGAGTGGCGCCAAGAGCTGCGAGCAGGTTGAGCATCAGTGGCAAGAAACCCTTTACCCAGATGGCATAACATCTCTGTGCGACGGGCGTGTCTGAAAAAGGGGAAACTGTGGATCTGAGCATGTACTTGGCCAGATTTGCGGACAGTAAACTGCTGAGGACACCATCACAGGCCAATTGCTCAGCGACCAGGGGCAGGGTCGAGAGCTCCAGCAGGAAAAGGACGCTTAGTTCGCCGTAAACCGGATCGCCTTGACATGCCAATTTGTCGGCCCACGAGAACAAAGAGGTAGCTGCATTGACCACGTCGTGTGCTGCCATGATGTTCAGAATCTGTGTTTGGGACTGGTCCATGTTCGGTAGGCTCAGACAGGCTTGCAGGATGGCCGTCAACAAAGCCAGATCCTCTGGGGAAATCTCAGAGTCATTGTCGTGAACGAGGCTCACGAGCGTGCGAAATCCTCTTCCAACCACATGATCCAGGAGGTTGAGCACAGTCTGTGTCACTGTGACCGTTGAGCCGCCTAGATCCACCGCTGAATTGGAAACGCCCTTGTTTGCAGAATGGTGATATGATCTTAGAGTGACAAACAGGGCTTTCAACAGCGTGCGATAGTAAGCGATGGAGTCTTTACCAAATGGTTCTTCAACGCCGTGAATTGTTCCAACAAGGGTGCCTAGCAATTGGTTGATGTCCTGGACAGCGACGGACAGCTTAGCAAGCCTCTGGACCAAGACCAAGGCCAAGCTTGCCCGTGCGTCGATTAATTTGACAAAAATACTCTCATATCCAGGGACGCCTTGGTTCGCGTTCAAGCACTGCTGCGCAACTTGGAGCATTTGCTTCGCCACAGTTTCGTTGTCTGGTAGGCTGGTGCTTAATTCAACCAACAAGAATTCCCAGGCATGGAACAAGGCCTGGAAAGATATTGATTAGGGGGTGCGACACGACAGATGAGGCAAGCAAGGGGCAAGCAAGGGGCAAGCAAGAAACTTACTATCTGAGCATCGACCAACGACAGGTTCGCATTTGCTAGCTCCATTTCGTATTTGAACCCATTATCCTTTCGCCCAAGCCAGCCAGGATCATACCTCAACATGTGGTCAGCTCGCTCTACGTCATAGTAGTAGTTTTTGCCCAGTTCTCGAGGTTCCAGCAGTGTTCGCTTGAAGTTGTCTAGTGAGCAGCCCGCGTATTTGTTGGAAAAGTTTTTGGCAAAATTATTGTGCAGAGATTTGTTGTACCCTGCCACCTCCACTCCATCACGCAGGTAGTAATCCAGGTCTTCAACAAGGCTCTTTGCCAATGCATCTGGCCCGCCCTGATGTCTTGAATGATACAGTTGCATGGCTAACGTCTCAGCAACATAGGCCGCAATCCTGGCGTCAATGCTCGTCCGGATGGCATCGGTTTTGACTGTCAAGTGCGATGGTTTGAGATCGCGTACATAAGCCCGCAGTCCATCAATGTAGGAAGTGTCTTTGAGAAGGGTAAATATCGTCCAGGGCCAGTAGTTCTGGGCTGAGGCGACAAAGTCCAATATGGCCAAGGATTCTTTCGTTTCAAGTTCTTTCAGCTTCTTCAGCTTCCTGAGCGCTGTTGCAAAGACCGAGTCCGCCGAGAGCTCGCTCTTTTTATTCTCTTGCTTCATAGCTTCCCGCGGGGTTTGCCCGGTTAACAGACAGTTTGACATCCATTGCTGCTTGTTGCGGAGAATGGAAGAGAAGAATCTCCATATTGCGCCAACCTCCAAAGCCAGATTGAAAGGCCGGCCGAGATATGCTAGAACTTGGAGGAAGGACTTGGAGACTTGAGGTCCCAGATATCCAAGAAGTGATGGGGGATCTGACGCGTCAGAGGCTGCATTGACCACGAGCGCTTCAAGCAGATTAATAGACGCAGCTCTGAACATGTCAGACGCAGCACACAGACGGGCCAAAAGAGTAGAACTTTTGAAGAGATATGTCTCAATCATGGCGGACGACTTTTCCAAGTATTTCGCGGCTCGTAGGAGGGTGCTCGAGAAGCGCAACATGGAGTTTGTTTGACGCAAGGCAATCGAGTTGCGGGTAGGGTAAATGGTTGTGTCGGCCCTTGTGAAGGCTGTGATGAGCGAGGAGAGTATGGGCTGGAATCGAAGTGTGCCGCTTGCTGGCGTCATAAAACAGTCGATGATGTAGGAGGCCGCTGGGCGCAGGCAGGAAACAAGGCAGTCAGAAGTCGGTGACTCGCCCATGCTGTAGCTATATACCACCAGTTTGTCCAGAACAGGAACAACGCTATCCAGTAACGATGTGCGACTGTTTTCTGTATCGAAGCGCCAAGTGGATGTGCTCTCGAACACGTCTACCGAAGCGTGTGCGATGGCCGTGCTAACTTTAGTCAGCACCTTGTCTGCTGTGCCCAGCCAAGGATTCAACTCTGTCTTTTGTCTGGAGGCAAGTTTGTTTCCTGCCCGACGCTGGACAGCCGAGGTCATGGCAGTGTCAATCAGCTCGGAGAATAGCAGGAGCGATGACTTTAAGAACTCGAATCTCTCCGAGACTAAGTCGAGATTGCCTGTGATCTTGGCCAACTTCCCTGCTCTCGACTCGGAGTTGAGCAATTCACTTCGTGCCAAGTAGGACCATACCCGGCTCGGCTGGGAAGGCAGAATTGAATCCAGAAACTTGACGCATGCAGTCAATACATTGATAGCAGCCTCTTCGCTCAAGGCGAGTTCATCTTGCATAAAGTAGTCCATGGTTTCACATATGACAGTAACGATATCCTTTCCGCCGCTGATGTGTTTGCTCATTTCGGCCAAGAGGTCACTCTCCTCGAGGACAAGACTCAGACTGGACCGTGGGCCCGAGCGAAGATACTCCATTCGAAAGAGCGTTGCAAAAAGTGAAATGACTTCAGCAATCTCTTCTGGCTGGAGCATGCCCAGTTCACATCTGTAACCCTCCTTGGCGAGGTTGATCTCGAGCTGTCGTCCAAGTAAAGACAACGATGAGTGAAGGTAATCCATGAGAACCACTCTGCCAGTATCAGTGATGAATCTCCCATAACTTCCGACAGGAAGTCTGTAAGCATCGTCCTCAATGTACCGTCTACTCCACGAGGAAGACAAGGCTATGAGCGGGACTTCCTCCAAAAGAACAAATGCATTAGTGTTCTCGTCCTCTTGGACCAGTTCATATGCCTGGAAAGAATCTGGAAGCGTGAAGGTTATTGTCGGAGTGGCTCTCAGCAGCGATATGATGAAGTCGGATTTATTTTGGTCGGATGAGTCGCTAGCGGCAGTACAGAGAGCTCTGCACATGCTGACGAATGGAAGAAATTCGTATGGGTATCGATCAAGTGCCTGCTGAAAATAAAATTCCATGGTGTAATCATCTTGTAGCATGCTTGTCAGGACATCTTGCGACACGGCCAATTCTTGTTCTGGCAGCAGTTGCCAATACTCCCGGCCTTGAGATAATTGGGCGAGAAGAGAGCTGACAGGCTCTGATTGGTATCCCACGAGAGGGTACGAGACCTTGAGAAGTTCGAGGAAAGTGTGTCTCAGGCGGGCACTTAGCAATGGAGTCATGCTTCCTTCCGCCGATGGTCCCAGACTAGCTGCCATATTAGCCATGATGTCGAAAACTCTTCCATGTGCCGTGGCTCCCGATGCAAGCTGCTCAACAACTTGCTGATCTTTTGCCGAGGTCATATTTTCGAGAAAGCCATCAAACTTGGAAGATTCGATTGAGAATATACTTCCAGCGGAGTTTCGCCGTGCCATTGGTCGAATTGCACCACCAGATTCAAATGTCTCGCGGGCATTCTGTTGCAGAAGATTGTCTCTCTTTTCGGTTCGGCTCTGATACGACACGTTCATGCGATGAAGGAGAAGCGTCCATGCGAATATTACCGGCGTCGCACTTTCGCAGTTCATACTTGCCGCATTGATCACACTCTTGTGTACTTGTTCCAGGACATCCGACAAAATCAAATAGGAATCATACATGTCATCGGACGGGATTGGGTCCTCTTCTCTTTCAGCCAAGAACGTCAAGGATCGAGCTGGCTTAAGAAGGCTTATAGAGACGCCCACCGCCAACGTTTTCAAAGGCATCGTCAATTCCCCAATAGCTTCATTAATCTGTGAGAAAATGGAGTAAGTTTTTAGTTTTCTACCCCCCTGGCCCAACGTTGAGGGAGAATACGAACAGGTTGAATCGTGTCAAAAAAGTTGTACATATCCATGAGCGAAAACCACTGGTTGATCACGCTCGACGGTGGGAAATCAGTACCCAGACTGTCCACTATTTGAAATACGACCGAGAGCGAATGAATAACTTCAGTGAGCAAAGTTCTTAGCCAATTAAGCTCGATGTCGTCCTGAAGTATTAGTTTGTCGTCGGTAATTGATCTCAGGCCAGCTTCCAAGCTCGTCATGCTCGAGGTAACCGTCCTGAGGTAGGCCGAGAGAAACGAAACGCTTTCATCCTTGACATTTGTTGATGCTTGCAGCTTATAAAGCGGTGCCAACGTTTCGCAACCAAGTGCAAAAATCGGCAATCTCCCGTACAACCTGATGGATTGCACGTAGTCCATAGTCATCATGTAGTATCGTCGTTCGCTCAGAAAAACGTCAAATAGCCGGCGCTTTCTTGTGTCGGCTTTTTCGAAGTCGGTGGATATCTCATCAGCATCGAGAGCTGCTCCGGCACCCAGGTCATTCATGAAAGATGTCCTGTGACCATTTTGAATGCCAGCCGCTTCCTGTAGATTCGTCGCATCCTGGGACGACAGCGGCCCGATGAGGTGTAAAGAGGGCCGAGATTGGAGCTCAAGTACAGCAATGCGCAATGCAGCAACCAAATTAAGTTTTGCGCTCCTGCTCAGCCATTGGACGTCGTCTTTGAGGGATTTGGTGTCGTGTCGCTCAGTTGCCGCCGATATCAAGTTGGCCGGAGCTGTTCTGGTCTCGAAGTCTTTCTTGGTAGCTTCATTCGGCGGCGCAAAGACAATGGCTGGATCTTTCAAGAGAGTGTGAAAATATTCGTCGGATAGAAAATCGATTACTTCTGCGCTCCTTTGTCTCCTTCCAGAATCATCGGACAGCGCCGTAGCGACATGTTTCCAAGACCTGAACAGTCAAATGTTAGCAAGAGAGAGACTTGACCTAGCAAAGGTGTTTGAGTTGGGAAGCTCACAAAAGCACCCGCTCGCCCGAGAGACAATCTCCCAAGGAGGGAAAGTATTTACGATCAGACACCGGCGCCATTGCCACGAGCGTCAATGAAGTGGCAGTGGCACGCGATGCATCACCTTGGGAAAGATGGGTGATGGGGAAAATGTGATGATGTTGACGCGCTCCAAGCCACGAACCCAACAATCGACGACCTGCTAATAATAGCAGAGAAGGAGCTCATGAACTTTTTTGGCTGGAGCTCCGGGGACCGACCACGCCGAAGTTCAGCCGGCTCGGACCCCCCCGCAGCGACTTGCAGCGACTTGCGCCAGTAGGGACGGCTGGACCGGATGGGATTGCGCACTGTGTACATCGAGAACCCTTGCGAGCGGATAAAACCCAACTGCATCACGTTGAAAGCGGAAAGTTTCAAGTTAAGTTCCCTGCGGTAACTGCGGCAGATTCGAATTCATCCATCCAGGCACTTTGTACTTAATCTTGCGGATTTCAGGCACATGTGGAACAAACAACTCACAGAAATACAGTGCATACAATTGTCGCCAGACTGTGGTCTGCGACTTTTTTCCCATCACTCATGGACGAGCAGCGCTCAAAAGCTGGCTCTCGCCGTCATCCGACTCACTTCATCATTGAGCTCAATGACCATCGTTGCCAGCCATACTACTTGGAGCGTCTTGGCGATATCTGAGCCTTCTTTAAACAACACAGCCCAGTACAGCTGGCTCTGAAGTCCTCTTTATAAAGATGTCGACTCCCTCTCTGATTGATCATTCACCCCACCAACCTGAGCCGTCACCTCGGGTGGCAACAGCATCAAACGTCATCCTCATCGACAATTACGATTCTTTCACTTGGAACATTTACCAATATCTCGTTCTCGAGGGAGCTACCGTTCACGTCTTCAGAAATGACCAGATCACTGTGGAGGAATTGATCAAGAAAAACCCAACACAGCTCATTATTAGTCCCGGGCCAGGCCATCCCGCCACCGATTCCGGCGTGAGCAGGGATGCTATCCGACATTTCGCCGGCAAGATTCCTATCTTTGGTGTATGCATGGGACTGTAAGTGATGGCAAATCTCCTCCAGCATCAGCTAGAAGAAAGGAAAAAAATTAGAAAAAAATTCTAATAGCAAGTAATCAGCCAATGCATATTCGACGTATATGGAGGCGAAGTTGTATCCGCCGGAGAATGGTTGCACGGCAAGACTTCGCCACTTACTCACGACTCCAAGGGCGTCTTTGCCGGCTTGGATCAAGGCCTTCCTGTGACTCGATATCACTCTCTGGCAGGAGCTCATGTGACGCTGCCTGACTGTTTGGAGGTAACGTCTTGGGTTGCCAAGGATGACGGCTCCCCAGGCATCATTCAAGGTGTGCGTCACAAGAAATTCGCCGTGGAAGGAGTGCAATTCCATCCGGAGAGCATTCTCACCGCCCATGGGCGCAAAATCATCAAGAACTTCCTGCATATGCAGAGCGGCACCTGGGAGGGCAATGAACCGCCCCAACAGTCGGCATCCACTAACGGCGCTGCTGTTGCTGCTGAGCCGAAAAAGAGCAACATATTGCGGAGGATTTACATACTTCGCAAAGCTGCCGTTGCTTTTCAGAAAGGGATTCATTCTCAAAGGATGTCCGACCTCCAAGCCGCGTATGACCTAAAATGCGCTCCTCCACAGGTCCCTTTTGTTGCCCGACTCAAGCAATCGCCGTTCGATGTATCTCTCATGGCCGAGATCAAGCGAGGATCACCATCCAAGGGCGTATTCGCTCTTGAAATCAATGCGCCAGTGCAAGCGCGAAAGTACGCATTAGCTGGCGCCAGTGTAATTTCAGTCCTGACCGAGCCCGAATGGTTCAAGGGTAGCATCGAGGACCTGCGCGCCGTCAGACAAGTACTAGATGGCATGCCAAACAGACCAGCTATCTTGCGAAAAGACTTCATCTTTGACGAATACCAAATTCTGGAAGCAAGACTGGCTGGAGCGGACACAGTCTTGCTGATAGTAAAGATGCTCGACACTGAAGTGCTCGAGCGACTGTACAAGTACTCTCAATCGTTGGGGATGGAACCGTTGGTTGAGGTGCAAACAGCTGAGGAAATGGAAACCGCAGTGAAGCTTGGTTCAAAAGTCATTGGAGTGAACAACAGAAACTTGGAGAGTTTCGAAGTAGACTTGGGCACGACTGGCCGATTGCGGAAAATGGTACCCGACAATACGTTGATATGCGCCCTCAGTGGTATCAATAGCCACGAGGATGTGTTGATGTGCAAGAGAGACGGTGTTGATGCAGTCCTTGTTGGCGAGTCAATCATGCGAGCACCAGATGCCGGCGCTTTCATCACAGAGCTTTGCACGGGCTCCAAACCTTCAGAACCGAAGAAGAAACAGCCAAAGCCTCTATTCGTCAAGATTTGCGGGACTCGAAGTGCCGAAGCGGCAAAGCAGGCCGTTGAGTCCAAAGCCGACTTTGTCGGAGTCTGTCTAGTCCCTGGATCCAAGCGATGCGTCTCTCATGAGACAGCACTGGCCATTGCCGACGCTGTACATGCTTCTGGCAACAATCTTGCTGACAGAATCGAGGATTCTATTCCAGAGACCAGTGCCACTGATTACTTTGTTACGGCAGCGAACAGGCTCCAAGGCCCAGGAACGCGTCTTGTTGGCATCTTCCAAAACCAGCCGCTGAGTGAGGTTTTGGAGAAGCAGAGACTGTACAATCTTGACCTGGTGCAGCTCCACGGCGACGAGCCCATCGAATGGGCCAAGGTCATTCCTGTCCCAGTCATTCGAGCTTTCAAGCCTGGCGACGTGGGCATCGGATTGCGCGGTTACCACACAGTACCCTTACTTGACCCTGGTGCCGGGTCTGGGAAGCTGCTGGACCTATCTGACGTGAAGGCTGCCTTGGAAATAGACGCTGATTTGAGAATCATCCTGGCCGGGGGCTTGAACCCAGACAACGTCGCGGAAGCAGTAAATGCTCTCGGGGAGTCCAGTGACCGTGTCATCGGTGTCGATGTCAGCAGTGGTGTCGAGGAGGATGGGAAGCAAAGTTTGGCCAAGATTGCTGCTTTCGTCAAGGCCGCGAAAGCGATTCGATAAAAATAGAACACGTGTTATATCTCTAGTTCTCACTCCCTACGGGCAAGACCTTCTTTCTTCACAAATCCCTTTTCTGCTGTCGCCCGTGAGTGAACCTGTTTCCCGCCAACCGCTCGGCAACTGTCTACACAAATTCCCGTCTCTCACCCCCAGCTCTCACAGTACAACCAGCAACAAGTTTCGCAATCTTCTTGCCCCCCCCCCTCTTATTTCTTCATTCAGCATCCCGTTTTTCCACCGTCATAACAAGCGGTTTTCAAAGCCTGTGAATCAAGCCAAACATGGCCTCCCAGAAATTCAAGCACAAAGTCATCGCCATAGCTGGTCCGCCTCCCGACGGACTGACCATAACAAACTCAAGCACTGGACCGAGATTCACAAAGGAAGATTCGCGCACGAGCTGGACGAGCATGTCACGCATTTGCTTTGCACAAAGGAGCAGTTCAAGCAACGAGTTCCACGAGGTTCGTCGGCCACCCAAAAAAAAAAAAAAAAAACCAACCAACCCCTTCTCATTTCAGGATTTTCCTTGTCAAAAACTGACTGACTTCTTACTTTTCCATGGTTAGTAAGAGAAGGCCTCAAGCGCAAGAGATTGAAGATTGTCGACTTTGACTGGTTCGAATTATCTGCCGGCCCAGGAAGAGTCGAAAAGGTCGCAAAGTACTGCCACAGACACATGCTCAAGAAACAAGAGGCCACAAGGCGAGAGAGGGAACGGATCGAGAGAGGCAAATTCTTGGCAGAGAGATTTGTAAACACGAGTATGTGGGAAAAAAAAGAAAAAAAACCCCCCATCGCCAATTTCTCACCCAGGGGCTCGCTCACGAACGTGGTGTATAGATCTCTACCGCGTGCACTACGATGATTACAATTTTCGCTACCAAGTCAGCTTGGTTCGTGAGAATTATCTCGAGTCGGGACATCGGGAGCGACACGTTCTTTACGTATGTACAAGATTCCCACATCCATGAATTATAGCTAATTTTTTCCGTCTTTTTTTTTGGGGGAGGGGGGGGGTTTGATGGGGGGAAAAAAAAAAAAGCTCTTTGAATCCATTGCCAGACCGCCCCTGTTCTTGTTCGCGGCCAAGTACTTCCGCCGCAACGGCGACGCGCAACCCGCCTACTTCCGACAGAGTGACTGCTCGGGACTGTTCGACGACGAGTTCGGCCACTTTAGACGTTTTTTTCGCGCCAAGACGGGGATTCGATGGGAGGATCGGGTCGTTCTCCATGGCACGATGCCTGCCTCGTTCTTTGCGTATACGCCGCCGGTTTGTTGACGACTCCCCCTCCCTTCGCTGCTGCCCAGCCCCCACCCCCTTGACTTCTTGCAACATGCCGACTGACGTGACGTTTGGTGACGTTTGAAAGAATCGCGGCAAGCCTGTTGGGCGGAACGGCTTGTTTTCTGCAACCATGAGCCGGGAATTGAATGCCGCGCTGCGAGGTCTACCTGCTCTGGCGGTCGGGGAGCAATTGGGTCGAGACGATGAGGAGGTTGGGACGGAGGCAGTTGGTGATGCGATGCTCCAGGAGGAGGGGGACTACGACAAAGACGACGACAAAGATGATGGCGTCGACTGGTCTTTGATCAATGCCAAAGATGCTAGTGACTTGGAGTCGGGTGGTGTCGAGATGGAATGGAGCGACAGTGAAGATCAGGACGACCTCGAGATACTTGGAGATTCTCCCAACACGAGCTCGTCTGACGAGGAGGGCAAGATGGGACTGTGTTTTGAACTGCCGTCTGATGATGATGATGATGATAAAGGTGTCCGCATGGGCGATATGGCGGCCTTAGATGAGGATTGAGAGAAGGGCTACTTTCACCATGGCATTTCCTCATCGTGGGCGCAAAACGACGGCGTATGCTCGGGTCATCGATTCCATCACATAGAACATAGTGGGATTCGGGAATTTTCGAATGTTTAGTAGGATTCGTACGAAAAAAAAAAAAAAAACCCCCCACAATCGTTATTCGTCAATGAACAATACCTCCGGCGTGATATCGTACAAAGGTCAAATCGATATTTGCCTAATCGCCCCATCGTCAGAACCTCAATTTAGGCATCACGAAAACCACCAGCAGCAGTCCAACCATAAGGCCATACACCCACGCGAACAGCATCATTCGCCCCCACCAGCCCTTGCCCTCCGTCATCCTCCTCAACGTGCCCATTCTCCCTCTTGCCGTCTCCATGCTCTGTTCCGTTTTGGAGATTCCCTCTCCCGCTTTTTCAACAACGTTCTTGTCGGCGTCCAGGGTTGAAGAGAACTTCTGGGAGCTCGCTTTCAGCGCGCTGGCCATTCTGAGAATCGATTCGGAGAGCGAGTCTTGCTCTGCTCTCTGCTGGTCGAGTATTGCTTCGGCTGTGGCCGTGGACGTCTGTGACTCGGCGGGCCTGTGGCGGCTGGCGAACAGGGCGGCGCGAGCACTAGTATGTGCGGGCGGCGATATCGATGCCGATGATGTGTTGGGATGTGCAGACGAGCGAGACCGGAGTTCCTGCGTGGTTTGCGTGGTTTGCGGGACTGGCGAGGAGGAGGGTGGTGGTGCAGCTTTTTGAGCAGAGTGTGACGATGATCGAGGGGACTCATGCGTGGGCGTGGGCTCGCGAGAAACAGAATCAGAGGGAGTATCGACTATTTGAGGCACGTCTATCGCATCTGAGGATAGGGAGTCCATGCTTTCGCTGGGTGTCTGAATCATGCCTGCCAGGAGGTCCTCCTCGTCTGAGCTATCATCTTCGTCATTTGCCATCTGTGCTCCATGTCAGCGAAATTGCCGAAATACCCGTAGAATTCGTCGCCGTCGCCGTCGCCGTCGCCGTCTCACTTGTCTCAAATCTTGCAATCGGTCCAACAGCGTCTCCAGCCTGTCCCGATTGATGTTCAGGATGTTTTGCGTTTCGATTCTTTTCGTTGGCGCCTTGACCTGCAAGGCATCTTGCTCGAGCTTGGTCAAAACGGAGCGCGCATGACCCAGATTCTGTGCCATATTTGTTAGTCCATTCATGCACGAGCATGCGTCTACGGCGACCTTCAGGCAGGCCGTACCGATTGTACTCTGGTTCTCTCGTACTCGCTTGTTCTGAGTCGTCGCTCGCGCTCGGGTGTGGGATGGAGGACGTTTTGTTCCAATCTCAAGAGCAGTCGTGTCAATGCTGCCAGAGCCGCCTCAGGAGATGATGCAGCCGTTTCTGAAATGGCCGAGGATTGCGACACACGGGCCATCTTTTCAAGTAGACAAGTAGAGGGTCACGACACGGTGTATGAGGAAGAAATTCAGAGGTGACGTCGCGAGCAAGGAAGCTTGCTGACGCCACATGGCATCGATTTTTTTTGTTGGTTGGTCTGGGTCTGGGGGTGAGAGGGTGGGTGAGAGGGGGGTGGGGGTAGGTAAGGGTGAGGGATTGCAAATAAAACATGCATGCGTGAGGCAGCCCGGGCTTAAAGAGTCATCCACACATGGCAAAGTCAACAGTAGACTGAGTCAATAAGACCCCGGTAATCTGTGGCTTCGATCATGAACTTCTCCAGATGTCGTAGTGATGCCTCCTGGTTAGGCTGCACTGGACGTTAAATCGTGGGTGAGCTGACTAGATTCAGATTGCTCACTTTCAAATGTGCGCAGTTGTTTATGTTTGTGAGAGTTGGTCAATTCCTGGCCCGTCGCGTCGGCTACTGCTGGAGAAAAGAGCTAAATAATGCCAAAGACCATTATCAAAATGCCAGATCCGCTGAACTCCGCTGTGTGAATAGCTATTTCCCTTTCCCCTTTCCCCTCCAATTCCATTTCCGTTTTCCGTTTTCCGTTTCTCATGTATTGGCGTGTGCTTATGCGTGTGCGTACTGTTTTAGTTTTCTTTTCACCATCCGCGCCGGAGAGACTGATAGAAGGAAAAGCAAAAGACCATAGAAAGGGAAAACAAGATAACAAGACATAAAAGGGCCCAATGGCCAGAACACAGATTATATCATTATCAACCACGTCCCTAGTCCAGCGCTCATGCAACACCCAAAGTGGTAGACATCGCGTCTTCGAATTATTAGGCTGACTAAAATAGTCGAGAGTCGCCTCACTCTGACGCGAACCGAAGGAAAAAAAAACACAATGTGAAAAAGGGAAGAGAAATTTAAGAAAAAGACTTGCTCCCAACGCCAGTCCAATGCAGTCTTGATGCGATGTCCATCGTGAAACGATGGCAGAATTGCGAGATTAATTAAGACGTTGCAGGGCGTGCGTTGTCTTTCGTGGTCATGAACAAGTTCGAAAGCTGGGCCGTGGCCAAAGCTTTGCAGATTTCAACAGTCAGTCTGTATGCAGCAATCCTCGGCAGGAGCATGCATCTAACTCCTGTGAAAGGGCATTCATGCAATACATTTGGTCGAATTCAAGTTTGGTGCTGATCACCCCCCTGCTCGTCTGTGTGTTCTTCGGTATGTGTAGATTCAGCATCAGACGAAGCTGATGACCCAGATGCGGACGAGGATGCCGAAGTTGTCTCTTCTCCTCGGTTACCACGACTCGTGGCATTACCAGAGAGCGTTCCGGAGGAGCCCATACTGTGATAATCTTCCATAGTGGCCTCGTCTGGCGTTTTTGACCCCATGTTAGCTCGTCTCATCGCCCTTGCGGCTTTCAGATGCGCCTCTCGGGCAGCGTCCAAAGCCCGTTCAGCCCGGATCTGCTTTTCCCACATGGAGGCGTATCGTCCATTGGCGTCAAGTAACTCATCGTGAGTCCCTCTTTCGACAACCTCGCCGGCATGAAGCACGATAATTTGATCAGCGTGAGTAATGGTGGACAGTCGGTGTCTGTAATTTGATAAGTTTCGTTAGCAACAAGGGGCAGACATGAATATTAGATCAAGGCAACAATCGCCGACAACGCCGTGATTGAGCAATCGACTTACGCGATAATCAGGAGGGTACGGCCCTCTCCTATATTCCACACATTGTCCTGAATCTCTTGCTCAGTGTGTGTGTCTAATGCTGAAGTCGCTTCGTCCAGCATGATGATTCTGGGGTCCTTGAGGATTGTTCGAGCGATGGCGACACGCTGCTTCTCGCCTCCACTGAGCCTCAGTCCACGCTCTCCAACTTGCGTGTTGTATTGATCTGGGAAACTCATGATGCGATCGTGAATGCTTGCGGCTCGGCATGCCTCGAAGACATCTTCTTCCGTGGCTGAAGGGTTTGCGTACTTGAGATTGTACATCAGAGACTCGTTGAACAAAGTCGTGTCCTGTGGAACAACTCCAATCTGCCTACGGACCGAGTCGATTGTGAGGTCTTTGACATTTTTGCCGTCAAATTCGATGCTACCCTCGTCGCAGTCATAATAACGAAACATGTGACGAAAGAGGGTAGACTTGCCGCCGCCCGACTCACCAACGAAAGCAGTGGTGGTTCCCGGAGCACAATCGAAGCTGATGTTGCGCAACGCAGGCTTGCGCCTGTCGTAAGCAAAGCTCACATTCTTCCACCGGACGTGGCCACGGAAATTTTCCAGCGGGACCGCATCTGGGGAGTCTACAACTGTTGGCTGAATTTTGAACAGCTCCAGAAGGCGCTCGCCCGATATCATGGCCTGTTGCACAGTTCTATAGAAAGTTCCGAAAAAGTTCAATGGACCCTGGAGCTGTGTCAAGTAAGCCACCACGGTGAACCAATTTCCGGGTGTTCGCACGCCCACGGCGACTTGCCAGCCACAGACCAAGGTAGCCACAATCCTTCCGAGATTGAAAACAAGAGTCTGGCAAATGTTCATTAGAACCATGCCCATCTGGACATTTGCCTCAGCTCGCTGGAACACGGCGACTTTGTCTTGGTATCGCCGGGACTCGAACTCTTCCGCGTTGAAGTACTTGACAGTTTCGTAACTCGATATGGAGTCATTCTTGACGGCTTCCTCCTCTCGGTCCGCGTTCGTCATTTCACGCCTTTGGTCGGCTCGTGTGGAAGCCATCTTGATGGTCATGTACAAGTACCAGCAAATATTGACCAGGTTCAGCTCGGCGTAAAACGGCCCAAACATTTTGTAGAACAAGAAAATGGAGAGAAACAAATCGAACAGCATGGGAATTACTTGAAATGTGACCTGTTCAAGAAACTGATTGATGGCTGAGCCCTTGTTCAAGGCGGAAAGAACCTCGCCAGTACGCTTCGACAAGTGAAAGTCAAGACTGAGACAATGGACGTGGTTGAAGGCTGCTGTCGTCAATCCTCTGTAGGAATATTGCGACACAGGGATCCACAGGAGGGATCTCAAGACCCCTAACAAGCCTGTCGGACCCTGCAAGATCCAGAGCACTCCCAAAGTCACCAAGTCTCGGAGTGGGAAGTTGTCCGTCGTTAGTGGCTCCCCACGACGCACATCTCGGATTGCCTGGTCTAAGTGGTCGACAACTTTACCAATTTGCCAAGGAACCGACACATTGACCAGTCTCTGGATGACCACGAGAATGAAGCACAGCAGCACTTGAAGTTGCAGTCGTGTAGAGTCCTTCGGCCACAAGTATGGAAAGAACAGAGAGTATCCACGAACGTACTCCCACCAGGTTCGGCGAGGAAGCTTCTCGGGACGATAGAAAGCCGCTTGATCCTCTTTTCGGGAAGTGCCATAGGCGGAGGCCCGTGTCGCACTTGACAGTGTTCGTTTGCGAGATCGTCGTTCTTGAGACCCATAAGCCTGCCCGTCCGTCGTCGCGTTCGTTTCGTACGTGCCGGCTGCCCGTCCATTTAGCAGCGGTGTGGACTCCGTACAGTGTGCAGCCTCGAGTTCGTGGTCTCGGCGTTTGACTTTGAAGACCCAAGCGATACAGAAAAGGCTGATGAGTGCCAAAAGGTGTAGCAAACGAACAAAGTACAAGACCAAGTCAATCTTGGTCCAGTAATCTATGCAAGTCTTGTCGTTACGAAGATCGGCAGTTCGATTTAAACGGATGAAGTGACAGTGGGTGGCAGCGATAAAGGTTGTGATGAAGAGCGTCAGTTCACCAACGAGGCCCAAGATCCAAGTTGCAAGATGTATGATGTTGGGACCTTTTTTCCAATCGAAGAGCGAAAAGAGAATGTATAGGTAAAAGAAGGTGGAGCCTATGACATGGACCTAGAGTGAGGTATAATGTTAGCCAAATCAAGAAACGATTCCGCGTACTGAGATGAGTTCGGCGACTCCCTCAATTTCCAAAAGTGTCAAGCATAAATCGGTATGGGTGGGGCCGTTTCCTTTTTCTTTTTCCTCTTGAACGTGTGTATACACATGTATTCAAGTATCAATTCATACAGACGCGCATGTGTGAAATTTTTGCAAACGCGCACACAAATAGATATGAAGAGGGGAGGCGACAGGCATACGTACCACACTGCATTCACCTGCCCATGGCAAGCCCTCTTTGGACCATTTGTAGGGGTTTTCATGCCAAAAAGCATGAACGAACATGGACACACCCGTACCAACGTAGCTTAAAAACACAACGGCTACCAAATAACGGAAAACGTTTTTTGCTGCTGGGCCGAAACGGGGCCCCAGCTTGCGCTCACCATCATCTCGCCTCTTACGCTTCGTGATGGGCAGTGGCTTGCCGCCGGGTCCTTTAAGTGTGGAATGAACAATGTCCTCTTCCTTCTTGGCGTTGTATACGCTGTACCAGGCAGCTCCTGTTACAAACGCGAGAAGAAGAATCAAGGCATAGATGTACTGAGTCTGGCGAAGAATGGCATCGCCTCGGCTGACGACATCAGTTGCAGACCCGGTGTCTCTCGAATCGGGAGGCTGGTTCTCGTCGGTGATGCTCATGGCGAACTAAAAGCAGCTGGAGTGTTAGCAAAGGAAAGAGGATACAGGCAAGTGACCAAAAAAAAAAAAACACCCGAGCAAAGCGGAATAGCTGGGTGTGACGGAGGACATACAGAGAGAGAGATGGAGAAGAGGCAAATCACCTGGAGCAAACCATTGCCCTGCCAAAGTCAATTGGCAGCAGCTGGCGAGATGCAAACGAATGGGCAGATAGGAACAAAAGATTGCTCTTCTTGCACCGCAGTGACGAGAGGCCCGAGGGGGGAGGGAGAGGAGAGGTTTTGTGGGATGTTGTAGAGAAGAAGAGAGTGAATCCGGGTTGGAGAAGTTGGTTGCAAATGTAGTACAAAAGCCGACTTGCCAAGACGTTCTTAGGTTACCTGCCTGCCTCCGTTGTAGGTACCTGCTTAGCGTATCTGACCCTTGTCACTGCTCGAGTACGCTGCTGCCCACTGCCAACAACTGCTCTGACCGACCACCTGCACTGCACCTGCAGACACCGCCCACACCACACCACACCACACCACACCACACCACACCACGCCACGCCACGCCAACGCCACGCCACAACACATCAGGCCAGGCCGGCTACATTGGAGTTGAGGAGGCGATGGGCACGATGGCGATTTGTGGCCGCGGATGGTATGTAGGTAGTAGTGCCCAGGTCCCATGTCTGCAGGTGATACGTCCCGGACGTACTGTCTGTCTGGTACAGCCCAGCTTGGCTCACACCCTCTCGAGGGCACTTGACGGCACACCCGCGACGACGGCAGTGAACCGAATGATCGAACCTTCTTTTGAACCACATACCCGGAAGAGTCGATCGAGTCGCATGCTCACGCCTCCATGTTCAGATGTGTTCACAGTCAGAGTCCCACATTTATCATCCGCATCCACCCCCAACCCCCACCCCCGCACCCACTCACCTCACTTGTCTGTCACTTGTCTGTCACTTGTCTGTCACTTGTCTGTCACTTGTCTGTCACTTGTCTGGTCTGGCACCCTGGTCCGCAGGCCTTGTTCTGCCATTTTGCCATCGACACCGACGACTCGGCTGGACAGGGTAAATCGCCGTGAATCGCCCCTCACCTACCACCCATCAGCCATCCAGATTCCGCCAGATTCCAAACACGACGCGCGCGACATGGGGCCGGTCCTTTGAGCAAGACGCGAAGGCCAGATTTTGAATGCTTCGTCCACGTACTCCGTACTGACGTCTTTGTGCTCAAGCATATGCCACTCTTTCTGTATGTGGATCTCTCTACCTGTGTGTCTGTGGATGATGTCCTTGAACCCCATCAAGTATTTCCTGCATGACATCCACAACCAAGCTTGATATTTATGCCCGGCAGCAATCGGGATCATCAAGAGTCATGAATGAATGGATGAATCGGCAGAGATCAAGTGCTACTGGCAGCTGCCATGACATCCAGCCCTGCTAGACCTAACCCCATCTTCAACTCGCCGTCAACTCTTTGCCGTTTGTTCGTTCTGACTCGACAATTGGATGGGTGGCGTGCCACAACTCCAACTTCTGAATGCCCAGTGACGTGACCAACCTAAACCCATTCGATCCATTGTCTTCCTCCCATGATGGTCATCGCTCGATTTCTCGCTCCGTTTTGGCTGGCTCGTCAGTCAAGAGGAGGACCAAGAGGGAGTCAGCCACCTCTTCTGGCCGGAAACATGGTCCGCAATAGGCTATTGACTTGCATCCCTCTCGAGTAGTACTTTGAGTAGTACGTCAGCAGCTCTCAACTAGGGTCTCTGACGCGCTCTGGTGCGCGCTCGGCTGTGTCTCTGCTGTTGCCGGTATTTGTGGAGGCGTTCCTACTTATTAGACTCTTCTCTTCTTCTTCGCTCTCCTTTCAAGGCGCTCCGGTGGAAGCAGCTGACTTTGCCACAAGGTGGCAACAGGACAACATGTACGCCACGCCCGCCCCAGGGCATCATGAGAAATACTCCGGAGCGACGAGAAAGCGTTCTTGGTGCTGGTGCATCCTCAATTCACTATTCTTTATTCGTTTACTATGCCTCTTTGATACTATTCGGAATTTCAAAGCAAAGCGCGGAGACGACGAGCTCAAGAATGTTGAACAAGACTATTATATCATTCTTTCAGCGTTCCCTACTTAATTTTTGAACCAAGTCAAAAGCTTTATAAATAGCAGCAAAGGCGTGCGGCAGTAGAAGTGTGTCAGTTGCGCGACCCTCGATTGAAGTAAGCCCGGCTGAATGATAGGCACGGTACTCCGTGCTCGGTTCGTAAACTCTCTCCCAACTGAGACAAGAAGCTAAGACATAAGACGACCTATATTTGGTCAGACGGCCGGGACAAGTTTGCTAGATGGCTGTTGTTGTGGAATCCCCAAACATAAATCAGTCAGATGTCTAATCGAGGCGTCATTCTGTTCCCATTTCACCATCGTTCACCCGCAACTCTCACCATCGGACTCGACTGCCAGTTGACTACTCCGTACTCCGTACCCGGTCCCAATTTCGCCCATCTTGCATCTGCGCACTGTTGCACGTTGTATGAAAAGAAGCTGCGATACCTTGATGTAAAGTAATCATCATTGGCTCTGGCAAATCACATCACGGGCCCCCTTCATCCGTGCTGACCAATCACGCGCACTCAATCACCATCAAACGGCATCCATGGGCTCGCTCCATGCATAGACATGGTCTGCATTCGTGATTCTCTCGCATTTTTGTTAGGTGAAGGGGGGTGCAAGGAAGCTGCTAGACCCCGGTCTGTTCTGGTTTGCTCTGTCACGTCGAGATTGAGGTTAATTTGTGGGGTATGCTCTAGATGTTTTTGTTTGACCATGGAATTCTTCCAGCAACATGCTGTGACAAGCGAGACGTCAACAGGGGTGGTTTATTTACCGACCAGCGGCTTTTTGCTTTCGAATCACATCACACACACAACTACTGTTATTACCGAGGTTCGTCAATTCCTTGTGGCCCCAGTCTCGGCCGTTGGGTGCTCATGACCTAAAATGACCCAATTCGGAAGTGGAAATCCCAAATTGCGGTGTCCAACTCGAACAGTTTCCGAGGCTTCGGCGTGGAGTGATGGTCAAGTCGCGATCTTTGCCCGATTTTCGGTCAACCTCGTCTTCAGTCACAAAGCGTCTGGTTTGATTGACAGATGCGGTCGTTCGTGGATCGCCCATCCGTGCGAAGGTGGAAGGAATGTCCGTGCACTGTGCACTGTGCACTGTGTAGTGCAGGGGACGTGACGGGCGCCTTCAGTGCTCACCCCTTCTGGGAAGAACGGAAGGACCAGGAGCATGCTCCTGCTTTTTTCTCCAGGATCCAGGGTCTTTGCCTTTGGCATTCTTTCTCCGAAGGTTATGCCCTCGTGTCTGTCGTGGCACAAGCCTCATTGGAAGTCTCCTTCGAAAGTGTATCGATGTTCCTTTGTCCACCCGCCGCATAAGGTCACCGGTCCCAGGAGAATGGGCCGACCCTGCAAAGTGCTGGCTGGCTGGGTTCCAGGTGCGACTTGGAAGACGCCGGCTCAGAACCTCCCAAATCAGGAACTCATCGAAACACGCATAGTTTGTTGAAATCACACCGTGGCTTGCTCAGCGATCTCAGCAGCGGGCGAAATCAAAGCTGATCGACAGCGATTCGAGTTTACTACCAGTACGCGCAAACAGAGGGCGCTCAGACCAAATTACGGTCACTTTACTGCGTCGATATTCGGGAAACAAGAGTGCAATCTGTTGGCATATCGATGAGGCTTTTGGAGAGAACACTCTAGTAGCCCATGTTCGGTCGTGCGCGCATTCATGCAGATTCCTCAGGGAAATTACTGTGAGAGAAGAGACAACATACAAACCCTTGCGTTTTGATAAGCCGCCTGGCGTGCGATACGTCCAACACCATATGCATCAATTGATAGCTAAGGGCAAAAGGCTTTCAGCGGACAACTTGAATCCATCATCCGTGGTCCATCCTCCGGCACGGGCGGGATCGGTTCCGTCCTCCAACTATACCACTATTGTTCCTGGGCCATACAAGCGCGTTGTCGACCCGACGCGGAATGCTTATTCGGTCAAGGTTGCCGCAAACAAAGAGAAGAAGTAATGTTCGATCGGTGGGGTCGGCGCTTGCTGCTATTGGGGAACGAGAGGAGCTACTAATGTATGAAAAAAACGGTCCGTTTCCTGACCGGTACCTGATGTAGTATCGCGCCGTAAGACTTAAGCACGACCTAACAACTTCATGCTGGGGCTCTTTGGCATACATGGATTACGGGTCTCCTATCTCAAGGCACACTTGTTGTTTGGCGGTATATGGCCGTATCATCCTACATTTCTTTGTTCTTCTATGCCACTCCGGTCTCGTTCGGAAAGCCGCAGTTACCACAAGCGACTTGCACTCATATCCGGTACGCAAATGTCTTTCAGTTTTTTTTTTTTTCGGGGGGCCGTTCTTTACAAACCAGTTTTCTGGATTTTACTGGGGGTTTACCCCCTTGTTTCCGCCTTCACCGCTACTAAAGAAAACGTTCTGGCAACAATGCTCACGACAATGTGGCGCTTTGGCTGCACCACGATTTTCAGCCCTTGCAAAGCATCCTAGAGATAAATGCCAACTCAACTCGAAATTACCACGCATCCGTCATCTCTCATCTTCCTTCAGCGTGGAGTGGTCCTGATCGCAGTACTTCGTAAAGTCGAATCTGTCGCAGCAGGGGTTCCACGCTTCACCGCACTAGGATCATGCCGAAAGTCAATCGCGATAGGTTGTAGTGAGACTTATCTAAGCCCGACAAGGACAATTGCATTATCCTAAAATAAAACGCAGGTTATTAGCGCATCGACTTGAGCGCTTCAAACGGTGAAGTGTCGGTCGCTTGTGGTCGATCTCGTCGTGCAAGTGGGCAGGAGCGTTTCGGTTCGCTGGGCCTAAGGAAACTCTGATAGCCCAATCTCCATCTTCTTTCATGCTCTGCTCGTCGAGCACCGCTGATAGGTAAGACTATCAGATATCACTCTCTACGCGGAAACGATGATGATAGAAGTTTCCGATTCGATTCGGGAAGCTGTCACGGTCTGCGGAGGCCAAGTGGCTTCTGCAGGATGCGGCATGCGGTGCTTTTACATCATTTCATATAACAAGGTCCAGTGACCAGGAAATTTGGTGATAATCTTACGCACCCATTTTGACGCTGAAGATGACTACGAGGGGCCAAGTATGACCGACTCCCGACTCCTAGAAGCCCCATGATGATGGTGATGGTATCACCTGGAAGGCTAACTGGCTTTACAGGGCCAAGATGTGAAGCGCAGCATTATCCTTATCGAAATCACGGACGGACCCGCGCCGCATTTCTTCATGGGCCAATCGACTTTTTTCTCCAGGCTGTTTTGCCATGCTATCTACTACAAAGGACAATGAAATCGAATTCTGTCACACCGGCAACTTTGTCCTAGATTGCAGTCAAAATGTTGGCAAAGCGCACACGAAAAGCGCCTTTACCATAAGTTTGCCGATTGATTAATTTCCCGTACAGCGTCCACTTTTCCCACCCTGTCAGTCGCTAATCCACGTCGCCTCGACTCTTGCGCTCGCTTCACCTAAGAATGACGTAGCATTGGCAATACTAGCAGATCATCGAATCCTCGGGCTTTTGGTACTTCTCAATGAGAAACTCCGGCACCGTCTTTTACTTCTTCTTTAACAAATTTCGGTTTAGGAGGCGGAGCTGCACTATGCCGTTTCGGGTTGACTTCTCTCAACGGTTGTTGGCCCAGGATGTAACAAAGCAGAGCCCTGCGTATAATGTGGTGTCACGAAGGTCACGAGGTTGGCAAAACCGGTCAGCAAATTTATCGCCACTCACATGCCTTTCTAATAAAACCATGGGCGGCAGCACTCATCCGGCGGCATCGTTCACGTTCGACAATGCATTTTCGCTGTTCGCGTTTGCTCGGTTATAAACCACATTGCCGTCACCCTATATATATGCCTTGCCTTCCGCTGGATCGGGTGAGATGCAGCATGTCCTGCTTTCGTTCGATGTCAACGTCATGATACTCAATCACTCGTATCGTTAGTTGTAGTCGGATGTGGGATATGGGATTTACGCGTTATCTTTATGGCCTCGACTCACGGGCTCGGCTTAGACTACCGCAAGGCTGAAAGTGGGAGGCACAAAAAGTACCACTTGTGCGTTTTGCATAAGTCGGTTAGGGAGGGTGAGGGGTGGGGTAAGGGGTGGGGTGTGGGCACTGTGGGGTGTGGGGTGTGGGTTGTGGGTACCGACATCTGACTGAGTACATCAGGATATGAACACCATGATGCAAATTGCAAAAGGCAAATGCGACTCGGATAAATGCTGCAATTCCGCCGTCATGCCACTCTCCGACGTGGTATTTATCTTTGAAGGCCAGAATCCACCACGATATTTGTGGTTGCAGATACGTCGCTTGCACAGCGATATGAGGTGCATCAATCATCAAACCATTCTTTTTTGGCCCGACCATGACGAAGAGAGGACAAAAGAAGGCAGCACCTCAGAGATGGCGGCCCTTTCAGAAGCTGCGCGTTTAGCGACGTGCCACGTAAAAGGTAGACCTTTCCCGAAGCCATAGGAAGCGCCATGAGCTATTAGCCATAAGCTATTAGCCACTCTCCAAAAATCATCGTGACAGACATCTTTTTTATCTTGTCTGACGCCTTGAGAAAGGATCCTGACCACGGCTTTAACAGAGCTAAAGTCTAACAAGACGAAGAGACAGCTGTCGCATTACTTCCGCGGTTGGTGTGAGGACAGTATACGCGAGTCTGCATTGAGTAGTCAGAAGAAGTTCTTCGAACGGGAAGGCCACATACCATACTGCATGAATTCTTTCACCTTGGATTGCTGTCAGAAATATTTGCCTCGTGTTGCATCTGATGAAACTACGTCTGCACGCAAACGCGCGCATACATACATGCAATCAATCGTGTGGGCGTGCTCTGGCACACTCCATATCATTCATCACTATGTCTGCGGGTGCCTGGGTATAGTTGGCCGAGTATGAAAACGAGTCTACAATATGGGGTATCAGCAGTACGTGTCGGCGACGCACGTCTTTAAAAAACAAGAAAGAGAAATCGACTACAAAGCAAAAGGAGACACGAGTCACGTTATCGAAGCAAGGATTCACAATGCACTGGGTGCAGGGGTTGGGGCCATTATCTATTGCATTGGATGCGGTGCGACGGTCAAGGTTGCAGAGAGCATGGTAAGACAAGATTCGTGGATTGGGTGCCACATGCTGCGAATCGGCATGACGGAGGAGATTCCTCGCATATGGCATCGGTGCGTTTGAAAGCCAAGCCCCGGCCATGGAGATGGAGATGGAGATGGAAATGGAGATGGAGATGGAATGGGATGGGATGGGATGGGATGGCCGTGGCAACGCTCGTCAACGCTCGCACGATGGTTTCTCTCCTTTCTAATTTTTTTTGTTGTTGCTATTTACTGACTAGGGTTTTATTTTCAGGTGTCAAGCGAGGCAAGGACAGCTGCTGGGCGATAGGTTAGGCATCTACATACTGTGTCTACCTACCTAGGTGGGCTTTGACTGCTTTCGCATACGTACAAAAACCCCGAAACTTCATAAAGGCAGACAGACGACAGATGAGGATAGGCGGACCATGTGACGTTGGTGCAGCGTCGGTTCGACTCGGATCACATGGCACGGCATGGCACGGCATGGCACGGCATGGCATGGCATGGCATGGCATGGCATGGCACGGCATGGCATGGCATGGCATGGCATGGCACGGCATGGCATGGCATGGCATGGCACGGCATGGCATGGCATGGCATGGCATGAAAGGACGATTGCAATGAATTTGATCTGCTTTCCACGTCCATGTCGAAGGGTACTTTGGAAGAAAAAGCAAGCACGCTTCGGACGAAAGAGGAGGGCTGTGCCTGGATCTGCTTCCCAGAGGATTTCTTCGACAAGGTTCCCCTGGCATTGGCGATGAATACAATGGACGGCGTCAGGGGTCCCGGTAACACGCCCCGGAAGCAGACCCGGGATAAAAGAAAAGGAGAATGCCACGACAAGGTGTGGGGCTCCATGTTCATGCAGTAGCTCTACATACACACGAGAGCGGTCTGGCATTGGCACATGTATGTATTGTCGATTGTCCGTCTTGTTGTTGCACCGGCTTTCCGTTGATTGATCACAGTCCTGATCAAAGTCCGTCACGGCCACATACTCATCCTCGGTGCCAATTGTTGAGGTTCTAGATCTCTCATCGACCAATCAATGAACCGACCAACCGCCCAACCGCCCAGCCAGCCAGCCAGCCCGACCTATAGCCATGGACGACATTGTCCTGATCCTGGGATAAAGGGAACTACATACAGACGGGGCGTCAATAAATGGTCATTTCTTCGGAGCTTGATTCAGCGAGGGTGGTCGGTGGTTTACTCTGACCGCCTCGCGGGCGCCGTGCTTGCTTGCATCTCTCTGCCTGGCCATGATGAATAGCCCATGTGGCTAGCCGAAGCTGGGGGCGGAGATATCCCCGAGTAAGTTTTACTTTTTTTTTTTCTATAAAAAAAACTTTACATTTTCAGAATGGCACTGCCGTTGGGCTACAATCTCGTAGTTTATATGGGTTCTTTCTCAAGGTTGAGGCCTAACAGTGACATCTGGTGCCACATCAGGCCTTCCCCCCCGCCCCGAAATCCCAACGTGAAAGAGGTCTCACTCCAGATCAGCTTCACATCCTTGACACGCAAAACGTGGATGTCACCACGTCATCATGATGATTGTAGTGCACGGGGTATGTATGTAACAGTAATTGCCATGTCGCTGGGACTGACGGGGAAGAACGGCAGGGGGGAGCAGGAGTTGTCGCGTCGTAGGGTAGTCGGGACGGGCCGTGATGGGTGTTGCGAGCCCCGATTGGGAGGGGTAGCTCGTTCACTTGTGTAGATTGGGAATCATTCACTGACATTTCTCGAGGAGAGGTGCTCGGGGTATAGACGTGAAGCCGTGAGTCGTCATCGGACGTCGGACGACACAATCATGGACTTGACCTGCAGGGTAGCTGGCCGCGCTGCCAAGTTGTCTGCCAAGCGTCTGCCGAGTGTCCCACCCCGGGCGTGGCCCCAGCGGCCCCCAACCCGCCGGCCCGGACACACATTACGGCCATGGCAGCCCGCAGCGATTTACGGATCCGTACTCCGTAGTCGACAATGCAATATCCAACGCCACGCCACACACCTCAGCTTCACCAACAGCGACCCGCCGACGAACCCCTCTCTCCTCAAGCGACGGCATAATACAAAATCGATTTCCCAGGCGCGCGACGCCCACTCCGTTGCTGCCAAAGCAAAAGAACAAGAAGAAAGAGACGAGCCCACAATGTCGCAACAGCCCTCAACACCAGTCAAAGTCTCCTCCTCGGCCGCCAACAACACCCCCGCGACGCTCGACCCCGACCTGCGCTCCCAAATAAACACCCTCCTCCTCCGCGACGGCCACGTCACAAAGTACGTCCCTCCCAAACAAATACCAAAACTAGCCGTCGACCTCTCTAAACAAAACAAAACAAAAATAACCAAAAAAAAAAAAAAACCCCCCCCCCAGAATCCAAGAATCCCTCCTCCACGCCCTAAACTCAAACTCAGCAAACTGGCCAACCCTCATCCAATCCCACGCCCTCTCCCTCCTCCGCTCCGGCGAAATAACAACCTACCCAGCCCTCCTCCGCCGCATAATCGACGACGTCCGCGAAGCCTCCTCCTCCTCCTCCCCCCCCTCCCCAGGCGGCAAACCCAACGGCGACGCGCCCCCAGCCCCCAAGAAGCTCAACGGCACAGCCGCCGAGAAACCCAACCTCGCCATGCCAGAGTCCGTCATCGAGGAAGCGCTACGCGTAACGAGGGACAGCCTAGAGGCCGTATGCGAGATTGACGGCGAGACAGGCATCTGACTCGCTGGCCCAGACGGAACCTAAACACGCCCCCCCTTTTTCCCCTTTTACACCCCAGAACTGGAACTGGAGATGGGGGGCCAAAAAAAAAACGACCTTGTTGCAGCACGCGAGGCGAAATAGGGAGGGATATTATGGAATCCCTACCCGGAGGATAGATTCCACCGGCGCAAAAGGTCTTCTGAAACAGAACATCGGGACGGACAATACCGCTCATGAGCTCGGGGGCCAAGGAAACGGAGAGCTAGCTATGCAATGGAATGGAAAAAGGACACCGTGTCATGGACAACCGCGTACCCTGCGTTACGTTAATACATTTCGAGTCCGTTAGGGTCTTCTCTTTTTTTTTTTTTTTTTTTTTTCCCCGCCAGTTGCGAAACGGAATGAAACCACGGCACAATAATAAATGGCATACCATTGTCGAAAACAGGGTGATCCCATGGCACAAGAGCATACAATTGTGGCAAGCAACCATGTGCTGATACCTGGCATCGTCATGTGTGCTACGTCGTCCACTTGTTTGTTCCTCGTACACATCTACTTCCTCATTGGTTCTCGTCACTCGTCACCGCATCTGTCGCCGGATCACGAGTTCCTCATATTTCATGTTGACGTGCTGGCATCTCACGAGCCGTCGTATGCCCTGATGATATCACATCCGTCTTCCCCATACGAGCAACCCAATTGTGAACATTGCACGTTTCCACCATGTAGAACAGCAAGTCCGAGTCAATTTATTGAGCAGGCCAAACAAGCATGTAATTAAACGGCGTTTTACGTGCTAAAGCAAAATATCTGGCTTCTAATTGTGCCACCAAGTATCAAGTTCGTCAATGTCAACAATCCCCCTTCGCAACCCATCTTCTACCCCATCTACCATTTTTACAAACTCCCAGAACCCCAAAAATAGCAGATGCACGCGAGAACACGACAAAACATAAAAAGAGACAGCTTACCGCGTGTCAACTCGGTTGTGTGGCGTGCGCGCGCGCGCGCGCGCAAGGTTTCATGCAGGTGTGCGCCAGGGAGGAAATTTAATTACAGGGACTGGCTTCGCGGTTCATCTCCAAATCGTTGCCGGGCCGCAAACTGCCCTTAGTCGTAGAGATCATCGTCGTTACCGGCATCACCAAAGCCGTTGCCGCCGGTGCCAGATGCCTGGCCGTCGGCGCCTGCTTCGGGGAACTTGAAGAAAGCGCCGGGCCCGGCATTCTTCATTTGCTGGGCGAATGCCTCGTACCGGCGAATCTCAACGTCACTGACAGACTTGCGGGCCATCTGCATGGCCTCTTCAAAGTGTGACTTGGTCAGCTCGGGAACGGGGTCCTCGGCCTCCTCGTCGACTTCCATCTCGTCGCCAGCAGCCTCACGAGCTTTGGTGCGCTCAATGTCGATACCAATAGATTCCTTGATGGCAATCTTGACAGCACGCTGGGTAATGAATCCGAGATCGGCACCCGAGAAGCCGTGCGTCTTGCTGGCGACGAATCCCAAGTCAACGTCAGAAGCAACAGGAGTCTTACGCAGCTGGGCCTTGAGAATACTCAGACGGCCGACCTCATCGGGCAGCGGCACGTAGATGAGAGAGTCCAGACGTCCGGGACGACACAGAGCAGGGTCAAGTTGCTCAGGTCTGTTGGTAGCGCCAATGACAAAGACGTTCTTCTTGGAAGTCATACCGTCCATTTCTGATTAATAGGTTAGTATCATCCTCCAACTGCATCCAAGTTTAGAGTATTCTCATAATTCAACTTACCCGTCAGAAGCTGGTTCACAACACGATCCGAGGCGCCACCGGCATCTCCAACGGAACCTCCACGTGCCTTGGCAATGGAGTCCAACTCGTCGAGGAAAACAATGCATGGAGCAGCGGCACGGGCCTTGTCGAAGATGTCACGAATGTTGCTTTCCGATTCACCAAACCACATGCTGAGCAACTCGGGACCCTTTACAGAAATGAAGTTGGCGGCACACTCGTTGGCGACGGCCTTGGCCAACATTGTTTTACCGGTACCGGGGGGGCCGTAGAATAGAACACCTCGCGAAGGAGAGAGACCGAATTTGAGGAACTTCTCGGGATGGTCGACAGGGTACTGGACTTGCTCTCGAAGGTCCTGCTTGACTTCCGTGAGACCACCGATATCTTCCCAGCGGACGTTGGGAACCTCGACAACGGCAACCTCGCGAAGAGCAGAGGGGTTGGAAACACCAAGGGCGAAGCGGAAGTTCTCCATGGTGACACCAAGAGAGTCCAGAACCTCGGCGTCAATTGTATCCTCGTCAAGGTCAATCAAGTCCATTTTTTCTCGGATCTGCTGCATAGCAGCTTCTGAACATAGAGCAGCAACGTCAGAGCCGACGTAACCATGGGTCTCGGAGGCAATCTGCTCCAGATCAACATCATCGCCGAGCTTCATGTTCTTGGTGTGGATCTGGAGGATCTCGAGACGACCGGTGGGGTCGGGAACGCCAATGTCGACCTCGCGATCGAAACGGCCGAAACGACGCAAAGCAGGGTCGATGGAATTGGGTCGGTTAGTGGCGGCCATGACGACGACATTGGATCGAGCCTTCATGCCGTCCATGAGGGTCAGCAGCTGGGAGACGACACGACGCTCGACCTCACCATTGGTCTTTTCTCGCTTGGGGGCGATCGAGTCAATCTCATCAATGAAGATGATGGCAGGCGAATTCTTCTCAGCCTCCTCGAATGCTTTACGTAGATTGGACTCGGATTCACCAGCCATCTTGGACATGATCTCAGGGCCATTGATGAGGAAGAAGAAGGCACCCGTCTCGTTGGCCACGGCACGGGCCATGAGCGTCTTACCAGTACCAGGAGGACCATACAGCAAGACACCACGAGGAGGCTTGATACCAATGGACTTGAACAGCTGAGGGTGTCGCAGAGGCAGCTCGACCATTTCTCGAATCTGAGCCATCTGCTTTCTGCAACCACCAATATCATCATATCCAACCTCGTTGAGGTTGTTCTCCTCCTCGTCTCGCTCAATAGGATCACCCTCGCAGTGAATGACTGTATCTTGTGCAACAATGCCGTACTCTGGGGGGTCGACTTCCACGACCTTGAACTCGACTTGCCGCATGCCACCTCGCACTATGAAAAGATCACCTTGGCGGACAGGTCGATAAGCCTCTCGGAAGTAAGGAGCAAGGAAGACATCGAACAAAGAACCGGTGATGCCCTCGACGGTGTCGGCGATGGGCAGGACGGCAATTCGTTTGGCCTGGCGCCTTGTTAGTAGTGGTTGCGTTTCAGGGGGGTGGTGATAAGTCATCATGTCGGGACGAGTTCTTACGTATTTGATGTCAGGGCAAGGCAGAATGGTGATCATGTCGCCGTGCTTGACACGGAGGTTGTGGCGAACGACTCGGTTGATGCGGGCGCTGCCATCATCAAGCTCCTCATCGGCAAGGACGATGAGAACGGTGTCCTTTCTCTTCTTGCCTCGAACCAAGACTGTGTCACCTCTAAACAGCTGCAGAGCGTCCATTGTGGCTTCAGACAAGGCAATGATGCTGTTGTCATCGTTGACGGCATCGGTAACCCTGAGAAGAGAGGACGAGTCAGTATTTTCCAATGACGTCTGCATGATGCTGGGAGAGCTAGAAAAACGTACATGAGCTGGTTGGGCTTCTTCTTCTTCTTGAGAATAGCAGTGGCAGTGTCATCCTCCTATGAGACAGTTAGAAAATGCCAACGTTACAAGCTTATCGGTTTGTTGGGGGTAGAAACGAACATGTTTGACGTCAGCGCCAGAAGGGTCGCTAGTTGCGAAAGCGTTAGCCATGGGTTGCTGTCGAGAAGCAGAGAAGCTTCGACAAGGAGCATCAAAAAGCGCGTGAAAACTCACGTCAAGTTGACCTTCTTCTTGTGGTCCTCAGGCTGCGATGCCATGATGTGATGGGTGCTTCGCCGCAGCTATCTTGCCGTCGAGAGGGTTTGGAAACGTGGCCGGGACCGCAGGCAAACGGAGCGTTGACGACGTTGAAATATAGGGCCTCGCGGTATTCGGGTCTTCCCCAAAAAGTACGAGCACGAAAACCGTGGGGGTATCAGGGTAGGCGTGAGAATTTGAAGACGGTGATTGGGAAGGGAAAAGCCAGACGGAGGGAGATGAAAGACGTGAGTGAGGGTTTGAGAGGTCGAGATGGCCCGGTTGGGGTTGGAGTTCCGAAGCAAATAGCAGCCCGCACCTTGTTGGAGGTACATACAGGAGATTGGCAGCAGGTACCTGAGAAACACGTCAAGGAGCCCTACCAATGACGAGTACCGCGGACTTTGTAATCACTCACACGGATCCAGCGTTCACCATCCACTATTAGGCGGCGTGCGGGCCAATGACATCCCCGGGTGCCTTGACCGGACCGGAAGATCGATGATGCACGCAACGAAAAGTGGAAGCTTCTGCGGCCTTCCACACCCGCCAGTGACGAGACAACTACTGAGCAAGCTCCAGGCAGCTGAGCAGTACGTGTTGGACCAGCATTTGCGAGGACTTGTTGAATTACATACGGAATTACAAGTGACGGCTCCAGGAGAGCGTTTCGAGACACGGTCGCCGAAGATGCACTTGTCAGAGCGTGGTGCTTTATGAGCATTGTCGATTAGACATGGCCGCCAAACCGATCGCATGTCTAACATCTGCATCACGAACGCATCCATAATGGATTGAACCCTCGCTGAAATTCCCCATCACTCATCCTTGCCAAATGCATCGTTCAAATACCTCACAAACACCTCCCTCATGCCATCGCTCGCCATGTTCCCAACACTCTCCAGCCCAATCCCACCCCTATTCAACCCCACAAAGGCCCTCCGTAATCTCTGCAGCTGCGGCAGCGCGAGCTTCTTGCCCGACGGTAGATCCACGACCAAGTCCTCCTTGCCGCTCGCGGTCAAAGGGATCTTGACTTCGCCGCCGCCATCGTCAACCTGCTGCTCCAATATCCTCTTGACGATATCCTGGGTTTCGCGTTCCAAAATGTACAGGTAATCGCCACTGGCGGCGCGACCGCGCTGAATAGTAGATTGGTTCGGTTTAATACTTTTACGTCCCTCGCCGGCCATGGCATCCCAGAGGCTGTCGAAGGTGCGCTTTGTCTGAGCCTCGGTGTCGTCCCATAGTATGGCAAAGAGTGGTGAGTCCCATCTTGTCATGGGATTTGGTTCCTCGTACCGAAAGACGAGGTTGTCCCAATTGCTCTGTTGATATGGCTCTGCTGGAGTTTCTGCGCCTTCAGGTTGCCCTGATCCATCACCTGGTGGTGCCTGCCCCTCTGCGGCATCATCATCCGAGGTTTCTTTGCGCGGGTGCCGGTTTATCCTTTGTAGCCTCTCCTCGTTGACCTGTCTAGCCTGATCCACTGGACATGCGATGCGCAAGATGCAGTTGGGCGTCCGCACGGCTTTCGCTTCGCAATGGAGCTGGTACCGCCAGCCTTTTATATAGTTCAGGCCATCCAAGATGACAAAGTCCTTGTCGGACAGTACACGCTTCACCGCGCCATAGAGAGCTGCTCGAGCGTCCTTCTCGGACGAGTTTGCTGATCTTGTGTGCAGGCGCACTGTGTCGGGTGAGAGATCGTACACGGCGCGAGATATTGACAATGAATCGTCGGATATGAGGTGAAGTCTGTATTTAGCGGGATCCGTCTCTGCGATCCGGGCGGCCAGGTAATCGTAGAGCTGCTTCGCGCGGGTGGACTTGCCCGACGTGGGGAGGCCCGAGACGATGATCAACTGCGCGAGAGTTATCAGCGAGCATTACTTTTGGTTCAAGGGGCTTCAACTAATAGAAAATACGAGGCAAATCTCAAGACATACTGGCATCGAAAATGAGTTGCTGTGTCTGAGCACGACGAAGCGCGATGTGTCACTGGTTCCGACTTTTGGACGTTCGATGTCAACTTTTTTGGTGGGTCTCGAGAACGAATTATGTCGCAAGGCACATAATAAGGGACAAATGTACGCACAAATTAGTGACCAAGTCGGCTGCGCCGCTTTTTTGACAGAGCAGTTCAATTGACGAGCTTGCTGGCATTGTTGAAGCAGATCCAATCCAATCCATGCCCCGCAAAGGCATCGACTTGTCGGCCTCACCCACGTATTGATACCCCAATATTGCCTTTGCGCAGCACAGCAATCACAACGGCACAATGGCGATTCCTATGGAAAGACTCGGCGGACGGGGTAAGCGCTTCAGCCTTGGCCGCATTGCCGACGCAGACGCAGACGCAGACGCAGACATACACCAATGGCTCGTAGAACCTCACCCAGTTGACATGTCCATCAGCCCTCCGCTCAGCCGACAACGACGACGTCGAGCGCGAATACGACAGACTTCGCGACCAGGCTCGTCTTGAGAATGACAAGGCCCACCAGGCCTCGCAGCGCGTATGTTCCCTACCCCCCCCCCCCCCACCCCGGAATCCTCTCTCCATCTACCCATTTTGTACGGAGTACAGATTCAAGACTTACGGAATGCGGCCACCTGGTGGTTCAGTCCCAAGAAGCGTTTCGCGCCGGCGACCACGAATCCTCGGGGAAGTATTCCCGCGAGTCCAAGCAGCATTACGCCAAACGAGACGACTACAACCGCCAAGCAGCCGACTACATCTTCCGCGAGAACAACGCCCCCGGCAAAGTGGACCAGGACGCCGTTGACCTCCACGGACTGTATGTCGAAGAGGCAGAGCGAATTCTGGAGCAGCGCATCCGGGCGGCCCAGTCCCGCGGGCAGGAGCACCTGCATGCGATTGTGGGCAAGGGGAACCACTCGACGGGCCATGTGCAGAAGATCAAGCCCAAGGTGGAAGAGCTGTGTCGGGAGCTGGGCTTGAAGTATCGGACCGAAGAGAATGCAGGGAGGATATACATCAACTTGCAGGGCGGAGAGCCCCTGCAGCCTGGAAAGCACGGCGGTGGCCACCACCAGCAGCAGCAGCAGCAGCAGCAGCACGGAGGGCAATATCACGGTGGTCAGCAACAGCATGGAGGACAGCAACATGGTGGCCAGCAGGGCCAGCAGCAGAGCGAGATGGACGACTTGGTTGGCAAGTTATTGCCGAGGATCCTCAAAAAGTTGGAGAAGGCTTGCTGCACGGTCATGTAAAGGGGGGATAGAGGTCTTTTCTTCTTCTTCTTTTTTTGTATATTTTGACACAGGGCGTTCCGGCCTGATTTAGACAAGATACTAGAGTTGGATATGTGCAAATAAATGAACTATTCAAATTGCTCATCGACGACGTGTTGAGCGAGTTTGCTTCATCATTGAAGGCAGGGATGAAAGGGTTCCTGGGTATACAGGACCTGTCTTTGCGACGAAGGTTACACAGTTACAAAGGCTATACAAAGGCTATACAAAGGCTATACAAAGGCTATACAAAGGCTGCCAAGGCTGCCAAGGCTGTAATAGGAAAAGACATGGGCAAGGTGTATCTGAGCTGCCAGGAATACAACAGCATCCCAACCTGATCCCAACGTGAGCAGGCGAGACGGCTTCTGATACGACTGGACTCCTATTTTTCCTCTCTTAGCGAAGCAGGCAGGCGAACATGTGCTCTACGCAACAAAACGAGCGTTGCAAAAATGGCAAGTCACAACTCACCATCAAGACACAATTAGAATCAATGTACCTTGATCTATATAGATCGTTTCTGCATTTAAAGATAACACACATGGTCCGTTCACAATAAAAAGAAGTCGTAGATGACAACAAGGCCTCCTACCCTATGCCTTCAACCTACCTCAAACGTCGATCGGATAGGCCTGTTGCGACGTTACTGCGAACAGTTGCGAGTAGTGTACGGAGTAAGAGAAGGGAATGACGAATGTACTTTAGTCACGAAGTCCTTTCTGGCACGTTTCTACCAGCTTTTCGAGTCCAAAATAGTGGAAGCCTGGAATGCTTCTGGAAGGACTGGAACAGCGCTATGGCGTTGTGGCCTGGCCATCCACTCTCCCGACTCCCGTTCAGTAGTTGTAGCAATGGACTCCGCTGACATAGGCCATGCATAAAACGATGATGAGGCGGCCACGTTCGTACCCTGAACATCACCATCTACATACTTGGACGTCTTGGTCGAGCTTGGAGCCTGGAAGATGGACCTGTCGTTCGAGCCGTTGCGAATGAGATGCGTAAACGTGTAAACGGGGCGGGAACTGCGGACTAGTAGTAAGCAGCCAGAGTTTTGTCTGTTCTTCATCCAACAAAGAGTTGATTACAAAATAGCACTCTCCAAGAGGAGACAGATCAAGAGGCATCGTTACCCCTGCTGGCGGTCAGCAAAGCGCAGGCTTGACAGGGGGCTTTGGGATCTAATTTCGACGTCTCACTCTCTGGACACAGATGGACACAGATCGAAAAGTTTCCATCCCTGTCCGGAAATGGGGCCTTGGTTCGGGAAGGAATGTTGCTACTCCGTTCACCCGACAAAGTCTTCGGGGGGTGCAATCCCATGTTCCGTGGCTTCTCTAGAAGCATTGACTTTGTGATGTACATGTATGTGTGTGTGTCAGCCGCAGAAAAAGAAAGCCGCCAATATGTAAGGGCTGAAAATGCATTATTAGTCAAGGGCAGTGTTATTGTGGAGGCTCTCGAATCTCATGCAAGCCGGGTTATTAAATAAGAGGGAAATTGCACAGTTTGGAAAGAGCCAATGAGCCAATGAGCCAATGAGAGAGCCCCTATTCATGTCTTTCTTGGCCGGTATTCTCGCGGCTGGCGGCAGGTTTGCTGGCGGCGGCCGAACACGACCAAGGATAATCTAGAACGATCTATCTTGTGCTCTGGATATTAGAGGACGAGAGAACGTTTCGTCGCCCAGTAATCCGTACGCCGTAATGCACCAAAAACCGTCGTATGACGGGTCGATTGGCGCAAGTGAAGGCTTCCCCGCTGAGCGAAAAAAAAAAAAACACCGGACAACGAACATGGAAGTCTGATGCTCAGGACTGCCGCGACGCGTCAGTGTCCATCTATATATATATGTGTGTTGCAGGACGCACGAGTGGCCTTCTTGCGCGTCCATGCCTTCTGTTGTCTCGCAGGCACTCTCATGAAGAACTGTACGATTGTTCAATCTCTCCACATTATATGCAGGCTCTGCTCTCTGCTTCGGTCAAAAACAAAACGCGGAACTCAAATACTCTGAATTACTCCGTATAATCACATTGCTCATGTGAACAATAATACCGTACGCACTCAAATTTTGTTTGGCATACCTAATTTATATTGCCCAGGGGCAATCGCACCCACTTTCGCCGACTAGAAAAGTGCCGAGGACGGAATATGCATCATGGCGTTGCTTGGCTTGTCCGAGTGGGGCCCTTTCTCCCCTGCCTTCTTCTGGTTTCGTTTCAGGATCCACCCTCTCTGCGCCGAAGGCTTGCCAGCAAAACTCTCTCGTCTCATTCGTGAAGTTGTGAACAATAACATGGGCTTGGCCCTAATACATGTAGACAAAGTTGGTCAGGGACTTATTATTACGCAACCCCCTTTTGGATGGGCGGCCATATTCACTCCACTCTTTGCTGTAATACAGGTGGTTCACACGTCCTCCGCAATTCTAATGCTTCCAGGGCCCTTCTGCTAGAACTCGAATGGAAGCCAAGTTAATTCTCGATCGATCCGAGCAAGTCTCGTGGACACCCGCTATAGATGACCCCATCGGCCTGCCAGGTTGCTGGAATGATCAAACGTGGCAGTGATAGGTAATGACGATGCGAGGCAAAGCTTGTTGTCAGCGCACCAAACTGTGCCAAGAATGATGGAAGCACTCCGTGCCTGACAAGTTAGCTTGCTTGCTTGCTTGCTTGCTTGCTTTGGCTGGTGATACCCCTGACTCCAAAATACACCCAAAAGTTTTTATGCTCTTCAATCCGCACACTCGGATCCCTGTCAGATTTTGCACGAGTAAAACAGGAAGATGACCCAACAACAAGGAAACAAGCAAGACAGGGACTAGTATTTAAAAAGGTACCTTATTTTACTAGAACCTATGTACGGACGTAATCCGTACATAGAAACGGATATATGTATTCTTCTTGTGGCGCTGTCTATTACCCTGTGCAATCTTCTCACAGCTCTCTAATAATAGTATTACAGAGTGGAACGAAAAACTAGGGCATGTAGATTTGTGAAATAACTCAGGGGGTAGACCCCCTATATATGAAATCCCTATCAGCTTCACACTCTGCAGCCGCGAAAAGCTGTTAGTGGCTTCCTCACGTGGGGCCTGTTGTTGTGCAAACATTATTCAGGGACTTGTACGGATCCGTAATCTGTACATTATTACTAAATCAAGTGCAAGTGCAGTGCGCGGGTGCAGGTGCAGGGGCAGTGTCACACATCACGTGCGCAATCGTGCACGATAAATAGTGCCCCGCAAGGGCTAGCATAGCTAATACATTAAGCTTTACTATAATCCCTTATAGTTTAGTAGTAATTATATACTGCGATCGCAAAAAACCAAAAAACTAGAACTAGAAGTTAAATAATTACTCTTAGATATCTAAATAAACACTAGATAAGAAACTAATTATAGAGGGATAGCGCCTCTAGAGATACATTAACGTAGTTAGCTTAATAATCCTAGATAATTAAAAGGAATTAGTGTACTATTTAGTAACGAATTTCTTACTATTTAATAAGAAATAAATATTTAACTACCTAGTTAAATAGGCAGAATAAAGGTTAAGATTTTACTATTTTATTAATAAATAGTCATAGAAGGCTAAATAATTCGCCCCTCTAAATATAATAAATCTAATAGTTATAACTAGTCTAGCAGTAAGATAGTCCTAGCCTATAACCTAGGCAAAAGGATATTTAAAGCATAATTCCTAGGGCCCTAGATTCGGACTAATATAGTTTAAGTAAGCTTAAAGCAAAGTTATATTAAAGTTAATTAACGCAATACTAATAGATTATCTTATTGCAGCAGCAATAGAATGTCTAGAGGAATTCTACCTAGGACTACATAATTATAGGCTTAATTCTTAGCTAGATAAGTGCGTTAGGCGTAGTTCTAAGCCAGATATTTAGCTAGATAAAACCCTACGTGTGAAATTACCTATAATTTAACTATCATAGATATTATCCCTAGAATTAGGAAGGAACAGTCCTATAATACATAAGTCACTACCTATTACACCCCTTAATAATTCCCCCCTTAATAATTCACTACCTAAGTTCCTATCTTACTAAGTATTAGGAGTAAACTAGAGGTAGTCTATAAATTCCGGATTATTATTAAGATTATATAACTAGACATTATAAGGTTAGAACATAATAGACTAATAATTATTAATAGTAAGGCAAGGGCTACCACTAGATTAACACTAATTATTAAACTAATAAGCCTTAGATAATATTAATATAAAATAGATAATAATTTATCTTTTTTAGGAAAATACAAGCATAAATTATGTATTACTATATCTTATCTAGCAGGGACAGGAGTAACAGTTACTAGGTCTATAGATAGAAATAATGCTAGTAGTGTAATTATTATTAAGAGTAGTAAACATTAGATTTTTTAATCTAGGCATTAAGGATAAGAAAGGTTAAGGAATTATAGCGGACGCGAAGTCTATAATAATAATTTACAAGTGTGTGCTAGTATTTATATAATATTTAGAGGACATAGTAGTAAGCTAGTTAGAGAAACTAGTGAAAGATATGTAAATATTGTGTCTATAAGGATAAGCTCTTAATTAGCATAGTTATTTATTAACGCTATTAAAGCGTGAATTACTTTAAGAGGCATTACTAAAGATAATTTACACGTGTCTTATTAAAAGATTCTAAGAGCTGTAATCTATAGCCTTAAATAGAATTAAGAATATAAGATACTTCTTATAGAAGTATTATAATAGAGAGGATATCACAATCTTTATACACAATCTATTATAGGATATAAGAGCGTGTTATTAGAATAATATTACGTAATTATAAACAGTCTACTAGGTATTTAATTCAGAAATCTAAATAATTATCACCCTACTATTAGCTAATATAATAATTAATTAGTTTCTAATGTAAATTAGAGAAAGGGAATTAATAATTACAAGTTAGGCAAGAGATAAATACTAATAGATAGCTAATTAATAGTTTAGAGACATTTAATAAGGGTTAAATATACGCAGAGGATTTAATAATCAAAGCTAACATGTAAGATACTAACTATACAATAGTATAGCTAGGCCATGAATTAGAGGCTATTAAAATAATTACTAGAATAGTAATTAGAATAACTATAATAGTAATTTACTATACTAGAATGCTAATTAGTAATAATAATATAGATAATAAAGGCTGTATTTTAATAATTAAGAATAATAGTTTAGTAACTAGCTATACTATAATAACTAGCAAAGACTATACCCTAATCCCTAGTATAATAGGCCTATCGCGAATAGAGCTACTCTATTTAGCAATACTATAAAACCACTAAACAAGCTAGTAATCCTCCTATAATATCTATAGGCAGTATACTAGGTAAATAAATTAGATTAGATAGAAGATAAAGATTAGAATAATTAATAATAAGGTAAATAAATAATAGACATAGGATAAGAAAATACTAGTCTATAACTAGAATAGGAAGATATAAATGCTTATATCCTATACCTAGAGGTAGAATAGTAGGAATTATACTCCTAGGATAATTAGGAAGGAGTCCTATAGACTAATAACTAGGTAGAATAGGTCTAATTTATTATAATTAATAACACAGTTCGCACATGCAAAATATATTTAGCTTAATTTGCTTCTAATAACGCGCTCTTTAACTATTTAAATGTAACGCATAGTTTGCTACGTAATAGCATAATTATAGGTAAATTAGCTTATAATAAAATTTTAGAATCTTATTCCTTGTCCTAAACATATAGTAATTAAGATTATTTAAATATTATAATGGATAATATATAAACGCAAATAAAATTAGCAGTAGATAGACTATAACTAATAGATATAATAATAGTTAAATTAAAAGCAGGTGTCTAAATCCTAATCTTTTAATTAATAGTTAATATATAGCGTAATATAAGTGTAGGTTATGTATTTTAATTATAGATATATCTATAACTCTAGATCTATCTAAATTTAGATAATCTAAATAGTTAGGTTAATATTTGCTATAACACTAGATACTTAATTACCTTAGTAAACGCGTAATAGATAGCTAAATAGTATTTAAATATTAAGATTAGAATAAGAGTAGCACTAATTAATATTAAGGGAATTAGCGCAAATACCTATACTACTAATAAGTATATGCTATTACTAATAAACTTTTTAGGCATAATACTAGATAGATAACTAGTAATTACTTTATTTATTAAAGAGGTCTTAATAGTTAAGTTATTAAGAGCGAATGTGCTATTAGGCATAGATTATATTATACTATAGTAAATTAATATTATAGTAAGCAAAGGAAAGGTAATTATTAGAATATGTGGCAATATTACTATTCCTATAGTAGCGTAGTATAATTAACCTAAAATTAACATACTAGTTAAATTAGCTTACGTAGTAATAATTTAACCACGTATAATAACATTAGTGCTAATAAACTATTACTTAACTAAGGATAACAGAGTATTATTTAAGCTAAAATAACTGCAAAAGCTAGGAGTATACGTAGCAATTACAGATAGAACTATATAACACATTATAGTGTGTAATATATGTAATAAACTAGTGATAATTAGTAAGAAGTAGGAATTAGGGAAATTTAAGTCTATTAACCTAGCTGCGAGAGCATATGTGGTTAAACCTAAGGAACAAGCTTTAGTAGCGGATCTAGTAATAGTAATAGAATTACACATTAAGAAATAGTTATTAACCACAGATTAAATCACAATAGGCTTATAAACTATAGTGTATATAGCTATATAAGTAAACTATTTTAACCCTAATAGTAAAAATAAATAATAAGAGATATAAAGACTTTTAGAGGACTATATAAACTTATTCTATAATAAGGGATTTGCTATAGTTCCTTAGAAAGAGCAAATATAATTATAGATAAAACTAGGCTAGTAGGATCTAGTTCTAAAGAAATGTAAGATCTATTTAGTTAGCCTAGATAATTAAATAATTATTAAAAAGATAATAAAAGAATTACTAGTAGCAGGGAAATTTATTCACATAATATTATAAGTACTATTTACGTTTCTAGTCTTTATAGTCTAGATAAGAACTAGAGACAATTAGAAAGGGCATATAGTTATTAATATACAAGGATTAAATGTGATAATAATGTTAGATACATATCCAATAAGATAACAGGAAGAAGTTATTATAGGAATTGCTAACGCTATATATATTATAGTTATTAACGCTATATTGTTTTATTATTAATAGATAGTCCACCTAGATTCATAATAGGCACTATTAGTAATCACACACAATAGATAATTCACATTTAATATCTTAATTATAGGATACAAAGGATCTAACATATATGTCTAGAGACAGATAGATAATATATTACGTAGTACTAGAGCAATAGCATACTATAATAATATTATTATTGCCTTAACTAGCTTTAAGTAGCATATTAAGGACTTATAGTAAACCTTCTAATGTTTACTAGACAATAATATCTTAATTAGCCTAAAGAAAACATTTATAGCTTACCTAATAGCTAAAGTATTAGGGAGACTTATTAATTCCTTAGGAATAGTAACACTAGCTAAAAAATTAGCGGCAATTAGACAGCTAGAATTCCTAAAGACATTGCGAGCATTAGAGCATTTATTAGGGTTTATAGGGGCCCTAAGATATTATATTCTAGGATATGCCTTAATTATTAAACTACTATAAGACTATAAAATAAATTTACTCTAAGTATATTAAGTAGTTAAAACAAATAAAGATAATAAAACCTAAAAGGGTAAAACATCTAAACTAGCAAGATATAATTAGGTAAAGAGTGTTAATATACTATTACTTTCTAGGAAGGAAGTTAAGGCATTTAACACATTAAAGGTAGCATTAACAAAACATACTATATTAACGCTATTCTCTTTAAACTAATAATTATTTATTAACTTTAATACATTAGGAGTTAGCATTAGTATTATAGTATATTACATTAAGGATAAAATAATCCTAAAGTTAAGGATAGATAGAATGATCATTAAATACCCCCCTTATATAGTAATTTAGCTAATTACTTTTCTATCTAGAACTCTATTAGATATAGAGAAAAGATACTAGTTAATAAAGCTTAAAGTTTACGGTTATATATAGATGCTTTAAAAGTCTAGATAGTGGATTAAGGTAACTTAATAACCACTAGTTATATGTTTTATAGATTACTACTTAATTATTAATATAGGTTAATAATTAGACATTACTAATATAATAAGTAAGTATGTAGTAAATAAGAAATTAATATAGGCTATGGAATACATTAGCTAATTTAACGTTAAGCTAATCTATAAGCTAGGCAAAGATTATCTAGTACTAGATGCATTAAGTAGGCTAAAGATAATAGAAAAAACGCATAATGATAATACGCTAGGACAATTAGATAACATGCTAGATAATAGACTAGAACATTAGAAAACGTTAAAGGATTCTAAGGTAGTATAATATAGGGAATACAATCCAGTTATAGCACTAATACTATAATTTACTACACCTATGGCAGAAAGGCTAATAGTATCTCTAGTTAGAATATCTCCTAATTTTAAGAAACTAATATAATTAGGATATAATTAGGATTTAACATAGAAGCACGTTAAAACAGTGCTAGAAGGCAATGCCTAATTACCCACAGAAAACTAGGCGAAATTGCTATTTAGCTAGGAAGATAAATTATTATAGAAGATAACTCTAGGGTTCTAGCTATAATTATACGTACTAAAAGCCACTATTAAGGACTTATATAATAGTATATATAATAGCAATTATATAGGTTACGCAAAACTAAGCGAGATTATATAATAATTCTATATACCTTATAGATTACGTAGATTGCGAAACTACTTAAGAACCTGCCTATTATATTAAATTTATTATCTAAGAAAACACCTAAGACATAGTAATTTATAACTATTATTAGCACTACTAGCACTATATTATATAATCTCTATTAATTTCCTATTATCTCTACCTATATTAGTAAAGGGTAATAATTTAATACTTGTGATTATTAATAAATTTAGTAAGCAAACTATATTAGAGCCTTATTAAAATAATATTATAGTATTAATCTATATAAGGAAATAATATAATTAACTACTAATATCTAACTAGGGCATACCTAAGATTATAATAAGCAATTATAATTAAAGATTTTTAGTAGCACTATAAAAAGCGTTCTAGAACTTAGTTAGAATAAAGCTATTATATTTAATAGCGTATTATCCATAAATAGACAGGCAGACAGAACAAACTATATAGACAATAAAATTAGCTATCTAAATGTATTTTACATAACTAGATAATAATTAGTTATAGTAGTAGACATTGCTATAATTATAGTTTAAATTTAATAACATAGTGATTAAAATAATAGGATAGTTACCTAACTAAATTATTATAGGATTCTCTCTAAATAATATTATTTCTTTACTATACTTAAGAGAACTAGAAATATTAGATAAACTATTAGAATAACTATAAGCATATAATATAATTACGTTAGCAGTAATCTAGATAAAGATACATTATAATTAAAAGCATATAAGCAAGTTCTTTAAATGTGGTAACTAGGTATTAATTAGACTAAATAACTAGGTGTATATAATTCTAAGATAAATAAGTCTAAAGTATAGACTGAAATTCGCAGGACTATTTAAAGTGCTATAACACATAGGAAGATTAGCATATAAGCTAGATATACTAGATAATTAGCGAATTTATCTAGTAATCTTAGTTAACTATCTAAAGCAATTCCATTAGGACACATTTAATAGATAGTTTAGAATAATAGCACTAATTTAGTTAGTAAACCATAAAGTTAACGTAATTCTAGCGCAAAGAGAAAGCAATGGAATTATTAAATATTTAATTAAATTCAAGAATTTAACTCTAGCATATAACTAGTGGTTACCACTAGTAGTAGTTATAAGATTAATAAATAGTATATATACTATTAAGAAGTAGGCTATAGGTAAATAGCGTGATTTACTATAGTAAATAACAGTAGCTATAGCTATTAAACTTAAGGACTTTAGACTTTCTTTCCTACTTTTCTTACTTCCTTTATTCTTACTTTCTTTACCTTTATTACTTACTACACTTTATTAACCTACGCACCTAGTAATTAGCCTTATTTATATATAACTGCTAATTAGATAGGATAGTTATTATAGAGTAGTTAGTTACTTAATAATTACCTAATAGGGAACGCAATATTACCTAAAGACGCCTAAGAATAGGTATAAAAAGTTAAATAAATAGTAAATAAAGGAGAATTTCACTATATAGCTTAGCACTTTAGAGCACACTATTAGGCATATATGCTAATAGAGGTAAGAATAGTATTAAAAGATAAGAAATTCATTAAGGAATTCCTTATGTTTACTAAAATAACCTTATAAGTATTAAATTATAGTTTACTAAAAAAGGTAAGTAATGCTTATAGGAACCTAGAGAAAGCCTTAGCAATACTAGTAATAGCTAGAGTTATCTAGGGAAAAATAGTATATAAGGGAATTAATAGGTATAAAGCTAATTATAACTAATTTAAGGCAATCTTAGACTAATTACTAGCTACTACTTACCTAATGAATTTAGAAGCTCTAAAGTAATAATTAAATACCCTAACTAAGAAAAGGAAATATCTAAAGGTACTAGAGGGCCTAGACTAAGATTTAGTAGCTCCTTAAATACTAAGCGTTTTACTATAGCTAACTTTAACTATTAAAAGTGAATTAATCTTTATATTAATTAATAGACTATCCTATATAGTGCTATAATAGAACATAATAGCACTAGAACACTTTATAATACCACTATAGAATATAATAGTACTAGAACTTATAGTGCTATAATAGAACATAATAGCACTAGAACACTTCATAATGCTACTATAGAACATAATAGCGCTAGAATACTTCACAATGCTATAATAAAGTATAATAGTAATAGAACACTTTACACCACTACCTAGGGTAGGACTAGAAGTAAGATAATTACTATACCTAATAAATAAGGGTAAATAAACCTTTATGCCCTTACTAGGATTAGGAAACAATATAGAGGTAACTTTATTAGCGTTAAGAGTAAGTGTAGTTCCCCTAAGCCTAGGAATAGTAATATTATCTAGAAATAGTTCCCTTATAGCTAGTAAAGATAGATAAGCCTAAATTATTTAGGGTAGATAAGCAAATAATACTATAGAAAGGAATATAATAGCCCTTTAAGAACTAAGAGCAGTAGTTAATAGTAACACAGAGCTACTATAATAAATAAGGAATAAGCAGAGAAATAACTATATTATTACAAATATAAACATTAACATAGTTAATGCTTAGATATAATAATTAACATTCTAGTCACAAAGATAGGAGATAATTAATAATAATATAGCCTTACTTACGCAGTTTACTATAGGCACTTATTATACTCCTAAGGAGAGTTAGATAGCCTTTAAGATAAAGAGAGATATATAATAGAAGCCACATTTTAAGACAGAATAATTAAACTAATAATAGGATAATTACTTAGGAGAGGGACTAAAAATAGGAGACAAGGACATAGTAATAAAGATATAATAAGAGATAACAATACTTACTTAGTAATTACATAATAAGTTAATAATAAGAGATATTTACTAGATAGTTAGACAGGCGGACAATAAGGGCATTGCCTTTAAATTAGCGGCACCTGTCACACATCACGTGCGCAATCGTGCACGATAAATAGTGCCCCGCAAGGGCTAGCATAGCTAATACATTAAGCTTTACCACAATCCCTTACAGGCAGGTTGCAGGGGCAGAGCCACCCCTTGCATCACCACTTTTAGGAACTAGGACAGGTCAGGACGGGCCTGGCGTGGGATCCCCCTAGACCCGATTCGTTTGAGCCCAAAAGTGCTGATTCCACTCGGGTGGCAGCCGAAAGCGGCATCTTGGTCCAAGGCCAGACAGAGCAGAGCAATAAGCAGGCCAGAGTCTACTACTACTCATTCGTGCACTTGTGAGGGCTTTACGAGGAGAGTGCTTGCTTGCTAGTCCGGCCTGTCCCAGGTTATTATGTCGAGTGGTTGTCGTGTGGTGTCGTCGTGTCGAAACAACTGGACCTGCGTTTCCTGCCCTCAAAGTGCCTTACTAATCCAAGATTGGCTGGCTGCCTCGCTCCTTCCAGACCAGACATCTGCTGGGCTCCTGCGGATTACATACGGAGTACATGCACTACTGCTCCGGCCCGGCTGCACATCGCCCCATCTCGCGCTTGCCGGCCGACCGCCCACCAGACCAGACGCCGCCTTCCCAACAAGTTCCCAAGCAAGAAGAAGAGCAAGTCAAGTCAAGTCAAACAAGTGAAGGCCACTTTGCAAGGTCAACTGGTGAATCAGGTCACCAACAAGAAAGTATTACATAAGCAATCGCCTCGCCTTATCGTCCACCTCGATTCCTGCCTCTGATTGGTTGGTTTCGCCTGCTGCTCAAGTGCGTCTCGGCTCTCCCTGTTGGCCCCAGCCCCAGCCCCAGTCCCACTAGCCTGACAACTCCAGAAATCGTCTTTCGCCTTTCACCCACCCACCCCCATTCTCCGTTCGCAGTGCGTGCTCCATTCTGCCATTCCACCAATTCCACTTGTGCTGCCTTCCGCTATCTTGCTTACTGCGAACCAGACACCCTCCTACCCTCTTCTCCCCTCCCGACACGCCTCTCTCATCACTCTCTCTAACCTTGCCGTTCGTCTGGCCCCCTTCTCACCTCATACATAGTCCGTACATACATCTCTTCACATCTCGTCGTCTGCGCGCCGCTATTGATCTTCAACTCAATTGGCACTTGCTGCTGCTAGCGGGCTTCATCTTTCATCTGGTAGGTGGTGTCTCTCGTCTCTCGTCTCTCGTTGCACCTCTGGCGGCGCAATTCGCCATGGTCACCGACGGTCCCATGCCCCCCCCCCCCCCAAGGAGGCGTGAACCAGTACAGTATCCCCCCCCCCATGTACCCGCACGAGTCGTGCCTCCTGTTAAACAATACCAGACAGATTCTTGCCCCCTTATTGGCCCTGGCCATCTACACTCTCGGAAATCTCTGGCTTCCGCTTTCTTCTCCATCTTCCTCCTCCTGCCTTTTTATTTCTGCCTTGCCTTCCTTGCTTTGCTGTACTTCACTGTACAGTCGCACCAACCAGTGACCTTGCGATTGCTTTTGTCTCTGTTGGCCTCTTCTTCCTTGCGCCGACCCCTATTCGCTAACGAGGCCACCTGTTGCAGCAGCTTCAACACAGCTGCCACCTTGCCCTCAGCCACGCAGGCCCCAGCTCCAGCTGCGAGCGTCCCCAATCGCTACGAACCGTCGTCGTAATTTTATTCAAACCTACCGTCACCAGTCGTCAGGATGGGGTGTGGAATGAGCACAGAGGAAAAGGAGGGTAAGGCCCGAAACGAGGAGATTGAGAACCAGCTGAAGCGAGACAAGATGATGCAGCGCAATGAGATCAAGATGCTGTTACTGGGTATGTTGAGACTGAAATCCCTTCCTTAGCGACATGAGGCATCAGACGGGTCAGGTACTACCAAAAGTACAGCTCGCGACCGTTACTCAGATACTTGCCCGCCCGCCTCTCGCTCCATAGCTTACGGCCCGACATCTGGTATACTGACTCGACACTTCGACAGGTGCTGGTGAATCTGGAAAGTCCACAA